>OZ024740.1:51220254-51680254 GCA_964016885.1 Eledone cirrhosa
CTCCTATATGCTGATGATCTAATTCCCATAGCTGAATTTAAGGCAGAATTAGATAAAAAAAATTCCAGACCAGGAAGCGTAACTTGGAATCAAAAGGTCTTAAAGTTAACTTAGCAAAGACTAGAAAGTAAAAGGGAAAACAGAGCCCTGATTCTTTCGAAGAAATGGCCTTGCTCAGTGTGTAGGAAAGGGGTGGGTAGAAATATCCCCCTTTCTCCCAAATGGCAAACTATCGGTACACAAGAGATGTAGTGGGATCGCAGGCAGGCTAGCAAAGAACATAGGTTTTACATGTGGTCAATGCACAGGAGCAGTAAGCAGCAAGCACTCAAAGGCTCTATCAAATTTTTAGTGGGTTCTGTAGAAGTATGTAGTTGACAGCTTCTGTTACCTGGATGACAAACCAAATTAGCTGTGGAGGTGGGTGTTCCGAAAGTACAGTAACCAGAGTGAGAATGGGACGGACCAAGTTCAGGGAGTTACTACTGCTGCTAGCTACAAAAGCTTTTCCCCTCAAAATGTAGGGCAGATTGCATGATGTGTATATATGAACAGCAATGCATTGGAAGTGAGATGTGGCTGCTGTGTGCAGAAGACCTGTGAGGATTGGAAAGAAATGATGCTTGCATGCTCCAATGGACATGTAATAGTAATATACATGAACTGAGAGAGAAACTGGGCATATGAAAGGTCAGATGCAGTGTGCAAGAGAGGAGATTGTGATGGTATGAACATGTGATGTATATGGAGGATGAAACATATACACACAAAATGCACAATTAGGAATAGCAACTGTGTTTACTTACGAGAGGAAATTGATCAGAATCTGATATAAAAAAAAAAATAATTATTATTATATGTAAAGTAAACCACAGTATTAAAACATACATTTATTGCTAAGCAATCCATTTAAATTCTTGAAACTCTTGCCCACATACAAATATAGGCAAGAATACAGACACACATAAACATAATCTAAGTGAATCAAATCTGTGTGCCTTTTTGATCAAAAGATAACAAAATTAACACAAAGACAAAAATTTATATAAAACACAGACACTACATGGAAACACATACATAATTTCCAATAAATTGAAAAAAATTACAAATACCTTTAATTTATTTACAAATCAAGGTATGTACCTCATCAGAAGGTATGTATATCATATAAACCACAAATAAATACATAATAAAAGGGCTTATATACCCTTTTGACAAGGAACCCAGTACTTCCTTGATTTGTGGTCTTCCCAGACAACATACACACACACTCTCTCTCTCGCTCTCTCTCTATATATGTGTGTGTGTGTGTGTGTGTGTGTATATATATATATATAGAGACGACCCGTCTAACCCATGCAAGCATGGAAGAATTAACGCTAAACAGAAATGATGATATATATGTATACAAGTATATATATATATATACATTATATATATATATATATATATATTTATTAAAATAACAGATATAAAGTTTAAGCAAAGAATCGCTGCTTTCACCCTTAACGGGATCTTCTGAAATATTTATCCTTATCGAGCCCTCTTTGGATTTTAGTCTTCAAATTTATTATTATTACTATAAATAAATATATATATATATTCATCATCATCATCATCAAGGTTTAGTGTCCGTGTTCCACGCTTGCATGGGTTTGGACGGGGGTTTTCCCACTTGAGGCAAGAGTGGTTGTCTTGCTCGCATAGGACTGTCTGGCGGGTTTTCTACAGCTGGATGCCCTTCCTAACACCAACCACATTTACAGTGTGGGGCTGGGAGGTTTTTACCGTGTTGCCTACACGGCCACATTTACAGCGTGGACTGTGTTTTTTTGTCGTGACACCTACACGATCTCATTTGTTTCGGCCTGGATGTTGTGGACCCAACATAACTTTACATTGAAAGGGGCGGTGTGGATGGGGTGGGGGTGGTGGGACGGGGGTGTGTTTTGATAGAGATGCCTACTGACTGTACTAGGTTTTACTTTGTATTTAGGTAAGGCGGGTCTTCTCTATTACTGAGTACCGCCAAAGGTCTCGGTCCAGTGACATTGTCTTGGAGAGGTATAAGCGTGTGAGGTCGGAATTTATCATGTCGTCCCAGGTTTTTCTGGGTCTGCCTACTCCGTGGCTACCGTCTATCTTTATTGCCCTGCACTTTGTTATACAGCTGTCGTCTTTCATGCGCATCACGTGACCATACCAACGTAGCCTTCTCTCGAGTAAACAACATCTGATCCCTCTTATTTCTAATTTTTTCCTTAGTTCGTTTATGCTTAGCCGTTCACGTATATTACTATTGCACATCCAGCGGAGCATGCAAGCTTCGTTTCTCTCTAGTCTGCGTATATCCTCTGCACACAATGCCCAGGTCTCACTGCCATGCAGCATTGCTGTTCGTATGCAAGCATCGTATAACCTGCCTTTCATTTTTAGGGAGAAACCTTTAGTGGCTAATAGTGGTATAAGCTCTCTGAACTTTTTCCATCCAGTTCTGACTCTAGCTACTGTACTTTCAGAGCACCCTCCCCCACTGCTGATTTTGTCACCCAGGTAACGGAAGCTGTCCACTATTTCTATAGAACCCTCTGCGCAATTGAAAGAGCTAGTATTTTGTGGGCACTGCTGCTACTTATTGCACCAGAGCACCGGCCACATGTAAAATCTATGTTCTTAGTTAGCTTACCTGTGATCCCACTACATCTTTTATGCACCCATACTTTGCATTTGGGACATAAAATGGAGTTTCTACCTACGCCTTTCCTACACACTGAGCATGGCCATTTCCCGGAAGGGACCGCCGCCTTATTTTCTTTCCTACAAACTAGAACTTTAGTCTTAGCCAGGTTAATTTTAAGGCCTTTTGATTCTTTATATATATATATGTTATTTTATATATATGTTATTTTAATAAATATTTAGCAGCATGGATTATAAATGTTATTGAGACACGAGTAACACAATAATGATGTCAACAGCAGAAATTAGAGATGAAATGTATGTTTATTTTGTTGTAGCACAAATAATTGTTTCTACGTTAGGCACAAGGCCTGCAATTACCCAGTGTATTACTGGTACTTTATTTTATCGACCCCGTAAGGATGAAAGGCAAAGTTAACCTCGGCGGGATTTGAACTCAGAATGGCAAGGGCCGTAACTATGCGTCAAAGCATGGCATCCGACCCTCTACCAATACTGCCAATCCACCGCCATTGTAGCACAAATAATGTTGGTTAACTTGTATGGTTGAAGTTACACATAAAATGAGGTTACAAAAGGGAATGTGCCATTGCGCCGGAAAGCCGGCAGGCCAAGGTGCAAAATCTCACCGTCACATGTATGTGTTGCTGGTTCGAAGTTCCTGGTGCGAGAGGAAGATTCTTCAAATCTTCGCGGGGAATTTCTCCCTCAGGACGCGTAGGGATACATCCTCTTCTACTGGCGCTGATTGTCTGAGCTGAGCCAAATCACGCACAGAGAATGTATGTGAGCCCGCAGAATGTAGGTCACTACAAATATATATATATATATATATATCTATATATATATATATATATATATATATATATATATATCTTCACTACTAGCCATTCCATTCCTATGTATCCTATCTCGTATTTTCCAAAACAAATCTTGTATTTCGTCATTTCATGTTAAATACGAAAGTTTTTGGCGTATTTTACTAAACAAATCTTGTATTTTTGTTTGTTAAATTCGAGGATCTCACTTAAACCTATTATTCTCGCTAACAACTCAACACCCATCCCTCCCACCCCCACGCACCACCATTATTATTACGTGGACCAATCATAAGCCAGAGGCTTATACTATCGCTTACCTGGTCGCCTTCGATATGTAGGATGGAAGGACTACGGAGTTCCGGAGAGTTGAAGAGAGAAAAATCTGGACGCTCAGCGACAATGCCAAAGATAAAGACAAACACACCTCGTGGACGAGAATGCGAGCATTCCTCTTTGTTTCGGCCGCGGATGGCCAACATAACCCCGTCTTCCCCCCGTTCCCACCCTCCAAACGCAATCTAAAACTTCAGAGTTGGTACCTTGAATGTAGGCACCTTAAAGGGTCGCTCTAACGAGGTTGTAGAAATGCTTGAACGTAAGGAGGTCGATGTTTGTTGTATTCAAGAGACGAGGTGGAGGGGTGGATCTGCTAGATTCATTGTGGGTAGAAAACGATGCTATAAGCTTTTCTGGGTGGGAAATGACAATGGGCTGGGTGGAGTAGGAATCATGGTAGCAGAAAAGTGGGCAGATAAGATAATAGACGTAAATAGAGTGAACGACAGAATAATTAAAATAAGACTTGTCCTCAATAGAACTACGGTGACAGTAATATCCGCGTACGCACCCCAATCCGGACTGCCCAGCACTATAAAAGACAGATTCTATGAGACACTGATGCTCACTACCTCCCAAATAACCAACAGTGACTATATAATTATTGCGGGCGACCTAAATGGTCACGTTGGACAACATTGTGACGGCTACGATGAAATCCATGGAGGCTATGGGTTTGGTACTAGAAATGAGGAAGGCTCCAGAATCCTGGAATTCTGTGACGCAAATAACCTAACTATCTGCAACACTAACTTCAAAAAACGAGACAATCACTTGATCACCTACAGATCAGGGGAACATACCAGCCAGGTAGATTATATCCTTACCAGGAGACGTGACAGAGTGACTGTTGTAAACACTAAATCCCTCCCCCATGAAGAATGCACCTCCCAACATAGACTGATAATTAGCGACCTAATAGTCAGGACGAGACGTACTAGACAACAGAAGAGGACTATCCTCAGGAGAAAAATATGGAAGCTAAAGGACCCCACAGCCAGAAATAAATTTAAAAGCATATTACTTGATGCTTTCGACAGTAAGGAAGAGCATTTAGAGTCGGACAATATAGAGGGAGAGTGGGAATTTCTGAAAGCAAACCTGCTGATGGCGACAGATGAAGTCTGTGGCTGGAGCAGGCCTGTTGGCAGGAGGAGAGTAACTTGGTGGTGGAACAGTAAGGTGGAGGAGTCAATCAAGGCCAAAAAGCAGGCTTGGAAAGTATGGCGGGATGGGGGAAGTAGAGAAGACTATCAAGTGGCCAGGAGGGAAGCTAGGAGACAAGTGTACTTCGCAAGAAGGGAAGCAGAGGAAAGAAAGTTCAAGCATGTTCTACAATGCAAGGACCAAAAACGTGAGGTGTTCAAGATTGCTAGGCAATGTGTCAAGGAAAACAGTGATATTGTCGGGGAGAAGTGTGTACTTAATGATGACGGCGTACTTGCCATCACCGACGCTGATAAGAAGGTAGCTTGGAAGTGTCACTATGAAAGGCTACTAAATGAGGAGAATAAATGGGAGAAAGACAGTCTGCCCCACATCGACCCAATAGAGGGACCAGCAGTGTTAGTCGAGGGTAGTATAATAAGTAAGGCAATCAAAGATATGAAGACGGGTAAGGCGGCTGGGCCTTCGGAAATAGTTGCCGAGATGCTGAAGGCATCTGGTACGGTGGGACACACCATGGTCACCCGGATAGTCAACCAAGTCATACAGAATAGGGCTGTTCCGAAGGACTGGCGTAGCAGCATCATCGTTAACTGTTATAAGGGTAAAGGAGATGCCCTAGATAGGAGTAACTATAGAGGCATTAAATTAATCGACCAGGTCATGAAGGTCCCGGAAATAGTAATAGCGCAACTAATCAGAGAGCGAATTGATCTAGATGAAATGTAGTTCGGGTTCGTGTCAGGAAAAAGTACCACAGACGCTCTTTTCATTGTACGACAACTACAGGAGAAGTACCTAGCTAAAAGTAAACCCCTATACTTAGCTTTCGTCGACTTGGAGAAAGCCTTCGACAGAGTCCCCCGTTCCATTATCTGGTGGGCTCTTAGAAAACTAGGTGTTGATGAATGGCTTGTGAGAGCTATACAAGCCATGTATAAAGAAACAGTCAGCAAGGTTAGAATTAACAACGAATATAGTGAAGAGTTTAGTGTAAAAGTTGGTGTTCATCAGGGCTCCGTTCTTAGCCCCCTACTATTTATTATTGCCCTCCAGGCTATAACAGTGGAGTTCAAGACCGGCTGCCCATGGGAACTCCTATACGCAGATGATCTAACGCTCATAGCTGAAACAATGGCCGAGCTAGAGAAGAAATTCCAAACATTGAAGCACGGCCTAGAATCAAAAGGCCTTAAAATTAACCTGGCTAAGACTAAAGTTCTAGTTTGTAATAAAGAAAATAAGGCGGCGGTCCCCTCCGGGAAGTGGCCATGCTCAGTGTGTAGGAAAGGCGTAGGTAGAAACTCCATTTTGTGTCCCAAATGCAAAGTTTGGGTGCATAAAAGATGTAGTGGGATCACAGGTAAGCTAACTAAGAACATAGATTTTACATGTGGCCGGTGTTCTGGGGCAATAAGTAGCAGCAAGTTCTATAGAAATAGTGGACAGCTTCCGTTACCTGGGTGACAAAATCAGCAGTGGGGGAGGGTGCTCTGAAAGTACAGTAGCTAGAGTCAGAACTGGGTGGAAAAAGTTCAGAGAGCTCATACCACTATTAGCCGCTAAAGGGTTCTCCCTAAAAATGAAAGGCAGGTTGTACGATGCCTGCATACGAACAGCAATGTTGCACGGCAGTGAGACCTGGGCATTGTGTGCAGAGGATATACGCAGACTAGAAAGAAACGAAGCTTGCATGCTCCGCTGGATGTGTAATAGTAATATACGTGAACGGCAAAGCATAAACGAACTAGGAAAAAAATTAGAAATAAGAGGGATCAGATGTTGTTTACTCGAGAGAAGGCTACGTTGGTATGGTCACGTGATGCGCATGAAGGACGATAGCTGTATAACAAAGTGCAGGGCAATAAAGATAGACGGTAGCCACGGTATAGGCAGACCCAGAAAAACCTGGGACGACATGATAAATTCCGACCTCACACACTTACACCTCACCAAGACAATGTCACTGGACCGAGACCTTTGGCGGTACTCAGTAATAGAGAAGACCCGCCTTACCTAAATACAAAGTAAAACTTACTACAGTCAGTAGGCATCTCTAACAAAATACACCCCCGTCCCACCACCCCCACCCCATCCACACCGCCCCTTTCAATGTAAAGTTATGTTGGTGCCACAACATCCAGGCCGAAACAAATGAGATCGTGTAGGTGTCACGTCAAAAAAACACACAGTTCACGCTGTAATGTTGCCGTGTAGGCAACAAGGTAAAAACCTCCCAGCCCCACACTGTAAATGTGGTTGGTGTTAGGAAGGGCATCCAGCTGTAGAAAACCCGCCAGATAGTCCTATGCGAGCAAGATAACCACTCTTGCCTCAAGTGGGAAAACCCTCCGTCCAAACCCATGCAAGCATGGAACACGGACGTTAAACGATGATGATGATGATGATGATGATATATATAAAATGTATATATATATACTTGTATACATATATATCATCATTTCTGTTTAGCGTTAATTCTTCCACGCTTGCATGGGTTAGACGGGTCGTCCATGCTGGGAGGCAAGTCTGGCCATGGTGCACCTTGCTCGGGTGAGGACTGTAAATATGGCCGAGGATTTTACAGCTAGATGCTCTTCCAAACACCAGTCACATTTAGTGTGGGACTGGATGGCTCCATCATAAGGAGGGAGAGACCAGTTGGCCGCGCCGAACCCATCTCACAACGGAACCACAGTTTTCGAGCCTGACCCATCTCACAGCATGACCATAGTTTAAGAGCCTGGTACTGGATGGCACTGGTATGAGGAGCCTAACACATCTGACAGTGTAGCCACCATTTTGGGGCCTGGTGCTGGATGAGAAGTGACAGGTGTGGGGCCACAGATTGGGAGCCTAGCGTTGAATGGCACCACTATGCAAAAGGGCAGTTGGAGCCCAGTGCCTGCAAAAATCCAGCAGAATTTGAGGTGCAATGTATGTGGCCAATTTTTTCTAACAAGAGCTAGTTTTGTTAACAATCTGAAGTCACACGAGCCAGGGAGAAATCAAGCCAACTGTGATATGATTCTATTGCCACACATTCCATGGTATATTTGCAGTGTGACTTAATTTGCCAGTCAGCAGGTAGACTGACCAGACATGGTAAAATGCATGAAGACACACCCTAGCCAGTTTTGCCAAGACAGTTCAAGTGTCACATCTGTGAACGTACCTACAAACAAAAATGGGTCTGAAAAATCACCTGCGTGCACATGACCATGCAATGTTCAATGAAGGGATGGCACTCTTTTGACAAGAAGTAGCAATCAGCATATATGCTTGCTTTGGCCCCACTCGGTCACGAATGACCATGGTTTTGCACCTAGAAAGTTTCCCTCAGAGGCAAGTTTGTTTTTGTAGAAGACGAGTAGTCGCCTATGCATACCAGTCTCCCCTCTCCACGCCACCAATGTTGTCCAAGGGAAAGGCAATGACCGATACAGCTTGGCACCAGTGACGTCTCAACTCATTTCTACAGCTGAATAAACTGGAGCAACATGAAATAAAGTGTCTTGCTCAAGGACACAATGCATCACCCGCAGCCCAATGCTCTAACCACTAAGCCATGCGCCTTCATCAGCATATATATATATGTGTATACTGTAGTTAAAGTTTGGTAGAAATATCCATGGGTAAGAGCACTCAGTCCATAGGATAAGTTAAGTATAATTAGTTACAATACTGATATATACAGGTACTTCAGTTTCATTGGGTTATGCACCCCCAACTGATTCAGCCTGTTATATAACATAAAAATGAGAGTTCTTCAAGGGCGGATAATTTCGAAATTTGGCTATAAATAAACAAATCTTTTAGATAACATAAAAGGAGGTAACTATCAAAAGAGACTACAAAGGGGTTAAACTTGAGGAAAGTTAGTAATTGAAAGAAATTAAATTCCTTGAAATTATAATCAGTGCAGCGGAAATATATGAAGCAGGACCTCCATCAAACTGAAGCCTGGACTTATGTCGGAATGTCCGAGAGCTAGTTCAAAAGCCGGTACCTGAACCACAAAACAACCGTCAGACATCCTGACAAAAAACATGCCATCAGCTCACGAACCATGTCTGGAACCTTAAGAATAACAGCACACCATTTTCCATTAAATGGAATAAATAAGAAACCCTCCCCATGTTAATAGGACAAAATTTTGCCAGCTATGTAACTCAGAAAAGTGAAATATAATCTCGCAACTGGTTTCAGAAAAACACTGCATTAATTCCCACCTTGAGAGCTTTAGTCGCTGTCCACATGTAGCAAAATTCATTCTAAGAAAATGGTATAGACCAGATTAATCCGATAATACAGACAGTTTGATAGTGTTATTAATAATACAGACATCAGATCTGATCCCGGATAAAATGCAATTCCGGATACGATCCGATAATACAGGCAGTCTGATAGTGTTGACTAATAATACAGACATCAGATCTGATGCCAAATCTGATCTGATCCCAGATCAGATCCAATAATACAGGCAGTCTGATAGCATTGACTAATAATACAAAGCCACGGATTTGTCATCTTGCTTATGTACAGTCTTGAGATGACAGATCCCTGGCTTGTCAGGAAGATCAAGTAGCCACTGCTTCAATGTAGTTGAAATAAAAATCAGGTAATTAAATCAGACATTCAAGCAATAAGCAATTTAAAATTTCAGACACTAACCTGGTTTTCGAGTTTTACAAACGGAACAATTGTAGGCCCAAGCTTTATTTTGCAAAGTACAACTTGGGCATTTCCAAGTAGTTATTTCCTTCAGGTTTACTTCCTCGTTAACTATAATAGAAAAGAAAATGAAATATAGTTAGTTATAGTTAACTAATGAAGGATTTTGTTATATAACCTGTTCAGTAATAAAATTTAAAAAATTTATTAAAATTCAAATGTTTGTGGAACTCTTTCATTTTGTTTGAGCCACTAAGATTTGAGGCCACATTTTTAATTTTGCTAGTCTGCGTATATTTCCCAAGGCAAACATGTTTGTTCTTTATTTCCTTTTGGTTTCTTTTAGAAGATAGAGGATTCAATGACTAACATCACTTGTTTATGAACACACCAAAATGATTTTCAAATTGACCACTTTTTGTGTACGTGCATGTTGTTCAAGTGTGGTGCATATACCTATCAGTTTGACTTAGTGGTGGTATAGCTGGGTATATGTTCTGCCTATGGTTGTGTGCACAAACACAGACTCATGAAAACCCATGCATGCAAAAAAGGGAGGTGGAAACCAAAATGGGAAAGGGAGTGTTGTGTGAGCTTACTGGTTGGGGAGGGATGTGATATCACTATGTGCATGTGCATTCTGCTCAAGTGTGATACATACACAGCTACATCATACAAAGGAATCATATAATGAATATACAAGTACACATAGATGCAGACAAACACATGCAGAAGCGCCAAAACACTGACCATGAGGGACACCTAGGTGCCACCCAGCCCGATCGTATGCATATACATACACACAAACTAAGAGGTGGGAGGGGGGGTTTTAATAATTATTTTGCATTATAATACAAAATGAAAGCGCACCCATGCACCAACATTGCAACAGGCCCTTTGCGACTATATGGGTATTGGCCAAAGTACCCCCCCCCCCCCCCCCCCCCCCGCCCAGTTCACTCTGTAACTTTACCACCTCCTCCCCTGACAACACCCTTTTTTTCTCCACTTACCCCACACCTTCCCACCTCTGAAGAAACAGAAATAACTGAAAATGAACAAATAATTCAGTTATCCACTTGCTGTTGAAAAGGTTTGAACTCAGCCATTGGGCACTAACTTTTCACTATACACTCTACTTTCCTAAGTATGAAGTACTTAGCTGGACATGGTCTTACTAGTCTAAATTGGTAACTCCAAATTTTTCTCTCTCATATATATATATAAATATATATATACGAGGTGTGTCAGAAAAGTTCCAGGACTGATGTCACAAAAGATTTATTTCAAATCCAAACCCAAACCTAGAGTTTTCTCCTTCAAAGTAATCCCCCTGGAGTCTAATGCACTTTTCCATCCTTTTCTGCCACGCTTGCATGCACTCCTTGAAGGATTCTTCCGGGATCCTCCGCAGTTCCGTCGTCATTGCCTTTTTGATGTCGTCCACGTCTTCAAAACGGGTCCCCTCCGGGTCGTACTCGAAGATCCATGATTCATCACCAGTGATGACTGTCCCTAGCAAGTCTGGTTCGGTTTCAAGACGCTCGAGGATGTCCTGGCACACTTGCATGCGTTGACCCTTCTGGTCATCGTTCAGCAGTTTTGGCACCATCTTCGCGCAGACTTTCCGCATGTTCAAATCTTCAGTGAGAATCTTCCAGGCGCTGTCCCGATTCATGCCCAGCTCATTTTCCATCAGTCGAACAGTCAGCCGACAATCGCTATGCACCATCTGCCTGACGCAGTCAACGTTGACCCCAGTCCTGGTTGTTGAGGGCCTTCCGCTCCTGGGGTCATCTTGCACTACTCAAAAACACGTGAGCGTGACATTGTCTCATCTCCATACACTTGCTGCAGCAATCCCAGTGCTTCTGACGGAATTTTCCCCAACAGTACCAGAAACTTCAAGTTTGTTCGTTGCTCTGTGCTCATTGCTTGACGACCTGAAACAGAGGACATGTATATAAAATTATGAAGAAAAAAGTTTGATCGCTGCAGAGAGCTAAGATTACAGTTACATACTCCAGGGGGATTACTTTGAAGGAGAAAACTCTTAGTGTGAAGTTTGGGTTTGAAATAAATCTTTTGTGACATCAGTCCTGGAACTTTTCTGACACACCTCGTATATATGTACATAAACATATACATAATTTAAAGATATATTTAGAGAGAGAGAAAGAGTCATATATCATTTGAGAAACACATAATATTTTGTACACATATATATTACAAATAATATTCATGAAAAAAAACATACTTAAGGTGGAAAAAGCTATATTTTCCTGACAGTAGTTTCGTAGTTCTTTGTCTTTTGTTGGTTTTACTGGAATAAATAGTTGGTAATCGATAATCGATTGCTTAAATTGATTTTCATTTAGCTGGCATCGCTTGGATTACGAAATAGTACTGCAGAAAAGGGTTTAGGTCCCAACGACATTCAAGCTGACATAGTTGCTACATAAAGGGATGATGCTCCAGCTTTATCAAGTGCAAAAGAGGGCAGCTGAATTTAGAAGGGGTAGGGAGAGTCTTGAAGATGACCCAAGGTCTAGATGTTCTTCCACTACCACTACCGAGGAAAAACTTTGATTGTGTTCTACACATGGTGATATGATGAGAGGCAATTGACTAGAAATCAAATATTCAATGTTATTAACATACTCTGTGAGAATATTCTGCACAATGTACTTGGCATGACAAAGGTTTCTGCTCGGTGGGTGCCATATCTTGACACCTGATCAAAAGTGCACCAGGCTGATAATATCATGGGAAAATCTGACATTATTTGAGGCAGATCCAGCTGGTTTCCTTGAATGTTTCCTAACCGAGGATGAGTGTTGTGGTCATCACTTTGAGCCAGAGACAAAGAGACAATCTATGCAGTGGAAATACCCCCTCCTCACCTGTCCCAAAGAAGGCCAAGTTTGTTTCATCTGCAGGGAAGGTGATATCCTTAGTTTTGGGAGGATGCAAAAGACATTGTGTTTATTGACTTGCTGAGTTGGCAAAGTACTCTCCATTGATGGTGTGGGCTTTTTGAAGGTTATCAAAACCAAACGCCCAGGATAACTCACAAAAGGGGTCTTGTTTCATCAGGACAATGCTTCAGCTCACAAATCCTTTGTTTCAATGGCTGCTGTGCGTGACTGTGGCTTTGAATTGGTTGATTACTCTCCCTACTCTCCTGATTTGATCCCATTTAACTATCATCTGTTTCCCAACATAAAAAAACATTTGGCTTGGAACTAGTTATCACAGTAATGACATCATATCTGCTGTTGATGACTTTTTTGACCAATAAGATGAAAGCTTCTTCACCAATGGGATCCAGAGCACTGCAACACCAATGGAAGAAAACTGTGGACCGCAGGCGGGAATATGTTGAAAAATAAACCTCATTTGGTCACATTTCATGAGAGTATCTTGGTCAGCCTACAAACTTTTCAACTGACCCTTGTAGATAGATAAATAGGTATAACATACACACAAACTTGTAGTTCTTGTTTTCCCTATACCATTTTCAGATCCCTTCCATTTCATCTTGTCTACTGTACACAACATATGTCTACTCTTTTTCTAATCCATGCCTCCACCACTTCTCCCAAACTAAAAATTAAAAAAAAGCAAACAAACTAAAAAACAATATCAACAACAACAATCATGCCAAAATAATTCAATTATTCTAGGAATCTCATAAATAATACTAAATCTAGATACATACGCGCTAATGCTGACTGCCTTGCGAAGTATCTCTGGGAATTTTCTGTTGCTTCGTGGTACTGTAAAATATACACAAGCAAAATAATACATACATCATCATCATCATCGTTTAACGTCCATCTTCCACACTAGCATGGGTTAGACAGGAATTGTCCCACTTGAGGCAAGATCAATCAGGTGACTGTGTCTTGCTCGTATAGGACTGTATCTGGTAGGTTTTCTGCAGCTGGATGCCCTTCCCAACACTAACCACATTTACAGTGTGGACTGGGAGCCTTTTTACCGTGCCTCCTACACGACCACTTTACAGCGTGGACTGGGTGCTTTTTGTTATGACACCTACATGTAGAAATCAAAACATAGATAATTAGACATATGGAAGCCATAAAACAAAGAGAGGGAACAAGAGACAGTGTGTGAGAGAGGGGGAGGGAGATGAAGAAACAGAGAGAATATTGAAAGCATGACTTTTTTGTAATTATAATACCTTTTTTATCAAGTATTTCCAATTTTTGCAAATTTTATTTTTTAATGAACAACTGAAGACAGCTATCTAGGGGAATAAAACGTTTGAGTCTTTATCAAAGAGTCCCTGGTTCATATCCTCCATAGGACATACAGTTTCTGCTGGCTTTGTCTTTCTATTATAGGTAAATACTGCTCACTTCTGTAAGTAGCAGGAGCACTGGCAAGCTCACTAATGTTAAAAGATGGCTGACTAGCAACTACAAGTCTTTTCTTTTCTTTCTTCTCACTCTCATTTGTCTTCCTATATCTTCTCCCTTCCAATCACTCTCTCTTCTCTTTATAACTATCTTCCCATGAAGGACTAACATCTAAAAAATAAAGACTCTTTTTCAGCTGCTTATACACAAACATATTGTTGTATTTCATTTTAGACTAATATACCATTGTTGTATTGTATTCTATGCTAACATACAGTTGCTGTATCCTGTTTTTCTCTGGGACTATTTTTCCATGTTTTCTACATTATCTAATGTTTCCTTAGATTGCAGGTGTAGGTAAGGGGGGGGGGGGGGGAGCCTTTCTAATATAACTTAGCCAAAGAATCATAAAACCAACAAAAACAATAGGAATATTATTTCTTTCTAATATGGGTTCAAGTGTCATCATGTAGTTTAATGTTTGCTTCACAACAACATGGTCTCAGGTTTAATCCCGCTGTGTATCACCTGGAGCATATGAAATTCTGGTAGATGGAAACTGTGCACAAGCCTGTAAATGGTTGGCATTAGGAAGGGCATCCAGCCATAGAAAACCAAGCCCAAAATGGAACATATGAGCAAGATTTGGTCACCTGACCTACTTAGCTTCATAATGTGACAGCCTGTTTTTAACCCATCCAAACATAGATGTTAAACAGTAATGATGTGTGTGCATGCATTTTCACAGATGTTAAGGGTGGTTTATGAATCACTATTTTACGTAGACTTAATTTTAGAACACGGCTGTGATATATATCTATATATAAATTTGAGCGACTTCCATCCATCACATGCTAGAGATGACTGAGGAAAGAAGGGGTCATGATGTTATGCACTAGAGATGATTGAGGAAGGAAGGGGTGATGACGTCATGCACTAGAGATGACTGAGGAGGGAAGGGGTGATAACAAACTACAGAAAACAGTGTCTAACATTCACTACACATGTGTAGTGTGTGTGTTTGTGTGAATGTATGTGTGTGTTTTTGTAAATATGTCTGTGTTTGCACATTTATAATTATATACTCATACACATGTTAGTATGTTTAAAAAGATTCTAGTCATTGAAAAAAGGCAGCAAATTGGCAGAGTCGTTAAGGCATCAGATAGAATGCTTTATGATATTCATTCTGGCTCTCTGCACTCTGTTCATATTCCGTAAAAGCCAACTTTACACTGTATCTTTAAATTAAGTACCAGTTCTCATTTCTTTCTCACACTCTCCCTCAACTCCAGAAGAAATCAGTATTGATCAAACCTGGAGTGAGACTGGTGCTGCCGGATTTCAAATGCCCCAGTTAAGATGGACCCAAGCATGTAACTGGTATCTACAACTACAGTTGTCACAGACTGACAAAAGTCACTATTACATTTTAGTCATCGATGTTAAATTTTAAATGGTAGTAAAAAAAATAAGATTAAAATATTAAAGAAAATACCTTTTTTTGAGGAGCTGATAAGTTGGTCATAAATTCAGAAGCCCTGTTCAGATTTTGTTGAGCAAGACCAAGCTAAAAAGAAAGAAATACCAAACCAAATTGATATTAGCTAATGATAAAATTGGATAGGTTTTGGTTGATTTATAATATTTTTCTTTTGCATTCAAAAGCTCAACTATGATGGCTAAAACAAACTATAAGATAAATTATTAAATCGAGTTCAGACAGTCTAAAAGAAATGCTTTGTACACTGACAGTTCAAAACCATGACAGAAGGAGATATGGGAAAATTTACATCTCAATATATCAAGCCTTATGAGATGACAAAGGGCTAGTGATAATAAGCTGTATGGTAGACATGTTCAACTTATGTTTACATAGAATAATTGTTTCTACTTTTTGGCACCAGGCCAGCAATTATCCCAGTGCATTACTGGTACTTTATTTTATCGACCCCGTAAGGATGAAAGGCAAAGTTAACCTCGGCGGGATTTGAACTCAGATCATAAAGGCGCCCGACCCTCTACCGATACTGCCAATCCACCTATGTTTACATAGAATAATGGACTTCAACAATGATAAAAACGATGACTGAAATTAATTTAAATACCTTGAGAATTAATGGTTTCTGATTTAGACACAAGGCCAACAAATTTTTTTTTTTTAGTGGGATCGATTAAATCAACCCCAGTGGATTATTGATACTTTATTTTATCAACCCCATATGAGTGAAAGACAAAGCTAACCCCAGCAGGATTTGAACTCAGAATATAAAGGGATATAACTATATGCTGCAAAGCATGTTGTCCAATGCTCTCCTGATATTGCCAAACCACCTTGAGAATTCATCATCATCATCAATAAAATGTATTCTAGGGAGCTTTAGTATAATAGTTAATAACATTTACACTTCATTTCTTAATACTATTGATAAACAGTTCATATTCTGTTGTATCTGACCAAAGTACTTACCCCTGAATGAACACCATACAGTAACACAGCTCATTTATGTGAGAAGTGGAAACACTGTATCACTAACAAGTGATTTGTTAAGGAATAAGCTGTACCAAAAAAGATGAATGAGTTGTACCACAATTGATTACCTGAGATACACTACATGAAAACAAGGTCAACAAAAGGTTACGGGACTCATCATTATGCCATATAAGTACATAATCATTTGAAAAAAACAACAAATAATAAGGAAACAGTATAGAATTATGTGAATTAATGTGAATTGGAGAATTGTTAGACTATCAGATGAAATGAGTTGTGGTATTTGATCTGTTTTTAATTCCAATCCCACCAAGGTCAACTTAGCCTTTCATCTTTCCAGTGTTAAAGTACCAGTCAAGACCTGGTAATATAACTGACTACCCACATAAATTTCTGGCCTTGTGCTTATGTAAGAAATTTTGTTATTCATCATCATCATCATTGTTTAAAGTCCATTTTACCACGCTAGCATGGGTTAGATGGGTTGTGCCATTTGAAGCAAGTTAGGTCCGGTGCCCGTGTCTTGCTCACACAGAACTGTTTCTGGCTTGGTTTCTACAGCTGGATGCCCTTTCTAATGCCAACCACATTTACAGTGTGTGCTGGGTGCTTTTTGTCGTGACTCCTACACGACCACTTTACAGTGTGGACTGGGTGCTTTTTGTCATAACTCCTACACGACCACTTTACAGTGTGGACTGGGTGCTTTTTGTCGTGACTCCTACACGACCACTTTACAGTGTGGACTGGGTGCTTTTTGTCGTGATAACTACACGACCACTTTACAGTGTGGACTGGGTGCTTTTTGTCGTGATAACTACACGACCACTTTACAGTGTGGACTGGGTGCTTTTTGTCGTGATAACTACACGACCACTTTACAGTGTGGACTGGGTGCTTGTTGTCGTGATAACTACACGACCACTTTACAGTGTGGACTGGGTGCTTTTTGTCGTGATAACTACACGACCACTTTACAGTGTGGGCTGGGCGCTTTTTGTTGTGTCACCATCACGACCACTTTACAGTGTGGGCTGGAGGCTTCACTAGATGTATGCTACAGCCTGTCCTCATGGGAGGGTGGGGTGCATACAATATATATATATGCTTCAGCTTCAGCCTGTGTTCATAGAAAGGTGGGTCTTCTGTATTAATATTAATAACTTTTGTTACCATATTTCTAATGAAAGACACTGTTTATGGTTTTTGAATCATTTGGAAAATATTCATGAATTTAAACCCATGTGTAAGCCCATGCCTTTTTTTGTTGGTGCTTGGAACATAACATAACAAGGGTTCTTACCTAAAATTATGATGGACGGTTTTCAGATAAATATAAACTCCTTAAACTAAACAATTTTGTATTGTAAAACCAGAGGTGGTTTCAGGCAATTTAGTATCAAAAGGGTCAAGATCATTATTGTGTTTAAAAGCTAACATATATGTATGGGTCCATTACGAGGATCCCCCACCTGCCTTCTTTTGGCTTGGAACGGCAAGCAGTTTTCCTCTCTCTGGATGCTATAATGAAAGAGATTGTATAGTGGACAAGATTGCAAGGACAGAAGACACCCCTCTCCTCTGAAGAGGAAAGTGTCTATGTAAACAACTTTCCCCTTCGCTCTAAACCTCTGGCCTTGTGCCAAAATTATAAATCATAATTATCATCATCATTTAGTTACAACCTTTTTTGTTCTATGTTCAAATCCCACTGATACCAACTTTGCCTTTCATCCTTCTGAGTTGATAACAAAGTACCAGTCACGTACTGGAGTTGATGTAACTGACTTTTCTCTCTCTACAAATTGTTGACCTTGTGCCTAGATTAGAAATCACTTTTAGAGGGCAGTGGTTTGGCAGTATTGGTAGAGCATCAGACACCATGCTAATCAACAGCATAGAGTTATGGCCCTTTGCATTCTAAGTTCAAATCCCGCTGAGGTTAACTTTGCCTTTCATCCTTACAGGGTTGATAAATTAAAGCACCAGTAATCCACTTGGGGCGATTTAATCAACTTTCCCCTCCCCACAAAAATTATTGATCTTGTGCCTAAATCAGAAATCCTTATTAGAGTGTAGCATTTGCTCCAGTTCTTTATTGTCTGAGTTCAAATCCTGCTGGAGTCAACAATACCAAAAACCTTTCAGGGTTCAATAAAATACAATACCAGTCAAGTAATGTAATTGATTAAATCAACTTTCTTTTCCCCCAAATTACAGGCCTTGTGCCAAAAATAGAAATGTTAATGAGTGGTAGATTGGCAGAATTGGTAGAGTGTCAAACAAAATACCGCACTGTAGTTAGTAACAACTTTGTACAATCTTGTACGATCTAAGTTCAAATTATGCCACAATCAACTTTGCCTTTCATCCTCCTGGGGGTCAATAAAGTAAAATACCAGTTAAATACTAATCGACTGTTTCTTCTTCCCTCAAATTGCTGGCCTTGTACCAATGTTACAAAGAATTATCATCGTCATCATCAGTAAATAACAAATATTTTAGTGGTATGAAATTATACTTTTCTTTTTTCCTTCATTCTACTAAAATAGATTTTACTTAACCCTTAGAAAACAAGCTGATCTATGAAGCCTGCCATTTAACCCTTAGAAAACAAGCTGATCTTTGAGCCTGCCATTTTTGTACTAGAAAGAGAGAAAGGGAAATTCTTTAAAAATGTATGTAAAGTTCTTTGTCTATTAAAATTTAGATATTTTCACTGAACTTTAAATGATTTCTAATTTAGACACCTAAAGATCCATCAAAGTTCAGAAAGTCTATGCTTTATAGCCTACTCAAAAGCATTTGACAAGGTGAAGCATGATGATCTGTTCAGTGTGCTCCAAGAATTAGACATAGATGGCAGAGACCTGTGAGTCCTTCCAAATTTGTATTGGGAACAAGAGGCTGCTGTAAGAATAGATGGCAAGATCAGCGATTTTAAAATGATTCAAAGAGGTGTCAGAGAGGGCTGCGTGCTTTCACTCCATCTTTTTAATTTATACAGAAAACTAATCATGCATTACATCGAAGGTCTAGATGGAGTTACGTTTGGAGGGTAAAACATCAACAACCTAAGCTGCGCCAACAATATTGTCCTGATAGTCAACTCAGAACACGGGCTTCAGTCTCTCCTTGACACAGTGACAACTAGCAGTGAAGTAAAAGGACTCACATTAAACGCAAAGAAAACAACGCATGGTGGTCTCCAGAAGCCTCAGATAACATCACGCAAGATCAAATCTAGTGACGTAAACATCAAACAAATATACTCCTTTAAATACCTTAGATTTACCTTGACATCAGATAGTAGATGCGACAGAAATAAAGAAAAGAATTATCTTATCAAAAGATACTTTTAACAAAATGAAATCCATATTTACAAACAGAAACATCAGTATATACTAAAAAAATCTGTGCCTAAAAAAACATACGTACGGTCTCTCCTATATGGTTGTGAATGCTGGACAATAAGCAATAAAATGGCAAGGAAACTGGACGCCGCTGAAATGTGGTTCATCCGGAGAATATACAAAATATCTTGGACAGAAAAGGAAACCAACAATAAAGTCCTAAGATTGGCAGGCATGGGAAAGTTCTTTTAGAAAGAGGCAATTGGAATTCTTTGTCCACATAAACAGAGGAGACAGTTTGGAGAAGCTGATTCTTTGTGGCAAGATTGCTGGGAAAAAGAGACAGGGAAGACAAAGAACAACATTTCAGACAGCCTGAACAAATACGTCAACGAACATTGAACAAGAAAGAGCGACCTCATCTAGAACAGACCTGGCACCTGATGATCATGAATTTAGGTACATGGCCAACAATTTGTGGGGAAGGGAAAGTCAATTACATTGACCCCAGTACTGAAATAGTACTTTATTTTATCAACCCCAAAAGGATGAAAGGCAAAGTTGATTCCAATGGGATTTGAACTCAGAATGTAAAGAGCTGGAACAAATATTGTCCAATGCCCTAATGACTTTGCCAATCCATCTACTTGACAGAACTTTAAATAATAACTCTCTTATTTTTCTTTAAATTTCCTTAAAAACAACTCCATCTTTTTCAGCAATGAATACTAGGCATTATCTTCAACAGATTAAGCTATCATTGAGTCTACTAGAAATAGTAGTAAAGTCACCCTCAAATTCCACTTCTTATCTTACAAGGGAAGGATATATTGGATAATGTGTTCATAGACACATCAAACCAGAAAAACAGATAGGAATGGTCATGGCTGGATTACCTTTGACCATAGATCTGCTTGGTCAGGACCAATGTGGGGATAAATATCAACCACAAATTATGAAAAGTTGTTTTTTTGTATTAAAGAGGTTGTGGAAAAGAAAAGAAAAAGAAAAAAATAGACTTCTAACCTCATTTTTAATGAGAACTTTTTCACTTTTAAGAGTTTCACATTGTGCAATGATATATTTCAGCTTTTTCTCATTTTCAATCAACTGTAAATAGAAAATATCACAAATCAAACATAATCTATATTACTAAAACAGAGAATGTCTGTTTGTCTGTCTGTCTGTACAATCACTAAAACTCGAGAACCACCCAACCGATTGTTTTCAAACTTTACACATGTAATACTTATGGTCCTATTGAGTGTTCTGAGCAAAAAAAAATTCAAATGTTCAATGCCCTAGGGACTGCATTAGGTGATTTAGCGATCTCTTTCTCTCTCTCTTAGTCTTTCTCTTTTTAGATAGATACATAGATATTATGTTGCACCCTTATAATATCTGTCTGTATGCCTGGCTGTCTGCATTACGTCATTATGACGCGGTGTGTATGTGTGTGTGTGTGTGTATGTATATATAGTGTGTAACGTTTTTCAAAATATTTACTTCTGCGTACACAGGTTTATTATTTTAGTTTCAGAAGATCCCGTTAAGGGTGAAAGCAGCGATTCTTTGCTTAAACTTTAATCTGTTATTTTAATATATATATATAATTATACATTCGTGTACAGATATTTTTGCATACACATATAAACAAAAGTATTTATTTCGCAATAAAGTATTGATCTTCGAACGGAAAAAAACCCTGGTAATGTACGACAAAATTTTTTTATAAGCATAAAATGTAGACACCAACCTGAGGCCGAGGTATTCCATACTTCTCTGTACTGTTATTTATATATTCGTGAACAGATATTTTTGCATACACAAAAACAAAATATAAACAAACGTATTTACTTAACGAGGCTCGAGAAGGATAAATATATATCAAATATATAAGAACCCTAGAGCAAATCCCGAGCAACGCCGGGCCATTCTGCTAGTTATTACTATTTTAGGTACAATGTTAACAAATTGTGGGGAAAAGTTGATTATACCAATCCCAGTACTTCATTTTTTCAACCTCGGAAGGATGACAGGATTTGAACTCAGTGCAAAGAAGGCTGTTACTAAATACTGCAATGCATTTTATCCAACTCCTTAATGATTCTGCTAATCCCCTACCCTCAACAGATCAGGTAATGAAACTAGGTATTAGATGGTTTGGTCTCTTCCTTATCCTCATCACTGATGGTTGAGGACCAACAGACAATCTATATGTCCATGACTCTCATCAGGGAAAAAGTGATGTCGGTGGGTCCTGAATCCTTGTCTGACCATTACTTGAAAGCTGGCTACTGAGCCACAGCTCATCACAGGGATGAAGCCATTGGCTATTTTAAATGTTGTCACTCCCATCTAACCTGGTTTTGAAATCAGAGCCATCCTTTTCCAAAATGGCAGCAATGTGCAGATGACTGGTTGGTTGGATTCCGAGAACTTTCAGGACAAGAAACTGGGAAACTAAGTTGATCTTCAGGAGGACATTTATCCTTGGCTGACAGGAGTATTGCTCTGTTGTGGTCACCTCACAGTGCAGAACTTGAAGAACTGTCTGAAAGAACTAAACCTCTATTCACAGGAACAAAGATGGGATAGATATGCAGTAATATACATATGGAAGATCCCGGAGGGGTTAGTAACAAATTTTGGCATTGAGAGCTGGACCAACACTCAAACAGGATACCAAAGGTCCCATCCTTCACATCTAGAGTAAGGACCAGATACTGAAATAACCTGGGGTTCAAAGACCTTCAGCACTTAAAAGAGTGCCAAACAAACAGAGATCTATATGGTCTAGACGTAGATGTTAAGAAACATCTCAACTAAGACACCAGATGAACTCATAGCATGGGACAAAGTACAAATAAGTGCAGCAACATTAGGGTGTTCCATTTTGCAAACTATTCACCAATCATCTCATATTGATTACACCTGTGTTTGAGTTGATGAAATAACAAAGTATGCTGAATTATAGATCAATCAAAAATAATATTTAGGGGTTGCACACTTTCACATCTTTTTATTTACAATGATTTCTTTTTTGGACTTGGCCTGTGGTATATTTTCCTTCTGTTCACTTTACTGGATCCAATGAGGAAACCACATAACAGAACGAAATGAAATGAAAATGAGCATGAGGAATATGTTTTAAATACACAATAATATTGAGGTTAAATAGAGAAACACTTTTTATGGATGAAATCTATGATCCTATAAACAGTAGAAACATCTCTTGCATGTACACAGAGGAAAATAGACAAAAAATGCAGCCTGGCTACAATCAACAAATGTTGAAGTAAAATTTTTTGTATTCTTTTAGCATAGCATTCAATAAGCACCAAACTGTGCAACCCTTAAATATATTTGTATCTCCTCGTATTTTTGCCTATGTAGCTTTTATGTGAAATGAATTCAGGACACAATCAACCTGAAGTAATCCCATCAAAATCTTTTTCCCTTTAAATATGAAACACCCTAATATGCAAATATATATATCATCATTGATTTTACGTCCATTTTTCCACGCTTGCATGGGTTAGATGGGTCCTTCTCAGCACAGCATCCCTCCACTCTACGTGTTACTTCGTCATCTCTGACCACTTCTGCCCAGGTTTTTCTTGCTCTACTTCTACTGTGGCTTCTCTCCTCTGGCATTTCCTGGCACTTTTTCACCCATGCACATCACATGTCTATACCAATTCAGTCTGCACACCACCTCGTATTCATAAACTCAGTTTATCGAAGGTCTTGACTTTCTCTCACACTTACATTGCACATCCAATGAAATAATACAAGATTAAACAGAAGCTGTATAAATGTGGAAATAAATATACTGACATATGTCAACATGTTTTGTGTGTCTGTGTGCGTGCATTTCTTTGTGGCCTGAAAAAGAGTGACTGATCGCATTTAAGTTTTCACTCTAATTGGAGTTTGCCTGAGATAGTGTATGTATACAAGGCGTTGGAAGGAAACTCCAATTATCATATACCTCAGCTGCTTGGTACACAATTTAGTACCTTATCTTTTCATCTCTAAAAATGCAATTAATAGTAAAAAAAAAAAATTATTATCTTACCAAATTAGACTTTTGTTCAAATTCTTTCATCAGTGTATCCAGCTTCCTTTCTATTTCCAGTTTGGCAGCTTGAGCTTTCATGCGCTCTTCATGCTCCACTTTAAAATCTTCCTGAAATATCTGCAACTAAATCAAAATAAAACAGATGAATAAATAACAAAGCCTGTATATAATTAGCATTCACTAACACATGATTTATGATCTAGCAAGTCCTAATATTAAAATAAAAGGAAATAATGACAAATACTGAAGTGCATGTATGTATTACTGTGTGTATCTGCATGTCATGAGAGGTGACTAAAAAGTTAGCACTAGAAAGAGCAACCAGCCTTAAAAGGGACCCCATGATGATTATGAAGCTTGTCATTAGGCCTATGTCAGCAGGGAATGCTTTAAAAAACTCCCATAGTCCCGATAAACTTTATCGGGACTATCTATAATACACCTAAACTTTTTCATAAATTCTTTAGCTAAATATCCCAACTTTAAACCTAAACCTTATTTTTCTAATTTCATCTTGAATGGCATCTTCTAACTCTAAACATAAATTTAACATTTCTAATTGTTAATCATAATTTCTGTCCATACATTATACTATGCAGACGCCTACTATATGGTACTATATGTAGCTTTGTTGAAGATATATGTTCTTTGAAGAAATATTTTTTGTGGAACTTTCTAGCACTCACAACCAGCTTAATTGTAACCTGATCTCACCGCTTGCCTATGTCTGTGACGGGGTGGTAGTAGTACACTATAAGCCTACGCCCCTTCACCAGATGGACATAGGTAGGCTTAATAATCACCACTAGAGGGCGGCCGACCGGGGTAGAAGCTGCTAAATGTTTGGTCGCCCTCATGTCTCTGATTTTCAGCCCCATGGATTTTGTCTATTATATTCCTTTGTTATATTTCGAATACCTGATGATGTCACCAGATTCATACTGAACCCGGTCATTGAAATGATCATGGTATAATAAACCTTTCAAGGAATTACACCAGTCCAGCCTCCTGTTATTTTATAATAATTAACTCCGTACTCGCACCACCAACTACACAAACGAAGACGGGTCAGTTGCATTACGTCGAGTGCTCTCCATAATATTACATCAAGGTTGACCATACGGAATGACCAGTTCTATACAGTAGTGAACCAACAAACCTAAATAAATATATATATATATATACATGTAGGAAAAAAGGAATTTGTAGTTTACTTGAAGCATTGTATATGGTGTAAAGAAATTCGAAGTTTGAAAGCAGGTTTGGACGGAGAATAATTAAATCATAAGAAACAGGGCTTGTTTTTTTTTTACCTTAATTTATTCATATGTCCTGATATTTCAAGATTAATATCTCTTCTTCAAAGGAAAATAAAGGAACTATTCCAGTGTCCGATGTGGCTTGCTATACCATCCGGCCAGTTTCTTTATTTTTTTTATTTTCCTCAGAAGAGAAATTAATCTTGAAATATATGAATAAATTAAGGTAAAAAAACAAGCCCTGTTTCTTACGATTTAATTATTCTCCATCCAAACCCGCATTGTTGTGGCTTTCAAACTTCTTTATACACATATATATATATATACACACCCACACACACATATATAGATATATATGTATGTACAAATATGTACTAATGCTACAAGAAAATGCACTTGGCCCACACTGTAAAGATTGACAGATATATAGATCCATATATATGAGTGTGTGCATGTATGTAAGTGTATATATGTGTGTATATATACATATACACAGTGTGTGTTTGCATGTATGTACACAAAGAAACAGTGTGTGATTACAATAAAGAAAGGAGAGAAATGAAGATCAGATGTTTCTAGGAATTATTCAGTTTGAGAAAGTATGATTTCTTTGTTACAATTCAGATCTAGAAGAGGATTAGAGTTTTCTCAATTGCTCCATAAAGAATTAAAAAAATAACAGTTAAAATGTAAACTTACCTGTTGCTTTATCATGTCTTGTTCTTCAGATTTGACAGGTGATGCAGATTCCTAAAAATAAAAACTTGAATTCTATTTAACTATTAAAACGTTGCTGCTTCTATAAAAATTTATATCACCATAAAATAATTAGATAATAATATCTATCTATCTAGGGCAAGTAAAATTCTTGAGATCCATGGACAAGTTCTCTCCAGCGGTCTTTGTCACTGGTCATCGCTGCCATGTCCTGCGTCTCCAAGAGACCAGTGTCTATCCTTAGGGCATCAACATATGTCAACCTCGGTCTCCCTCTTCTAGTGTGTCCGTGCAGGGGCTCCCACAGGAGCACTGAGTGCAGTGTCAACTCTGGATGTCGGAGAGCATGTCCAGCTAACCTCAGTCTCTTCTGTGCTACTTTCGAGCTGATAATAATAATAGCTATTATAACATAATAATAATTGTTTCTACTTTTGGCACAAGACCAGCAATTACCCAGTGCATTACTGGTACTTTATTTTATCGACCCCGTAAGGATGAAAGGCAAAATTAACCTTGGCGGGGTTTGAACTCAGAATGACTAGGGGCATAACTCTATGCATCAAAGCATAGTGTCCGATACCCTCTACCGATACTGCCAATCCGATGATTTCTAACATAGGCTCATGGACAAAAATCTTGCAGTTGAAATCTACCTTCAGTATTTGACTGGTGTTTTGGCTGTGTAACGATGAATGCTTCTAAGTCAACTCCAATGAGACTTGAACTCAGAACATAAAGGGACATAACTATGTGCACTACTGATTTTGCTGCTCAAGCTACCTGATAACAATATTTTATTTGTGGATTTTAATATCCAATAAAGCAGCAACTTCCCATCTTTTCAATTTAAAGCATGCTGAAATAGGGTACTAAAAGTATTATGATACACAATCAGTTTTGTAAAAGTTTCATTATATAAAAAACAAAAAACAAACGAGTATTAACATTAACTGTGTTCCATCATGGAAGGGGATGGGCTCAAACAAGTATAAAATACCCAAGAACAACCAATATGTCAGGATGTTGACCCTACGAATCCATCAAGAGTTAAGCACCTAATATTTATATATATATGGTCACCCGGCCCAACTTGCCTCTAAATGGGACAAACATGTCTAACCCAAGCTAGCATGGAAGATGGATGTTGAATGATGATGATGATATATATATATATATATATATACACACATATATATAATTAGATTAATGTTAGTTGAATGTAAATGATAAATATTTAACACCTCACTGTTTAAAGATTTGTCTGCCTCATCGTCCCAGTGGGTTTTTTACTTTGCTTCACCAGGTCAATGCATTAAAAGTACTAAAGATTTCTAAATATCTTAATAATATATTGTCTGCAGGTATACTGAAATTGTTTAAGGTGAGTCAGTAATTACTGACTCACCTTAAACAATTTCAGTATACCTGCAGACAATACATGGCACACAATCATTACACATCGGTCTGTCCATGAATTGTTTCTGTAGAATATCTTTCTATGGAAAGAAGTTGCCAGTTCCTCATTGAACCTTTCTACCTTTCTGTAGAAAGACATGCAGTGAATGCACCCTCCACCTCCACCTCACCCCCCAAAAAAAACACTTCTCACAATGCAACATAGCCAATTCAAAGAGATCAAGAGAAAAATTAAGTACCATATTTCCCGGCGCCGAAGATGCTTCATCCTTGAGGACACACCCTAAGTTTGACAACCAAAAATTTGAAATAATAAACAACCTTCAGCCTCCAGGACGCATGGTAGATTTTTGAGACTTATTTTAGGAAAAAAGTAGCATCTTTGACGCCGAGAAGTATGGTATTTTAGTAGTCAGTGCTAAATATATATGATTTATGTATGGTTTACAAGTATGTAGACGTGCATGTAGTGTACATGATGTACTTACAAATAAGAGAACAGAATAAAATACCTAGAACTTAAAGGAAGCAAGCTCTCTTCCAAATCATAGACCTATACCAATGGATGTCCAAGACCCCCATTCCCCTTGTTCTGGCCTGAGCATGGTATATTGCCACTTTTAAAATAACTTGACCTTGTAATTAGTAGTCTACATAATAAATTAAGAATAAAAAGTAAGTTTTACTTACAGATTTGGAAGAATATTCTTCAACAAAAACTGCAATTTCATTGGCAAAACGAGATTTTTCCTTTTCAAGTATGTTATAAAGACGGCTGATTTCTCTATTTTTTACTTCCATATGTTTTCGAAGATCACTTAAATCCTTGTCAGATTTCTCTCTTACAGCAAAATACATTTTCCTCCATTCATCAGAAGTACTTTCAAGCTAAATAAATAAATTAATAATTTTTAAAAATTTACTATTATAATAATTTTTTCTCTACAATAAAATGATTTGTAAAATTAAAATTTTAATACAACAATTATTTCCACTCATTTTGCACTGCAAACTAATCAAATTGATATTGACTATAGTTATTATGGTTTAGCTAATACTTCATGCTGGCATGGATTGTAATTGTCTGAGAGAGTGCTTTCTTGTATGATCCTTAATTATCTATATGACCAAGCCATATTTCAAGATCCTGCTAACAATATTGCATATAAAAATGACAATACTGCATATAAAAATGACAATATTGCATATAAAAATGACAATATTGCATATAAAAATGACAATATTGCTTATAAAAATGACAATATTGCTTATAAAAATGACAATATTGCACATAAAAATAATAATATTGCTTATAAAAATTAAGAATATATTAATAAGGTGCAAACCGAATTAACATGCAACATTGTGGAAGTTTGTAATCAGCAGACAAAATATATCTACAATAAATTAGAAAGAATAGTGAAGAAGTAGTGGGAAACTTCTGTACATGGACTTTATATTCAAATTTGTCCCACCTGTGAGTTGTAGTTTGATTGATGATGTGATAAAAATGCTAGCACATCCATGTACAAAAATGGAGAGGGAATTCAATAATAAATTTAAAAGCATATTCTATTATTAAATGTAACTTCACTTTTTTTAACTCACCAGAAGAAAATATAATTTATGGCTCTTTTGTCTTTAAAAGAAATGAAAATATAAATATGTGAGTTCACTGTATACTAGACCAAATTTTGTACTTACAGAATCATTATCCAAAAGTATCCAATTTTCTCTGTCTCCACCTCTGATTTGTAATCTTATTATAAATTGTTCATTTTCTCTCCTGCAATAAATTTTTTTAATGCTTATATTATTATTTCTCCTATTATCATTTTCCAATTATCACTTCCAACACACTATCGTTTCTATCAACTCAACATCCACTTTTCCATGAAAATAACCTTAAGCCAATACTAGTAAGGAAGATGTACAGTTAATTGAATCAACACCAAAGAATTATATGCATTATACTTTTTAATGGTATTTAGTCTAGCAAAAAAGAAAAAAAGAACATAAAATGCAATCTGTATGTGAGTGTGCATGTTTAAATTATCATTTCTGCTATGATCATTTTCTAATTGTATGGACAAGGCAGAAGTTTACATATTGGACAGGTGTAGGTTTTAGATGATTGCAACCCTAGTATGTTACCATGACTTATTTTATTGACACTTCAAAGTCAGCTCCGACAGGATCTAAATTCGGAATTTTGAGTTTTTGTTCCAACACACTATCGTTTCTGTCAACTCGACACCTACTTTTCCATGAAAATAACCTTAAGTCAATACTAGTAAAGGAAGATGTACAATTGTTTGAATCAAGACCAAAGAAACTAACTTTTTTTATTTATGACTCATAATTAAATACTATAATGGTATTTAATGAAGTGTTTGACTATCCTTGTCGATTCCATCAGATTTCCTACCATGACAAAAAAAAAGAAAAAAAAAACAACAATGTGAACAGTGTGTGAGTGTGTATGTATATACCCGTCTAACCCATGCTAGCGTGGAAGATGGACGTTAAACGATGATGATGGTGATGATGATGATGTATGCTTAGAAGGAGTGTCTGCTTTCTATTACAAAGGAAAGAGCATTGTTTTGGATGGTTAGTAAAAGGTTATGATTTATAACACCCAAAAGGTTGGGAAAGCAAGCAAGATACACATATCATCATTATAATCATCAGAATCCAGTGAGAAAGAACTACCATATTTGGACATATTCATAAAATTATGACATTAGAATTACAACAGACATGTTTTACAAAAAGACAGACACACACCAATATTTGAACTTTCATTCAAGCCACCCTTCACACACCAAATGGATAGGTCATCACAGACCAAGTCAGTACCTAATCAGTGCCACTGACTTATCAAATGTGCTGAAGACTACATCTTGCTTGCATATATACATACATTTATGCACTTTACAGAATGTACTGGGTGAATTTTATTGTGGGCCCCCAAACTAGGGAGGTTTGCCCTCAACACAACTGAAGAGTCCACTCACCCTTTGTTTAGCAAGTTTTTCTATGGCTAGATGCCTTTCCTAATGTCAACAACTTTACACAGTGTACTAGGTACATTTTTTTGTGGTACCAACAGAGATTGTCATGTCTACAACATGGCTAAGGAGTCCTCCCTAACCTTTTTGGCATGGTTTCTATGGTTGAATGACCTTAACACTATTTCAACAACTAGATCCGGTGAGTTTCTTGGTCAGTGTCCAAGTCTCAGACGCCACTGTAGCAATGAAGAGACGGATCTTCAGGTCTTTATGAAGGCCCTACTTCCACACTGATCTCAAACTGTGGCACGCTGCCCAGGCTTTGCTCTTCCTTTCAACCACATCATCCTCCGTGTTCCCAATATATTGTACTGGCTTTTTGAAATTTATCATTTATTACAAATATATATATGTAATAAATGATAATTTCAAAAAGCCAGTACATAAGGCAAAGGATGACAAATAAAACAAAACAAAGTAATGTTTTACCCAGTATATTTCAGGACTAATACCCTCTTTTCAAATGTAAAATGAAAATGGTTCAAAACAAAACGAATGATCAATGTGTTATCCCCCTAACTGGTCTAAGTGTCTAAAGTATGCATGTGTGGAGCAGTTATAGTAGCCAATCTGCTTCATGCATTTCCAATCTATTATTTATTTGTGGCTTTTAATTGTTGATGATAATGGACTCTTTGATTCTTAAATTTCCCCTTTCCATCACCTTTATGGTGACCTCAATGTCTTGACTGCAGTATCTGACAAGATGATTTTTGACAGAAGAAGCTAGAGGTAACGTATGATACCTAAAGCTGCTGCATTTCAATGACTAGACCGCTGCTATCTGACAAGTCATCCATAGTGAGGGCCTGAATATATAGCTAGTGCACTTGGGACCTTCATTAAGGAGACTACAGACACTGACCTGCTTACAATATGTGCACACTTCTTAATTGTTCCATCAACAATGCAGAAGTGTGCATGAGAGCTTATGTGGTCTATAAAATCACATGTAAACAATGTTACTCTTCATACATCAGAAGTACCAACTGGATGCTGCACATATGGATCAAGGGGTACATGACAAGAGCTTCTGTCAAAAAGCATCTTGACAGATGCAACAGCCAAGACAATGAAGTCATTATAGAGGTGATGGAAAGGAATGTGGGAAATTTAAAAATCAAAGAGGCCTTTATCAACAACGTGCCTTCAAAGTCTGATTCTCTATTGAAGCAGGGCTACTGACCTCCCAGATAGGCTGCAGGTTCACATCTCCCTTTACATATGGTTCCACATTCTACCAAGTGCATTTATCATGACACCAGCAAAGATTGCCATGTCTTCAACACAACTGAAGGGTCCTCCCAACCCTTTGTTTGGCAAATATATGTGTGTGTGTGTGTGTGTGTGAGCGTGCATGCATATCATCATCATCATCATCATCATCATTTAACGTCCATCTTCCATGCTAGCATGGGTTAGACGGTTCTGTTCCATTTGATGCGGGGATGGTCGGGAGACCGTGTCTTGCTCGTACGGAAGTGTCTCTGGCAGGTTTTTTTTACAGCTGGATGCTCTTCCTAACACCAACCACATTTAGTGTATGTATATTGCCAATATGTACAGAACTCTGTGGTAGTAATCAGTTGTCAAAATGGATGTAGTTTTCAACCCCTACCAATGGTACTGCTGGTCCATCCAGTCACAAGTGTCTGATAAAATAGTCGAACCCTGCTCTTGGTGTATTAACCCTTTAGCATTTAAACTGGTCATATCCTGCCAGAATTCTCTCACCTCTTTCTGTTCAAGCCGGCTGTAATCAGCTGCTCATACTTATGTTAAGTTATTGTTCTCAAAAATAAATCTCATAGATTTAATATTATGTGGGAGAATTATGAGAGATTCAGCGTTTACCATGAAAATATAGTAGTAAATATAGAGTAATGGGCTCAGATAAAAACAAAACATAACAAAATTTACGTGTATAGAAATGAATGTATGACATTTAAGTTGTACAATACGTGACAAAAAGGGTTAGTCAGACCTGTGCTCAGAGAAGATTTTGACTGGTTTTAACAGCCACAAGATAGTGTGGAGGATAGACCACAAAGTTTTGTACTTGTTGTTACTAATATTATAACACCTGCGACACATGCAGCTGCCCTCCTGTTCTTTTGTTAAGTTGCCTCATGGCCAACTGGTTGCCTTTATATATATATATATCATCACCGTTTTACGTCCGTTCTTCCACGCTAGCATGGGTTAGACGGGTTGTCCTATTGTGTGCAGTGTCCGGTCGGCTGACCATGCCTTGCTCATACGGGAACCGATTCTGGCTTGATTTCTACAGCTGGATGCCCTTCCTAACACCAACCTCATTTACAGTGTGGGCTGGGTGCTTTTTTGCAGTGGCACCTCCACGACCACTTTGCAGTGGGAGGGTGTGGGGGCATATTGTCTATATGCTTCAGTTTCGGCTTGTACCCGTGGGGGGTTGGGTCTTCTGTATTACTGCGCGACGCCAGAGGTCACGGTCGTGTGTCATTGCCTTTGAGAGGTGTAATTGGGTAAGGTCAGCTTTTATCACCTCATCCCAGGTCTTCTTGGGTCTCTCCACTCCGCGGTTTCCATCGACTTCTAGTGCTCTGCACCTTTTTATGCAGCTGTCATCCTTCATACGTATCACATGTCCATACCAACGCAACCGCCTCTCCTGCACACAGCATTTGATTCCTCTTATGCTCAGTCTCTCTCTCAATTCATTTATGCTTTGCTGTTCGCATATATTACTATTACACATCCATCGGAGCATGCAGGCTTCGTTTCTTTCTAATCTACGCAAGTCTTCCACAGACAGCGACCAGGTCTCACTACCATGTAACATTGCTGTTCATATACACACATCATACAGTCAGCCTTTCATTTTGAGGGAAAAGCCTTTTGCAGCTAGCAGTGGCAGTAGCTCCCTGAACTTCTTCCATCCCGTTCTTACCCTAGTTATTGTACTTTCCGAACACCCACCTCCACTGCTAATTCAGTCACCTAGGTAGCAGAAGCTATCTACTGTTTCTACAGAGCCCTCCCAGAGTTTGGTGGTACTTGTTTCCTGTGGCTGTTTGCTGCCCCAGCACAGCTGCTACATGTGAAGCTTACATTCTTAGTTAAGCTTCCTGAGATCCCGCTACATCTCGTGTACCCATTGTTTGCATTTGGGGCAGAGAATGGAGTTCCTACCTACACCTTCCCTACATACTGAGCAAGGCCATTTCCCTGAGGGGATCTGGGTTCTGTTTTCTCGTCAACTTACAAGGATCTTAGTCTTTGTCAGGTTGACTTTGAGGCCCTTTCTTTCTAGTCCCTGCTTCCAAGTTTTGAATTTCTTCTCTAGTTCTACCATAGAGTCAGCTATAAGTGCGAAGGCATCTGCATACAGGAGTTCCCCTGGGCATCCGGTCTTAAACTCCTCCGTTATTGCCTGCAGAACTATGATGAACAGGAGCGGGCTGGTGGACACCGACCTGTATGCTAAATTCCTCACTATAGTCATTGCTAATTCTAACTTTGCTGACTGCTCCCCTATACATGGCTTGTACAGCTTTCACAAGCCATTCATCTACTCCTAGTTTTCTAAGAGCCCACCAGATTATAGCATGGAGAACTCTGTCAAAGGCTTTCTCGAGATTGATGAATGCTAGGTAGAGCGGCTACTTTAAAAGAATGCATGTATTACTGTTTTTTTAACTACACAAATATTATCAGATGGCAAAGCATTAAAAATGAAGGAAAAAAATAAGGCTTGAAAAATTCTCAAAATTTCATGAAAGACATGAAGATAACAAAAAATTTATTTTTCAACAGATGCTTACTTGAAAATACTATCACTTACTTTAACAATTCTCTTTCTGATTTGCACTTTTTCAGTTCTTTTGATAAAATCCTAATAACTTCCTGGTGGAGAAAGAAAAATAAAACTTACAAAGAAAGGAATAAAGAAAGTGTGTATATGTGTGTGTGTCATATTAATGTATTGCTTGCTGGTCCAGTACCTACAACCTTAAGGTAATAACTGCAGCAAAACTTCACTGATATGAAAAAGAAATTGAAATGGAATAGAAAGGAATGAAAAATTTATATAGGTTGTTGCTGAATAACTACTGTCAGTTCAATTTCAGTGGAACAAATACCATTCGTTCCATTTCTGTCAAATACAGATAATTTTGAAGATTATGTTTATTCAACCTTTGTATATTTTAATAAACCACTTTTTATTAGTTGGAACATTGCAAACATATCCCTAATTACCAATTAATTAAAAATTTAATAACCTAACTGTATAAATATATCTTTTGCTTCTTGAGTCATTCCTCTATTGAAGGTGAAACATTCATTTTGCTTTTTCTAATGGCTTATATGCATATACTATAAAGTGGTAGTGCTGGTACCACAAAAAAGAGCACCCAATCTACCCTGTTAGGTGATGCAATGAGAAAACAAACCTGGTACAAGATGTGAAGCGGTTAGTGTTAGGAAGGGCATCCGTTCATAGAAAACATACCAAAATGGAACACATGAGCAAGACATCGTCATCTAACTTGTCTATATATATATATATATCATCATCATCATCATCAGGTTTAGCGTCCGTGTTCCACGCTTGCATGGGTTTGGACGGGGGTTTTCCCACTTGAGGCAAGAGTGGTTGTCTTGCTCGCATAGGACTGTCTGGCGGGTTTTCTACAGCTGGATGCCCTTCCTAACACCAACCACATTTACAGTGTGGGGCTGGGAGGTTTTTACCGTGTTGCCTACACGGCCACATTATATATCATCATCGTCGTCATTTTAACGTTCACTTTCTCTGCAAGCAAAGGTTGGACAAGATGCTAGTGGTAGCAACCATAAAGCACCAAAACCATGATGACTGCCAGTAGGCAACTGATGAGAAGGGACTGTACTTTGTTTCATCCATATTTTTGTTGTCTTCACCCGTGTTTGATTTCATATAGAGAGAGAGAGAGAGAGAGAGAGAGATCAAAGTTGTTTTTGAAATACCTCACCTTATCTCGTTGCCTCTTTGCCTCAATTTCAAAGATGGAATGAGATAATTTCTTCAGTTCTTCCGTAAGTTTGGTCTTATCTCCAAAACTATTGGGATTTTGATCAAGGATTATTCTTAGTTCCTACAAAAGGAAAAATCATATTACATGAACTATCCTAATTTATATAGGTGGAGTGTTATATATATTCTTTTTTATTTTAGTGAAGGCGCATGGCTTAATGGTTAGAGCATTGGGCTTGTAATCAGAAGGTTGTGAGTTTGATTTTTGGACTGGGTGATGTGTTGTGTTCTTGAGCAAGACACTATTTCTTACTCAGTTGTTGAAATGAGTTACAACGCCACTGGTGCCAAGCTGTATCGGCCATTGCTTTTCCCTTGGACATCATCGGTGGCATGGAGAGGGGAGGCTGTTATGCCTGAGTGACTTCCGCAAACAACCTTGCCCGGACTTGTGCCTCAGAGAGTCATTCGTGACCAAAGGGGGTCAGAGAAACACTTTGGAACTTTTGGAGCTCTCACAGCCTCATCCGGCCCTCGCAGTTTGGATTTATCCCTAACTCCAGCTGCTGTGATCAGCTTATCGAGTTCCTTGAAGACATTACCCGGATCACTGACAGCGGCTCATGGGTGAATATTGTTTACCTTGACTTCGCTAAGGCTTTTAATTCTGTGCCACACAAAAGACTTATGGCAAAACTCTCTGCAATGGGTGTGAGGGATGATCTTTTTAACTGGTTGAAATCCTCCATTCTCAGCCGAAAATAGGTAGTCCCGGTTCTAGGACAGCATTCTTCACCATATGAGATGTCATCTGGTGTACCACAAGGATCTGTTCTTGGTCCCCTTTTGTTTGTGGCATATATTAATGACATAGATGCCAACTTAAAGAATGCTACGGTACTGAAATATGCAGATGACATCAAGCTGTACCTTGAAATCAAAAGGACTGATCCTGAAATCTACAACTCTTTCCTACAATCAGACCTGGACACAATGCAGCAATGGATCACAGACTGGCAACTGAAGCTGGCTGTGGACAAGTGTACCACCATGCATTTTGGGAGGAAAAATCCAGCGTCCACATACGTGAATGTGACTTGGGCATTACTGTCAGCAGTGATTTGCGTTGGACAAAGCATGTCTCTAAGATTGTCAAGAAGGCCGAGGATGTCTTGGCATCACTCAGCAAGACCTTTGTTAGCCGCTCTCCAGCCATCTATTTAAAGCTGTATACAGCTATGGTACGACCACACTTGGAATTCGCATCATCAGTCTGGAACCCCTATCTTGCTCAGAACATTGACCTCCTGGAAACTGTTCAGAGACGTGCAACCAAGCGCATACCCTCCATCAGACACCTACCATACTCTGAACGCCTTGCTTCCCTGGGCATGGATTCATTGAAGCTCCGACATCTGGCAATGGACTTGGTAAACACCCACAAAGTTATTAACCATGTCGCCAACAACAACCCTGAGCACCTTTTTGATCTCCATGTGTCTAACACACGTGGACATGCCTACAAAATCAGTAACAGCACAGCTCCCATGACTTTCGGAAACATTTTTTCACGCTCAGAGTTGCTGAAGCATGGAACAAACTGCCTGCGTCAGTTGTTAGCTGCCGAGACACTGCATCCTTTAAAACCCTCATGCTTCCCGAAATTCACCAAAACTACACCTGATGTACCCCTTCCATACACATGCACACATGTTTATATCATGATTCATGCACTGTTCATTTTCCTGACATTTGTACATTACCCTATGTACTATACATACACTTTTTGATGAGTTGTAGTGCACCTGAGCACTGTACACAATATTTCATTATTATTATTATTATTTACCCTTTAGTGTTATTTTCCTTTAATACATGAAGATATATCAGTTTCCGTGTTGACTGTCGTGTAAGAACTCATAAAAGAGGGCAAAAATATAGCTGATTGCATCTGTTATATTTATATTACTGATACCTATTTTATTCATTCAGGAAGAATGAAACATTAAGTCAAACTTGTCAGAATATGAACATAAAAATCGAAAAGGTTGAATACTGTAATGCTATTAGTTGAGAACTCAACTACCTTGACCATCTAGAAAATTAAATATCTTTAGTGCAATAGGAAGATATATATTTGAAAGAAAAAAAATAGTATTAAATTTAAAATCTCACTTCTGAAACGGACATATTTTCAAGAGTAATCTTAGGTGACGGTAGTTTATACTCATGTTCAGTTTTATTTGTTTCTGCCTCCTTAATTATTGTGTTCAAATCAGAAGTATTAAAATCTCCAGTCTGCAATAAATATGAATTTTACTAATAAACATCTTAAATTATATTAATTTGCTTCATATCATAGAGAATTAAAAAAACACTTTTTTTTAAACAAAAACAATGTAATAACACAGCTGAGACGATGAGAGTAAAGTTCTCAATGAGTATTCTACATAGAAACAATGAAATGGTTGCTGTATATCTGAACTGTAGAATTTGAGAAGGTAGTTTAATACCTTAGTCATTCAGTCACTTTACCTTTACAGAAGAAATTGGTATTAATCTTCATATCCTGGAACATTGAAAAATGTCCAAGATTTAATGCCATTCTATCACATGTGATATTCCTTACAAATACCTTTCTTCCAAAAAGTAGAACTAAAGCAGGTTTATTCCAAAGGACACAACAAAATTTACAATGATAACTAATGGTAATTCCAATAACGTTTTCCACTTTTCCATTCTGACACTACTTGAACCATATCCTATGGCTTAAAAAATAGTCTAGCTACCTTAGAACTTAACCCTCACTACATGAACCAATGAAGGAGCCTCTACACTTGTGGTTCTCAAGATGTGCCAGAAGAGGGCATAGAGGTGTTCAGCAGATATTTAAGAATATAATTTAAGACTTTAGAAAATCTATAAATCTTGAGTGTTTTGAAAAATGTTCATCATAATTTAGTTATACACAAGTATAATTAATAAAGAGAAAATTTTATCTGTAGTTTTCTATATTTTTTGCTTTACTAAATTTTCAACTTTAAAACAGCTTTTTTAAAATCTTCCATATAAAGTGAGCCAGTATTAAAGAATTAAAAATATTAGTTGAAAGAAAAAAAAAATGATCTTACTTCAAGTACAGCTTCCATATCTTGTAGTGAATTTTCTTTTATGAGCTGAATTTCATTCTCAAGTTCTTTGTTTTTTTCTTTGACATCTTTAAACATCTTATCTAAGACAGTAATTAAAAAACATAAAATAATCATTAAAAAATGTGCGGTTAGGGAGCCAGAAGTGCAAGATCAGTCTTGCTGGAAGTGAGGGATCAGTGTCGTCACATCAGAAGTGCAGGCTGGGTCTCCCTCTTGGGCCATGTGCCGCGGCAGTATGTGGACGTGTTGTGATGAGTAGTTGAGTGTGTGAGTTTTGCTATGCTCTCTGGCCAGATGTGAAACAGGTGAGCATCATTCAGGGAGATTTAGTCCAGACATGACTGGAGATGCAAAGGTAGGTCCCCTTGCTTCTCTTGACAAGAAAGAAATACAAACAAATAAAAAAAACTGTATGCTGATGACCTAGCTCTTATAGCTGAATCAAAGGACTATCTAGAGAAAAAAACTGTAGTTAGAATTACAAAGAGGCAAACAGAGAAGGTAGATTTTCTATGTTGCTGATGCACAAGAAGTTAGCCATCAGAGCACCTGTAAAATAAAATCGTTACAATTTTTAGAGGCTCCATAGAAGTAGTTGATAACTTTTATTACTTAAAATAGAAACAGTGTGTAAAAAGTTCAGGAAGGCATTGCCTCTAGTGGCAACAAAGGGATTCTTTTTCCAAGTGAAGAGTAGACTGTATGGCGCTTATGTATGTAGTGAAATGTTGCATGATAGCAAGAAATGGGTGTTGAATGTGTAGCAGGTTTCTATCTGAGTTTGAACCTGGAACCTTTCATTAATTCTATCTTTCGCTACCTCTTGTTTATTGATTGCTTATTTTCTCAGCAATCTGCTCCTGGAAGTAATGAAGCAAAATTATCGAAGGTAAAACAGCAGATTTTGAACTGCAAGCTGAAATAGTAATAACATCAGAACTCAAAGTAGCTATCATGAAACAGATATTTTAAGCCCAGCTTCAATTTAATTTCACTGTCTTATAGCATTCCTGACTATGCTAGTCACTGGGCACTCATGTATTGAAAATTCTGTAGCATCAACACACATGCTACACTTGGTGTGTAATGTTTGTGTGCATAAATAATGACGTAAAAGTGAGTTGAGAATAATACAGGGTATACAAGGAATAGGATGTTGTGTGCAAGAGAGTAAACTATGCTGGTACAGACATGTGATGTGTATCGATGATGATGGTTGGGTAAAAAAGAAGTGCCAGGAGTTTCAAGTGGAAGGAAGCTGTGAAAAAAGGAAGACCAATGAGGACATGGGCAGAAATGGTGACAGCTGACCTCAGAATGCTGAACCTCACAAAGGAGATGAAAAAGGAATACAAGTGCTGAGATGTTGTTTTGGAGAAGACCTAGCTAACCTATGTAAACATAGAAAAACAGATGTAAAAATGATGGTAATGAGATATATATGCACAGTTTCTGGTTAAATAAATTTCACTCACATGGTATTTGTCAATCCAAAGCTAAAGTAGAATGCACTTGTCCAAGGTGACACAAACTAGAATCATGTTATTATAAAGCAAACTTCTTAACCACTCAGCTAGGATGGCAACATCATTTTTTTAAACATGTTTTAACAAACTGACATGGGTTATGATGGGTATGACATCAGCATATCACCATTATTCTTGATCCTGTTTTATCTCATCTATGAAAGGTTTGACATAGCCAACTCCAGCCTCATCACTTCTTCCTATATCTTTCTTGAGCTTCCTCTATCACCACATAGCACTTTTTTATCCCACACTCATTGTCCATTTGCATTACATGTGAATAACAATGCAGTTGTGTCTTCTGCACACATCAGGTGAATGCTTTTAATGTCCACTCACTCCTTCAGCCTATTTATACTCCACTATTCATGCAAGCTAATACGATCCCAATGGAACAAACTCAGCACATTTCTCTACACATCTGAAATCAGTTCCCATGTATAACTTTTTTAGCAGAAAAATAATATTATGCCTACATGGCATAATATTAATAAGAAAGGATATATAGTTGTTAATTGTTATAGTGAGAGAGAGACAAAGTTAGTCACAAAGTAAACGTTTGTTGAATTAGTCATAAAGTCTTTGTTAACATGTTTACATGTTTTATTCACAACTAATTACAAAGAGTTACGTTGAGTTGACATGTCAAAGTAAAGAACAAACAAAATTAAGGCGGCCGACAGGCCAAAGTGAAAATCTCACTGTTACATTATTGCATGTTCACCTTTCAGAGTCCAAAGCAGCAAGAGAGAGATTTATGAATCGCCGCGGAAATTTTTCCCTCTGGGCGGAAGTCGAGACACATTCTCCTACCCTGGCGGCGATTGGCTGAACTGAGCCAAACAACGCACAGAGAATGTATCCATGAGGCCTCGGAATGTAGGTCACTACACTTTCATGCAGGATCACACTTCTTAGAAATGTTTCATACAATATGTCTTTCACATGATAAGAGAAGCCCTTTGTTACTAACAAAGGTTGCAGCTCTTTGAAATTCCTAATTCAGTAATAGTACCAGCAGATGAAAATAAAAAAAAAAATAAAAAACACAACATCACTAGTAATGTAAGATGCAACTAGCATTTCATAACAGCATAAATAAGGAGATAAAACCCATGACAGAAATAAAACAATAATCTATGGCTACTTACCAAGTGTCTTAAATCCTCTTAGTTTACCTTTAAGAATTTCATTTTCTTTTAAAATAATTTCATATGTATTCTCTGTGTCATCATTATTTGCCATTACACCAAAAACTTTAAAAAAAATAAATATAAAAATAAGATTTCTAAAACCTACCACCACCAACATCAATATGTCAATAATAAGCCAAGAAGGGAACCTCTACATCAGGGGTTGGCAACTTCTTTGCCTCCATGGGCTGGATCGAGTATTAATGACGGATAGCGGGCCGGATGCAGGCCATAAAAGAATAATTATGAAAATTTACACAAGCTAAAATTTAATCACGAGTGTTGACTATACTTAAAAATAATGTGTATTAACCACAGATGAATGTAGTAATGCAATGAATTTTTAATTGTGTTTTTGCTGTCAAAACGTTCACATCTGGTTGGTGATAGGCATTAAGTAGAGTGAATCAGATTTGTGGAAGAATGTAACAGCAGGCCTTTTATTGTATTTGAAAGTCTTGTCTCTCATATTACAAGGAATTTAAATTTTAAATAAACAACTCATTGGGCATCAGTTCTCGTGGGCCGAATCTGGCCCATGGGCCGTAGGTTGCCAACCCCTGCTCTACATGTTCAATCGACTTGTTAGAAATAGCAGTCAAGTTTCCTCAAATCATATCCCTATAATTTTTCAAAGAAATTTAGGACACACAGAATAATATAGTCTTGGATATACTTTCGAATAAAGAACAGAATAGTGGTGACTGGAATGCCTGTGAATGTAGGTCTGCTTAATGAAAGCTGACCTGGGGTTATACAACAACTATCATACATGTTCCAACACTTCCAAAAACCTATACAATACAGAACACAACTGCATTATCTCAGAAGAGATAGATGTCTATATCAACCATATTTGCTACATTTTTATATCAACACTTTTTACTGATTCTTACAACAAGCATGAATATGATGTACCTATTTTAAAACCTGGAATACACTTCCAAACATCCACACACATATACAACACTACAGAACAGAAAAATATCCTAAAAACACTAACTTTCCCACTCAATTCAGACAAATATAAAACACATTCACACAGAAATATCTGCTGCTGCTCCACCTCCTCCTCCTTGTTTGTCCACATATTCCTGGGAGGGTTGTGGGAAGTCCTCAGACATGCCTTCCAGAGGATCCTGACATAAATTATCTCCAATTGATCCAGCTGGATCCCCAAGCAAGACTATCCAAGCTCATGGATGCTATCCAACCATCTTGATTAAGGTCTACTCCTGGGTCTCCTGCCAGTTGGTTTTTGCCTGTAAAATGTGATCTCTCAGTTCTTAGAAGTAGCACCTCTATTTGGTGCAACTCCCTGATCTCTGAGCTATGCACTCTATCAAGTAACATTACACCAAAGACCCTTCAGAGGAATGCCCTTTTGGTTGCCTGTATTTTGGCATTACCCAAGATTCATGACTATAGGTAAGGGTAGGCACGATACCGAATTGAAGATTGTGAGTTTGGCTTTTAGATCTACCTCCATTCTGAAGCTGCTGCATTATTGTACCAGCTCCTGTAATTCGTGCACTTAATTCCGCCTCTTGCCTTCTATCACTCATGAAAATAACTCTAAAATACTTGAACTTCTCCACCTGCTTCAGTGGAACTCTACTCACATGTAGTGTGCACTGTGCAAGCTAACTCGAGAGGACAAGTGTCTCAGGCTTTGCAGCAGTGATTTTCATTCTGGCCATACAGAATTTGGCAGCAAACCTATCAAGTGCATGTCAAAGATCATTCCCTGATGAGTTAAGTAGTACCATATCATCTACAAATTCCAGCTGACTGATCTTACACCTGCTGGTCTTGATACTACTTCTAATATGGCTGTGCATGTCAATCCTGTTCCTGACGATTATGAACAGGAGAGATGACAGTATGCACTCTTGGAGGAGTTCGACATTCACATTGAATGGTTCCGAACACAAACACCAGGGCATTCATTTAGGGGCTTCAGGGCACAATAAGCTGTCCATACTCAACAGTCACATTAGCCCTAAATATCAAGAACTATACTGTGATGCATTTATACTCATGCTCTGACTGAATCCATTTTGCTTGCCTCTGCTGTCACCACCACCACCACCACCACAGCTCATAGCCTCTAAGTGGTCTCAAACGAAAAGACATATTAGATAAATAAACCATTAAAATAGTGGAGGGTCAAAACTGAAACACATCTAATCCCAGGTCTGCTCAATTAAGTCTGGTATGATGTTAAATGAATAACAACAATATGAGTGGAGAAATAAACTAGAGTGTAGTAGAGAGTTGAGAGAGTAGATGTCCAAACTGTCACACTGTACCCCATATGATTTATCACTGCATGTTGGGATATGCTGTATAGTTCTCAAAAACGTGATATAACCAGAACAATAGATTTGTAGGCCATACCTAGTTGTTCAGCGGACTACATGTAGCTTAATTGTTCACAGATGACCTCAGGCAGGACAAAACAAGACAAAAATGGAGCATCTACAGAGTTGCTCACCCTGCTAACAAGAGCAGTCAAATTTCTTCTCAAACCACACACTACCATCATAAGAGAGCAAGAACACATTGGATAATGAATTTCCTAGATAAATTATTTGAGAGAAAAGATGGGATCGTCTGCATGTTTGAGTGCACAGTGTTGTTCTAGAACACTAGATCTTTGGATTGCATCTAGTCATTTATCAGAGGTGGCAGATTGACAGAAGCAGTAGAATGTTGGATAGAATGTTTTGCAGTATTCATTCCAGCTCTCTGCACTCCATGTCCAAATCCTTTTGAGGCCAATGTTACTTTTTATCCTTTTAATGTATATATATAAAAAAAGTACCAATCCAATACTGGAATCAATTCTTTCTCACTCCCTCCTTCTTTGGAAGGAATCAGCTGCATTCAGACCTGGAGAGCGTTGGACCCTGCTAGGTTAAAAATGCCCAAGACATGTTATATGTTGCTATGGCACCCCTACAACTCCAACAGCAGCTACATGTCCATATATACATGTCATTGGCCCTGAGAGGTGTGCTCAACTAGGGTTGACCAGGGCTAAACAACTACAACAATAACAACAACGCTCAATAACACTCGTCATGATGTCTGGGTTTTTTTTATCTTTTCATTCAGAAAAAACAACAGAAGCATAAATTAATAAATAAAGCACGAAAAACAAAAGAAAAAAAAAACAGAGTGTAAGATATGTAGTTAAGAGACACTTACACAAATTGGTTTATTTAGAAGGTTAGCAAACTGCTGAAAATACCTGAAAATTAAAAAATTAAAACAAAAAAATCAGAAACAAAACAGCAATAATAATAATTGTTTCTACTATTGGCACAAGGCCAGCAATTACTCAGTGTATTACTGGTACTTTATTTTATCGACCCCGTTAGGATGAAAGGCAAAGTTAACCTCGGCGGGATTTGAACTCAGAATGGCAAGAGCCGTAACTTTCTAGTATAGGCACAAGGCCAGTAATTGCCGAAATAATAACAGCAATGTCTTTTAACTTTTTTATTAACATATTTCTAATGAAATTAATTTTCAAAATAATCGAGAATTTAGCGGGATTTAGTAAAATAATTTCATTTTAACATTGTTAAGCTGATGTTTCGGATATCACTGAATAAGATTATGATGGAAGACGTTAACCCTTTAGCATTTAAACCGACCATTTTCAGCCAGAATTCTCTCGCTTCTTTCTGTTTAAATCGGCCGTAACTGGCCACTCATACTGATATTAAAACCTTGTTCTCAAAATAAATAGCATCAAAATCTCGTAGCTTTGATATTATGTGATGTAAAGTGTTTACTACAAAAATATAAAGCAATGAAAATGGTAAAGTCTTAAATAGATAATGGACAGTTTTGTATTAGAGGTAATCTCAGACTGGCTGGTATCAAAAGGGCTTTGAACATTAAAGAAGCGGTAGCTTCGTTTTGAGCATGTACTTCATATGGATGAGACATGCAGGGTAAAGTAGTTATCCACACAGCTGTGTTGGGTCAAATTACAAGAACTATGGATACCTTTATGCAGTTACTCAATCTACTGGAAATAGCAGTCAAATCTTCCTTAAATAACACCCTGTTAATTTAAATAAGAAAAGGACAATGTGACAACATAGATGTGATGGTCGAGGATATGATTGAGTTGATCATCATGGTTCTGCTTGATCAGGGTTGTCATTCCGCAGTAAAATATTCAAGTGGAAATATCTTGCTTAAAAGTTGCCATTAGTGAAAAATGGTGATTAGCAGTATTTCATACATCTATGTTTACTATACTAGACAGCTCTCCATGAGCATTATGAAAGAGTCATTTTAACAATTCAAAAACCACGCAAATACTGTTAAATTCACTTCACTTATCACTTATTTTTTGTCAAAATTTGCAAGTCACTTGCTAGACAAATACAATTCTGAAAGTATAGCATTGATTTTCAATGAAATCCAATACTCTTAAGCAAACTAAACTAATTGTTCATTAGCGGATACTAATTATTACATATCTGCGTATACATAATTTCTCATTCGCTGCTTGAGTTTTAGATTCGCTATATTTACAGAACGTTAGTTCCGGATTCTGTATTGAAATTTAGTTTCAAATTCAGATTCATTACCTTGACTTTTGTTATTCTGCCGATTATTTTGTTTCCCACAACATCAAACTGAAGATGTCATAGTCAATAGAGCAAGTAAACTTCAGATGCTTTCTTCATTACATATCTGTAAGAGTCTATTTAATCATGAATGAACAAGTATCTTTTCTCATAAAACATTATCATAACAAGCTTTGCGGCATAGAATTATTGGCCTTTATGTTCCGAGTTCAAATTTAACCGAGGTTAGCATCGCCTTTCATCTTTAAGGAGTCGATAAACTAAGGTATCAGTCACGTTCCTGAATCCAAAACCACTAAATTTGAAACACTATAAAATTAAATAATGTATCAAAAACAAAAAATATTCAATCATAAAATCAATCAAACCACAATATATATCCACAACTTCATACTTATCATCCTTTTCCTCTCACTTTCCAAACCCTACACAGCAAGGAGGGCTTTTCGGTTGGGACAATAACCAACCTCTCTAGTGTCGGTGCCATGAAAATGCACCCGGTGCACCATGTAAGATGGTTGGCGATAAGAAGAGAACCCCACTGTAGAAACCATGCCTAAAGGGGTTTAGAGGACCCTTCGGTTGTGTCAATGGCGCGACAATCTCTGTAATATTGATGATCTACGCGATAAACGCACCCAGTACACGCAGTAAAATGATTGGTAATAGGAGTGGTCTCAAGTTATAGAAAACTTGGTAAACAAAGGGTTAGGCGGGCCCTTCAGTTGTGTTAAAGACTTGTTAATCTCTCTAGCGCTGGTGCCATGATAAAATGCATTCTGAGGAGCATGGGACCGTATGTATGAGATGCGAATCCCAGCCTGTCTGGGAAGTTAGTAGCTCCCAGGTCTGTGAAGACCCGTCCAACCCTTGCTAACAGGGAAAGCGGGCGTTAATGATGATGTTGATGATATATATATATATATATATATATGTGTGCGTATGTGGCTGAGAGAAAGGAGTACTCAATACCGAAGTGGAGTTTATCACAGGGTCATCAGTCAAGAACTAACGTTTCAATGACAGACACTTAAAAATGGCGAGTAAATATCTGAAACCTCTTAATAATCGTATTTAAGACTATTCAACAGAATTCGTAATATAATCGGCTTGTCTCAAAACAGTTCCGGCGGACAGAATGGAGAAGGCGTTACCCCGAAGGACGGCAAGGGAGACGCGCTGGAAAAGCCACTCCAACTCGCGGGGCTCACACCTGCGGCTGGTCAGCTCAGCGCCTATGGTGGTGAGTAGGGAAGTAGCCCTAGGGCCGAGGACACAAGAAGTCTCCACTGCAATTACAGACACAGTATAAATAAGGAAGACTTGAGGTGGGGGATTTAATTGAGAAGGGTAATTAAGTTAGGATGGGCAAGGTGGCGGCGGCAGTGGGAGGAATAGGGTTGTGTGAAAGAAGATGAAGGTTGGTAGTGGACATAGCCAGAGAATTTTAGCTAAAAAAAAAAAAACCCAAAGAAAAAAATTATTTGTCACTGGTGGGAGTGCCTTCCTATAATTATACGAGTAAATTTATGTTTAAAGTATGTCTCAAGCCAGGAGGGCTTGTCCTAGTTTCGTGGCATTAAGCGACTTAGAGTTCAAGACTCTCCTCTGGACAGGACGCCAGTCCATCGAAGGGTGAAACCCCCAGCTATTGCTGGTACTCATTTTCAGCTGACTATACAGGAGCAACGTGAAATGAAGCGTTTTGCTTAAGCACACAACACAACCCAGAAATCGAACCCATGACATTATGATCGTACCCTTACCAATAGGCTTCGCGTCTCCACACACATACACATATATATATATACACATGGTAAATTTATAGAAAAGCACCCGCTGGGGATCGCTAAGAAATTCTTTTTGTCCTATTTTTTTCTTCGTGTTTTCAACTAATCTGACCTCCCGAAAACGGGAGGGGGTCATTCCGTTTTCTGAAAAAAAGTCTATTGCGAGTATATCGGAGAGCAGATTAGTTGAAAACACACGAATATATATATAGGAAAAAAAATAATTTCTTCGCGATCCTCAGTGGGTGCTTTTCTATAAATTTAAATGGCTGATGGGTGCTCATCTGTAACTCCGAGAGTCCCTCCTCCCCGCCTCCGTTTTCAGAAATAAAAGTCGTTAGTGAGTGAGTCGAGTGTCAGATCGGTCGAAAACAAACGAAAAGATCTAGAAGAGAAAAAAATTCTCACCGAAGAAATCTCCGCGCCTGGGAAAATCCGAGTACCCCACCCCCATATTTTGTTTTCGGGGGTAGGGGGTCGATTGCGAGCATGTCGCAGGTCAGATTAGTTGAAAACACGAAAAAAACTAGAAAAATGAGCACTACAACGCTATTAGCTGTCAGTGGAAGCAGCCGATGAAAGCAGGCGAAGATGACGTCACTCGTCAAACATCGTTTATTTCCGTTTTACTACCACGCGTAAGTGGAGTTTTCACGCGTTTTTTAGATATAGAGAGAGGGGAAGAGAGAGAGAGAGAGAGGAAGACTTAAAAGGGCCAAATTAGAAAACAAATAGAAAACAAGTCATGGTTATAAAGCATATCGATGTAAGTGAAGTTACTTAAATGAAAATATAGGTGGCCCTTAAAAGGGCCAAATTAGAAAACAAATTTAAGTTTATTAGAAAACAAGTCATGGTTATCAAATAAATTGGATTTAATCATTTATATTTTCATAGTCATGGTTATTAATGTAGAAAACAAGTCATTTTCACCAACAGTGGAGTTACTTCTGACAGCTAATACCATGAACTATATTTTCATAGTCATGGTTATTAATGTAGAAAACAAGTCATTTTCACCAACAGTGGAGTTAAATGAAAATATAGGTGACCCTTAAAAGGGCCAAATTAGAAAATAAATTTATGGTTATCAAATTTTTTTCACCAACCCTTTATGAAGAAATGTTTAGAAAACAAATTTTTTTCACCAACCTTATTCAAAAGCATGGATACAGTCCACATGGAGACAAGAGACAGTCCCCATGGAGATTGATGGTATCTGCAGTAGTAGCGGTAGCGATGGTTAATTCCATTAACAATTTGGCCCTTTTAAGGGCCACCTATATTTTCATTTAAGTTAACTCCACTGTTGGTGAAAATGACTTGTTTTCTACATTGATAACCATGACTATGAAAATATAGTTCATGGTATAAATATAGTTCATGTCAGAAGTAACTCCATTGTTGGTGAAAATTCATTTAGGTTCATGGTATTAGCTGTCAGAAGTAATTCCACTGTTGGTGAAAATGACTTGTTTTCTACATTGATAACCATGACTATGAAAATATAAATGATTAAATCCAATTTATTTGATAACCATGACTTGTTTTCTAATTAACTTAAATTTGTTTTCTAATTTGGCCCTTTTAAGGGCCACCTATATTTTCATTTAAGTAACTTCACTTACATCGATATGCTTTAATAAAAAAATAAATTTTAAAAAAACGCGTGATATTTTCATTTAAGTAACTCCACTTACATCTATATGCTTTAATAAAAAAAAAAAATAATAATAAAAAACGCGTGAAAAAAAAATGTTTTCATTTAAGTAACTCCACTTACGCGTGGTAGTTTTGCTTTCATCGGCTGCTTCGACTGACAGTGCCAAATCTTTTGCCCCCAAATACAATGTCAATTATTTGTTCACACTTCAATTTACTATTTTCTAGAAATGTGCCTTTTCTAATCGACACCATTAGCAGTAGCGATGATTAATTCCATTTACGCTGGGGTATAATGTAGAATTCATATTTTTCAAGTTGCAAATACGTGACGTCACATTCTTCTACTTTCACTTCTGACAGCCAATTCCGTTGTAGTGCCTTCTTTCTTTCTATTTATAATATTAATACTTCTCTTCATTTCGGTGGATTGGCAGTATCGGTAGAGGGTCGGACACCATGCTTTGACGTATAGAGTTACGGCCCTTGCCATTCTGAGTTCAAATCCCGCCGAGGTTAACTTTGCCTTTCATCCTTACGGGGTCGATAAAATAAAGTACCAGTTAATTGCTGGCCTTGTGCCAAAAGTAGAAACAATTATATTTGTTAGTAATATGCATGTAAAATGACTCAACATACGTGATGATATTTAAAAAGTGCTTTGCTGATTCTGTCTGAAGATTTGTTAAGGTTACACACACCACAGTGGAATATCCAGTCAGTTACGTGTGATTGAAGAAGTGTATGAATGTCACCCATCAACTAGTTATTTTATATGGTTATGCCCACGGGGCGCAGCCCCATTACCGCCGCACCCTAAGCCCAGACACTAGAATCCTTGCCTTTACATTCCATTCTTGCTTGTCACCTAATTGACATTTATTGATCAAAGATATCTGTCAATGGGTGATCAGCCCCACTGACCATTTCCCAAACTATACCAACAGCTAGATAAATTAATGTAAAGAGAATCAAATGTCCGGTTCTGAAACACAACATAACTCCTGACATAAAGCTCGACAATTACGTCTCCACGACTAATAGTACATTTTAGAATTCGAAATTTATTACGGTACCTGAAAAATATCTACGCTCTGTGTTCATAGAATTTACACGATGATCCGATGGTGACATATTTGTAACGGAATATTATATGTGGTTGTAACGATAAGTGGATGGATGGATGTAACTGTTGGTATGGGTGTTTCGATGTAAAGAATAATACCCGGATTGTGTTGTTACAAAGTTTATTTTATTATAACAATATTCAATTTGAATATTGAATGATAAAATCAATGACACAAAATATTCATACAATAATTTGGTGGCTCTTCGAGCCACGTAAATTCAAGTATCAAAGAATACGATTATAATATGTGTAAACAAATGAATGGTGCGTGTACAAATGCTGAACTCACTATGAATGCGTGTGTGCTTGTATTGCAGGAGTCAGCGATCAGCCAGGAAGGTGAGAATAAGTGGCAGACTGGTTTTTCGTGACGAGAGCTTGTAAATGCGCACTTGTCTTGTCTGTATATCACTTCTTTTCTATTCGAGGCGTAAACAATCCCTGTATTTATAAGAGTTAGAAGGATAGATATATCCTCTGAACTTTGGTTAGTCTCCCAACTGATTAGTTTGCCAAGCGTAAACAAGTCAGAAAGATGGATATATCCTCTGACCTATTTTCTGTCAGGCGTAAACACCTCTGACCTGTGTTTAGCCTCTCCCAAGGGGTTAGTCTCTTGAGCGTATAAACAAATTACCACGGCTTGTCCCAGAGACGGGAAAGCTCAGATTCGGTTTCGAATCTTCGCCGCCGTTATATATTGATAGGCTTATCATAATTTTCAAGCCCTGAACAAGGAAGCTTTTAAACCAGGGTGTAATGTGATCCTATATATAAATTTGGTTATGTCTCGGAAGCTGCTACTACGCAGGTTGGGATTGTAAATATTAAGGTAACAAAATCGGATGAAGAAAGAGGTGAAGTTGAATTGAGAAGAGAAAGAAAGAACAAGAATCAGAGATAACTTGTCCTTTCTTCCACTTCCCCACTTTGACTTCACCTGATTTTGTTGCTTTAATATTTAAGTCCCACCAGCATAGTAGCGGCTTCCGAGGAATAACCAATTTTCATATTCCACAATGCTCACCCACAAATATTTACCTATATTCAATAAAACCCTGATCATTTGGAAGAATTTAAAATCACAACAGCAATACGATTAATATAACAAAAAAAGTTTTACATTTATTACTCTAAAAATCTTAGCCTATCGACTTTCGTCAAATCGGACCGAAGAAACAATGTTTCCGCCGGTCTTTCCAGTTGCTAATACTATCGGTCGTGACTCCAGGTAGAAGGAGAAACATGAAATAAAGTGTCTTGCTCAAGGACATAACGCATCACCCAGTCCAGGAATCGAACTCACAACCTCACAATTGCGAATTCAATTCTCTAACCACTCAGCCACGCACCTTCATCTTAGCCTATCATGTAACAAATCAATTGAATTAACTACTATCCTAATAAATAATTTTACTCCTGAAGTACTTCAGCTGGCAACTAATTTGGAGTTCCCTAAAATGTGCAAAATATGTTTATAATTTCTTTTCTTTCTGAATTAAAAAAAATAATAATTTTATCAATGTAATCTACAGAACAGGGAAGATGGGGGGGGGGGGGGGAGAAAGACTAGTATGATGTCACAAGTATGACGTCATGGATGTATGACAGGCGTGTATGGTTGAAGGAGTGAGAAAGTATGTCCTTTCAGACATCAAACAAGGCCCTTCCCTGACAATATCCGGTTTTTCAATTCTAGATATTTCTACCATACTTGCGATTTCACCTCTTATTTTTCTGATTCAACATACAGGAATTCCCAAGGAGTGCTAGTTGTAAATTACTGTTATGACCTGGAGAACAGGTGGATTAATGACTGAGTCTTGGTTGACCCCAGTAGCACTTCAAATTCTCCACTGTACTCATTGCCAACTCTCACCTTGCTAGTAGCACCTCAATACATGGGTTGCACAAAACTCATGAGCCATTCATGTACACTTAGCTTCTTTAATGCCCACCAGATTACAGTGCAAGGGACCCTGTCAAAGGGCTCCAGATCTACAATTCCAGGTACAGAGGTTTACTTTTAGTTAAGTACTTTTCCTGCAATTGTTTCACAAGAAAGAGGGCATCAGTAGCAGCTTCATTCTATTCCTAATTAGTTGTGTTACACTATCAACTTATAGCCTTTACTCTAAGGTTACAGATAACTAATTATTGTCGGGAGATACAATCTTCAGAAAAAGAGTTGGCATTTAAGACCACTTGTTTGTCTCATTTCCTGGTGCGAGTGCAGTCCCATCCTCATCATTTAACGCCAGTTTTCTCTGCTAGCAAGGGTTGGATGGGCCTTCACAGATCAAGTCAGTATTTAAGTGAGGCTACCGAACTCCCAGAAAGGCAGGAAGTCTGCATCTCGCTTACATACTTAACTGCGCTCTGCTGAGTACTAGGGGAGTTGTAATATCCTTGTATGTATGTATGTGTGCATGCATCTATATGGTAAGGAAAAAACAATGACAACCAGTCACAAGATTCTTAACGTTTTCTGTGTGTGTGTGTTTTCCTTGATAGGTCTGGATGGAGGTGCTGTGCCCTTGGCCTTCACAGGTCCATGGAGACTGGAGAGAATGATGATGTTGATGTTATGATAAAATTGCTGCTGATCCACTCTTTTGGGAAAGGCCAGTGCAGGGATGGAGCTCCACAGTGGTTAGTGTAGGGACTTTGACACAATATGTATGATGAGAAGAGGAGAGACAAAATGAATCACATGTGGAGGTAGCATGAGTTCAGCAAGCTTCAAGGAACAGGGTCAATTTTGTAGTAGCAGTAGAAGAGATAAAGCGGGAAGACAACACATTCAGAGGCCAGAGGCTGTAGTGAGTAAGAGGAGGATTTTAAATTCATTAGCCGACTGGGTTTTTGTTCTGGATGTGGTCAAGGAACCTAGTGTGAGCAACAGCATCATTGCCCTAGATATGAGAGCAGTACTCCATTGTGGGTATGGCATGAGCTTTGTAGAGGGTTACTAGTTATTAGAAGTTGACGTAGTTTCTGGCCTTGAAGAGAAGGATAAGTCATTCTAGCTACATTATAGACATAATTTCTCCATGATGATGATGATGATAGAACTCAGTATCTCCCAGATACTGGCAAGGTGCTCTAACTATTAAGGTAAGGGACACCTGAAAACATCTTACCATCTAAATTCGTTGGCCTTATCTCATATCCAAGAATTAATTTTTTCTCTTCTTTCTTCTTTACCCACTTATTCCTGAGAGGGTCATGGGGGTAGAGTCCTCAAACACTCCTTCCAGTGGGTCCTATCAGAAGCAACTATCTCCAAGGGTTAGATAACATCCATCAGCCAAGCTCATGGATGTTATCTAACCCTTCCACTTCTACAGGTTCCCTCAACTTTGAATGCCCTGCATATCTTTATGCAGCTCTCATCCTTCATACACAGCACATGGCAATACCAAGCACAATACATCCAATCCCTTTTATGCCCAATTTTTCTCTCAGCCCATTTATACTTTGTTGTTCTTGCACACTGCTATCACACACTCACTAGAGCAAGCTCATTTCATTTATTTCTAATCATTGCAGATTCTCTCCATTCAAGAACCAAGTCTTGCTTCAATGCAGTATTATACCATCTGCCATTCACTGCAAAGGAGAACTCCTTTGTTACCAACAAAGGTAGTAGCTTCCTGAACATTTCCAACTAGTTCTCACCCTGGCTATTGTACTTTCAGAACATGCACTTTTACTACTAATTGGGTCACCTACTCTCGGGTCTCAAATAATCATCCTCCCACACTTATTAATTTTTCATTATTTTTCCAACCCCCACCCACTTATCAAATTTTGCTTATTTATCTACATTGAAATTTTATTTTAAGTGGTAGCATTCCTGAGACAATTAATTTTCTTTATACATTGAAAAAGTACATTTCTAGAAATGCCATACGCTATAAAATAAATAGGATGGGTTGGAGTTTCAATATATAAACTAAATGACTAATTCTGGTTTTTAAAACAAATCAATGGAGACAACCTAGAAAAATGACCGCCCCACCCCCATTATTTGGGGCTTGAGAGTAGGTATTAGAAGTTGTCAATTATTTCTAGGGAGCCATCTGAGTATTTGATAGAGCCTGTTTATGTGTACTCTTGCTACTTACTGCTCTTGTGCATCTGCCACATTTGAAATCTACATTCTTTCTTAGCCTGCCTGAGATCTCTTGTGTACCCATAGATTACATTTAGTACATTCATTTTTTTCCCACAAAGCACAACCATTTTCCTGATGGGATCAGTGCTCTGTCTTCTTTCTTACTTATTAGAACTTTAGACTTTGCTAAATTCACTCTGAGTCCTTTCAATTCCAGGTTTTACTTCCACGTCTCTAATTTTGCCATGGATTCAACTATGAGAACTAAGTCATCAACATATAGGGGTTTCCCTGGACAGCCAGTATTAAATTCCTCCATTGTGACTTGAAGGACTGATAACAGAACCTTGGGTATTCTATTGAAAGCTTTCTCCAAGTCAATAAATGCTAGGTAGAGTAGCTTGTGTTTAGCCAAGTACCTCTACTCTACCTTGTGTTTAGCCAAGTACTTCTACATCTGCCTCACAAGGAAGATAGCATCAATAGTACCTATTTCCAGGGACAAAGCCAAACTGCATTTCATTCAGTTTAATTCTATCTTTAATCCATTATTCTATAACCCTTTCAGTAATTTCTATGACTCAATTCATCAAATCTGATACATCTATAGTCTCTTTTGTCCAGTGCATCTCCTTTGCACTTATAATAGTTGATAATGATGCTACACTAGTCACTGGGCATGACTCCATCCTGTAATACAAGATCTACTATCTGTATGACAAACATGTAGCCCACAATCCTAGATGCTTTCAGTGTCTTGGCAACTATCTCCAATGGTTCAACTGCCTTCCTTGTCTTACCTACCATACCACTACTAACCTGGATGGTTGCTCTTAGTTGGATCTACTTGGGAGAGGCCTTCCTACTCAAGTATTTTCTTCATTCAATAGGCTCTTATAATGGCACTTACATACTTCTTGCTTTTTAGTGTTGAGGAAGGCAAATCATTTCAAATACACTTTTCCCCAACATCTTGATTTTTCCTAGCACACTGCCTAGCAATCTGGAACACCTCGAGACTATAGCTATAATTATTTAGTGTGGTGAGGACCAATAGAAAAGATTGTTTTGCAATGCATTTCTAAAGTAAAAACTATTTGGAAGACTTCCCAATCGTAGAATCAGCAAATCATTTACATGGAGTGAACAACAATATCTTAAAAAGTAGAATTGTAAGAAATAATACTTCATTTAAATATAAATTCTAAACGCCTTGATTTTAATGTAAATTCCTTTCTATTTCTTTTTATTGTTTTAAATTTGTTTCTAAATGGAAATTTTTTAGTTTCTATTTTATTACAGTTGTATAAATTTATAGTAGAATAACGTTGCAAATATGTTTTAAATATATACATAAATAACATAACAAATATAAAATCATGAACAAAAATGATAAAGGAAAGAAAGAAGAAAAAATAAAGGGGCAGGGGGATATTAACCTGAGCCAGGGCCCATTTGATGATCCGGTTTAGCTCAGTGTGATGGGCAAAACGACCAACAACCAGGCAGCAGGACAAATCATGTAAACCTGTGGAGTCGAGGGATCTACCACAGCCGCATCTCAGACACCCACAGACGTTGGTTCCCACACGAAGTGCAATGGAGATACGGAGTTCATCCTGACTAAGAAGGTCACCAATGTTGGCCACAGGCAGGGCATCAATCCAGTCCCCCGAGAACTTTGCTCTAGCAGAAAGTAAGCAGTACCTAGAAAATTGATTGGAAACCGAGACCTCCAAACCATTTGGGTAAGGCAGCTTGGTCGTGGGATTCTGGAGAGAGTCGGACATTGACCAAGCCCTCGATCTCACTGAATATAAGATCGCCGAAGCATTGGAGAGATGACCTTTGTGAAAGGTTTAGAGGTTAGATTAGTTAATAAAAAGAAATAGACAAGGGGTGTTTCTCTAAAAAAGATACCTTCGTCTTTTAAAAAAATTATTTTGGTATATTTATAGAACACCCTACTCGATTTCAGTGGGGAAAAATGTTTTTTCTCGGGGTTTTTGTGTGCTATCAACTAATCTAACCTCAAAGATTCTGGCAATCAACTTTTTTCCAGGAGAACGGAGTACTCCCTTGGATACCCCGCCGGAATTTTCCCTCCGACTTTTTTTTTTGCGTGTTATCAATGAGTAGGACCTCAAAACCAGTCGGAAACGTCTCAATTTGTAGAAAAAGTAGGGTGAAAGGGTGCAAAAAGACCATTGGAGTTTCGCAGACCGACACACCTCTCACAATTAGTGGGAAATAATTATCTTTCCTTGTTTTGTTTTCTGAACCTCTTAGATGCTTGCAATCAACTTGTTTCCAGGAAAACGGAAATCCTAACCTTAAACCTAACTCTAGCCCTAAACCGAGGAGAAAGTCGATTGCAAGCATCTGAGAGGTCCAAAGAAAAAAACAAGGAAAGGTAATTATTTCCTACCAAAGGTGAAGTGTGTAAATCTGCAAAACTTCAATGGTTTTTATAATACTAACTTTTGTGTACAGTGCTCAGGTGCGCTACAACTCATCAAAGGTGCATGTATAGTACATAGAATAATGTACAAATGTCAGGAAAATGAATAGTGTAGGAGTCATGATATACATGTGTGCGTGTGTTTGGAGGGGGACATCAGGTGTAGTGTTGGCGAGTTTCAGGAAGCATGGAGGTTTTAAAGGATGCAGTGTCTTGGTAGCTAACAACTGATGCAGGTAGTTTGTTCCATGCTGCAGCAACTCTGAGCGTGAAAAAATGTTTCCGAAAGTCATGGGAGCTGTGTTGTTTTCTGACTTTGTAAGCATGCCCACGTGTGTTAGACACATGGAAATCAAAAAGGTGCTCAGAGTTGTTGTTGGCAAGATAGTTAATAATTTTGTGGGTGTTTACCAAGTCAGTTGCTAGACGTTGGAGCTTCAATGTATCCATGCCCAGGAGAGCAAGGTGTTCAGAGTATGGTAGATGCCTGATTGAGGGTATTCGCTTGGTTACATGTCTCTGAACAGTTTCCAGGAAGTCAATGTTTTGAGCAAGATAGGGGGTTCCAGACTGGTGATGCAAATTCTATGTGTGGCTGCACCATAGCTATTTACAGCATTAAATAGATAGCTGGAGAGCGGCTGACAAAGGTATTTGCTGAGTGATGCTAAGACACCCTCGGCCTTCTTGACAATTTTATAGACATACTTTGTCCAACGCAAATCGCTGCTGACAGTAATGCCCAGGTCACGTTCACAAGAAGACTTCTTCATATCTAGTCGTTTCCGACTGGTTTGGAGGTCATGTTCGTTAAAAATCCGTAGGGGAAACTTGGAGGTTAGATTAAGATAGCACGTGAAAAATATTTTTCCCACCCAGTGAAATCGAGTGTGGTGTTTATAATACGACTAATTTTCCTCTCGTAACTCATAGTTATAGACATAATATCACGTTTCTGTGATAAAATCTGACAGTATCGGTAGAGCGTCAAACATGCTTTGCGGCATAGAGTTATGGCCCTTTACATTACGTCGAAGTTAGCTTCGTCTATCATCCGTATGGGGTCTATAAAATAAAACGCCAGTAACGTACTGGGTCGATTTAATCGGTTTTCGCTCTTTCAAAATTGCTGGCTTTGTGCCTTAAGTAAATTATCCATTCATTATGAGCATGAAAGTGGAAGGTACGATGAAAAGATTTCCAGGTATACATTTAGCCTACTACAAATAGAATGAAAGCATTCAGTAAATTGAAGCCTTAAAACGAAAGAAAATGTAGAATACGAGGTTGTCCAGAAGTGACGGCAAAAGACCTGACGTCCTTACCCTGTGCCTCCGGTCGAGAGGCAGGTGCCTTGTCTGGGACGTCACTGTTAGTGACTCTTTTGCTTCTTCCCACATCCTGGATGCTGTGTTTAGGACGAGAGCCACAGCTTCTGCAGTCGAGCTGAGTAAGACCCTCAAATACTGTGATCTGTCGCTAAGGTACATGTTTCAGCCTGTGGCTTTCGAGACGTTTGGGAGAGTCGGGCCGATGACTGCGAGGTTCTTCTCTTCACTGGCGAATCTCGCGAGGGCGCTTGGTTGTTCCAGCGCATTAGCCTCGCCATCACCCGGGGCAACGCTGCGAGAGTGCTGGTTTGCCTAAAAATCATTAGAGAGGTTGCTAGATACTCCTAGCGACGTTGCTGTCTTTTGCTCTGGTGTTGGCTCGGTTGTTCATCCCTTCCTTTACACTTTCTTTAATATTGCAACATTAAAACAATATATCCTTCTGAAAGAATCGCGAGCAATTTATAACGTTATCTAAGCATTTGTGATGTTATTTATGTATATATTTAAAACACATTTGTTATGTTATTCTTCTGTAAATTTATTTATATGCTTTGTATAATAAATTTCCCACCAGCATTAAAAAAAAACTAAAGCCTAAAAAAGAATATCTTTTTTAAGAAGAAAAATCATAAACTACACATTTGAAAATTTCTTTAAAAACTATGTATTATGGTCATGTGGTTAGAATGTCTGAGAAAAGAAACGTTGGACAGATTTTACGGGCGAAACCAACTGGCAGGAGACCCAGCGATACACCCACCAAATTACTGGCCTTGTGTCTATATATTAGAAATCATGGATTGGCAGTGTCGGTAGAGGGTCGGACGCCATGCTTTGAGTATAGAGTTACGGCCCTTGCCATTCTGAGTTCAAATCCCGCCGAGGTTAACTTTGCCTTTCATCCTTACGGGGTCGATTAAATAAAGTACAACTAATGCACTGAGATAATTCCTGGCCTTGTGAGAAAAGTAGAAACAATCATTAAGAAAGTTATGAGAAAACGTAGGATGAGGGGGAACCACTTGACTAGATAGCTGGGAGAATATAAACACAATTTCTTTATTCTGATTGGTCAAGACAAATAATTGTTTTCTAAGTTAGGCACAAGGACAGCAATTTATAGCGAGGTGACAAAACCTATTGCAGATAACAATTATGTAATAACAAATACCATTATAACGATATTTTTTTCAAAATCCCCCGCCATATGATCGATCTCGTTATAAAGAATTTTTCGTGACAACGAATATTTTTTTATACAACGTGAATTTGACGCTCTGCAAATCCATAATGAAAGGCAATCTTAGCAGGAACTGTTTCGTCTTTTAAAATGTATTTTTTTGTCCTTTTTAAAGAGTGTAGGTTATGACTCGCAAGAGAATTTGCTGCCGTTTATAGCAGGACGAGAAAAATGGGTGCAGGTTTTTGGAGTTTACGAAACTATGCAACAAGTACAGCAGAAGAGAGTAAAATTGAACTTTATGGTCAGTATCAAGATTTTCGCCTCAATTTACGAACATGACAAACCATACTTTGATCAAATTTCAGTTCAATTCGACCACAAAATTAAAACAAATTACAATGTAATAAAAAGGTGGAGAATAAAACATTTATAGTTGAAAGTCCATGATAAAAGCTAAAATTAATGACAGAGCATCTTAATACTTAATCGTATAACGAACAATATTTTTTAGCAATGTGAAAATAAGAATAAAGATGTTCTATAGATGTTAGCGAAAAACTCGGAACTAAAACTCCTTACCGTTTCAAAATTGAACTGTTTCTGTCGCAATAAATTGTTTATCGTTTGTGATTTGAAAACAGGATGTAGCAGTTAAGATAAAATATTGATAATAACGTAGCAACTAAACTTTAATCTCACTGCATTTCTAAACATATAAAATTGAACTTATTCGTGTCTTGCCTATGTAGTGACCAATACTGAGCTTTATCATATTTTTAAAAAATTGTTGTGGCTCTTAATGAGGCTGTTTACTTGTAAACAAACCGAATATTAATAATATATTATTATAATATTATTATTCACTCACGAATATATCATATAATATGATATAAAATATACCGCGCGATTTGGAATGGCTATTGTAACGTGTCACGAAAAGGAAAACTCAACTAAGTCAGTCGTCGGTTGATATACAGTCTCGTTTAAAAACAAACCAAATGCAGAAAAATATGTATATACACAATCCCTCCAAAATACTAAAATAAATTTGTTGATTGGTATAAACGTGTAAACGAAAAATAGTAAAAATATAAATGAACAGACCTCTTCTCGAGATGATTTCCTTGGTATTAATGTGATAATCAGTACAACGTAATTTCCAATTCTAAATATAGATTTTTTTTTGTAAAAATGGGCGGGGAGGAAACATTTCTCTTTACAATTAAAAACATATTTGTTTGTAAACACAAGGACAACAATTTTCAATTAAATCGATCCCAGTGCGTGACAGATACTTTATTTTATCGACCCCATAAGGATGAAAGGCAAAGTTAACATCGGGGGGATTTGAACTCAGATCATAAAGGGCCGTAACTCTATGCTGCAAAGCATGGCGTCCGAACTCTATCGATACTGCCATCCACCTACATATAATAAATACAATTAACTATTGCTAGGAACCTCACAAATATAAAAGATAAAGGGGAAAGACACCCTTCAGTCATGAATGACCATAGGATTTGCACCTAGAAAGTTTCCCTCCGAAGCACAAGTCCGGGCAAGGTTATTTGTGGAAGACTAGACGCACATGCATACCAGCCTCCCCTCTCCACACCACTGATGATGTCCGAGGGAAAGGCAATGGTTGATATAGCTTGCATCAGTGATGACGCAACTCATTTCTACAGCTGAGTAAACTGGAGCTACGTGAAAAATAAAGTGTCTTGCTCAAGGAAACAACGCATCACCCGGTTCAAGGATCGAACTCACAACCTTCCTATTACAAACTCAACGCTCTAACTACTAAGCCATGCACCTTCACCTCACAAATATAATGCACCAAAATATACGATCAGAGCGAGAAAAAGAGAAAATATATAAGTGAAATTCTGTTATAACGAAATTCACGGGATATAAAAGAAATTCGTTGTAACGAAAAGTACTTTATAGTGAAATTTCGGTATAACGAAATCCTTATGGGATCGATAAAATAAAGTACCAGTAAATACACTGAGATAATTGCTGGCCTTGTGCCAAAACTACAAATAATTATTGGTCTAAGTCTTTCTGTACTTATTTATAAACAAGGGGAAAACCCACACAAAAATTGATTCAAAAGTTCATATGCTGACTATGAAGTATTGATGCTAGAGCAGACATCCTGCATGCATTAATTTCCACTCTTCTTATTAATGCATTGTTTCCTTCTGTAGCTGGAGGCATTCAGATTTACCTTGCATCTTCGAATCACTTTGGGCAGAGTTGTTCCACCGTCCACATGCGATACATCTACTCGGTCTGCGTTCACACAACACGTCCACACGAACTTCTAGCACAAGGGCGTCGCTTATGTGACGTCACTCATCCTCATGTTTCCGGTCAGGCGTCCCCCCACGGTACCCCGCCCCCTCCTCTGATCTCAAGGATCAATCCTCCCATCACATTCTTCCATGTCAAAATTCGGCATCCACCTAGGTGGTCAGCGGTTTAGTTGCGATCTCTGCACTGTTGAGGTGGTACTTTCGTTTTCATCCTCCTCGGAATCCGTCACAACAACGACTACGGAAGTCCAAGACACGTTCTTTGGGGAATTTACACCTGTTACCATTCCCTTTCCCCATTGAGATGTGCAATGCGTGTTTGGGGGCTTGACCCAGACCTCTTCGCCCACTCGTACACCTTCTCTCTCTCCACCAGCTGCTGTGGTACTATGCACAGATGTCGCCATTCGTATCTGTATATTGCCCTGTGTGGCACTCACTCCTCGCCCACCCCACCCGAGGAGACATGTACCACAATACCACCTTCATTGGTGAAATGTACCCCCTTTCCATCATGTTCTTGATCGTGCGATGGTGTCTCTCCATGATCCCATTTCCGCTTGGCCTGTATGCCACTCTGAAGAAGCGGTTCACCTTCCCCTTGTCAAGCATTTCCCTCAGCGCCTCCGAACGAAACGCCATGTTGTTGTCCATCAGCAGTTTATCTACGGTTCCGCTCCAAGAATATCTCTTAGCGTTCGCGTGATTTCCTCTGCGGTCCCCGCCTTCATTTCCCTCCATATCATCATCCATCCCGACCCACAATCGACCACCGAGAGATACATTCCTTGTCAGTAGTGTGTCACATCCACCGCCAATCGATCGTTTCCAGTTGTGCTCCACCGGGATGTCTCGTGCACACCCGGGGCAGGGTCGATTCACTGGCATCTGTCGCAACCACCGACCACTCTCTGGACACTCTGTCTGCTAACATTGGAGTTGATTCTTATGGCTAGGAACAGGGTCGCATCCACTCCCATGTGGTGCATGGCATGCAAACCCCTCAACTCTGAGTTGCTCAGCTGACACACTGCAGCTATCCCCTTTTCTGCATTCTCTGGCGCTTCCAACCAGGCTTTCTTCACCCTGATTAAAATGTCTGCCCTATACTCTGAGGGTATAAAAACCACACTCAACTTCAGGCCAAACTTGGTGGACAGCTCTCCCAGAGCCACTGGCGGATTGGCCTGTCGGGCAACCGGGCAAATGCCAGAACGGCCAGTGTGCCAGAGGATCGGTGCTGCTGCGAAAATTTTTAACAATATTTTGGTTACTGTCACAGCAGCTTGCAGTGTGGCCGACCTGCCTGTATGCCGAAGAATGTTAGTACTATGTTGTGTAGCATGGTCATTGGCAGGGCCGGCACTACTGTTAGGCGAACTAGGTGCTTGCCTAGGGCACAGGATTTAGAGGGGCACAAAAAAATACTACAAATGAAAAACGTGTTATGATATAATAATTATTAAAAAGTTATTTACAATAGTTATTTTTATTAAAAATTATAATAATAACTTATTTTGTTTTAATGTGTAGCGTACATAAATTCCCCCTCGAATTCGTAGAAACTGAATGCTTTCGAATTCTCGGAATATTGGTTGCTGCTGATTTTCACACTGATTGACCTTACTGACAAACTGACCAGGCGCGGATCTTCAGTGCAACAGAAAGTCTTAACACTGGAAGACACACATATTAGTCGTTCCCAACATGTATTTCGTTCAACAGATAGTTGTCAAACGAGAACACTGGATAATCTGTTGTTCTCACCGAACGACTTGGTTTCGACTATAACCCAACAAATCTCTATGTAACATTCATACAAAAATATGACGTATCCTACGCATACACCTTATAAACTTTGCCACACAAATATGTATTTCTTTGATGACATCTGTAAACACACTTGGAGAATACGTTCATACAATAAATATATGTTCAAAAATACTTTGACTAGATTTTGTTGTTCCAATACAATTAACGTTTAACACAGCCTAAAGCCTTTTGATACTATTTCTAATTTGGAGTCAAACAAGATAGTAAAATAACCAAAACCACACATTTTCTATACTGGCTAATATACTATATTGGATGTTATGGTTCATTCACTACAATGGCAATTTTCTATAAATGTATTGATATGTGAAATGAACTTTTAAAAGTTCATGTACTTTATTTTTTTTATTATAATTTACCATATTAAAATTTTTATTTAATATATATAAAATAATATAATTTAAATTAATATGGCTTAATAATTTGTTAAAAAATAATTCTCTTTTTCAGATGATATAAATAATTCATTTAGAGATGAGGATAGGAATAAGGACAAGTTATTTTTTAGTATATCATATTGCACTAAACTATTATTTTTTTAGCATGGCAGACAATAAACAACCATCTGGTGCTCAGTATCGCAAACGCAAACTTGAAAAAGAAAGGGAATTTGCTAAAGAGAGAAGCCTGCGCAAAGAAAAAATTCAGAACAACAGGGAAGTAGTGCAACGTGTAGTTGACATTGTTAAAGTAATTGGAAAACGGGGTCTTAGCTACCGTGGATCATCTTCTGAATCTGAGTCAGCATATGGGTTAGATAATCCTATTCTTGATCACGGCACCTTCTTAGAACTTGTTTTGCTTCTCAGTAAGTATGACATCCTCCTAAAAGATCATCTGGAAAAGGTGATCAAACAGAGTTAGAAAGCACATGACACAGGCAGTAAAGGTCATGGTAGTTCTTTGACTCTGATTTCAAAGACAACAGTTAATCTTGTCATTATGGCCAATTCTTCCCTGATTAAAAGTGTTATTGTTGATGAAGTTCGCCAAGCTGGCATGGTTTCGGTTCAACTGGATACAACCCAAGATGTTTCAGTGAAAGACCAATGCTCCATAATTCTTCGATACGTCTTTGAAAATCAGATTTATGAAAGACTAATCGCAGTTGTGAACACCTCGGATTCCACCGGAAAAGGGATGTGCGAACTGCTGAAAAAGACACTGGAGGAGAATAATATTGGTATTGGGAATTGCGTCTCAAATTCAACTGATGGAGCGTCAAACATGCAAGGCATATATAATGGTTTTACAGCCTGGTTGACGAAAGAAGCTCCTGGACAGATTCATAGATGGTGCTACGCACATATACTAAATTTGGTCATACATGATGCTACTCAGAATATTCTGGCTTCGTCATCACTATTTTCACTGATGAATCAAGTTGCTGTCTTTTTTCCGAGAATCGTACAAACGCATGGATATTTGGGAGAACATCAGCAAAATTCCCAGAAAGAAGCGTCTTCAGATGATCGGAGAAACAAGGTGGTGGGCTAAACATGCTGCTATTTCCAAAGTATTTGGCTGTTTCACAAACACTAACCCTGATAATAATCATTACGTGGACATAGTGCTAGCACTTTTGTCTATCGAAGAGAATGAACAAGCCCAGCCAGATATACGAGCAAAGGCCAGATCCCTCAACGATTCACTATTGAAGTATGAAACTGTTATGACAGCTTTTACGTATCTTAGAATATTTGAATTGTCCACACCGTTGTCAAAGTATCTCCAGACTAGTGGCATGGATGTTCTTAAAGCACATCAGTTTGTAATGAGCACGATAACTGAAGTGCAAAACATACAGAGAGATGTAGAAGGGGTTCATCGTGCTGTGTCAGAATTTATTGACTGAACTTCCAAAAAACTGGAAGAACGTTGTGAAGCTGATGGGATTGAAACTGTTTTGACGCCTCAAGACTCCTTTCCAGAAAAAAAGAGAATGCCAGGAGAAAATGGAAAAGATGAACCTATAGCCGACGCAATGGAAGATTTTACTGTGATTGTACATAAGATCACAGATCAAGTAGTTCAAAGCTTGAAATCGAGATTTGAATCGAATGGTTCAATTTACAGAGATATGGCATGTTTATCGCCACTGAATTTTAGTGATATAGCCACCTGTCTGACTCAGGATGCATTGGAAACATTAAGTAGCCTACTTTTTTGTTTTGAACCGAGTACAACGAAAGAGAACTTACAACTTGAACTGATTAATTTTGCAAAAAATTGGAGCAGCCTTCGCAAAGGACTTCCTGAATAATATGCCGCTGCCTCTGCCAGACAATATGATGATGAAGATGAAGGTGAGCAAGTGGTTTCAACGGTTTGTAAGCGTTGTAAAAATTGTGCAGTGTGCGTTTATCAGACTCTGCAGGCTTACAACCTTTTGACTGATGCGTATGGACTAATAGGATTAGCTTATAAATTGATGTTGACTCTATCAACGACGCAAGTTGCCTGTGAACGTTCCTTCTCAACTTTGAAGTTTGTGAAGAACTGTCTAAGAAGTACACTAACTGAAAAGCATTTGGATGCTCTCATGCTCTTGTGTGTAGAAAAAGATGTGCTTAGTCAGGTGGACTACCAGGATGTTATTGACAAAGTCGCTGAAAACAGTGACCTACTTAAGAAAAACTTGACTTTTTAACTGCTTTGTGTAAATTGTTTTCTTTTAAAAAACATTCTTTTTCAAAAAAACATTTATTTAATTTTGTTTATAGGGCCGGTTGCTTCGGATTTGCCAGGGCCGATTTTAAGTCCCAATCCGCCCTTGCCCAGAGTTCCCAGGCAGCGCTTTATCAACATTTCTGCTGCCCCTCTCATTTGCACCCTCTTCTCACTGGTAAGCACTGATCTCACCCATCCGAGTACAGTGGCCGAGTCAGTGCGAATCTCTATGGTGCACAGCCCCCATCTCAGGGTGAGATTCACTCCTTTCAGCACAGTGTCCAGTTCGGCCATGTCGATGTCCTTCCTCCTGAGCCAGGCTGCGTCCTCGACCTCGATGCCCCTATCTCCAGAGTGACTCCCTAGTGCTATGCCACTGGCATCCACCATACGGTCCTGTTCTCCAATTTGGGGACGTACTAGCATCCTCTTACTGGGTCATCCACCTTTACCCTCCCCACGATCTCCTGCATCATGGCTACTGTCCTCTCTCCAACCTGAGACACTAGCTCACCTCATCTCTTGACATAGCTGCATGCTGCCCAGATCCACCCTGCACTCGGATAGTGGCCCACCAATTTTCCACATATTGAGAAGAGTTCCCATCTATTCATGTTGGGGCCCAGTTCCGGGACTTCGTTTCCCCTCTGAAACACCAGTGTACCTGTCTTGTCTTTTTGCAGCTTGAGTCCTAGTGCAGCTCCTTCTTCCATCGCCTCCGGTGGTTTCGCGGTCAGCCTGAACTTTCCCAAGTGGCTTGAGACCTCTGCTGCTGACACCACCATCTCGTCCACTAAGATGTCATTGATGTAGGAGTTGGTGGCCCTCCTCACCTTGTCTACTTTTCCCAGAATGGCCCTGAAGATTGTCGCCATGATCTTTGGTGCAGAGTTCAACTGCAGGAAGTGAGAAGAGATAAAGGGAAAAAAGACGAACTTGTAACCACATGTAAACACCGATTGCATAGGACTTACCTCGCCTTCAAACCCCCTCACAACCCGTGTGAGTAGACAATGGCCGTAACATCTTTCTTTTCCCCACTTGCCGAACAAGATTGGGGAAACCCCAGCATACATAGGTAGATGTAATACTTAACTTTTTTTCCCTTTATCTCTTCTTCTCACTTCCTTCCACTATCTCTCCTCTTTCTTTTCCTTTTTCCTCTTTCGCTTACCCTGAGGCAGCCCATCTGGTTTTTGTAGCTTCAGTACCTCCACACCCGTGAAATCTATATATAGCATTGGCTGATAACACAACACCAGCTAAAAATATAGCAGCCGTTTTCTCTTTTAGGTGGGGTGCATCGTTATTGATATTTTACCGTTATGAGATGGAGCCCCGGGGTACTGAATTAGATGTATTTTATATGTATTTTGCCGGTGTATCTTTTGTCGGTAACCTCGTGCCGTGTCCTCATCAGCAGAGTTCTTAAAAACTCAATAGAACCTTCTGTGTTCAGAGAACGTGAGGCCGCCTGTGAGATGTGGGACCGGCTGGGACTTAGCCCAGTAGACGTCTCTCCTCCTTCTCCCCTTGTTGACGTCAAGCCCCCCCCCCCCCACCTCCCCACCTCCTCCAAAGCACTTGAGATGCCATCCAGTGCAGCCTGGCCTCAGACAGGCTCACGCACCAGCTCGAGCAGCACCTCCTTGCCTGCTTACGTGCAGCCTCCAAACCCCACAGTGGTACTTGGCTCCATGCCCTGCCCTCCTTCTCCACTGGCACGCAGCTAGACAAAAATACCCTGAGCATCAGCGTTTCCTTGAGGCTCGGATTCACCGTGGACTCTTTCGGCCTCCACCCTCTTTCCTGTTGCCACAGTGCCGGCCGCCTTCCATGCCATGCTGCCCTCAATGAGGTCATAAAGCATGGCTTGGAGGCTGCGGGCTTCCCTTCCCAGCTCGAGCCGGTGGGGCTGGACAGAGGGGACGGCAAAAGGCCAAATGGCATGACCATCTTCCCGTTCCGCGGTGGTTAACCCCTCGTCTGGTATACTACTTGCACTGACACTTTCTGCAGCCGCAACCTGGTGCAGTTTGCCACTAAGCCAGGTTCTGCTGCTGCACGTCGGCTGAGGAGGCCAAGCTCCTCAAATACCGGTCGCTCTCCGACAGGTTTGCGGTCGTACCCCTGGCAGTGGAGACTTCTGGTGTCCTCGGCCCCAGGGCTACCTCCCTACTCACCACTATAGGCGCTGAGCTGGCCAGGCTTTTCCAGCGCGTCTCCCTTGTCGTCCTCCGTGGGAACGCCTTCTCCATCCTGTCCGCCGGGGCTGTTGGGGAGTCCCATCGCATAACATTCCATATTTAGGTATCCAGATTAATTGTTTCTACTTTAGGCACAAGGCCAGCAATTACCCAGTGCATTACTGGTACTTTATTTTATCGACCCCGTAAGGATGAAAGGCAAAGTCAACCTCGGCGGGATTTGAACTCAGATCGTAAAGGGACGTAACTATGCTGGAAAGCATGGCGTCCGACCCTCTACCGATACTGCCAATCCACCGCCCTTTAGGTATCCAGATTAATGGTTCAGAGTAAGTGTTATAATATCATACAACAACATGTCAAAAGATGATAGTATATATATATATATATATATATATCATCATCATCGTTTAACGTCTATCTTCCACGCTAGCATGGGTTTAGACAGGAATTGTCCCACTTGAGGCAAGATTGGTTGTCTTGCTCGTATAGGACTATCTGGCAGGTTTTCTATGGCTGGATGCCCTTCCTAACACCAACCAGGTTTACAGTGTGGACTGGGAGGTTTTACCGTGTTGCCTACACGGCCACATTACAGCGTGGACTGTGTGTTTTTTTGTCGTGACACCTACACGATCTTATTTGTTTCGGACTGGATGTTGTGGTACCAACAGAACTTTATATTGAAAGGGGTGGGGAAGTGGGATGGGGGGTGTATTTTTGTTAGAGGTGCCTACTGACTGTAGTAGGTTTCACTTTGTACTTAGGTAAGGCGGGACCGCATTAGGCGATTTAGCGATCTCTCTATAATTCTTAGTCTTTCTTTTAAGATAGATACATAGCTACAATGTCGCGCCCTTATAATATCTGTCTGTATGTCTGGCTGTCTGCATTACAACATTATGACGCTACCTGTGTGCGTGTGTATATATAGTGTGTAACGTTTTTCGAATATTTACTTCTGCGTTCACAGATTGATTTTATTAGTTTCAGAAAATCCCGTTAAGGGTGAAAGCAGCAATTCTTTGCTTAAACTTTAATCTGTTATTTTAATATATATATATATAATTATATATTCGTGTACAGATATTTTTGCATACACAATAACAAAATATAAACAAACAAATTTATTTCACAAGGCTCGTTAAGGATAAATATATATCAAATATATAAGAACTCCAGAGCAAATCCAAAGCAACTCCGGGCCATTCTGCTAGTATATATATATATATATATATATATATATAGTTAAAATTTGGAAAGGAACAAAAACAGAGGCAGTACAAATAAGAGTTTATTAGGTTCACGCTTTTGAGAGTGGGTGGGGGGACGTTTCGAGCATAAGTCCTTCATCAGGAGAAAAGTGGGTAGGATGAGAGTTCCGAGGGTGTGTGGGGGAGTGGTGGAAAGACATTTAGAAAAAAGGGTGGGGAGAGAAAAGGGAGGAAAAACGAAGGAGTACAAATAAAAATAAACAAGTGGAGTTGGGAGAGTGAAGCGGGGGTCCGAGCGGGGAGGGCTTATATATATATATATGTGTGTGTGTGTGTGTGTTTGGGAAGGGTCATATTGTTATAATATTGCCAGAAATAATAATAAAACACTGTTTCGTTTGGATTGGTTTTCGATTCTGTATCTTGTATATCTTCATGGTTACTTCATCTAGCAATCAATGTTTATCAACAGTTAAAAATATAGATATAAAACAGATATAAATATATATGTATAATCTATTTATTTATTCATTCTTATCTTTGTCTTATTTGCGTGTGTGTTTTCTGTTTGGTGTGTGTGTTCGTGTTTGAGTCTGTGTTTTTGTATTCTATCTTTATTCACTAGTGTGTGTTTATGTGTGTTTGTTGTTATTGTATTTGTGTATATATTTATTTATATTTCTCTTAGGTCAGTATATATAACACAGAGAGTGTGGTAAGATACCAGGTGGACCATAACACACCAGAGTAATCAATACTTAGGCTAGTAGAGTGGGTAAATAGGAAAAGAATCAGGACTCCGACAGCTGTGTTCCAGTTCGGATCTAGCTGTCGAAAGCCATACGGACACCCAAAAACAACAATCAGGTGAGAAAAATGTTCGCACATGCAGTAGGGGCTAGTATTAAAATTACCCTAAAGGGCCACATGTTTAAATTTAATGAAAAAACCTATACCCAGAATGAGAGAGCAGTCATTGGTGTCAGCATAGCTGGTGATGTTGCCGACCTATTTATGGTATGGTGGGAAAGGAGACTCAGAGAACTCCTAGATGAGAACCCCATAGCCCTCGTCATGTACTCTCGTTACCTAGACGATATTAATATAATAATAAGAATACCCCCACAAGGGAGTACTAATAAATCTAAACTAGAAAATAGCGCTATGAAGAGCAGCCTGCAGATAGTTAACTCCATACACCAAAGTATACGGAATTCTGGTTAAACACTACAAACGAGAGGGCCCAAATCTCCACTCGCATGATGCTAAATTCATGGCCTCCAAATACCTGATACTCAAAAACTCAGCAATGTCCAATGGTGTTAAGTTTAATATTCTGATAGCAGACTTGGTAAGAGTGATGAAGAATGTGTCCCGCATGTGCAATCCAACTGAAAGGGAAAGACACATCCAACACTTCATCAATCGCATGCTAAACTCTGGCTACAACCAAAGAGACAGAATCAGTGTGCAAAGGAGCCACGGAGAAATATAAGACACTCATAGAAATGGACATGAAAGGGATTTTCCCATTGTACAGGAGCAAATCATGGACTAGCTTAGATAGGACTAAACATAAGATAGGGAAAGCCACTTCATGGTACGACAACCAGAGATACCAGAGTGTCATGTTCGTGGATGCAGCCCTTGGAGGGAAATTAGCTAACCAATTTAGAAAGGCCTTAAGAAAGACACATCTAAAGATTGAAGTGGTAGAAAAGCCAGGAACTACCATAAAATCCCTGATCAACAAAACTTACCCCTTTAAGAAAACCCACTGTACGAATAAGAAATATGTTATGTGTAGAATAAATCCACGAATAAATTGTAAAACTAGAAATGTAGTCTATGGCATAAGATGTACAGAGGGTACTTGCAGAAACATGACAACGTCATACATAGGTGAGACAGCTCAGAGCATAGGAGAGGGAATAGACCAACACTGGGGTGAACTAAAATGACAAAAATACAGTTTGGTACGATATGCAAGACAAAGACATGATGGTAATATAGACAACATAGAAATTAAAATAATATCTAAACATTGAAATGACTCAGCGGGTAGGCAAATCAGAGAAGCAACTGAAATAGAACTAAGAAAACCAAAGTTGAACAAAAAAATGAATGGAATAACAACAACCATACCCAAACACACAATACTGACATAAGGGAAATATAAATAAATAAATATGCACGGATACAATAACAACGACTACATATAAACACACACTAGTGAACAAAGATAGAATACAAACACTCATAGACTCAAACATAAACAGACACACCAAACAGAAAACACACACGCAAACGTATGCACAAACAGAGACAGAGACAAGAATAAATAACTAAATAGATAAAATGAAAATGGCGTAGACATTACACTATAACGGGAGGAAACAATAGTACCACTGATGATGTCACAGGTGTGTGATGAAAGCATTTTGATAGGCTATATATATATTTATATCTGTATTTTTAACCGTTGATCAATCAATGATAAACACTGATTGCTAGATGAATTAACTATGGAGATATAAAAGGTACAGAAGCGAAAACCAATCTAAACCAAAGAGTGAGTGTGTTTTATTATTATTTCTCGCAATATTAAAACAATATGACCCTCCCCAAATATAACAATATATATATATATATATATGTGTGTGTGTGTGTATATGTATATATGTATACATATGTATATATATATATACATATACATGGATGTATGTGCATGGTCGGGTCGTCGGTGACTAAACCGGAAACCCCACCAAGCTTGCTTGATGAGAAGGGTGAATTTTGACATCCTGTGATGTCGAGGAACTCGGGGGAGTCAATGGCCATCCAATAAATTTTTTTTTTTCGTGGAGCAAGAGACTTCTTGTCTTCATTAAGACCTCTCTAGGACTGGTGGTTTACCACGACCGGTAGAAAATTAAGCGAAACTGGAAACGATCCTAAACTGAAGCTGAATCTCATCGTCAGACTTCTCGATCTCATTCTCTTACCTTGGGAGTTTGGAATGTAAGAACTCTGATAGACAAACAAAGCATCTATCAGCCTGAAATGCGTACCGCGCTTGTCTCTCAAGAACTTGACTTAGCTGTTCTGAGCGAAACTCGTTTCCCCGGAGAAGGCAGCGTGAAGGAAGTTGGCTACACGTTCTTCTGGAAAGGAAAGGAAAGGATGCCAATGAACCTCATATCCATGGCATCTGACTTGCCATCAGAACCAGGCTGGTCAATAAATACAACCTGACCCCAACGTCAACAAGCGAATGTCTGACGTCCATCCGAATTCCGCTTCTCAATAAGAACTACTTTAAAATGATCTCAGTCTATGCTTCAACTCTAGACTCAGATGACGAAAGTAAAAATGCTTTCTATGACTCTCTCTCTCAACGCTACCATCTGAGCCATTCCGCGAAACGTTAAACTGATCATCCTTGGTGATTTCAACACCTGAGTCGGTCATGATCACCATCTCTGGCAGAGCATCCTCAGCAAACACAGGATTGGAAACTGCAACGCTAATGGATACCTCCTCCTTGGACTCTGAGCAGAAAACGACCTGACGGTTACGAACACCCTTTTCCATCTTCCAACCCATCACAAAACAACCTAGCAACATCCGAGGTCAAAACACTGGCATATTCTGGATTACATGTTGACAAGGATCCGAGACAAGAAGCAAGTGAGGATCACCAGATACTTACCAGGCACTGATGAATGCTGGATCGATCACCGGTTCGTGATCACTCGTCCCAACTTTTCCATCCGTGCAACCCTCGACACTCCAATACTCAAAAGCGCAGACCAAGATATGGCTGTCACAAACTGAAGGACTCAAGAATATCCCAGGCCTTTCAAGAAGCAGTTCACCAACATCTGAGTGAAAGGTAGAACGGGAATCCTTCACCAAATGATTGGAACACTCTACATGACGCTATAACACCTGCTGCAGACGAGGTTATCGGCTACTCAAAGCGGCAGAACCAAGACAAGTTCGCTGAAAACAGTGAGGAGATCGAACATCTGATCAATAAGAAAAGAGTAGCACGTATTGCTTTCGAAAACCACCCGAGGACAAGCAACAAGTAACGCAGATGTGCCAAAGACGCCGCAGAGAGATCCAGAACAACTGGTGGGAAGCGGTATCTCCCTGCTTAGCATTGCCGGCAAAATTTTCGCCAGAAATCTCCTGGAACGTCTGCTGAATGTTGTGGAAGAAGTCCTTACAGACTCTCGATGAGGCTTTCGACGATCACATGGAACGATTGACATGATTTTTTGTGCGAGGCAACTCTGGGATAAGGTGCATGAATAGCAGCAACTAAGTTTCTTCATCTTCTGGGACCTTCGTAAACCCTTCGACAAGGTTTTCCGACAGTCAATGTGATCTGTCCTGCTTCGCTTTGGCTGCCCAGATCACTTTGTCGACGTCATCATTGCGCTCCATGATGGCATGGTAGGACGCGTCTGCACGCAGAATGCACTCTCCGAACCATTCTCCATCGGGGGGGGGGGGGGGGGCTGCAACAGGGCTATGTCCTGGCTCCAACCCTGTTTTCCATATACCTAGCGGCGATGCGCAATGAGATCCCACGTGACTTACCTGGTGTTGACGTGCATTATCACCTGGACGGCGGACTATTCAACCTCGCACGTCTGAGATCCAAAACGTGAGCATCGGAAAGTAGCATTAAGGAGCTCCACTACGCAGACAATGGTACCCCTACCTCCTGTTACCGTCCTCCAGCGCTGTCCGTCTCTCGTTTCAGAATCTTACTATCACTTTGGGATGGAAGTGAATGTGGACAAGACGAAGATACTTACATAGCCTATTCCTGGAGAAGATACACCAGAAGTTTCCAGCAATGTGAGGAACACGCCTCTGGAAGTTGTCAACAACGTTTAGTACCTCGACAGCATTTTCTTACAGTCTGGAACATGCGAACGAGACATTGACCACCGCATCAAATCCGGTCATTGGGCTTTTAGAAGATTCAGCAATTAAGTATTCAACTGCTACGAACAAAACTCACAATGTTCCGCGCTGTCATCTTCACCTTGCGAGATATGGACCTTGTACCGGAAAGACCAGAAAACGTTTGAGCGTTTCCAAAAAGTGAAGCTTCGGTAGATCCTCAACATCAAATGGCAGGACCGACGCACTAACAACGAAGTTCTCAATCACTTTGAAATCCCGAGCATTGAAGCTGCCATCCTCAAGTATCACCTCGCGTGGTCAGGAATATCACCGACAGACCATCCTTTACAGTGAATTTGTCAACGGCAAACGACATCGCGGAGCCTCAAAACGCAAATTCAAAGATCAAATGAAGGTTTCCCACCTTCAAGACGTAATCAGTCCTAACAACTGGGAAACAGAAGCCGCCGACTGTCCAGTCAGGGCTGACAGTCTATAAGCGGCAAATCAGAACCCCGTATACTAGAAAGATCCCTCTAAGGAAACAGAAGAATACGGAGGCAAAACACTACCAAACTTTGATATTTTCCCTTGTACCAAGGTAATTGTGAAATCACAGAATAAGGTCGAATTAATAAAGAGAAAATGTTCATTCTATTAGTGATCTATGTAAAATATATTACAAATTATCAAAGTAAGGAAATATACATACGTCTTCCCTACCCGCCGAAATTATTTCTGAAGACGGCGGGTAGGGAAGAATGAACATACGGAGAACTACCTTCCTGAAACGATCGTAAAATAATGAATTTTACTATGAATTACCCGTATTTTGTTTAGTTTCATTGTTTTCACTATTTGTATTATTTTGACTCTGCTTCCAATGAATTATATCGTTGAAATTTTGTATTTTAAACTTTGCTTCACGACATCTACATACGGATTACATTGAGTTCTTCATACTGCTTGGACCCTATCATTAATTAGTGGATTTATCTATATATATATATGAAGCGAAGCAAAGTTAGTAGTTATCGTTACAGGAAATAACACAAATAGATGATTTACTTTTGATATAAAATTTACTCCACTTCAGTTAAAAAGAATAACGAATGGGTTATCTCGAGTCACAAAGGTTGACGATGTTTTTTGTTGTTCATGTGAAACAGCGAGTGGCCAGACAGTGTTTGTTGGTCGTTCCAGTCAGGTAGTGGTCCTCGTGGTGATTGAACATTCTCTCTCCTGGTACAGGCTATTTATATCTCCAGCTTCCTCTGTCCCCTGCCTCGAGAGATCACCCATGCATCAACTTGTTTACGCCAAAAGGGTGGTGACCTAGAATTTGACCTTTAAGTGTCACCCAGGGCTCGAGGTGTGGACAGATTTCACTACATATATATATATATATGCGTGTGTGTGTGTAGCGAAATCTGTCCACACCTGCGCTAAGAATATGAAGGCCCACATCACCAACAGCCCTAAGAGCGGCAGCCCACCAGGATGCTCTTGCCGAAAGCCTGAAGCTTGTCCCCTTCAACAGCAATGCAACACACCCGCTCTAGTTTATGAAGCTGTGGTCACTTCCAACTGACCAAATCAGCAACAGGAGGTCAAATCCTATGTAGGTATGGTGGAGGGCCGGTTTAAGGAACGCTTCCTGAACCATCAGTCGACCTTTAGGTACCCGGACAAACGATCATCCACGAAGCTCGCGAGCCACGTATGGTCCCTTAAGGACACAGGCGTAGACTATTCCATTCAATGGAAAGCTATCACTAATTCCAAGCCATACGCAAGGGGTAATCCGTCTTGTGAACTGTATATTGAAGAAAGGATCAATATTCTAAGGAGATTACGCAATAGCGATTGCCTGAATTCAAGAAAATGAACTTTTCTCACATTGTCCACACGTCTGGAAACACCTCTTGCATAACTACAAAGCTCCGGATTGAATAACACCAACATTCTAATATTCTAATCAACTTGAACAATTTATTCCCGACATTCGCCTTATCTCCCTTACACCTTTCGACCGTCGATTTTTATCGCTTGGGAGAAGTGACCATTTCTGCGCACGCGCGTTCATATAGTTGTTTCCTCTTTTCCTGTTCCGTACACCATTATCAGTCCGAGCTGAAGATCCGTATAAGGTGAAACAATTGTTCTCGGTATGGTGAACTAACTGTTGTGTTACTACTTACTTCTATATATATATATATATATATTAGGATTGGTGCTCTGAAATAGTGATGTATACATGAATGTATGTATAGTATATTTGGTAATATACCGTATGTTTAATTAAAAACATTTAAAAGACCATACGCTATCAGTTTTAAAGTAGTGACTATGTCACTTCTTTTCGGGGAAAGAAGCTGACAGTCTGTTTCACGCTGGTTGGCGTTCATCAGAGCCACGTACTCCCTTGCTTCCGCTGAAAATTATAGAAGCTGGATTCTTATAGAATTCCAGTAATAATCAGGAACTGATTATACAGAGCGATTCCAGTAAATGTTTTTAATTAAACATACGGTATATTGCCAAATATACTATACATACATTCGTGTATACATCGCTATTTCAGAGCACCAATCCTAATACCTAACTTTTGCTGGACCGGCAATCGCTCTGTATAATCAGCTCCTGATTATTACTGGAATTCTATAAGAATACAGCTTCTATAATTTTCAGCGGAAGCAAGGGAGTACGTGGCTCTGATGAACGCCAACCAGCGTGAAACAGACTGTCAGCTTCTTTCCCCGAAAAGAAGTAAGTGACATAGTCACTACTTTAAAACTGATAGCGTATGGTCTTTTAAATGTTTTTAATTAAACATACGGTATATTACCACATATACTATACATTCATTGATGTATATATATATATCTCGGAAGTTGTTTTTTCGTTAATTCCTGAGCTGAAATACGATTCTCGCTAATTTATATTTGTATTAATCTTCAGAGTCTAGCTATAGGCCAGTTAATTTTATTGATTTTTTAGTTGATTCTATTGACTGATGAATAGCTTTGTTATATTTAACCATTCTGTCGAGAGCTTTATTCGATTTGTGATATTTTGCATTCTCGCAATATTATACACAACTGAATTCATTCGCCTAATATAAGTGTTGCCTCCCTTGCTGAACTCCACGTGGGGTCAGTAATAGTCACACTTATGTATAGCATTTGAGCAAAAACCTGTTGATAAAGTGGCTTCCTTGTTCGGTCATCTTACCAGAAGCCTAACATTCTTTATGCAAGCGGACAGTAACTGATTTGTGGAGTCGCAGAAACCTAAATACTGGATTTTACCATCACTCCAGAGGTCCGGGTAAATTTTCTATCACATATATTTTTATTGTTTGACCCAAATTACTTGGTCGTTTTTTTTGGCTGTGCAGATGATTAGTTTAACCACCATCTCAGTGTGTTTGGCCTTTAACGTATGTTGTAGCTCTGATTCATATGAATCATCGAGTGCTTGCCACACATCTCGGAAGTTGTTTTTCGTTAATTCCTGAGCTGAAATACGATTCTCGCTAATTTATATTTATATCCTAAACGGACGGTAGTCCGTTTAGTAATATTGTTGTGGTCGTGTTTTCGTTGGCAATCGTCTGTTTACGACAGTACAGCGCGGCTCTACTTTATTTAACTGAGATAAAACTTATATGAGCATGAACAGTAGATCATTACGCATCTTTTGGCTTAAAAATCTAAAAATTTGGACCAGCGGGAAAAAGTTTATAATCAAAGTTTGCTGATAAATCTTGTGTTCAAGTGAGTGAGTAGTAAGCGTGACGCTAGGGGAGGTAATCCAGAAATGACGACGTTTGGAAAAGTTTAATTACTGCATGAAAGAAATGATTCAAAAATTGAACTTGCCCAATCTTCACAACATTGAAAATTGGTCAAAATTTGACAAATCTGACTTCAAACCAGATATGATTCATTTGAACAATGTTAGAAATCTTAAATTGACACAAATTTTTGCCACCTGATCCTTGTTCTATGGCTGACTGACTAATTTTGTGACTTAATAAAATGTCATCATACTAGTAATGCACAATGGTCATTTTTAAATTTAAATTTTATTAAATAGTTGTTGCTTGCATTGCCTTAAAATAGTAACAAGAATGTACACATACTTTTTAAAAATACATCATTATCAGTCAAATCAGTCAAATGTCACTAAAATCCAGGTGGTCGATAACAACTTCTATAAGATTAGTTACATGCTCACACATTGGATCACCTCTCATCAATGGCATTGGGTGTCTGAGATAATCGTGGAGATAACTGATGAAGTCACAAATGAAGTGATGGTCTTCCAGTGTGAACAACTCCCTATATCCATTGATATATGTGATGGCTTCCGATTCATAGGTGCATTTTATGAGGAATTCCATGCATCCGATTTTCAGTGATTCAATGGGCATTTTATCAGAGATGATAAGGTATTTGACCACGTTTTGCTTTGTAAGTAAATTGGAGAGAATCACTGCAGTCAGTCATTTCTTTGCATGGGTTTTTGTCCATTCTAAAAAGTTAAAATGATAAAGTATTACTACTATATAACTTACATCTATTGTAACACCATTGAAATGCACAAGTTTCACCAATTCACTATTATGCACTAATCATCTCAAATGCATTCATGATTTACTAGCTTTGTCATTAATCCAGTTGCCTCAACTAGATTGCAATTATACTCAAAAGAACTTTAAAATGTCAATCACTTGTCAGTAATTCACTATGATCATTTAATTATTAGATAGTTGTTGCTTGCATTGCCTTAAAAAATAGTAGACCAGATAGAAAAATGCGTACAGCAAAAAAAAGTAATATTGTTGGAATATAAACCTTTAAAAATACAGGACAAGAAACTAAAATAAAACTTTAAAAGAATAGGACAAGACACTAAGATAAAACTTTAAAAGAATAGGACAAGAAACTAAGATAAAACTTTAAAGAATTGGACAAGAAATAAAAAATTTTACAATAATATTAGTGGCAAAATTTTTTTATTCGTTTCCTGTGCTATGCCCCAGTATCTTCTTGATTAGTGCATAATAATTGTCATGCTCTCATTGTGCGTTGCCCCTGAGCGGTTGGTTCTGGTTGGGGTTGGTTGGCTGAGCAGTTCTGCTCCATCAGAATGACCATTGCAAGAAGAATTGGCCGATGTAGCTGCATGTCTCCTCCAAGAATGCACTTCTGGTCCCGCAACACCAGACGAAGATGGAGAAGACGACCGGGACAAGATGTCGACTCTGACCACCGACTACGGCACCTCCCTCAACCACCGGTCCTCCCTCCCTCTGTCCCGTCATCCCTCCAGTCCTCCTGCTCCCCCTTCCTGTACCAGAAAGCTGTGGCACGCATTCATCTGGACTGCCGGACTTGAACTCAAGGACAAGATGCAAGGAGAAGATGGACGGGTTGGTCAAGATCAAGGATGAGCGGGACGACAAGATCGTCCGCTGCTGCTCAAGATCTGTGCTCATGGGCCCATGGGTCCATTCACATTATGCATGACACATGAGGCGTGTCGCCGAATGATGAAATAGGGGTATGGTTATGGCCCAATTGGTGTTCAAACCAGGATCAAATGATCCCCCCGGTCTGACGACGACCTCTGAATGTGGAACCCAGAGCCTATGAATGTGGAACTCGATTTTTTACCAATAAAAATTTTGCCACTAATATTATTGTAAAATTTTTTATTTCTTGTCCAATTCTTTAAAGTTTTATCTTAGTTTCTTGTCCTATTCTTTTAAAGTTTTATCTTAGTTTCTTGTCCTATTCTTTTAAAGTTTTATTTTAGTTTCTTGTCCTGTATTTTTAAAGGTTTATATTCCAACAATATTACTTTTTTTTGCTGTACGCATTTTTCTATCTGGTATATATATATATATAGTTAACACATGAAACTTAACAAAACAAACACAGGAATGCAGAGTATTTAGGTTCAAGCTTGGAGAAAGTGGAGGAGGGTTCAATATTCCAGACAGAAGTCCTTGAGGTAGAGCTGGTTCTTGGGAGGTTCAAGTGGAAGCAAATCATAAGCGATCGAATGTAGAGGGACATTTTGATAGTGGTCTGATGTACATGGCTCTCGTGTCCTTCTTTGATCTTCCGAATCTCACAGGCAAAGCAGTCGAGTTGGTCGTGAAAAGGGTGATTTCAAAAATTGCCCTGGGCAATATTGGTATTTGGTTCAAGATGTACAAACATTGCTCTGGTGTTTTCAAAGTGCTGCGGAGTTTATTGCAATGGAAAGAACCGTAGTATAGGAATAATGTATGGCAGAGGGCCTTCAGGTGCCTAAGCAAAAGAGAGTATCATCGATTTACAGGTTTTGGCTGATATAAAGTGTTTTACGGGGTGCTCGCTACAAGAATATCAAGTTTCCTAGCACTGACATACATATAGAAGGCTGGTGTTCCACGATTCACAGGATTATTTTAGCATGCGTGTGTTATTTAGAGCTCCAATCAGCATGCCAAGAACGAAAGGAAAGAACTTTCAGGTAGTCTGGCTTTACTGGAAAATGTATGGAAATCAGTTTCCCATGCACTGAAACACAAAGTATTAGAATATTTGACATTACCTTTGATCGGTAATCATGCACTTTACCACCAAAGACTTGTCAACTAAATGACAGTTACTTGAAATAGCTGAAGTACACTCCATTTTTAAAGTCCTCTTCGTGATAGGGCTGCACCTAATGATGAGAAGTGTAAAAAGCTGCTCGAAGAGGACATTTGGTATTGCCATCACTGTGACATTGCCACCATTGTGGAAACAAGAAAAGGAGCAGAAACTCTCCTACTCTGGCTGGATGCGATTTTTCCGGCCATGCTGACTGCGTACCAAAACCCCAAAGAGTAGAAGCACTTTTAAATGAAACCAAGGTAGCTATTGAGAACAAACTGAAATATGTGTTATCTGCCATTTACAACAGCAGTTTGACAGCAAGTTTAAAATGTAATGTTACCAGTATGCACAAAATACTTTTGACAAGAATGGAGGTAATGGAAAGGTGTTTTAGCAGGTTACTATTGAAATGGTTTGGTCTCTCAGCAGTCTTTTAGAAGTTGAACTCTATAGCAAAACTCCAATTGACTTTAACACACACACAAATACAGGGCCGGCCAGATTTGATGGGGGGGGGGGGGGGGGCAAAGAGGACAATTGCCCCGGGCCCCCTGTAGTTGGAACGGTGGTAGCAATTAATTTGTGCCCTCAGCTGGGCTTTTTAATTTTAGGATAATTAGAATTTTTGAATTTAATACCTGTATGCATAACTTTTCAATTCCAACTACATACTTGCGCCAAGCTAACTTTGTATGTAAAATTGGTGGGGTTTGCTGTGTATGAGTGGCCGCCCAAACCTGAAGTGCCCCGAGTCCCCCAAGGTCTAAATCCAATCCTGCAGACACACATATGAATAGGCAGGTATATATTTTAATATTTGTTTATGAACAATTAATTAACTTTAGCATAACGTATACAGTGATTTCTTTGTTTTCTTTGTCTGTCTGTATTTATGTTTGTGTATGTGTGTGTAAGGAGAAGAGAAAGCGAGTGAGTAAAGAGATAGGGATGGAAATAGAGAAAGATAGCAGGAGAGTATAAGTTATGTTATAAAGACTCATTCAATGGATGCATTTATAAATTGGCTTCACTCATGAATCATACAATAATTTGACCTTTATATTGTAACACCAGCCTGTCCGTTTTGATTGATATGTTATGTATATACTAGGTGACATTTTTCATTCTACACAAGATAGTTTAACTCTTCTTGTCGTACCTGCCACACACATACTAATTCTTTCTAGCATGATTTAGACACATATTTCATTTGTTTGTATAATTCTTGCTCTGTTTCCTTGCTTTTGTTCCATTTATTTATTCTATCTATTTATTATTATTATTATTATTATTATTAGTAGTAGTAGTAGTAGTAGTAGTAGGAAGCAAGCGGGGGGGTTGGGGGTTGGGGGGTAGGGTGGACTAGGTCGAGATGAGGGTCAAATAATATTGAAATTACTTGAGAAACTGAGTCTTGGTTTAGTTTGTGGTTATGTACGTGTGCTCAAATGGCTTTTAATTATTATTTACTGCTAAAGGGCGGTAGATTGGCAGAATCGGTAGAAGGTCGGACGTCATGTTTTGCTGCATAGAGTTTCGTCCCTTTGCGGTTTGAGTTCAAATCCCGCCGAGGTTAATTTTGCCTTTCATCCTTACGGGGTCGATAAAATAAAGCACCAGTAATGCACTGGGGTCGAGTTAATCGACTTTCCGCTCCCCCAAATTACTGACCTTGTGCCTATACTAGAAATCAATTATTATTTACTGCTATAACAATAATTATCATTATAACAATCATGAAAGACGATGATGATAATGATGATGATGATAAGAAAGAGAAGGGGCCACACCCTTTTTATTTGATCGACTCCATCCGAAAATATTTACTAGTACTTATCCCTTTACATTAGATAATAATTCTTTCTACATTAGGCACAAGGCCATCAATTTGGGGAGAAGGGGAAATCGATTAAATCGACCCTAGTGTATTACTGGTACTTTATTTTATCGACCAATAAGGCAAAGCTAACTTCGGCGGGATTGGAACTCAGAACGTAAAGGGCCGAACCTCTGCCGCAAAGCATGTTATCCGACGCTCTACAGATACTGCAAACCCACCACCTTTATAATAATAATTGTTTCTACTTTTGGCACAAGGCCAGCAATTACCAGTACATTACTGGTACTTTATTTTATCGACCCCGTAAGGATGAAAGGCAAAGTTGACCTCGACGGTGTTTGAACTCAGAATGGAAAGGGCCGTAACTCTATGCGTCAAAGCATGGTGTCCGACTAATGGTTTCTGATGATAGTGGCCACCTGGATCATAACCTCGTCCCAATTCTTATTCACCTGGAGATCTGGCTAGACGACATTGTTGAACGGCATGGACTTCCCTCTCCAGGTGTCGAGCTGCAAGCTCACCGATTTCCAGGGCTTAGTTTCGTTCCCGTCAACTTTGTATATTCCTCCAATCAGGTGCCGAGCACCTCGATATCCGAGGTGTTCGACACCACCACGGTGATGTCGTCCGCATATGCCTACGCAACCTTTCCACGTCCTGGTTCGATCGGGATGTCCTGTAACAGCGCCAGCCTCTGCAGTAATGGCTCGAGAGTCAATACGTACAGAAGGGAGGAGAGAGGGCACCCTTGACAGACCGAACGGGAGATCTGAAACGGTTCCGAAATATGGCTATTAACATTGTCCACCGAGCAGATGCCGCTGTGCATTGCAGCAATCCAGCCTGTAAGATGAGACCTTGATAGCCTCCAGGTCGACCCTATCAAAAGCTTTCGATGGATCTAAATTGATCAGAGCCTCACTGAAGCCAGGTTTACACCCTACCCCCTCTATGATGTATTGCATGAGGTGAAGGTTGTCGTGTATGGACCTGGTCTGGATTGCACAAGTTCGCGTCTCCCCTACCAAATCCTCGACGATAAGTGCCAACCACTTCGCTAACACCTTAGCCAAAACCTTAAACTCTGTGTTTAGCAGAGTTATGGGCCTGAAGTTTTCTTTTGTTCTCGTCTGTACTTATCAGAATCACCACGCCCCAGCTCACAGAACTGGGAATACTGCCAGTTGCAGTAGGGCGCTTCGAGGAGATCGGAGAACAAGTCTGGCATGTCTACATAAAGCTCGTAGGGCAGACCATCCAAACCGAGTAAGGCATCCTGAATCTCGGATGAAGTTATCGGCCTTTCGCAACGCTCAGCATCGGCTGGCGAGAGACGCGGTAGGCCGTTGAGGTAGGGACTGAAATTTTCCACCGTCTCCGACCACCTGCTCCCACCTGCTGGCGAAAGGCCTCATAGATCTGCCTGGAATCGTTCAACTCGCGTTCGTCTCGGTCCTTTAAAGAGCGAATTGTGTTTTTGCTATCACGTTGCACCTCGGCCACGCAGGCATCGAACAGCTTTGGTTCCCTCGTTTCTTAGAGCACGCGCCTTAGCTCTGACAATGCAACCTTCGTTTTTCGCATTGAAGAAATGGTCTAATGCCATTCTCACCGCTAGTACGTCAGTTGCAACGCCACTGCAAATAGTCTCGTCTAATTTAGCTACCAGCTCCCCCTCCTTTCTATTTTTCTCTAAAGTTACTTCTTTACTGAAACCTATCGACATTAATTTCTCTTTTGAGAAGCTCCACCGTCTGTTGTTGACGACCCTCCCCTATCAACGTTTGCTTAACTAAATTAATGACCCGGTCCCTGTAAGCTTTACGTGCTGGAAATGACGTGTTCAGCTTCCAGTAACCAGCTCCTAACCTGCATGTCCTATCTAGGTCAACCCTGCAGATTACAAACTTGGGATCTGGATAGGCGACCGTTTGAAAGTGTGGACAGCCTATACTTTCCTTATCTACTGACCTAATAAAGAACCTATCTATATACAACCTAGATTACCCTACGCGGTTGATCCAGGTCCACACTGGTGCATTAGGGAAATCTAGTCGGTACCTGTGAAACAGTTGGAACTGGCTGATCAGGTATTGAGGCTTTTGCACCCGGCGCTCCTATCAGCCTCTCCCACAATCCGTTTAAGATGCCGTTCCGGTCCCCCGCTAACAGTAAAGGGTGAGACGTTTCCAGAAAGGCCTCCAGGCGCCTAAAGAAATCCGGCCGTCCAGCCCCGGTCGGGGCGTAGACGGCCATCAGTCTAAAGGCAATACATTCTCTATTGCTTACGTGCAGGACCACTAACTTATCACCCGGGTCCAGGAAGATCAACCTTACCTCGAGATCCAGGCCTTTCCTAAACAGCACTGCCACCCCACCCCCCATTCCCGGCCGACTAAGAGATGCGAAGATCTGATAGTCATCGAACATGAGGGCTAGTGTGCGCGTCAGAAATCCTGGTCTCGCTGACGGTAGCCACATCCATATCTAGTGATTTGAGGTCCTTCAGCAAGTGACCCTGCTTCAAGGACGACCCCAGGCTACAAACATTTAAACATCTCATTCTTCAGATGGCAATGTTGGCAAGCTAAAAGAAAGAAGAAAGGTCTACTTACCTTCCTGGAGCTTGTGGGGGTCTAGTGGTTCGATCCCCATGATTGGTGGGGTTCCTTTGAGAAACCCCTTAAAAGCCGACTCGAGGCTTTCACACTAGGAGTTTCCACGTCGTCGGGAAAGCTTTCTCTAATGTTTCTGTATCTATTTACTGGCATCCGCACCACCAGCAGTGTTTTGGGCACTTTGAAGTATAATAATGGTTTCTTATTTAGGCACAAGGCCAGCAATTATTGGGGGGGGGGGGGCTTTCCGATTAAATCAACACCAGTGCGTAACTGGCACTTTATTTTATCAACCCGTAAGGATAAAAGGCAAAGCAAACTCCGGTGGGATTTGAACTCAGAACGTAAAGGGCAATAACATGCTGCAAAACATGTTGTCTGACGCTCTATCGATTCTGCCAAGCTGTCATAATAATAATTGTTTCTACTTTTGGCACAAGGCCAGCAAATACCCAGTGTATTACTGGTACTTTATTCTATCGACCCTGTAAGGATGAAAGGCACAGTTAGCCTCGACGGGATTTGAACTCAGATCATAAAGGGCCGTAACTCTTTGCTGCAAAGCATGGCGTCCGACCCTCTACCGATACTGCAAATCCACCGCCCTTGACCAATAATAATAATAATAAGGTTGGTGATGATTTTTTTTATTGGCCACTGGGGCCTAAAACATTAAGGTTAATATAAATAAACAGCGACAATGGTGATTTACATATAACGATAAATAGAAAAATAGGTAACAAAGTAACAATAAATTAATAACAACAGAGTTCCACAATGAGCGGGGGTGGGGTAAGCAGCACTCAGAATTAATTGAGTTTCCCCACAGATCCGACATCACTCCGATTGCACAAGAGTACCATAGGAAAGCGCCCCTCTCTCCTCTCTATTTTATTCAGCCATAAGGTGCATGCTAGAGTAGACTCATTCACTCACCTGTTTAAAATATACTGGAGTGCAACATTTCTCTCACCACCTTCATCTTTATTTCTATGTGGAACTTGAAAAAGTCAATGAAGGTTTGACCGCACCACACAATTCTTTTCGAAATAGCCACCAGACAGAGGAAAATTATTTGCTCTTCCCCAAAACAGACGGCGGGGCGATTTTCACGATGGATCCGTCCCATATGCGACAAAGCTGTTTGATAAAACTGTATATTTCAGCAACACACGAGTGTAGGCCGAATAGGCCTACACTCGTGTGTTGCTGAAATATACAGTTTTATCAAACAGCTTTGTCGCTTCGGACTGACCCTTCTAACAGCACTTCCGTACATATAGAGTTTTTTTCTCGAATTGGCAGTGTCCTCCGGTAGCATTGCCAGGCCAAGGATTTCTGGAAATTATTCATAGTCCTCGGGCCAAAAGTCTTCCGGATTAGACCAGTCAGGTCATTCGCATCAACGCCTAGAGTTTCCTAGGGGATTACATCGCGCTTGCCCACGACTAGTCTTCTATAAAATGTTAACGTGAGACTTCCACTGACCATATTGCCCGATTGGTACAGGGCTGCGAGCGTCTGACATTCCAGATGCCAGGCGTTTAGTCACAGTCTTCACTTGACTCTGACTGCAACACAGTCAAAGAGACGAGCTGCGGAAAGAAGCGCTACATGAAAGGCGACCACACCTGTTCACCGTCTCATAACCATAACAGCAGCAACAATAACGACGATGATGATGATTTTTAATTTAAGCACTAGGCCAAGTTTTCTGGGTATTGAATAGCGGCACCCGTATTTGACTGGTACTTTATTTTATCGAGCCAGAAAGGATGATAGGGTATGATTGATGATGATGATGATGATTATTAAAATTTTAAGGATCTCCTGTTGGTTGACACGAGAAAGCTAGGAGATAGTGAGAGAAGGTTAAAAAAAACGATTGTTTTCCTTTGAAACAAAGGGCGCACTATCTCCTGTCGAAAACTGTCGTCTGCAGGTGATGTTGTTTATTTAAACAAGCTATATCAAATCAGCTGCTGTTTATTCACTATCGCGTCAACTCTCGTCTCCTGTCCCCATATCTGAACATCACTACAGCCACGCCACCACCTTGACCATCTAGACTGAGATTTTACTGTCTTGTGAAAAAGCAAAAAAAAAGAAAAGACTTTTGAAAATAGGTCATAATTTTTATTTATTTTTTTACTTTTCTTTTGAGAGTTGTTGCTAGTTATCTTCTCAACTATTTCCTGAGGTAGACGGACTCCCGTGTAATATATATTTCGGATTGCTGATAATAATATATATATATACATATATAAATTCATAGCCTCATAATACCATCGAATCGTCAACGTCACATATAACGTCATTAATATATAACATTATTTTGAAGGATAAAAGGATAAATAGCCAAGATCGAACTTGATTAGACAAATAATATTTGGGCAAATACAAACTTTAAAATTCAATTTTATTTCTCAAAACATAAAAACTACATCGACAAATGGAGTTCAATTATGTTGGGAAACTGCGGACTGTATGCACACATCTAATGTTGCTGATGATTCTAACAAAGATGCCACATGCGGAAACTAACTCAACACTAGGTAAGATTTTTGTACTATTAATTCACTTTCTGTTTTATTGGTTTACTCATAATTCTTACAGAATGAAAATATACACACAAATAACACATAAAATACTTGATTACATAGATATTTCACATAAAACTATAGAACCAAAATAAAAGAAAATATTAATTCAACACTGTCAATTGATCACACACTAGAAGGGATGTCAGGGCCACCCACTAATAATTGTTGAGGCAACTCAACACGTGTGCAGCATTACACGGGTGATAGCGAAGCTAAGGTGCTGGAACAACCAAGCGCCCTCATGGGCAGTGTCGGATTTATCATTGTGCTTAGGTGTGCTTAAGCCCCGTTAACCTTCCTGCCAACTTAATTTTTTACCTCCTTCATGGCCCAAGTAAGGGGCCTCATAACTTAACTTGCAGAGGGCCTTATTTGTCCTAAATCCGGCACTGTTCATGGGCGTCACCTGACACCTCGGTAAGGTGAGCCGCCAACGATGACAAGATTTTCGTTGTCAGCGGCCCAACTTCTCCCAACGTCTCGATCGCTACAGGCTGAAAAAAATAGTTTACCGATAATTCCCAGTATTTCAGAATTTGATTTGGCCTTTATCAGTATTTTTTTCGTCTCTTTGCATTCTGAATTTAAATTCCGCTGAGGTAAATTTTATCTTTCATCTTTCCCTGATCAATAAAATAAAATTTCAGTCAAGTACTGGGCTCGCTATAATCCACTACCCCACCCCCACTAAATTGCTTGTCTTGTGCCTAAATTAGATGCCATTATATGTTTGTAGCTGGTCTTGTGCCAAAATCAAAAAACATTATTGTCTTTAAATATTTTTGTCATACGTGTGTATATACAGGTGTGCGCGCGTGCATCTAAGCGTGTGTGTGTTTGTGAGGGTCGCCTTGTTGAACTCCTGAGGTGTATAGCAATGACACAAAGTATAAGATATATAAAGGAAGAGAAACAAGATCATGAGACAATCATTACTTTCCTAAAGAAAACATTTCAATATTTTCCCACTAGTATGCATATGTTGTGTATGTCGTGCTGAATAATACAACTCTTATACATAAGGAGACCTCAAATCTGTTGTCGGGTCCCATAAGTTATTTAATAATTGGATCATAGGGACATAACTGAAGAATTTTGACTTCGTATTGCATCTCCTCTATTCTATTTAGCACCTTGAAGCTAAGGGTAAGCTTCATTATAATTTTTTAAAAATACTAATGGAAACTTTTGTGTGGTCTGCGTCAGAAAAAAATATTCTTCGAAATTTATGAGTTTGAATAACGTGAGGCGAGGAAGAATTCAAACTCATGAACTCCATTGCACCACAGCATTGGATGTTATTAAAATATAAGTAATGTATACAAGAAAAATAGTACACAATTTACATTACATTTACCTAGTTCTTGTTTGGCTTTAGAAGAATTGACTCCGATACGAGCATACCAGACCTTCCAATCCTACATTTTTCTTACAGACATTGGCTTACAAATGTTTAGATTGGGCATCAGTCATATCATTTTCACTACTCTGAGAAGGCTTTTTAAGGCCTTGGGCACAGTCCCACTCTCCCTAATTAGAGAAAATATCAAATCAACAAACCCTTCTCATTGCCTTCAATCTCTCCAAGAGACCTTTGTCTGAAGAGTGTGCCAGTCATTCCTCACTCTATTTGTATATATTAGTTTCTTCTGGACTAGACACAACGGTTTTGTATTTTAAGAAGGGCGAAATGGAATGTATTGGTGTGCAAGACTTTCCTTAATAGTTTATGGCATAAACTGTATGCGGTAATAACGAAACAAATTTGCGTCAAAAATTGAAATCGGTTTGTAACCTCAAATTCTCAGGAGCTTACATTTTGTTTTAATTGATTTCTCTCATGGTTCTCCTGCATAGCTTTGTCTGTGGTGGGTAAAACAAATAAAAAAGCTAAAGAACATGTTAGACGGCCAGAAAATTTGAATAGAGACCCGATATATATTCTGTATAGACATACGTATTTATGACTGAATGGTTCAGAAATTTGCTTCGCAATCGCAAGGTCCTGTGTTCGATCCCGCTGCATGGCATCTTGATCATTGACCTGAGCCTCAGGATGATTCAAGCCTTGTGAGTGAAACTGGGTACATGGAAACTTACATGAAGCCCGTCAGATGTACTGTACCTGTAAATCACACTGAATCCTCCCCAAAAGTTTTTTACGAGTACACGTGTCTGTCGAAAGCTTAGCCATTCGCACGCTAATTTCACAAACAGGCTGTTCTGTTGACTGAATAACTGGATCAGAGGTCCGACAAATATTTATAAAGACGTATATGGACCCATATTCAATAGCTTTATGTATAATAAATATACAAGTAGTCTTGCTGTGAATATTTTAAACTGATCACATCACAACTATCATTGTATCAGGCGAGGGGTGATATATACTAACGGCCTCCTGGCCTTTGCCTCTGCCTGTACTCAAATCTATTCATAAGGCACCCATTGTCATCTATCATAATGTACATTTTCCTTAGAATAAAAGATGTTAAAAGGTATTTAAATATCGATTAACATAATTTTAAAATTTTATTTAGAATATCTTATACAGAAAGTAATAATAGAAAAATGTACTCTACGAAAATTATAAAACATTTATAAAACTTCAGTATATACTAGAGGGAGGAACCATTTCACATTGATAGGCCACATTAAGTTACTTGTAATATAATAAGGTCACATTAAAAAAAGTATAATTATATATTCTTAAAATCTGCATTATTTTGTAAAAATCTAATAACTATGAACTAATTATCGAAGAAACGAAAAAAAAAAAGTTAAAGCTAACTAACTTTTAATGACTTTGTACTGACTGCTTGTTGTAGGAAAGCATTTTGATATTTGGTTGCAACATGCGAGCCCTTACGATCTACTAATATTTTAATTCTGTCTGTCAGTGCGGATTATTTCGTTAGGCTCTCTTTGGTATTTAAAATACGTTCATCTTATGGTTTAAATCAAAGGTTCTCAACGGGGGGCATATGCACCCCCAGGGGGCGTTTCGGAAATCCAGGGGGGCGTTTGGGAGCAAGAGGGAATTAGGGGGTCGTTTGGAGCTTTGGAGTGCACTGGAAGGCTCTTTACTTTGGTAAGTTTTATAAGCCATATTTGTATGTCTTTGAGACAGCCAGTGTGAATGCATTTGAATGAGCATGCAGACAGCATAACTATGGTCTGACCGCAGGTGTGCAGGCGTGTTTAGACATTAACCGGCAATTGAGATCCTAACCATGGAAAAACCCACAGTCAACTGGGTCAAGGACACTTCAATCGCAGCCAGTTAGAATCTTGTCTTTCCTTCACCGATAACAATGTATTTCATGTCTGAAATTATTGACTCAACCGTAACGAGTTAACACTATGTAGATCTATTTTATTTCCTATTGTATAAATAATATTACAAATAAAAAAAATAATAAAATATCCCAGAAGCGGGTAGCACACACATCTAGGACCACATACAACACATAAGCAGGTAACACACACATCTAGGACTACATGCAACACATAATCAGGTAATACAAACCATCTAGGACCACATACAACACATAATCGGGTAATACAAACATCTAGGACCACATACAACACATAATCAGGTAATACATACATCTAGGACCGCATGCAATACATAAGCAGGTAATACATACATCTAGGACTACCTACAACACACAGGCAGGTAATACATACATCTAGGACCAAATACAACACATATTGTATCATGTGCTACGGACGACGCTAGAGCAATGGTCGGCCAACATAAGGGTTTCGTCACTCTTCTGAAGAGAGAAAATCTATCTGTATTTGTTGTTCATTGTGTCATTCATCGACAACACTTGGCTGTGAAGAAACTCAGCAAGCCACTGAGCAAGTCCTTGCAGGTGGCCCTTGATGTCATCAATTTTATCAAACGGCATTCCTTCAATGAACGAATTTTCCGGCAACTGTGCCAAGATAATGACGAAGAATTCGTCAAGTTGCTCCTTCATAATGAAGTGAGGTGGCTTTCAAAGGGCAAGTGCCTTACTCACTTCTTTGAACTGTTTGACTCTATCATTGAGTTTCTGCGAGGACGCAACACAGAACTGTACAAGTAAACCCTCGATGTGAGGCAAAACTGCGCCTACCTCACCGACATCGTCGACAAATGCAATAGCGTCATTTTGGCTTTGCAGGGGAAGAAGATCACCTTGCTTAAAGCAAGGAATGCTGTGAAAACATTCCTGGCCAAATTGAATGTCATCGAAAGGAATCTTTGTTGACGGGAATTCTATAATTTTCCTAGTGTCGCCAATGTTCAAAACATTGTAAGCGATGACCAACTCCAAATTTATACCGCTCACCTCCGTGCGCTACAAGAAAACACGAGAGAACGGTTTGTCGACCTTTTGCCGATGGTCATCCCAATGTGGGTAGCAGATCCCTTCACAGCTAACGTCGATGACTTGGACGTTATATTTCAGGAAGAATTCATTGAGCTTCAAGCAGATGACATGATCAAAATTAGATTTCCCAAAATAGGTGAACCCCTTTTTTGGATGCAAGAGGAAATTCAGCGTCGATTTCCACACCTACGTGCAGAGGCTAAGAGATTTGCTCTCTCTTTTCCAAGCTCATACTTAGTCAAGAGGAGGTTTGGTGTTGTTTCCAGACTGCACAGTAAGGCTCGCAACCGCTACAATGTAATTACATGTGGAGATCTCCGGCTACATCGTACGAAAATCCAGCCTGACGTCAAAGAGTTAGCTAGACTCCATAAAGTTCAAGGGTCCCATTGAAATGAGGTCAAAGTTAAAGTAAGTTGATTTATCCGAAAACTTGGATATGCTATTGTCACAAAGCAAACTAACAATTTTTTTTATTTGTAGTTGCAGTCTGACTGGACTGGAAACCATCTACTACAATTCACTTACTCATTTGTTGTATATATTTTACCATTTACTAATAAATATACCCTCCCGCGTGGTCATGAAAACCCTCTTCCGTGGTCTCTAAGCTCACAAAGCAGAGGGGACATCAAGTTAGATATCAACATTTATTCTGTCTGTTTCATTAAAAAGAAAATTGGAAAGCTTTGAAATGATATAATTGCCACTTTCTTCCAGATAAGAGCACTCTATGGATAGACAGAGTTGCTCTTGTATAAATGTTCAAAATAGTTGGTATCGCCTGGTGGGAATATAACAAATTCAACTGGTCTTTATTCATAAAAAAGAACATTTATGTTCCTTTTTTTGAAATTTATATATTTCCTTTCAAGGAATGTATTTATACTCTCAGCTGCCTACGATGGTATCTTTGGAATATTGTTAATCAATTTTTTAGTAATCTACAGATATCAAAATCAGTAGTATATTGAAAAATGGAAAAATAGGGTAGGGGGGCGTTTCGTGATTTCGAGGGACAAAAGGGGGCGTTTGGCCTAAATGGGTTGAGAACCTGTGGTTTAAATTAAAATAATAGGAGATTGACAAACATATATTAATGAAAATTAGAAATTTGTTGGAAATTTTTATTTTTTCAAAAGGCCGTACAAAATGGCATAGAAGACAGTATGTTCTCCACCTCTAATATATACAATGTTTTAAACTTTCTTTTCTTTGGAGCATACATGAAGAGTTTGTGGAGTCTTCCTAGTCTGGAATAACCTACATACAATTGACCATGTGAGAAACAGCCTTAGCTAGATGGAGACCGACAACCTGTTAATGGTTATTGCGTAACTAACTCGCACTGGGAATTGCAATCATTTGAAACGAAAGGGGACATCTGTTAGTATTAGTGGCATTCTAGGTATACGATGTCTCCCTTACTACATCCAGTGAGGATTTGGGCTTCGATAATGTGAGGCTGTAGTTCAGTCACAACCATACGCATCTCATTGCACACTCTTGGCTGATCTAGGTTTCTGAGAAGCATGGGGACTGTGCCCTTCTCCAATTCAAAATTGTGTGGCAGCATACCGGACAGTTCCAGATTATTGAGAAATTCAATGAGATAACGAATAGCATCGTTCTTGTCAACAACTTTGTCAATAGATTTATAGGTCTGGCTACCTCCAGGGATCATTTGTGAGAGATTTTGATGGCATTCTCTCTGATGTTTTAGGGAACAAGAATTACTCTTTCACACAGTCACTCCTCGTTGGAATGGTGGGTTTGTAAATTGGGGAACACATAATTAAGCTTACAACGCTTTCCGCAACAGTACAAAATGATGAAGGATCAAAACATCCTTCAATATCAAAGGACTGCTTTTCTATAAATTTAAACTACTGAGAGATGCTTATCTGTTACTCCGAGTGTCCCCATCCCTTCCTGCCTCTGTTGTTCAAACTGAAGAAATCTCCGAGGTTGGGAAAATTCTAGGGTTCTCCCCTCGCCCCACCTTTCTGTTTTCGGAAAAGGTGATTGCAAGCATGTCGGAGATCGGATTAGTTGAAAACACGAAAAAAACCTAAGTAAAATTATTTCTTCACGATATATATATATATATATATATATATATGTATATATATATATATATATATATATGTATATATATATATATATATATATATATATATATATATATATATATATATATATATATATGTGTGTGTGTGTGTGTGTCCAGGGAGTGTAACTTGGAGTTACTGTAGGTTCACTCGGGTGAGCACTCGATGTTTAGGTTCACTTCAGTGTAGAGGTGTAGAGGTAGACAGTGTATTATAGTGAAAAGATAATAAGGACGATTGCTTACTCCTTCATTACATTTATTGGTTGGGTGTCACCAACCTATAAATGTAATGAAGGAGTAACCAATCGTCCTTATTATCTTTTCACTATATATATATATATAGGCATACCTGACTTTTGAAAATGAAAATAAATTTACTTTCATTCTTCAGACCGTTAAAAGTCAGGTATGCCATATATATATATACACACGCGCACACACACAGTTGCCCCCCGGTATTTGCGAGGGTTACGTTCCTAGAGCACCCACGAAAAGTGAAAAACCGCGAATATTGGACGTGGTCCATAAAAATGCCTATAAACGTCAAAATACAAGTAAAATATGATAAAAAAGAGGGAATGTCTTATGCGAAGAGGCGTCCAATAGACGGGGAAACACGGTATATTGTTATTAATAATTTAGCGTTAAAGAATATATACATTGCCGCTAAAATAGCCATATAAAAATCGCGGAAGATATTTACGATTCTGCGAATATGCGGTGGTTTCTGCGAATAACCGGGACCGTGAATGCCGAGGATACACTGCATAAATATATACATATAATGCTCAGTATTTTATACTTGGAGCTTAATAATTACAGGGTTTCAATAAGAGTTATTAACTCTAATTCCCATTTATATTTCGGCTTCCTCATGAGGTGAGCTTATTAAGTTGCGTGTGTTGGACTGTTGTTTCTAACCAATACACGCTTACCACGTTTGACTAGCGGCGCACGAGGTGATAAATTCATCTTTCTGTGTTAACGTTGGTACATAGTGTTTGTCGCATTTAATCAGATTCTCTCGCTGATGATGCCCATGATTATCTGTTGCAAACACACTCAGGGCGAAACAGATTAGGGATAATCTGTCCGAGAGATATAATTGTTATTGAGGCGGTTTGTATAATATAATTTTATTTTATCATTCTGTCTGCTTCATGGTTAAATATTTCAAACAAATGTGGTCTTTCAACCCTTGTAATATTAGACACACGGTTTACTGTGTTTCTTACTGCATATATATTATTACATATACATACATACAGAAAGAGTAAGAGGCACATATACAGAGATAGAAAAAGCGGTAGTGAGAGAAAAGGGGGAAAGAGAGAAAGTGTTATATGACAAACCGGCAGACAACAAACGAAGAAAGGTTTTAGTTAGTTAGAGAGAGGGAGTAGATTGAGTGTGAGGTGAAATGAAGCCTGGCGGACGAAGAGACAGTATCTGTGTGCTTGAAATCTCAGTAAAATCTCCCCCAACTCGCTCCCTACGAAAAGTAAGGTGACAGTTAGCTTGATGGAGGCCAGATAAGTTGAAAACACACGAAAAACCTTAATCATTATATTGGGTTGAGTCATAAATAATTCCCTTTTTTTTAAAAGCAAGTTGTAACTACGCATTTCAAACTTCTAATGTGTTAAATTCTCTGTTTAAAGAGTCTTCATTAGTGAAAAAGTGTGCATCATAATTTAATCTATGATTTCACACCCTAAAATGGAGGAACTGGAAGTGCGTATTCAACACGTAATGTTGTGGGAGTTTAAGAATAACAAAACGGCTACAGAAACAGCTAAGAAAATTGTAGTGTTTATGTCCGAAACTGGTTTTCAAAGTTTTGTTTTGGGGATATGTCATTGAGAGATGAATCCAGACCAGGTCACTCACCAGACCTCAATCAAGAATTTTAAGAGAATTGGTGGCATGTAATCCGTGTAAAAGTACTCAAGAATTAGCACTTGACCCCAACACATCCCAATACACAATCTGCCGTCATTTGGAAAAGATAGGAAAAGTGTGCAAGCTAGGCGTTTGGGTTCCTCATACTCTTAGTGAGAAGAATAAGGAAGATCGCATATCCATAGTGACAAGTCTTCTTTCAAAGCAGAGAAATGGCACGTTTTTCAAGAATATCATAATAGGTGATGAAAAATGGGTCTTTTATGACAATGTTCACGCAATTGGCAGTGGATTGACAAGGATAAATCTCTACAGTTATGCTGTGTGTATGGTGGGATCACTGCGGTATTTATTTTGAGTTTTTAAACCGCAATCAGAACTCAATGCAGACTTATACTCTCAACAGCTGCAACGTGTGCATCAAAATCTTCTAAGAAAACGTCCCACATTCGTCAACAGAAGAAAGATTGTGCTTCTCCATGATAACGCGAAGCCACATTCAGCAAGAATCACGCAGGAAAAATTATTGGGTTTCACTAGACCTTGCACCAAGCGATTTCCAGCTTTTTCGTTCTCTGAAAAATGCAAAAAATGTTCTCAAGAAGAGCAGGTGAAAACGTTTGTGGAAAACTTCTTGAGCTCGAAACTAGCTGAATTTTGCTTGAGAGGAATCAACAAGCTACCTGACAAATGGCAAAAAGTGATTCAAAATAATGGCGAATATACTATTGATTGAAATTAATTCATTGTTAAATTATTCATGAATAAATTATTTTACTAAAACAGAAATTATTTATGATTCAGCCCAATAAATTTCATTTAGTGTTATTGGTGGTGAACGTACAAACAAACTTCCTTTTTATAACGATATAGATTCCAGAGTCATTAACTCTTCGCCTATGGTTATATCACTCTCATGTGCTGCTGGTAACATTGGTTGGCACCGGATGGTCTTTTGTGGTATCCAAGTGTGTCCCAGTGTCTGTTCAACATGTCATCAGCGACCTGATGACCCGCAATATATGTTCTTTCAAGCTGAGCACCTAGCCTCTCTCAGTTCGAAATCCGACCTGTGTGGTGAAAAGCCACATCCTACACGAGATGCCTCTGATATGGCTATCATAAGATAGTCTAGCAGAACAGGTCTAGAGGAGTAAGTCATCAGTTTCATTAGACACCCTCGGTATTTTGAACACCAGTGGCTTATCAGATGATCGACTATTAATTCGTCAAAGGATGGCACAACTGCTCCAGTTAGCGGAGAAATCTATGGATATGCAGGTGTAGCGAGCCACATATTTTCTAGCCATTAGTAAAAGCAAAATGCTTCACCTTAGATGGAAAAACAAGAACTCTTCATCAGTACTCGCTTTCCTACGCACAGACACCGTGTGAAAGACAGTAAATTCTTACAGATTTTGTAAACAAAATGTTCTTTTTGAAAGTTTATTTACATATAGTGCATTCTTGACTGAGTATTTTTAATTAGTGATAGGACTAACACAGCGTGATTAAGAATAAAGACGTATATGAAGCCATGTACAGTATGTCCATGCATAATAAAAATAGCTTGCTTTCATTTAATGCAAGTTTGACCAGTTAGCGTTAAATGTATATTTATTATACATACTAGCAGAAAAATCAGCCTTCGAGTGGTTTTCTCCTAGTATATGCAATGTGCTTATTGATATTATACGCAAATATATATGTATGTAAATATAATACATAAAATAAAATCGTAATTCAGAATATGCACAGAAATTAAAGAGAGACTGTGTTACACTGCCTTCTGTAATCAGTAAAGTAATCCATGATATATTTAAAAAAAGACGATATTATATATTAACTGCATTACGGTGAAATGTAATGAAAACGAAAAAGGAGAAAATTAGCGACAGAAATATAAACGTTATGATATAACGATGCAAATATATGAACGTTTATATAAGCGATATGATATAGCGTACGTTATATCAAAACCGGAAGTATTGACATTTTAAAAGAAGTGAATCAACAGTTTAATCAACAGTTACGAAATTTAGTACATAAATTATGTAATATTCATTCATTATTTGTTTAAAGTAATCCGACTTATTTTACTAACGGGATAAAAAAATATATATTCAGGACACAATCCCGCACTCCTCCCTTTATTATATTATGATACATATGTATTTAGGTCTACATACGCCTGTATACTGAATCACGTTGTGTTAATGCCACCGTTAATCCCACTTGATGGTCAAGATTGCACTATATGCCAAATTAACTATAATTATTATGAATAAGCATTATATATGGTTATTTACAAATGTTTGTCTACACATAGTTTCTTTACAATTACTGACTTCCCACTGGTCAATCACTGGCTCATTGCGTTTTTGACATCGATGATGACCTGGGAGTGTCTGTAAACCGTTGCATAACAAATATCACAAGGGATTTCGTTTGTAAATGAGCAGGGATTTTTTACTAACCAATGTTTTCTGTATCCTTAGTTGCTAATATATAATGGCATTTCATTTTCTCAACTTGGAAGAATGAAAATCAAAGTTGATCCAGGTGTTATGTCATCGTCCTTCATTTTATTTATTTATTGAATAAATGTTATTCCATTTACAAAGATAATTTTCAAAGGGAAACGTTTATAATCGATTGAATTGACTACATTATCCACAGTTGTTGTTGGTGGTGTAATAACAATGCAATCTTACGATCAAAGTTATTCAGGCAATGACCATCAAGTATAATGTAAATAAGACTACATTTGAAACATGAAATTAGAATTCGGCAAAACTTTTTTTAAAGTCAATCTTTATTAAGATTAGGGTTGGGGTTGACATTAAGGTTAGGGTTGGAGTGAGGGTTTGGTTTAAGAAACAGTTTCTTATGTTTTAAATGTAGCAATCCGAAGAGATTTCCGGAAAAAAAACTCTTAAAAAATAAAAAATAAAATAAAAAAAAAACGATTTGGTTGTTATGTCAAGCAGGTCAAGCGATCACCTAGAGACTTCCTCGTTAACGCTTTTATTGATCTATGATGGTTGTTTTAAGGTGTTTACCAATGATTTAAAAAAATCTGTCTGACATATAAGTGTCTTTAGTGGAAATTATTCTGTTGCAAGCTATGTAGTTATATATATAACTATATGTCATATAAGAGGTATTAGAGGAAGGCCTTGGGACAATGTTCTTCCTACGCAGACTAACAGTTAAATAGGCAGAGTAGTAGACGAAGTAGCTAACCAAAATTGTTTGTTTACGGCTACTTGTACCGCTTCCGCAACGTGATTATAAGCGAAATACAAACGGAGGGTATTCATAAAAAATGCCTGGCTTTCAACTTCTTAAAGCAAAATCAATCCTCAAATAAACATGACTTAAACCAACAGAAAAGAAAAATAAATATGTGAATAAATAAATTTTAAAATACCTGAAGTCTATCTGGTGCGTTATCCCTTTTTTTTTTTTAACAATTTTTGCAAGGAAGAAGATATTTTTAAGACTCAGTAAAATTTTAACGATGTAAACTAAAGAAACTTCACATTTATTTATTTAATATTCAAATTTATTTTAGAATCATTTCATATAATTGCATATCGCGTGAAGGTTTGTTTTGACGCTTGATATCTCTCGTATACAATGCCATCTTCATATTCCGATAGGAAAAATGTACAAAAATATAATCAAAACGTGACCTAAAACGAATTAACAACCGTTGTTTCCAGGAATATCCAAATACCGGGACTTAACCAACTGCTTCCTTTTCGTACCAGTTGCCATCAAGACTTCCGGTGGCCTCGGTCCCCGAACTACCGTGTTCCTCCACAAAACTGAGTGGAGTGTTTTCCGCATTAGGAAGGAAAACCGTAAGATGAAATGACTGATAAAACAGGTGTCACTAGCTGTTCTCTATCACAATACCTTCGTCATTTTGCCCGCAGCCGATTTCTTCCAAAGAAATGTGTTCAGTCATGGAGAAGGGATGGATTTTACCAGGTTTAAAATGCCTAAGACTCCACCACGAATTCCGAGCCCACGCACACATAATTGTTTCTACATTTGGCACAAGGCCAGCAATGACCAGTGCATTACTGGTATTTTATTTTATCGACCCCGTACGGATGAAAGGCAAAGTTGACCTCGACAGGAATTGAACTCAGACTGTAAAGGGCTGTAACTCTATGCTGAAAAGCATGACGCCCGACCTTCTACCGATACTGCCAATCCACCGCCATACATAATGGTTTCTTATATAGGCACAAGGCCAGCAATTTAGGGGGAATGGGAAAGTCGATTAAATCGATCCCAGTGCGTGACTGGTACTTTATTTTATCGACCCCGTAAGGATAAAAAGGCAAAGTTAACCTCGGCAGGATTTGAACTCAGGTCATAAGGGGCCGTAACTCTATGCGTCAAAGCATGGCGTCCGACCCTCTACCGATACTGACAATCCACCGCCATACATAATAAAACATAATACTTTTCCGAGGGACAATGATTACTACGAACGAGATGCATGTTCGAGTGTTCTATAATGGAACAATCTATTATATTACTGTTAACGTTACAGGAGCGGTGGAAGCATTTCTGAATTGGGGACGGGGGGGGGGGGGGGGGGGATTTTGGTTAATTTTTTATTTGTAGTGATTAGTTTAGCTGTTATTATCAAATACCAACCAAGATATAAAAATAACTTCGATATACAATAAACATAACATGTAAATAAATTGTAGAGCATATACAAATAGATGTGTGTTTTGGTAGTTTGGGGAGAAAAATATAATTATTAGGGGAACCATGTTCCACCGCACCTGCATCATCATCCTTGAAACTTTATTCACATTTGGATAGCGAAGTGGTGAAATTGTAAGGTGGTTTCTGAGTATGAATGTATACATAAGTTGTGTGAAATTAACCAACATCAAGCCTATAACTGAAGATTTGATGCAGACTATAAAGAGTCGAAAACGAAAGATGCTGCGCTCACGGAGAGTCCAATTGGCAATGCAAGTTCCTTTCTTATTTAAACCGATTCTCTTCACTTACTCATCGTACTCCATCTAAAGTCGATATAATAAAGTACCAGTCAAGAACGGGGGTAGATATACAAGAGAGTCAACGGCCATCTAATAAAGTATTTTTTGTGGAGCGAAAAACTCCTAGTCTTCATTAAAGACATCTCTCTAGGAGAAGGTCACTTCGATATATTGTTTGCATCCAATTATGTAGACCAGTCCTTTTTGGAAAAATGCATTTTATGTCCAGAGAGTGGGATTGGCTTCGTGCAGGCATCGTTTGATATGTGACATTTCTTGCGATGCATGGCATTGCTGGCCATAGGTAAGTCCCTAGCAAGACTAGGAAGCCATGTCCATGGTGCTTATGCTTAAGTATCAAGCGATGGTATATTCGAAATAGCAGCCATCCTCATCATGTATGCATGTATGTATGTACGTACGAGGGCGTTGTCGTGACATACGACATTTTAAACCTGGCGAAACCCATCGCCTTTTTTTATCTGAACACAGCTGAGAACGAGAGTGAGAAAGAGATATAGTGGAAGAATCGACCCCAGCACTCGACTGGTGCTTTTTATATCGACCTCGAAAGTTTGAAAGGCAAAGTTGACCTCAAAGAGTGCAGAGAGCCAAAATGACTTCGATCCGATGCTTTAACAACCTTGCCAATCCGCCGCCTTTACAGATGGGTGTTGAACTCAAGAAGAAAAAAAAAAAGCAATTATCTGTTTAAACTTGATGCATTTGTATGGCACTGGCCTAAGTGAAGGGAAATGGTTACAATAAAAACATTATCATGACTTGGCTTTCCACGAGCGTGTCTTTACTACTTCTCAATGGCACTTATCAATGTTATCTTTGTGATAAAAAATAAAGGTTACGGTGGACACATTCCTAAGTCGCCTGAAACTGAAATATTAGCTACACTATAACTGCTTTATTATCGCAACATCTCATGGTAGCGTCGATTTAGTTGACATATATAATATCTATTTCCCATATCTTGACCGCCAGACGTAAAGATCGATTTTGAGAAGGTTCAGGGGACGTTGGGGCCTATGGGACCGGGGTGGTGGTGGTAGAGATGATATAATAGTATATCAAATATCAAATGATATGTAACAGAATTCTACTATGTTTTATCTGGCGAAGATTCAAAACCGAATATAAAATTTCTTGGATGTGTAGCATTTTCGCAGTGAAGTGTTTGGTAATGAATTGAAGTATAGAAGCGAAGTCACCGTAAATCTTCTGTAGAATCGAAGTTTGGTAAATAATTTGAAGAATGTGATTCGTGAGCGTCGACAGTTGAAGTGAAGGCTGTGTTGCTTTAGCTCGGGGTCATCATTATGTAGTGATGGGGGTAACCATTATGTAGCGAATAGATGTATTCTTTGCAGGATGAATGATAACAAGAATGATGCAAGAATTGTGATGTTGACAATGTTTATTTTATAATAACACTATAGCTAGAAGGATGTGTATATGGGTTGATTTAGGAATAGACGTGTGTGTTTCGTCTGTCAAGTGCATGGGGTCACAGGTCAAGTGGCACATACGTTTATCATAGTTGTTTTTTGACGGGACAACGGTGGTTTTAGAGGCAAGAAATTTTAGATTCGGTTTCGAATCTTCGCCAGGTAAAACATGATAGAATCTGTTACAGTTACATATTGTATATAGTAAAAAATATATATATAATATTTATTTATACATAGTATACATTATATTATTTATTATATATAAATTAACAATTTTATTTATCACTAGACAACCCGTGACCCGTTGGGTCACGTTCGCTTAAAAATAATTTTTAAATAATTAAATAATTAAAATATTCAGACATGTATATAATGTAAAATGAAACTGGGAGGCCCATATATATATATGGGGGGGGGCGGGTCTGTGTGTGTGGGGGTGTCTGTGACCTATATACACTGGTCACACACATACACATATATATATATACACAGACATATATATATGCACATAACAACACTCTCTCTCTTCCATTTTCCTTCTGTCTCCTGCTCTCTCTCTCTCTCTCAATCTACTCTCTCACAACCACTATATCTTTCTCCCTCTCTATTTATGGAGGTGCCCGGAAAAACCCGTATCCCTGGAACCCTTGCTCCGATTTACTCGAAACTTATTTTATTCCATTTCTATTCCCATTTCAGGGGCAACTTCCTTTCAAAGTATTTTCCCATTATGCACCGTTTTGGCTGTAAATTACAAACAAGTACACAATCACAGAGTTTTAGTAGTATGTAGATATAGTATTTACAATTTCCGTGGAGGCAGATCTCTCTGAAAATAGGGGTGGGGGCGCCGAAGGTATTACGTGGTCATGGGGGTGACGGTGGCCCAAAACGTTTCAGAACCTATGGTATACACAGTTTTCTATGGACTGACTTTAATTGAAGTGCCAATGGGAGAATTCCTGATTCGGCTAGCTGGCCGTATCGCTCTGCTTGCTGGAATAAACTGATTATGCAGCGTCACCTTTGAGAGGTTAGAGCAGAAACAGATGGTGAAGCTTGTTATCTCAGATAAACTCCAGTTGGACAATTTTTCCAGACTGGTAAGCGACAGCAGTCTCGAAACAGAGGAAAATGAGCTTCTATGTTGCCAAGAAGTCAGCGTGTGGTCACCTTGACCCACTGCACCAACAAGAAAACAAAAGTTCAAATGACTGCTACATACACGCACGCACACGTTCGATCTCGCGAGGTGGAGTGGCTGTTCCAGCACGTCTCCCTTGCCGTCCTCCAGAGCAATGTATTCTCCATCCTGTCGGCCAGGACCAAGCGCCGGAGGGTAAGTTAGTTGGAGATGGAGAATACTCACTCGAGCGTCTCTCTCTCTCACCAAAAACAATAACACATCATGTAGATTATAAATATTTATAAGCTTCAATAATAAATCTGATTACATCTAATCATAACAGTATAATAATAGAAAATTTTATATCTAAAGTATTCATGGATATATATGTGGTGTGAGCATTGAGGATTTAAGGCGACTGCTAAACATGACGAAACGTTGTTAAAAGCATGGTATCATCTCACTCTTTTTACTTTTGATTTTCTTTATACAGTAATGAGAAACCAATGACTGAGTATGGATATCTAAACGCTAGCTGGATAGATAGAATTGCTTTTAGAATGTAATGTAAAAAAACAAAAAAAAAACGGCCGAAATAGGGTTCCTCCGAATGGTCTATGGAGTACCGTTATTCAATAGAGTGCGTAGCTCGGAGATCAGGGTGTCGCTCCAAGTAGAGCCGTTACAGCTCCGATAATATGGACATGTCGTTAGAATGTCTAAGGAAAACCAATCGGCAGGAGAGCCAGGGGTAGACCCCGAGCAAGATGCCTGGATGACATCCATGCACTCGGCTGGTCTCGCTTGGGGATCCTGCCAGACCAATTGGCAACTGTTGCTTTTGACGGGACCCGTTAGAAGAAGAAATGACGAAAATATAGTCGATTTAATAGGCACTACTATATGAACTGTGCTTATTTTATTTGTATGAAAGATGAAAGAACATAAAGGGCCCTTGTCTATACACCAGAAGCCACCCTACAGTTCCTGCCATATCCCGATACAACAGTAAAACATTATTGCTACCTCTGTGGTGCGGGCTCGGGTGGAGTGGAAAAGCGTTCTCTTGTATGTAGGAGCTGAAGTGTAGGCCGCTTTGTGCTCCCAGCGGAGAGAATGGATAAAACGTCTCGGGAAACGCAAGGCTCATTTCTACTGGTAGCCTACTCTGCCCCGATATGCCGGAAGTCTCCACTACTACAGCTTCCACCACGAACCTATCGGAGAGCGACCGACATCTGAATATTTTGCCCTCTTCGGCCTGGCGAGCAGCGAAGTCTGGGTTAGTTGCCAAATGCAGTAGGTTGTCGTCTTGGCCCGTTGTTTACCCAGAGGCATCTTCAACAAGCGTTCAATAGGGTGATCCATTGGACATCCTCTTCTTCACTCTCGGGGTAAGCATCACCTCCTCTCAATGCCTGGTATCTGGGCGATGCCACGATAGGCAAGCCCGCAGAGAGTGTCTGCCACAATCTCCGATCAGTGATTCCCACTCTTGCGAGGAGGATTCTCAAGACCAACTCGTCGGACGTGTCGGAGGTCGTAAACACCAATTACGATGTGGAGCGATCCGCGGTCTCCGTCTCGGACATGCGATCTTTATTCCATCGGTTTGGCGATCCTCCCGCTCCACCCTCAGTTCCAGGCTTCACCAACTCGAAAGTCTGACGAACAGACTGAATATGTTCAACGCCCAACCGGCACTCTTTCTGTTAAAGAAATGAAACGACGTTTTGGTTGTTGTGGAAGAGGATGATAAACACGACAAATACCAATAATTCTGGTTGGATATATAACTTTATTTCACTTCAGCAAAAAAAGGGAAAAATATGATTACTTCGAATCATAAACATAAAAGGATTTTGCGACGTTTCCTTAAAAAAGTGAAAAGTTGTAGTCAGACAGTACGTACCAGCGTAGGTAGTTTAGTGGAGTTAGTCCCAGGGTTACTTACTCCAGTAAGTACCACCGCATCCCAACTACTAAATTTAATAGAAATAAGAGATAGAATTTTCTTACAATTTCATTTCGTGTGAGAATTATCTCTCACTACATTTGAAGTAATAACTGAAGCATAATAAGTTTCTCAAAACGAGTATCAAAATAACTTGCGTTTATTGTAGTCTGTGTATTACAAATGTGGTAAGCAAATGCACCTCATGGCATGACAAAGTATAATCCTGAACCATAAGATGTGGTTGGAAAAGGTTAGCATGTTCGCACTCGATGTGATCACTTCAAGGGTTAACCGGCAAAGAGAGGAAAATGACTTTCAGTTCCATCTTTTATAATCTTTTGACCGGAAGTTTAAGGAAGGTTCTAGAATTTCGACGGGAAGTAACTCTAGCTACTTCTCCTGTCTAGAGAGCGCTACAAGACTCTCCTCTCAGACGAGAAGTCGAATAACCAATCGAAGGTCATTGTAGCGAGAACCCGTATGAAATGAGGAGCAAAGCAAAAGGTACAAGAAAATGAATGAATAAAAACATGAGCAAGCAAATAGCAAAAGGAGCACAAAACAAGTAAATGCATTTTACAAAGAAATATGTGAATGTAACAAACTGATAATTCAAAGTTAATATAAGGGAGCAGAGAAAAATTAATGCTCAATGGTAAGTTCAAAGTTTTTCAAAGTCAAATAGTTCATACATCACCAGTGTACAGACATTTCTGACACTAGTTCTATCTGAAAACTGAAAAAGAAGTTTGTTAATGCCACTAGGGGTTAGATATATATTGTTTTTGAGAGTTTTCGTGGCCATTTTACCGTCCTGCCACCTCGTGTGACATAAGGTTGTGTGATACGTGGTGTTTGCGGTGGAGGTGAAGGTGTTGATGTGGGAGTGTAATGAGACTTTCAGACAAAGCCTTGCTCTGTCAATAGATATTGTCTCTTTTCGACCATTGACAGCCACTGTGAAATGTTTGGGTGTGTGCGAAAGCACACGAAAAGGTCCATTGTAGGGTGACGTAAGCGGTCCCTTGACGGATCATTTCGTATAAAAATATGTGTCCACATAGAGATGTCCGATGGGACAGCAGAAGAAATAGACTGGTCACGAGGGTTCATTGGTGGAAGATCCGAGAAATACGAACGAATCCTGGTGACATATGATGCTGGGTCAAGATGCGATGAATCCACCGGTGCTAATATTTGTCCAGGAAGAGTTAATACGGTACCATAAAGAAGTTCAGCAGAAGAAAAACCTAAATCTGTCTTAATGGCAGAATGACAACCAAGAAGCACGATTGTCAAAAATTCGGTCCAGCGTTGCGGATCAGGAGTAGCGCGAAGTGCAGCTTTCAACTCTCTATGAAACCTCTCCACAATTCCATTGGAGGCTGGGTGATAGCTAGTCGTATGAATGTGATGAGCACCCAAGAGTCGTGATATTTCACGAAATAAGGAAGCTTCAAATTGGCGTCCACGATCCGTAGTTATTTTAGCAGGAACACCAAAGCGAGCAATCCAATTGGAAATGAAAGCTCGGGCAACGGACTCTGCTGTTATGTCCACTAGGGGTATGGCTTCAGGCCACCGAGAGAAACGATCGATAGAAGTCAATATATAAGTGAACCCACGACTAACGGGCCACGGACCAACAAAATCCATGTGAATATGACGGAAACGTGCGTCTGGCGGGCTGATATTCCCAAGAGGAGCGCGGACATGCCGATAAATCTTAGAGCGCTGACACTTCAAACAAGAGCGTGCCCAACCGGTGATTAAACGGCGCATATTAGGCCAGAAAAATCGAGCCGTAATAAGCTTCACCGTGGCAGCTATGCCGGAATGCGACAAGGAATGAAGTGCATCAAAAACGGTACGCTGATGACAATCTGGAACAAGTGGTCTGGGTGAGCCAGTAGAAATATCGCAAAGAATTTTTCCTTCAGCAGACGGAAGAGGTAAATATTCAAATTTACAGCAGGAAAGCTGGGTAGAAGAAATGTCCAACGAATCCAAAGTAAGTTGGTCAGTTGCTATGGCAACCAAATCGATGTGTGCAGGGGACGTAAGAGAACACACAGAAAGTCGAGATAGTGCGTCCGCGGGTATGTTGGCAGTTCCGGCTATATGACGAATGTCACTGGTATACTGGGAGATGAGATCCAGATGCCTATACGCTCTCGGAGAGTACCTGTCTGACTTGGTTTGAAGAGCGAATGTGAGTGGTTTATGGTCTGTGAATACCGTGAACTCCCGACCTTCAAGAAGATGGTGGAAGTGTCTCACAGCAAGATAAATTGCTAAAAGCTCTCTGTCAAAAGTACTGTAACGTTGCTCTGCTGGTTTTAGTTGGCGTGAGATGAACGCCAGTGGTTGAACTTGGTGGTCCATCGCATGCTGCAAAACTGCTCCAACAGCATGATCGGATGCATCAACAGATAAAGAAAGTTTCGCGTTTGCAACAGGATGGGCGAGGAAGGAAACTTCAGCTAGCTCAGACTTGACGGATTCAAAAGACTGCAAAGCATCAGCAGAAAGTGAAATAGGAGCATCTTTCTTTTTTGCAGTCTTTAAAAACTGTGTCAAGGGGAACAACTTGTCCGCACAGTTAGGAATGAAACGATGATAAAAGTTAATTAATCCCAAGAAATGACGTAATTGTTTCAGGGAGGTGGGTGGTGCGATATGCTGAATCGCTTCTACCTTAGATGGCAAAGGTCGTATGCCTTCCGAATCTATAAGATGTCCAAGGAATTTCAGTGAAGCTGTACCAAACACACATTTAGCTGGGTTGATTCTGACTTGGTACGATCGAAGACGTTGAAATAACTGGGATAGATGTTGATGGTGGTGCTCAGCTGAATCACTGGCTATCAGGAGATCATCCACGTAAGCAAACACGAAATCCAATCCACGCGTAACTTCATCGATAAAACGTTGGAACGTGCTGGAGACATTCCGCAAACCAAAAGGCATGGACAGGAATTCAAATGAACCAAAGAGGGTGGTCACAGCTGTTTTTGGTATATCCTCTGGATTCATGGGTATCTGGTGGTAAGCCCGTACCAGATCTATTTTAGAAAATATCTTGCATCCATGCAGAACGGATGAAAAATCCTGTAAGTTTGGTAAAGGATAACGATCAGGTGTAGTGATGGCATTAAGTCGTCTAAAATCTCCCACAGGTCTAAAATCCGCCTCACCCTTACGAGCCAAATGAAGCGGAGATGCCCATGGGCTGGTGGACGGTCGTATAAGACCAAGCTGAAGCATGTGTTCGAACTCATCCTTGGCTTTCTTTAGCCTGTCCGGGGCCAACCTATGTGGACGAGAAAAACAGGCGGAGCAGTTGTTGTAATAAAGCGTCGAGTCGAGTGGACTACCTGATTCGTTTTAAATGAGATATCAGTTAACTCGCGAAACGAGGCAAGAAGTGAATGAAACTGGTTTCCAGGGCAGCTATAAAACACGAGGGACTTATGACAGTAGCAGTAGACCTACGAGCAGGCGTAGATAAAGATGTGGTACCATCCACAAGTTTCTGTCTCCTGACATCTACCAACAGTGAATAGTGGTGTAAAAAAATCAGCACCGAGAATAGGATGAGGTAGGTCCGCAACGACGAAAATCCATTTGAAATCTCGACGCAAAGATAGGTCCAATGATAAAGATATTTGTCCACAAGTTTTTATAGGAGACTGGTTTACTGCGTATAAAGAAATGCCGGAAAAATTTGGCTTGGTAGAGCTGAACCGAAGAGGCCAAATGCTGCAACTAGATCCTGTGTCGACCATAAATGATCTGTTCGAGACTCGGTCTCTGATAAAGAAAGCACGATAAGGTGAATTAATGAGGAAGAGGTCTTCCGTGCCCAGACTCTCCAATTTTAGTTTACCGAGGTCTTGAAAGAGCAGGGTTGAACAGTGTTTCGCCTTTTCACGAACACGCACGTGATACCAACACAAAGACGAGTTGTTGGCGGGGTGTTTGGCGCGACGATGAAGAGAAGGAGACCGATTCCGTGAACGCCACCTGGATGGCATTCGCTCCCGACACAGTTTAGCCACTTGACGAGTTAACACGTCAATGGCTCTCAACATTGAGTCCTCACGAGGTGAAGCAAGCTGTGTTTTAAAAGCAGAAGAAGCGACGAGTAAATCTGCCGAAGTAGGCACACGAGAAAATTCCATAATGCGGTCCGCCGAGGCTGCAATTTGTTCCAGAGAACTGGTGTCGACCATATTTGTGTCTGCACATTTGTTGGCAAACGGAAGAAGAATAATTGTTTCACGAAAGAGTTGTCCTCTGCTGTTGAGTCGCTCAGTTTCCGGATGCGCCGTAAAAACTGAGACGGGGTTCTGTCTCCCAGGTTTTCCTCCTCCAACAAGGAACGAAATCTGCTCTCAGAGCACTTCTGCCTTTAGGGTTTCGTAAGATGTGCCTTGTGGAGGATCTGTGATTATGTCTTTAACTGAGGTTTCCAGCGAAGCAGGAATTCCACTTATGAGCACGTGTAAAATTTGTTGTGCCGCTTGAACGCCATGGGCAGCAAAATACAAGTCCAGTTGTGCAAACCACAACTTTGCATCACCAGAATATGTCGGTAACGAAGAATTGCTCATGATGGACACAGTAGCCGCTGAGTGAAAATTGTTTTTCAACTACCGCACACGTCGTAGTACCATGAATAGCTGAAGTAAAATGTAGCACCGAGCAAGTAAGATGGCGACTTCAAAAAAACGAAAGCTTGGTTGAACCGACGACACGAGGGACAAACATTTTTTTGTTTTCTATTTTGTTCGTCCCACACGAACTGACTGAAATAAAACGAATTTCCTAGAGTCGTGAATAATTTTTTTTATGTGTAGTTGTTGAGTTTACCATTTTAGTGGAGTTGTTTAGCAATATTTTGTGTAGCAATAAATTGTAATAGTTATAGTGTATGAAAATATTTGTCACTACTTTTATACGCTGTTGAATAAATGAATTTGTTTTTGCTGCGTGTTCGGGGTCACCATTTTTAGTGAGTTAGTCCCAGGGTTACTTACTCCAGTAAGTTCCACCGGATCCCAACTACTAAATTTAATAGAAATAAGAGATAGAATTTTCTTACAATTTCATTTCGTGTGAGAATTATCTCTCACTACATTTGAAGTAATAACTGGAGCATAATAAGTTTCTCAAAACGAGTATCAAAATAACTTGCGTTTATTGTAGTCCGTGTATTACAAATGTGGTAATACACGTGGCATGACAAGGTATAATCCTGAACCATAAGATGTGGTTCTAGAAGGTTAGCATGTTTGCACTCGATGTGATCACTTCAAGGGTTAACCGGCAAAGAGAGGAAAATGACTTTCAGTTCCATCTTTTATAATCCTTTGAACGGAAGTTTAAGGAAGGTACTAGAATTTCAACGGGAAGTAACTCTAGCTACTTCCCTTGTCTAGAGAGCACTACAGTAGTAATAAGCTCACAGGGGCAAGAAGGCTGTGTTGTCTATATGAAGAGGCAGATGACTTAGTTTGGTTGAAGTGCCGATGGAAGAATTGCTGTCGGACCCTTGTCGAGATGACTGAATTTTTTTTTTTTTTTTTTGCTAAATACTACATCCCGATATTTGCTTGAGTAACTCGAAGTGATAATTCTCTTCCGAGGAACCAGAGTGGAATGACCCCAAGAAAAACTTATCTCATTTAACCTCAAGTTGGCCAGCCTTTCCAGACCATTGACGCCAACCAGAGATAAAAAGAAATAGCAGCCAGATGTCATTCGGAGGTCAGTATGTTTGAAGAGATTTCTCTACAGAAGTGCTTCGCCATACCGAAGCTCCTAGACACCTACAGTGCACCCTGCTACAGCCAAACATCTCTTTCCACAGATCTCGCCGCCTGCATCCGACGGGCTGCTGAAGAAAAATGCAGCGTCTACTAGTTAGATGACACCGGATGGCAACTGGCTACATTACTCGTCAGATATGGTGGTCTCGATCTCCTGTCGCCAGTCTCACTGGCCCTGCTTGCTTTCCTTTCGCCAGTGATATTTTGCCATGTCATCATCAACAGGATATCTACAACACAACTGGGCGTAATATGATCGGGGGATGCGAGGCGGCCTACGCGATATGGAACCAGCTCGGCCTCCGCCCTGCGGACGTCATCCCCCTTTCCTCTTTGTAAACACCCAATCCCCCAAACAAATGGAACGCCATCCAGTGCAACATGACCGCGAACAGGCTTGATCAGCACAGTCTGGCATGTTTTCGCTCGCCCTCCCAACTCCATAGCGATGCCTGGCTCAATGCACTGCCATCACTTTCGACTGGCACTCAGCTGGACAGCGACTGCTTGCGCATCGGTTTTTTCTGAGGCTTGGTCGCCAGATCTGTGAGCTTCACAAATGCCATTGCGGATCCACTGGATTCTTTCGATCTCCATCCACTGCCATGCCGTTATAGTGCTGGTCGCCTCCCACGCCATGCTGCTCTAAGCGAGATTATAAAGCATGGCCTGGACACTGCAGGCTTCTCTTACTAGCTTGATTCAGCGGTTCTGGACCGAGAGGACGGCAAAAGGTCAGACAGCATGACAATCTTCCCGTTCCGTGGGGGTAAGTTCCTCATCTGGGAAACCACATGTGACGAATTCTCTGGTGGCCATCTAGTGTGTTCGGCTACGAGCCCAGGCTTCACTGCTCGCCAGGTAGAAGAGGGCAAACTATCCAAGTATCGACCGTTCTTTGATACGTTTGTAGTTGAGTCTGTGGCAATGGGGACTTTCGGCGTTCTTGGCCCCCGTACTAAATCCCTACTATTTGCTATTGGAGCGGTGTTGGCTACCTGCGAATGCGAGGCGGAGTGGCTGTTCTAGCACGTCTCCCTCGCCGTCCTTTAGGACAATGTCTTCTCCATCCTGTCCGCTGGGCCTACAAGGCGGACTGAATTCTTAAATTTCATTTATGGTGGTGACATGTGGAATAATTTACTTACGCTATGTTTCTGCTTTGTTGGCTGTAGAACAGACACACACATATAAGACATTCATCACCCTATACTGAAAAACGTTTGCTCGTCCAACAATAGGTCTGACTGGCAGAAATTGTTTTTGTGTCCCCTCATCTCTCTTCACGTGCACAATGCGAACTTGGGTTCCCTCACGTCCTCTCTCAAGCGGCAGTTCCAGCTGTTTGAGTCCACCCCAACCACGTCTCATCTCAGTTCGACACCGAGCTCGGTGTCCACCAACAGACAACTGGTAGACCTCAAGCGAGCGGTCAATGCCAAATTCAGCGAATTTGACATTAAAGGGGCTGTCCGTCTCCTCTCTTCTCTGTCCTCCCTTGCTCCGTGCAACTCTGATTCTCTTGAGCATCTGAAAGAGAAGCACCCATCGTCACCCCCAGATGGTCAGCTACACTGGCCCGAACCACCAGAATACTCGAGACCGGTTTACACCACCGATATCATCAGAAAGGCGATTTAATCATTCCCCGCTGGGTCAGGCGTGGGAATTGACGGCCTTCGTCTGCAACACCTCAAGGATGGTATCTCCTTATCGGCCGGTGACGCCAGACTCGAGCTCTTGGAGAGTCTGACTCATTTTGAGAATTAGTTCGCTTCAGTGAATGTTCTCCCGTTCATCCGCCCACTGTTCTTCGGTGCGAAGCTATTTGGTCTCACCAAGCCCAACGGGGACCTGCGCCCCATTGCGGTTGGCTGCACTCTTCGCCGCCTCACTGCAAAGGCGTGTTTGCTGTTGGAATTTTCCCCCATACAGCTGGGGGTGGGTACCAGGTTGGGATATGAGGCTGCTGTCCACGCTGCCAGAGCATTTACCAACTTGCCCTCCTCGTTCGCCAAGGTCATCCTCAAACTTGACCTCAGGAATGCCTTCAACTCCGTCAGCCGCGACATCGTCCTCGGCTCAGTTAGAGAGAGGGTCCCACAACTCTACCACTTTGCTTGGCAGACTTATCGGGGGCTCTCCTACTTCTCTTTCGGTGACCAGATCATCACCTTTGCTTCAGGAGTCCAATAGGGTGACCCACTCGGGCCCGCACTGTTTGCACTGGGCATTGATAACGTCACCAAGATGGGGGTTGAGTTGGACCTCAATGTCTGGTACCTCGACGACGCCTGTTTGGGGGCAACTCCGGATATAGTTCTCGCCACTGCCAACAGGATGGTGGAGGAGCTTGGCCGCCGGGGTCTCCAGATCAATAGCTTCAAATGTGAGCTCTGGATCCTCAACCACCCGGCTTCTCAACACCAACAGCTGATCGACCTGTTCGCAGAGTCCTTCCCTTCCATCGCGCTCCCTCCCCCGTCGGCTTGGTGCTCCTTAGGAGCCCCAATCACAGACTTGGCCTTCGAGTCAACCTTCCAATCGAAGATGGTTGGCTTTGAGCAGCTGCTGAGGAATATCGAAGTTATCGAACCCCATCAAGGTTTCTTCATACTCAGGAACTACCTGTCTATTCCTAAGCTTCTGTATCTACTCAGGGTCAGCCCCTCTCACAGATTTCCGTCCTGCCTCCAACGCTTCGACGACCTAATCTTCGAGAGACCCGAGTGCCTGGTCAATGTTAGACTCTCTCCAGAGTCCCGCGATCAGGCTGCGTTGCCCAAGCGATTTGGGGGTCTTGGTCTTCTAAGTGTTCGTCCCTCTCTCTCCCCTGCTCCCTTTCCTCCTCCCACGCTTGTTCCACCCTGGTGAGCAGCATCCTCTCCTCTCTAACATTGACTAGTTCCAACAGGGGATGGAGGACAGTCGAAGTCAAAGAACTTGGGACAGCGTAAGTTCGAAGGCCTCTTTCGACTCCCTCTTCGTCCAGTCAGATCAGTTTGCGCCAAATACTCAGGCGACTGGGTCGATGCCCTACCCGTGGCCAACGTTGGTGGCCTACTCAGCCTGGACGAACTTCGTGTCTCCATCGCCCTCAGAGTGGGAGCATGGGTTTGAGGTGCCGATGTGTTTGAGGTGCTGACATCAGCATGGGTTTGAGGTGCCGATGCGGCAAACTCCTCGACTCTACAGGCCTCCACGGTCTTTCTTGCCGCCTGAATGCTGCGGATCAACCCTCTATAGAATGACGAAGTGGAGTCTCCACTGATCGCCGGGTCCACCTGCCAGAGGGCTGTGAGCGCCTGAGCACATTCGATGTGCCAGTCGCCCATTTTCGACGGTCTTTTCTTGACCCAGGACTGCAGCTCGGTCAGCGAGACCCGTCGTGGGAAGGCTCGCCCACACCGGTTGTCCGGTGAGGAATACGTAGAGATGCCGCAGCCTGAGCGCGTGTTTGCGCATTGTCAGCCACGGCATCCCCAGCCCTCCGTTGGAAGGGCGTTGGCAGCAGATGGATCTTCTCACCATAGGAGCCCACCTCTTCCAAAGGAATTGGAAGAGCGCCGCTCCATTTTGGCGAGCGTTTGGCTGGACAAGGCACGACGGTCAAGCGGTAGTAGATGGCGGACGCTATAAAAGTGTTCGCCACCTCCACTCGACCTTTCAAGGATAGTTTTCACTCGGCCCATTTCTGGGTGAGCGCAAACACCTTGGCCGACACCTCTTTCCAGTTCTTCCCCACCTGGAGGTCCGGACCAAACCAGACCCCGAGCAGTTTTACTGGTCCTTCCGTCCAGCGTCCGACGACGCCATCGGAAGGCATCGGTTTTCCCCTCCACGATCCGAGTTGCAAACCAATGGACTTGTTCCGGTTCAGCTTCGCTCCTGTGAAACTTTCGTATTCCTTCAGTAAGGTGCCGACTTCCTCGATTTGCGAGGGGCTCGACACCATTACTGTCACGTCGTCGGCGTAGGCCGACGCCGCTTTCCGCAGTCCCGGTTCCAGAGGGATGCCTTGCAATAGCTCCAACTTCCGCAGTAGTGGCTCGAGAGTCAATACGTACAGAAGGGAGGAGAGAGGGCATCCCTGTCGAATGGATCGCGTGATATGGAACGGCTCCGAGAGGTAGCCGTTCACCTTAACTCTTGAGCGGATGTTGCTGTTATGCATTGCAGCAATCCAGCCCCTGAACACGGGTCCGAAGCCTGCCGCCTCGAGCACCGCATCCAGGTAACGATGGTCAACCCTATCGAAAGCCTTAGACTGATCCAAGTTGATCAGGGCCCCACCGAAGCCGGGTTTACACCCTATGCTCTCTATGATGTATCGCATGAGGTGGCGGTTGTCGTGTATGGACCTTGTCGGGATTGCGCATGTCTGCGCTTCTCCCACCAGGTTCCTGACGACAAGCGCCAGCCTCTTTGCCAACACCTTGGCCAAAATCTGTAACTCTGTGTTTAGCAGAGTTATGGGCCGGATGTTGCCTATTTATCTCCCCCTTATTCTCGTCCTTCCTGACTAGTGTGACTACGTCCCCGGTCACAGAACTGGAATTCTCCCGTTCTATTGCCAGTTGCAGTAGACCGCTTCCAGGAGACCGGAGAATAAGTCCGGCATTGCTACGTAAAATTCGTAGGGTAGATCGTCGAGACCTGGAGATTTGCGTTTGCCGCATTGGCTCAACGCGTCCCCTATCTCAGCGGCTGAAATCGGCTTTTCGCAGAACTTTGCCTCGCTGTCCGAGAGTCGCAGTAGGCCGTCGAGGTATGGACCGAAATCCATAGCCCCTCCCGGCGCGCCGCCCTGCTCGAACAGCTGAGCAAAGTGCCGCTGAAAGGCCGCACACATCTGCTTCGGCTCACGTATCACGCGTCCGTTTTGGTCCTTCAAAGACCGAATCGTGGACTTGTTGCCACTTTTTGCCTCCGTCACTCGGGCCCAGCTAACAGCTTTGGCTCCCTCGTTTCCCAGAGCACGTATTTTGCTTCTGACAACGCAGCCCTCATGCTTTGCGTAGAAGAACTGGTCCAAGGCCGTTCTCGTTGCTAGCACGCTGGCTACGTTTCCACTTCTAATTGCCTCTTCTACTTTATCTACCAGTTCTTTCTCGGTTCTATTTCTATCTAACGCTAATTCTTTACTAAAAACTAACGAGTCTAATCTAACTGCCCTCTTGAGAGAGTACCACCATCTGTTGTTGACAATGGCCCCTGTCAAGTGCTGTTTAACTAAAGTATTAATCCGTCTACTGTAGGCTTTGCATGTCGGTAACGACAAGTTCAGCTTCCAGTAGCTGGGTCCTTGTCTATGTGTTCTATCAAGGTTGACCATGCAGGTCACTAGTTTGTGATCTGAATAGGCAACCATGAACATTTGTGGACAGCTTAACATGTCCCTATCCTTATTTCTAACTAGAACCTTATCTAGGTACGATTTAGATGTTCCGCTACGATTAGTCAACGTCCACAGTGGCACAGTCGGAAAATCTAGTCCATATCTATCGGCCAGGTCAAATCGGCCGATTAACTGTTTGAGGATGTTACACCCCCCTTTATCGGGACATGCTCCCACATAGTCCCAACGTGCATCTAGGATTCCATTCCAGTCCCCCACTAAAAGCAAGGAGCGGGACGTACAGACAGACAGATATAGATAGATAGGTAAGTAAGTAGGTAGATAGACAAAATAGAAGCATATCATCATAGGTAATCTAAGCGGGATATACAATCACAATTTAACATGTTACCCGCGCCGAGGAAATGGAGGGGGTATGACAAGAAATTGAAAAGTTTATTTACATAAAAATAATAAATAATAATAATAATGGTTTCTTTCTTTATTTATTAATAATAATTGTTTCTACTTTTTGGCACAAGGCCAGCAATTATCCCAGTGTATTACTGGTACTTTATTTTATCGACCCCGTAAGGATGGAAGGCAAAGTTAACCTCGGCGGGATTTGAACTCAGTCTGTAAAGGGACGTAACTGTGCTGCAAAGCATGGCGTCCGACCCTCTACCGATACTGCCAATCCACCGCATAATAATAATAATTGTTTCTACTTTTGGCACAAGGCCAGCAAATAGTCAGTGTATTACTGGTACTTTATTTTATCGACCCCGTAAGGATGAAAGACAAAGTTAACCTCGGCGGGATTTGAACTCAGAATGGCAATGAAATTATTGTGTACAGTCCTCAGGAGCACTACAACGGATTTCGACATCTTTTTTTTTTGTTTTGTTTTTTTTTTGTTACAAAAACCGAACACTGGAAGATAAATAAATGATAGTCCGAAGAGTGACGTTGGTCTCTTATAGATGTAACGAATTTCAAAGAATTTTTACATTTTGCTTTTATTTCATTTTAAAGATCCCAAACACATGATGTGTCACATCGTTGATTGCCCGACTTGTCGATAATGTTAGTGTGAGATATGTAGTGGATTTGAATGCGTGGAGATGGGAAGCGAATACTCAGAATTTTTTCGCCAGTGAAGTTAATCCTATCTCTCTCACGTGCCTTTTTTTCATGTCTCATATATGTCTAGTCAACTTCCTCAACACCACCACTACTACTGCCACCATTATTACATCTACGTAATAAAGCAATTTCCGTAAATAAAAATACCTATGAGTAATAGCACTGATTATTCTGCGAAAATAAACAGTTTAGATATCTTTATTCGCATTTCTTTATCAGATTGCTGTTGGTGCATATCTTGATCACTGTGACAGAAACTTGTTGAATAACTGTTTAGATAGTTTTAAACAGTACTGATGAAATTCTGATAAATATCTCAGAATATGCCATAAAGAAATTCCTGAACTCACAATCTTATTCCTTCTTTAAAAAAATTGAGACATTCGGTCCAATTGAGAAAAAGTATGATAAATTTATAGAACACCCCCTTCGATTTCAGTATGAAAAAAATGTTTTCCCCTTTTTTTTTATCGTGTGCTATCAACTAACCTGACATTCAAGATGCTCGCAATCGACTTTTTTTTTCAGGACAACGGACCCATCGGAGTTTTTTCTAGGAATTTTTTTTTTTTCGCGTGTTAACGACTTCCAAGTCAGTCGGAAACGACTAACTTTGTAGAAAAGGTGGGGTGAAAAGAGGCGGAAAGACCATCAGAGTTTCGCAGATCTACAGCCCCGTGCGTTTCGTGGGAAATAATTATTTATCTTCGTTGTTTTTTCGTGTGCTATCAACTAATTTGACCTCCAAGGTGCTCGCAATCGATTTTTTATCTCGGAAAACGGCTAACCCTAACGTCGGAAAAAAAGTACATAGCGAGCATCTTGGAGGTCAGATTAGTTGATGTATGTGTGTATGTATGTATGGTCCCGTAACTCCTGACAGAGCTGCAGAGGCGCCGTATTGGCATTTTAAACCTAGCGGAGCCTATCCCTCTCCAGGCCTGAATACAGCAGATAGAAAGTAAGAGAAGGGAAATGAGAAAGAGATTTAGAGGAAGAATCGACCCCAGTACTAGACAAGTACTTTTTTTATCGACATCGAAAGGATGAAAGCCAAAGTTGACCTCGACGGGATTTGAACTCAGAGATACAGAACGAATACCATAAAGCATTCTATCCGACGTTCTAATGACTCTGCTAATTCACCGCCTATAGATAGCACACGAAAAAAAAAAGCAGAGGAACATTTTTTTTCCTACTGAAATCGAATCATGTGTTCAATAATAATACCAAAAGTATTCCAATGTATGATTTATTCATTTAAAGCAACTCTAGATGGAAGTTCAATGGAAGTAAGCTTTCGAGCGCCGCGATGGGTTGTTGTTTTTTTACGTCGGTATCCTGAGAAAGCCATCTAAATTATCTAAAAAAATATTTATATTCTATGTTATTTCGTCATCGAGACAAAGGAAGAGTTGTAACTGGCCCAGTCACATGGTTGATGACATTTCACTTACTCTCGGATCTCGAATAACCCTCGCCCCCCAGCTTATTAATTTTTCAAATAATTCCCCCCAACTTATTAAAATTTTCTAATCTATTTCCGGCAAAATTTTATTTTAAGTGGTAGCATTCCTGCCACAATTAATTTTCTTTACGTATTAAAAAAACATTATGTATAACAAAAACAAGTATGATACATTAGAAATCCCATACGTTATAAAATAAATAGGATGGGTTGGGGGGTCTCAATATGTAAACTAAATGACTAATTCTGTTGTTTCGTTTTTTTAAAATCAATGGAGACAACCTACAAAAATTACCTATAGCCGTTTACACCCCCCCCCTCCCTTCCATTATTTGGGACCTGAGAGTGCATTTAATTCTATGCTAGGCAACGTTCATCACTGGATGCAACACAAGCATATATAACCGACGATTAGATAACTGCATATTTAGTAAGTTTTGTTCAGCCAAAACTGAACACATTTTTCTGGATTGCACCAGTGGGTAATAGTGTAGTTGGCAGATCCCACCCAGTTAACAGTACTACATTGCAATGACAACAGAAGTTCATGGTTCTTAGAGGGCACCTTAACAAATTTCCCATATTTTATGGTTGTGTTCCACAACCATACATGGACACTGTGACCTCTGTCTCTTGGCTGGAACAAAAATAAATAAATAAAAATGCCTACAACATGGTGTTAATGTACCTTAGACTATGTGGCACCTGTAGTAGAGCTCTAATGTTAGATTCATTTGTGAGTTATAAGTCTAGCTTGTGTGATTAACATGATATATTGCAAATCACTGCTGTAATATGACGGGATTAGCTTTGGTGGCTGGCATAATATATAGAAATGACTGTTGTGATAAGATAGAGTTAGCTTGTGTGGCTGGCATGATATATCAGAAATGACGGCGGTGATAAGGTTAGCTTGTATGGCAGCCATGATATATCGTAAATGACTGCGGTGATAAGGTTAGCTTGTGTGGCTGGCCTGATATATCAGAAATGACTGCGGTGATAAGGTTAGCTTGTATGGCGGCCATGATATATCAGAAATGACGGCGGTGATAAGGTTAGCTTGTATGGCGGCCATGGTATATCGTAAATGACTGCGGTGATAAGGTTAGCTTGTGTGGCTGGCCTGATATATCAGAAATGACTGCGGTGATAAGGTTAGCTTGTATGGCGGCCATGATATATCAGAAATGACGGCGGTGATAAGGTTAGCTTGTATGGTGGCCATGATATATCGTAAATGACTGCGGTGATAAGGTTAGCTTGTGTGGCTGGCCTGATATATCAGAAATGACTGCGGTGATAAGGTTAGCTTATGTGGCTGGCATGATATATCAGAAATGACTGCGGCGATAAGGTTAGCTTATGTGGCTGGCATGATATATCAGAAATGACGGCGGTGATAAGGTTAGTTTGTGTGGCTGGCCTGATATATCGTAAATGACTGCGGTGATAAGGTTAGCTTGTGTGGCTGGCCTGATATATCAGAAATGACTGCGGTGATAAGGTTAGCTTGTGTGGCTGGCCTGATATATCAGAAATGACTGCGGTGATAAGGTTAGCTTGTGTGGCTGGCCTGATATATCAGAAATGACTGCGGTGATAAGGTTAGCTTATGTGGCTGGCATGATATATCAGAAATGACTGTGATGGTAAGGTTAGCTTGTGTGGCGGCCATGATATATCAGAAATGACTGCAGGGATGGGAAGAGTACCTTGATCATTCATCTGGTGGTCCTTAAAGAAACTAGCTATAGAAGTGTGTGGCTTGTAAGAACAGTGAAAGCCATGAACAGAGGAGCTGTAAGTAAAATGAGAATAGGAAATGAGTTTAGTGAAGAATTCAAGGTAAGGGTAGGAGTGCATCAGGGTTCAATTCTTTGTCCATTCCTGTTTATCCCAGTCCTCCAAGCCATAACAAAAGAGTTTAAGACTAGGGAACTGCCAATGATCTGGTCCTTATACCTGAATCTGTGGAAGAACTAGAGAATATATTCCAGCTGTGGAAACAGAACTTAGAATCAAAAGGGTTTAGAGTAAATTTAGCAAACACCAAAATGTTAAATGAGTAGGAGAGAAGATAGGGCATTTATCTCATCAGAGAAGTGGCATTGTTCAATATGTAGAAAAGGATTAGGCATAAACTCTATATGATCTACAAAATGCAAATATTGGGTATACTAGAGGTGTAGTGAGATAACAGGCAGACTAACAAGGAAAGTAAGACTTTGTATGTAATAGATGTTCAGGGTCAGTTGATAGTAAGAGTGCCAATAATAAAATCAATAATATAAACCTTTCCAATCCCAGGAAAGATTCATAGAAGTGGTTGATAGTTTCTGCTACCTAGGTGATATAATTAGCAGTGGATGAGGGTGCTCGGAGAGCATAGCAGCTGAAATGAGGACATGATGGAAGAATCGTAGTGAACTGCTACCCCTGCTAACAACAAAAGTTTTATCTCTATGAATAAAAAGTTGGCTGTATGACACCTGTGTATGGAGTGCCATGCTGTATGGTAATGAGACATGGCAGTGAATGCAAAGGGCATGCAAATGGAAGAGAAATGAGGGATGCATGCTTCGATAGATGTGCAATGTTAATGTGTGAGAATGTCAATGCATGGATGAACTGGGGGAAAAACTGGGTATATGAGGAATCAGAAGTAGTGTGCAGGAGAGGAGACTGTGTTGGTATGGACGTGATATACATGGATGATGATCGCTGAGTGAAGAAGTGCCAAGTAATCTCAGTGGAAGGAAGTTGCAGTAGAGGAAGACTTGGATAGAAGTGATGAGAGGTGATCTCAGATAACTAAAGATCATAGAGAAGATGACAAAGGAACACTGAAACTAATGAGAAGGGCCCATCCAACCCATACAAGTGTGGACCAATGAATGTAAATAGATGATGATATATATCATCATCATCATCATCATCATCATTTTACGTCCGCTTTTCCCTGCTTGCAAGGGTGGGACTGATTCTGGCTTGATTTCGACAGCTGGATGCCCTTCCTAACACCAACCTCATTTACAGTGAGTGCTGGGTACTTTTTTTCCGTGGCGTCTACACGTCCACTTTACAGTGTGGGCTGGGTGCTTTTTTGCCGTGGCACCTCCACGACCACTTTCCAGTGGAATGATAGGGAACCCAGTCCTATCATCTCATTTCTACAGCTGAGTAAACTGGAGCAATGTGAAATAAAGTGTCTTGCTCAAGGAAACAACACATCACCCGGTCTGAGAATTGAACTTACAACATTGCAAGGCCAATGCTCTAACCACTAAGCCATGTGCCTCCATATATATATACATATATATATATATATATATTAGAAAGTGAGGTTTTTTTTTTTACAAATTGAAAAATAACCGAGGTGTCCTACACGAGTGAAAGTATAAAGAAAAAGAGATGAAATCGAAAATGCAACTGGAGTCTTATTTTTTTTTTTAAATATATATATTTATTTGGTTCCTTTACCGGTTTCGCAGTTCATAAAAATCCAGCCAAAACAGAGGTCCTGTTATGTGGAAAGTTCAACACGCTCAACTGGTCAGACCTCCCTCATAACTTGCCCACCCATTTTCCAAATATGGTTCTGCTATGAGCAGGGTATGGCGTGACCAACTGACCAGACACTCCTCATAACTGGACCACTCAATTCCACACTGTAAACGTGGTTAGTGTTAGGAAGGACATCTAGCAGCTGAAATGTGGTCTGGTATGAGCATGGTATGGTGTGGCCAAATGGACAGACTTGCCTCATAAGTGGGACCATCCAGTTACACACTGTAAATGTACTTGGTGTTAGGAAGGGCACCCGGCAGCTGTAAAAACCTAGCCAAATTAGCAAGATCTGGTGTGGCAAGACTTTCCTCACAACGGGAACACCCAGTTCCACACTGTAAACGTGGTTTCTGTTAGGAAGGACATCTAGCAGCCATAACAATTCAGCCAAGTCATGGTCCCTTATGAGCAATATACATCACGGCCAACTGGCCAGACATGCTTCATAAGTGTGATCATGCAGTCTTACCCTATAAATGAGGTTGGTGTTAGGAAAGGCATCTAGCAACTGTAAATTAGCAAGGTTCCATGCAGCCAACTGACCAGACCTACTTCATTACAGGCCCACCCAGATCCCAAATATGGATCTGCTTATGTGCAGGGTACAGCACAGCCAATTGGCCATACCCCTTTCATAATAGGACCACCCAGTTCCACATTGTAAGCATGGTAGGAGTTAGGAAGGGCATCCATCTGTAAGAAACCATTTGAGCAAGGTATGGTGTAGCCAAATGGCCAGACCCTCCTCATAACGGGACCACCCAGTTAAATTTTTTTAATTTGCTATACATATATATATATATGTATATATGTGTGTATGTATGTGTGTCTGTCTGCCTGTCTTATATATATTATCAATTCATATTTGTTTTTTAGAAAATGGGATACACACTGCACTAACAATGTCATCACCATCATCCAAATCAGTAACAACAACAACAATACCAACAACAACGCCATCAATGACTAAACCTCATCACACTGTAATTTCGACGGCTACCCCTATAAACTTGATTGAAGGATCTACCTCAAGATTTTTAACTACTCAACCTACTACAGTGAAAACATCGATCTCGCCTTCCGTTCTAACTGTAAATAACCAAACAAATCTTTCGAACCCTTCGACTATTTCACTCAAAGAAACTACCTCAAGCCATCATTCTACAACACATTTTGCGAATGAATTTTTTACAAGTGAGGCACTTCTATCTAAAATTGAACAATCCAAGAGAAATAGCGTATCTCTCCAGACAACTAAACTAAAGCATCCGGTTAGTTCTTTCCTCACATCATCGTTTGTAAACAGGAGTACTTTGATTTTGACTTCAGTTTTGACTTCAGTTTCAACATCACCTGCAACTTTACCTTCAACATCACCTGCAACTTTCTCTTCAACATCACCTGCAACTTTACCTTCATCATCACCTGCAACTTTGCCTTCAGCGTCACCTACAACTTTGCCTTCATCATCACCTGCAACTTTGCCTTCAGCGTCACCTACAACTTTGCATTCAACATCACCTGCAACTTTGCCTTCAGCGTCACCTGTAACCTTGCCGTCTACGTCACCTGCAACTTTACCTTCAATGTCACCAATAAATTTGCCTTCAACATCACCTGTAACCTTGCCTTCTACATCACCTGCAATTTTACCTTCAACGTCACCAACAAATTTGCCTTCAACATCGACTGCAACTTTGTCTTCAACCTCATATTCAGCTAATACTCTGACTTCAAGAGGGCAAGAAGAAATGCAATCTACTGATCTATCATCAGTTGTATCTACAAGCACAGCTGATACAACACAAACAGAATGGAAAAATATTAGTACCAAACAGTCGGTTTCAGAATCTCAAACATTAACAACTGAAGAGCAAGTGGCTACGGGAATATGTGTTCCACTCTTTGTCCTTAGCATTCTGGGTTTAATATATTTCTTTTACAAACGGTAAGTTTATCACTTTTAATACAAGTGTTTTGCTTTAACCCTTTAGCATTTAAACCAGCCATATGCAGCCAATCTTTCTTGTCACACCAGCAATAACTGACTGCTCATACTGATGTTAAGCTATTGTTCGTAGATTTTATATTATGTGAGGTAAAGCCTTTTCTGTGAAAATACAATAGTAAATATATAGTAATGTAAATGCTAAACGGTTAAACAAATAAAATACAAATTTCATAAATACATATATATCTATAGTAATAACTGATTTCCCCACAACTTTGAAAATCATTTCTTTACAGGAAGAAAGCAGTCAGATAGAATTGTTTGCATTATTCATTTCAGCTCTTTGCACTCTGAGTTTAAATCCTGCCGAGGTCAACTTTGCTTTTCATCCTTTCGACATCGATAAAAAAAATAAAAGTACCAGTCCAGTACTAGGGTCGAATCTTCTCCACCTCTTTCTTTCTTTCTCTCTGTATGAAAGGAATCAGCTGTGTTCAGACTTGGAGAAAGGATAGACTCCACCAGGTTTAACATGCCCAAGAAACGCTGTATGTCACTATAGTGCCTCTATGAGTCCACCACTAGTTATACAGGAAGATATATTATTCTTATTGTTATGAGACTCATTTTCCCTGCTATAGAAGAGATGGTTATGTGAGTTACACTGTATAGGGGGAAATATATATTAAATATTTCTTTGATATTAATACAGTTGGGAAGGCATGTGACTTTGTGGTCAGGGTATTCGGTTTAAGATCATATGGTCGTGAGTTCGATTCTCAGAGGCACATTGTGTCCTTCAGCAATACACTTTGTTTAACGTTGCTCCAGTCCACTCAACTGGCAAAAATGAGTTGTACCTGTAATTCAAAGCCAATTATTTATTGGTATGCTAATTCAGTTTCAGACTTAGTACATTTGTTTTGAATTCAGAAAGAATTTTAATGATAATAAAATTTGAAATGCGAAAACAGTTTTAATGTTTATAATATTTATGTTATAATAATGACTTATTGAGAAAATAACATCAAAGAAAACTTGTTCATTTGTCACTAAATAGACTCTAACAGATAGGTAAAGAACAAACATTCTGAAGTTCCTTGCATTGCTCTATATTTACATTTGGCAAATGATTTTGAACCAACAATGTGTTTTAGTGTGAATCTCAGCATTCACTGTGAATCTCAGCATTCACTGGATTAACAAAATTTGATGAATGACTCACCATAAAATAGTTCAGCAGTATAAAGAAAGTAAAGTAATAAGTGATGAATTTGAAACTCAATGTAGAAATGATGAAAAAATACCCTTTCTTTACTGCAAATGCTTTCTGATTTAGACACAAAGCCAACATTTTTTGGGGTGGTGGGAGAAGTTGATTAAATCAACCCCAGTGCATTACTGGTACTTTATTTTATCAACCCCGTATGGATGAAAGGCAAAACTAACCTCAACAGGATTTGAACTCAGAATGTAAAAGGACATAATTATATGCCGCAAAGCGTGTTGTCTGACATTCTACGGATACTTTCAATTCACTGCCCTCAAATCCACAAATAGTAATAATAAATATTTCTACTTTAGGTGCAAGGCCAGCAATTTGAAAGGGAGGGGAAAGTCGGTTGAATCGACCCCAGTGCTTACTGGTACTTTATTTTATCAACCCCATAAAGATGAAAGGCAACGCTAACTTCAGCAGGTTTTGAAATCAGAACGTATAGCGAAGCATGGTGTCCGGCTCTCTACCGATACTGCCAATCCACTGCCCTACAAATAATGTTTCTACTTTTGGCACAAAGCCAACAATTACTCCAGTGCATTACTGGTGCTTTATTTTATCGACCCCGTAAGGATGAAAGGCAATAATAATAATAATTATTATTATTATTAATATCATTATCATCAAATTACTAAAAATTATTGTTTTTCAGCTGAATATTTGAGAATTACCAAGTTCATGTAGAGTTCGTTACTACGTTTCCATGGCTCGATCTGCTAAAAGCAGCAGCCAAATCTCTGTTAAATATCGCCACACTGTCATTAAAAAAAGGAAAGACACATTGGATGCTGTAGTCCCTGATATGCCCAAAGTCAGATAGATGTGACTAGAACGATTTTTGGCCATGTCTGCTTAATCAGGTTGCTATATCCAAGTGTAGATTTATGTTTCCCATAAATCAAAACTTCTTCATTAGGTCCCGTGTTCGTTTCTACTGTATGGCATCTTAAACAAATGTTATCATATCTTCGAATCAACCTATGAACTTGGGTACACCAAAACTATTGGAAGCCTGTTGGGTAGATTGTACCTGTAATTTAACGTGCCAGCTTTGTCATACACTGTGTCACACTGAATCTCTCTGAGAATTATGTTAAGGGCATACGTGTCTGTGGAATACTCAGCCTCTGACATGTTAATTTCATAAACAAACTGTTCCATTGCTCAAACAACTGGAACACTCATTCAGAACTAACAGAACACCATTTTATTCTTCACAAATCAAAAAGTGTCTGTAATTCCAAATCCGATGATTATGTATTTGTTCTGATTCCATTACTATTGCTTTTTAAAATTTTTATTCTATTTTGTATTATTTTATTTTATTTATTCTTTGAGGTGTTGAGCCATTATTGAAAACTTTGCCTCTATTTGGAATATTGTTAATAAGTCAACCTAACAGAGCCTGTTTCTTCTCCAAGCTACCTGCATAGAACGGTTTTAAACTTAATGTTGCAGGCTAACAAAATATCTATCAATCATATAGAACCCCTCTCCCCCGCTGCTTAAAATGATGAGCTGTGTCCTGCCTATTTAAGTGATCTTGGATATTTATGATGGAATACGAAGTGTTGACTCTTCTGTCACCATATATATATATGTATGCTCCTGTTTCTCTATCTATTACTAGTAATATTCCTAAACTATTTTGTAGGGCCTTAGATAAATGCCCCCCCCCCCCCCCCTCGCATATCTATAGTAAGATCTTTAACAAACATACAATCAAATTCTCTTATTCCACCACTTCCAACATCTCTAACATTGTCTCTAAACACAATAATAAAATATTAAATAATAAATTACATCCATCCAACACTGAGCGTCATAATAATAGCAATAGTAAACCCGACGTCAATGTTAACTCTAGGCTAGATTCAGTAAATTTAAATACGTCAAACATAACTTCGTTGAATGTTCATAACACCAATCTAAATCAGGAAACTATAGTTCCTATCGTAAATAACTTCTCCAATCCAATTCCTTCTATAAATAATACTAGATCACTTGTTAATAACTCTGGTAATTTCTCTAATCGTAATTGCCCTGTTAGAACTAAATGTCCTCTTAATAACCAATGTCTTGATAAAAACTTAGTGCATGAATGTAAGGTTATAACTGGTACTAATTCTTTTGCCTATTTCGGTTCCACTTCCACTTCCTTTAAAGCAAGATTTTATAATCACAATTCATCTTTTAAATACCAACTTAAAAGAACTAACACGGCACTCTCGGAACTCATATGGTCCTTAAAAGACAAAAATATTAACTATAACATCTCTTGGAGGAAGGTTTTCAACGCCTTTACTTACCGGAATTCTTCCCTATCCAGAACCTGTAATCTCTGCCTAGCCGAAAAATTTACCATTATATCTAATTTTAATTCTATAATAAATAGACGTACGGATTTATTTTCGCTCTGCTTGCATAAATCCCATAGAACTTTCCATAAAGTATACAGCTAATATCTCAATACCTAATTAGTTTTAAAATCTTCTTTTCTCAAACGCTTTTATATCTTTTACAAATATACCCATCTTTCTACCTTATTTCAGTATATTATATTATACAATTTACTCATTCTATGTCGTTGTGATCCCCTATCTTTTTTCTTTTTATCCTTTTTCCTTTCTTCCTTTTTTTCTTTTTTAATTTTTAATCTTTAATCTGTAACTTTTACTTCTCAATTACTTCTTAATTCATATTATTACTCACTATAGCGGTGAATTGGCAGTATCGGTAGAGGGTCGGACAGCATGCTTTGACGCATAGAGTTACGGCCCTTGCCATTCTGAGTTCAAATCCCGCCGAGGTTGACTTTGCCTTTCATCCTTACGGGGTCGATTAAATAAAGTACCAGTAATACACTGGGTTATTGCTAGCCTTGTGCCTAAAGTAGAAACAATTATTACTCACTATAGCATTTTTCATTTTTCCTTATATTCTTGGCCATACAAACTATATTTTTCTTAATATATAATAATATTACCATTAGTAAATTTTGTAAACATATATATTTTTTCTTCCTTAAACTTTCTTCTTTCTTCTCTTCTTCCGTGCTCGTATTAAACCTATTATCTACTTTTACATATTACAATACATAAAAACAAACTTAAACCCTAACTAATTCCTCTAAATTCCTAATTCATTTAATTTATCTTTCACTCATATTATATCCTTAATATTTTTATTTTAATAATACATATTAATAAATTCTTTTTTTGCACATATTATTAAACCCTTCAATATCATCATCATCATCATCATCATAGTTTAACGTCCATCTTCCACGCTTGCATGGGTTTGGACGGGAATTTTCCCACTTGAAGCAAGATTGGTTGTCTTGCTCGTATAGGACTGTCTGGTGGGCTTTCTACAGCTGGATGCCCTTCTTAACACCAACCACGTTTATAGTGTGGACAGTGTGGCAAGGCGGGTCTTCTGTATTACTGTGTAGCACCAAAGATCTCGGTCTAGTGACATTGTCTTGGAAAGGTGTAAGTGTGTGAGGTCGGAATTTATCAAGTTGTCCCAGTATTTTCTGGGTCTGCCTACTCCGTGGCTATCGCCCTGCACTTTTTTATGCAGCTGTCGTCTTTCATGCGCGCATCACGTGACCGTACCAACGTAGTCTTCTCTCGAGTAAACAGCATCTGATCCCTCTTATACCTAATTTCTCACTTAGTTCATTTATGCTTTGCTGTTCACGTGTAGTACTATTACACATCCAGTGGAGCATGCATGCTTCGTTCCCCTCCAGTCTGCGCAGATCCTCTGAACACAATGCCCAGGTCTCACTGCCATGTAACATTGCTGTTCGTATGCAGGAATCATACAGCCTGCCTTTCATTTTTAGAGAGAACCCTTTAGCGGCCAATAGTGGTATAAGCTCTCTGAACTTTTCCCATCCCGTTCTGACTCTAGCTACTGTACTTTCAGAGCACCCTCCACCACTGCTGATTTTGTCACCCAGGTAACGGAAGGTGTCCACTATTTCTATAGAACCATCTGCGCAATGGAATGAGCTAGTATTTTGTGGGCACTTGCTGCTACTTATTGCACCTGAGCACCGGCCACATATAAAATCTATATTCTTAGTTAGCTTACCTGTGATCCCACTACATCTTTTATGCACCCATACTTTGCATTTGGGACATAAAATGGAGTTTCTGCCTACTCCTTTCCTACACACTGAGCATGGCCATTTCCCAGATGGGACCGGTGCCCTATTTTCCTTCCTACAAACTAGAACTTTAGTTTTAGACAGGTTAATTTTAAGGGCTTTTGATTCTAGGCCATGCTTCCATGTTTGGAATTTCTTCTCTAGTTCGGCCATTGATTCAGCTATGAGCGCTAGATCATCTGCGTATAGGAGTTCCCATGGGCAGCCAGTCTTGAACTCCTCTGTTATAGCCTGAAGGGCAATAATAAATAGTAGGGGGCTAAGAACGGAGCCCTGATGAACACCAACTTTTATGCTAAACTCTTCACTATATTCGTTGTTAATTCTAACCTTGCTGACTGTTTCTTTATACATGGCTTGTATAGCTCTCACAAGCCATTCATTAACACCTAGTTTTCTAAGAGCCCACCAGATAATGGAACGGGGGACTCTGTCAAAGGCTTTCTCCAAGTCGACAAAAGCTAAGTATAGGGTTTACTTTTAGCTAGGTACTTCTCCTGTAGTTGTCGTACAATGAAAAGAGCGTCTGTGGTACTTTTACCTGACACAAACCCAAACTGCATTTCATCTAGATCAATTCGCTCTCTGATTAGTTGCGCTATTACTTTTTCTGTGACCTTCATGACCTGGTCGATTAATTTAATGCCTCTATAGTTACCCTATCTAGGGCATCTCCTTTACCCTTGTAGCAGTTAATGATGATGATGCTACACCAGTCCTTCAGAACGACCCCATTCTCTATGACTTGGTTTACTATCCGGGTGACCATGGTGTGTCCCACCGTCCCAGATGCTTTCAGCATTTCAGCAACTATTTCCGAAGGCCCAGCCGCCTTACCCGTCTTCATATCTTTGATTGCCTTACTTATTATACTACCTTCAACTAGCACTGCTGGTCCCTTTATTGGATCGATACCTTTCTTAATTCCTTTTTCTTTAATCATAAACATCACCATTCATAAACCTCATTAACTTTTAATTTCAAAATCTTTTAAAATTATCTATTATCTGTCAACGGTTTTTTAATTTCTCTCTGTGAGACAATGTTTTCTCTGTTTTAAAGGCTATTTCTCTCTCTCTATCACTCATTTCTCCTCCTCTCTCATCCTTCCTTCTTATACTCCTCCCCCGTCATCCTTTTCTTTCTTCCTTACCTTTTCCTACCCCCCCCCCCCCCCCTCACTTTTTCCCAATCTCGTATATCCATCTTACTTTATTTTTCATATGTTGATTTAACACTTCACTGCTCACAAGTGTTTTTTAAGCTTCCTATCATGTTTCCCTATTTTATTTGATGAGAACGCAAATATCATCCCATGATGATATTTGTTTTTGAAATGTGCATAATAAAATACTTGGAACTCTTTTAACCATCTTTTGATCTTATATTATATATATATATATATATATATATATATATATATATATATATATATATATATATATATAAGTGGTTACACAACAGTTAGTTCCCCATACCGAGAACAATTGTTTCACCTTCGCGGATCCACGAAGGTGAAACAATTGTTCTCGGTATGGGGAACTAACTGTTGTGTAACCACTTCTACCTAACTCGTCCCTTGGACTGAGTACTCTACCACTACGGATATTACCTTCCAGTGTTCCACCACTATATATATATGTATATATATATTCGGCCACCTGCCACCTTTTATTTAATGTAAATTCTTCTCCTTCTCCTTCTCCTTCTCCTTCTCCTTCTAAGGTGCTTTATATCACTCCAGTACTTGACTTGTACTTCATTTCATCGACCCCATAAAAATAACTGGTACAGTAGGCTTCAAAGGAATATGAATTCAGAGCATGAAGTGGGGTGAGCATTTTTTTCCAATACTCTAATGCTTCTGCTACTCCAACGGGGGGGTCCAAATCCACTGCAGTTGTTTCTTTGTTTTCTAAAAAGTTTGAAATATTCATCACAGCATCCATTACTTTGATTAGGAGCTAGAATGAAATATGAAGCTTTCCTATAAAACAGTCCTGCGATTGTTTACAATCCCATCTATATATGATGAAGATTTGTCTCATTTGTTAAGCGTTATAGAAACCAAATTCTTGTAAGTTCTGAAAATGTTAATTGGTAAATAGTAGATTCCCTTTTTGCTATTACACACCTGACTGTAATATTACCTTTATGAACTTGGGATGATTGTAGAGTGTCGTAGAGTTATCATTCACACCAGGAGATATGGAACATTGAAAGATAGTTTCCTCTTAGAAGCTCTCGCACTTCCCCTGGCAAAATTGAAGAATTTATCTTCATTTTGATGTATGTATGGGTCAAAGCACAGTTGTGATGATGATATTTGGTGTGTCACAAGAATTGAACATCTGGTAACTGTTGTGTGCATTGTTCTACAGAGAGATGACACAATCCCAGACATGAAGAATTATTGCCAGGAAAACTGGTCCAGAATTAACATGAAAGCCTTGATCCCAGTACAAATGGAAAACCTAGACAAAATCTCCAAGCAGATAGGTTTTCTAAATGGCACTAAATTGTACATTAAAGTTGAAGGTAGAAGCCTCAAGTTTCACATATATGGTAACACTAGCCATCTGAGAGCTTTCTCTCCACAGTACAGCATGGACCTGTGTTGCTGCTTATACTACCACCATAACAACATCAGTAGCAGCAACACAAACAGCATTAGCCATCCAAAGTACAGCAACATTGTTGTTGAGATCAGGATCTCTTACATTCAATCACTCACACTTCTTCCCAATGGCTATGGAGTATACACATCTTTTTCTCAGCCCAAATTGAACAGGAACGCCGTGTTATTTTCTAGTTCTGGATATCGACATGCGAGTAACCTTCTTGTGCCCGAATGGGAAGTCAGTGGTCCTGAACATGAACAGTAATAATTGAGAGTTTGAATAACATTTTCAACCCACACAGGAATTATGTGTGAGGAGCCCATATGATAGTGAGAATGAAAGCTTTGCAAACCTTCACAAGTAGTTCTAGTAGTGGCACTATGGAGAAATTACCCAAATAATGATAATAGACTACTTCAGTCCCATAACTCTACTAAACACTTAGTTGAAGGTAGTTTAGTGGGAGATCTGTCAATGACAACCTCATGCAATACAATTTAAAGTGAGTTAAGAATAGATCAGTCTAAAGCTTACAAAAAGGTTGACCATCGCTACGTGGCAGCTTTCCTCAAGCAGAAGGTTCAGTCCCATTCTCAGAATATGGATTGCTACATTGTACAGTGGCATCTATCCGGTTGTCAAAGTAAATGACCCATTTTTTAAAACGTTTTGTATCACTCAAACAGTCCATCAAAGATCCTCCTCCCTTCTCTCCTGTATCTTTTGGTGCTGGTGCCATTGTTGCAGAGATTGGAAACTTTGAGTGACATCCCACTCGAACTGGAAAACAGGAGAGCTGTGCATGCACAGAAGACTTTTGAGGTGGATGCTTTCTCGCTTCTTGTAAAAAATACATCTACTTCCAACATACACTCTGTTGGAGTCTCGAGATGCTGTTGCTGATGATATTCAGGAACACTGTGAAATTAATGCATTCACAGAAATTTCTGAACCCCTGCCATGATGACGAGGCATTAGTGTAGGTGCTTTTCATGGAGCACATTTTTCCACTGCTAGTCTCCTTGGCTGAGCTGCAGTCATGGATGAAGCGCAGGCCAAAGTTGGGCTCATGCCATCTGGAATGCCACTAAGTGCTCACAGCACACTACCAGTTGAAGAATGCAATCATTAGAAAATCAACCATCACACTTTATAGAGGGTTAGTGGTGGTGTTGGAGGTGGGTTATAAATGATAATGACCTGGGAACAATTTTGAGTGTATATGAGGGCTGTTTGAGCAGTCAGCTCTGGAAGACGTTCAAAGGGGGAATTATGGACAATTTCTTGCCAGTAAAACAGAAGTGAAAGGGGGCACTAGCTATTCCAGACAAGCTTTATGTTAATGGAAGCATTAGCATGGTGATGAAATTGTCTTACACACAATTGTTCAGCATCCGTACATTGCTGACTTATGAGTTTGTGTTGAAGAGCTGCTATCACATGTAGAGCAGATCCAGCAACTAGCCATGTCAATAATTGTTTCTACTTTAGGTACAAGGCCAGCAATTACCCAGTGCATTACTGGTACTTTATTTTATCGACCCCGTAAGGATGAAAGGCAAAGTCAACCTCGGTGGGATTTGAACTCAGGTTTGAAGTATAGTTAGGTTTTCCTTGACTGGCAACTATAACTCAGGAAGTTGTGTGGTATGTGTGGTTAAAAGTATTGAGAACAGGTTTTTTTTTACTCTTTGACGATTCTCTTGATGCGGAAGGAAAAGTGACACTCTTTAGTGTACTTAACCTAAAAGCAACAAACCAGCAATCTTGTAATACACAACCAGATATGTGTAATTGCCTACCTACTTGGGAAGCACACTCCTTTACATGCACTAACTTTTAGTCCTTTTTTTTTAAATCTGTAAAAGTTAACGGCCCACTCTCACAATAACTTTAAGAGCTCATGACTTAATAATCATATAAAAATACAATGGATTATTTATGCAGTTTGAAAGTCATTATTGGCTACTTTGTTTTTCAATTAATTCATTAACTGTATTTTTTTAAATCCTGAATGTAGCCTACAGCTTTTTTGTTTTGTTTGGATGCTTTGTTTTTAAATTATCAATAATTCACAAATGTTTTATCATTCCATCATTTGAAAAAAAAAAAATAATAATAATAATATATATCATCATCATCATCATAATCATCATATATATATATATATATATATATATATATATATATATATATATATATGTATATATATATATAGCAAAGGTAAAATATATATAAACAGCCCAAATGTATGTAGAGAATTATATATGATAGTATATAATTGTCAAGTAGTTTCAGAATTAGCTCAATGTGTTTAGATATTGGTATGAAGAAAAGCTAGATTTATTTAGGGAGAAAAAGTTGGAAAGGCAGATATAAACACAACTCTCTTGAAACTTGTAAGGAATTAAAAAGGATTTACCTTAAGCAACAGCAGCTTCTCAGAGAAAATGTCCTACTCTCCAGACCATTACCCTAAAACGAACAGGAAAAAACCACTATCTGGTTCTCCCCACAAATCCACTATCTGGTTCTCCCCATCTTTCTCCCTTAATGTCAAAACTAATGTAGGTAAACAAATTTTAGCACTTATAGACATACATTTCCCCTTACGACATAAATACCACCAGATACCACAACACGGTTAAAATAGGATATTCCTGTAGCAGAAATATGAAACACCCGCCTCTTAAATAAACACCTGTGTTTACAGACCTATGGATGCTCATGAAAAAATCCAGATACATGCCTGCTGGATCAACAGTGTAATATACAAGGCTGATGTCACATCTTTAAATCAACATCATCAAAAAAAAAACATGGACATACGTGAGAATGTCCAAAAGTCGATTTCAATACTGTTTCTTAAATCATGAAACAACTTTCAGACTCTCAGACAAGAGAAATACTATGAATAGTATCTATATGTAAATTTCTGTGATTCTATCACAAGTAAAGACACTACCTCTTACTACTTCTCTCTCTGCTGCCTACGTGAATGTATGTGTGTGTAAAAGGAAGGAAGGGGGTGGTGAAAAAATATAGCAAAATAGCGGCTGATGTTCCATTTGTTATGCTGTGTATGTGTGAATGTATGTGTGTGTTTGTGTGAATATATATTCTGAGTGTGTATTTTTGTGTGTGTGTCTGTGTTTGCACGTTTATATTTATATACTCACACATATAAATGTATGCATATGCACATACACACACGCACATACATATACACATATGCAACAGTGTGTTGCAAAAAATCCTAGTATTAAAAATTTGTCCCGTGGATTGTGTGCTCTACACCTTGGATATCTTTAACAACCAGTACTAACATATATATACAGGATAGTAGTCATAATATATCATCATCATCATCATCATCATCACCGTTTTACGTCCGTTCTTCCACGCTAGCATGGGTTAGACGGGTTGTCCTGTTGTGGGCAGTGTCTGGTCGGCTGACTATGCCTTGCTTATACAGGAACTGATTTGGCTTGATTTCTACAGAGCTGGATGCCCTTCCTAACACCAACCTCATTTACAGTGAGTGCTGGGTGCTTTTTCGTGGCGCCTACACGTCCACTTTACAGTGTGGGCTGGGTGCTTTTTTGCCGTGGCACCTCCACGACCACCTTGCGGTGGGGGGGGGGGGGGGCATATTGTCTATATGCTTCAGCTTGTACCCATGGGAGGTCGGGTACTCTGTATTACTAGAGGTTACTCTGTATTACCAGAGGTTACAGTCGTGTGTCATTGCCTTTGAGAGGTGTAATTGGGTAAGGTCGGCTTTTATCACCTCATCCCAGGTCATCTTGGGTCTCCCCACTCCGCGGTTTCCATCGACTTCTAGTGCTCTGTATATATGTATATATATATATATATATATATATATATATATATATATATATATATATATATATATATATATATATACTTCTCACATAAGCGTATTTGCGTCTACATGGAAATATGAACAGACACATAAATACATACACACACATATACACAAATATATATGCACCCATATATGTACACACAAACACACACATATATAAAAATGTATACACACACATACACACTAACACAAAAGGCTCTATATATACGCGCACATATATATACACACACACACACACACACACATATATATATATATACACACATATACATATCCATACACACATACATATACATGCATGCGTACACACACACACATATATATATATACACACATTAAATCTCGCAAATACCCGCCTAGAGTTAAGGACATGGCCAACTTCGAAATAGATCTAGTTAACTTGATAAATGAATTAAAATACCATAAGTACAACAACAATTTTCAATCCAAACTCTTTAACGACATTTCTAATTTTAAACACTCTAAAATTACTTTCATTTTTTCTGACAAAGCCAAAAATCTTTATGAAGTTAATAACAATTCATATAAGTAAGGCAATCAAAGATATGAAGACGGGTAAGGCGGCTGGTCCTTCGGAAATAGTTGCTGAAATGCTGAAAGCTTCTGGAACGGTGGGACACACCATGATCACCCGGATAGTAAACCAAGTCATACAGAATGGGGTTGTTCCGAAGGACTGGCGTAGCAGCATCATCATTAACTGTTACAAAGGTAAAGGAGATTCCCTAGATAGGAGTAACTATAGAGGCATTAAATTAATCGACCAGGTCATGAAGGTCACAGAAAAAGTAATAGCGCAACTAATCAGAGAGAGAATTGATCTAGATGAAATGCAGTTCGAGTTTGTGTCAGGCAAAAGTACCACAGACGCTCTTTTCATTGTACGACAACTACGGGAGAAGTACCTAGCTAAAAGTAAACCCCTATACTTAGCTTTTGTCGACTTGGAGAAAGCCTTCGACAGAGTCCCCCGTTCCATTATCTGGTGGGCTCTTAGAAAACTAGGTGTTGATGAATGGCTTGTGAGAGCTATACAAGCCATGTATAAAGAAACAGTCAGCAAGGTTAGAATTAACAACGAATATAGTGAAGAATTTAACGTAAAAGTTGGTGTACATCAGGGCTCCGTTCTTAGCCCCCTCCTATTCATTATTGCCCTTCAGGCCATAACAGAGGAGTTCAAGACTGGCTGCCCATGGCAACTCCTATATGCAGATGATCTAACGCTCATAGCTGAATCAATTGCCGAACTAGAGAAGAAATTCCAAATATGAAAGCATGGCCTAGAATCAAAAGGCCTTAAAGTTAACTTGTTTAAGACTAAAGTTCTAGTATGTAGGAAGGAAAATAGGGCACAGGTCCCCTCTGGGAAATGGCCATGCTCAGTGTGTAGGAAAGGAGTAGGCAGAAATTCCATTTTATGTCCCAAATGCAAAGTATGGATGCATAAAAGATGTGGGATCACAGGTAAGCTAACTAAGAATATAGATTTTATATGTGGCCAGTGCTCAGGTGCAATAAGTAGCAAGCGCCCACAGGATACTAGCTCCTTCTATTGCCCAGATGGTTCTATAGAAATAGTGAACACCTTCCGTTACCTGGGTGACAAAATCAGCAATGGTGGAGGGTGCTCAGAAAGTACAGTAGCTAGAGTCAGAACGGGATGGAAAAAGTTCAGAGAGCTTATACCACTATAGGCCACTAAAGGTTTCTCTCTAAAAATGAAAGGCAGACTGTATGATGCCTGCATACGAACAGCAATGTTACATGGCAGTGAGACATGGGCATTGTGTGCAGAGGATCTGCGCAGACTGGAGGGGAACGAAACATGCATGCTCCACTGGATGTGTAATAGTACTACACGTGAACAGCAAAGCATAAATGAACTAAGTGAGAAATTAGGTATAAGAGGGATCAGATGCTGTTTACTCGAGAGAAGACTACGTTGGTATGGTCAAGTGATGCCCACGACTGCTGTATAAAAAAGTGCAGGGCAATCAAAATTGACGGAAGTTACGGAGTAGGCAGACCCAGAAAAACCTGGGACGATTTGATAAATTCCGACCTTACACACTTAGACCTCTCTAAGACAATGTCTTTGGACCGAGATCTTTGGCGTCACGCAGTAATATAGAAAACCCGCCTTGCCTAAGTACAAAGCGAAACCTACAGTAAGTAGGCACCTCTTAATCAAATATACACCCCCCCCCCCTCCCACTACCTCAACGCCCCCACCCCCATCAGCACCACCCCTTTCTCTGTAAAGTTATGTTGGTACCACAACATCCAGTCCTAAATAAATGAGGTCGTGTAGGTGTCACAAAAAAAAAAAACAGTCCACGCTGTTATGTGGCCGTGTAGGTAACACGGTAAAAACCCCCCAGTTCCACACTGTAAATGTGGTTGGTGTTAAGAAGAGTATCCAGCCGTAGAAAACCTGCCAGACAGTCCCATACGAGCGAGACCACCAATCTTGCCTCAAGTGCGGCAATTCCCGTCTAAACCCATGCTAGCGTGGAAGATAGACGTTAAACGATTATGATGATGATGTGTGTATCGATTTAAGTATACATGTATATATATATGCGTATGTTGAATTTTTATTGCATGTGTGTGTGCACGCGCACGCGTGTGTACGTATGTATGTGGGTTATGTACCTATGATATTTATCTATCTATATTTGTATGTTTTTGTATGCGTATGTATGTGGATGTGTGTATATATATGTATGTGTGTATATATGTGTATATATATGTATATGCGTGTATATACAGGGTGTGGACGATATTTGTTCACAATTTTCAACTGCTAATTTTATGCAAATTTTTTTTACTTCCGTTGTCACTCTTGTCTTCATAAAAACAGTGACTATATTTCCATTATTTATTTTCAGAATAATTGATTATGAATAATTTTGAACTTCCAAATTTGTTGAAGAGACACAGAGTTTTTCTTGGAATCTGCGCCGGGAGGACAAATAAGGAAATTTCAGGCTTTCTCAGCATCAGCAGGAGAATGATGGAAAAGGTCAGAAAGGAATTGGAAGATTCAGGATTCGACTACGAAGCAACATCAGAGAGGAAAACACATGATCGACGATCTGACGCCCTCAGAACACCCGAGTTCGTCGCTGAAGTTCAGGATATCATCAACAATGACCCTAGCAAGTCGATGCGTGCCATTGCAAGGGAGAAAGGCGTGGATGAAAAGCTCATTTGGCTGGTGGTACATGAAGACATTCGCTACGTTTCATACAAGATGAGGAAAGGACAATTTCTGTCAAAGGCGATGCAAGAAAAGCGACTGAAGCACGCAAAGAAGTTGATCAACAAGTTGAAACACCCACTGGAGCCAGACAAGCTGTGGTTTTTCTCCAATGAGAAAAACTTCTGCCAAGACCAGAAGATCAACTCCCAGAACAACAGGTGGCTCACTGTCTCATCCAAAGATGCCCAGAGTCATGCAGACAAAGTTTCCAGCGACAACATTGGTCTTAGGTGTCGTCAGCAGTCAAGGTAACGTCATGCCACCTCACTTCTTCCCTGAGGGCCTCAAGCTGAACACCGATGGCTACATCCGCGTTCTGAGGGAGGTAGTAAAGCCCTGGATCGACCAGGTAGCTGCAGGTAGGCCGTACGTGTGGCAGCAAGACTCAGCGCCTTGCCATACTAGCCGAAAGACCCAGGCTGTCAGAGAACTTCGTCGACCACACTTCACCTGACATCTAGCCTTCCAGCTCGCCTGACTGCAACCCCCTCGACTTCTTTGTGTGGGGCGCAGTGGAACAAGACACCAACAGATCTAGCTGCAATACAAAAGACGATCTGAAGACCAGGATCACAAGTGCCTTTAGGGGGACAGTGACGAAGGCCTGTAGCCGGTTCCGAGGCCGCCTTGAGGCCGTCATCAAAGCCAATGGCGGGTTTATCGAGTGAGATCGAAAGAACAAGTCATGAAGACAAACTGACCTAAGTTTGATAAATATATCTTAAAAAATAAAACTACTGTGTTACTTTTTCCGAGACAGTAATCTTGCGAACAAATATCGTCCGCACTCTGTATATATGTATATATATTTATTTATATATATATATATATACATATATATGTGTGTGTGTGTGTTTGTATGTGTGTATAGGTATATATATATATATATAAATATATAGGTGTATAGGTATATATATATAACGTCATATTACTTCTTCAAAATAAGGATGACAGAATATATTTAGAAGGAGGAAAATGTGAAGTTGTAGATGTATTAATTGAGCTGTTATACATATTTCAATGACATCGATATTGTGATTTCATCAGACAGCAAAATTGAGTAAAAGGTAAAGTTTCTGAGGCAACTATGAGTGGAAGGGAGCGGACTAAAAAAATTTATGCTTTTGCTTTGGTTGTTCGCTCCCTCCCTTCCACCCATAATTGCCTCAGAAACGTTACCTTTGACTTAATTTCGCTGTCTGATAAAATCACGATATCGATGTTATTGAAAAATGTATCACAGCTCAATTAATAAAGGACTTTTTAACATCTACAACTTCGCATATATATATATATATATACATATATATATATATATATATATATATCAGAGAGAGTGTGATAAGATACCAGGTGGGCCATAACCCACCAAAGTACTTGATACTTGGGGGTAGTAGAGTGGGTAATATGAAAAGATTCAGGATCGTGATGGCTGAGCTCTGGCCGTTTTGACAGCTAGATCTAGCTGTCGAAACGGCCAGAGCTCAGCCGTTGGGGTCCTGAATCTTTTCATATATATATGGTGACTGCAAACTCTGCTAAGAGTATTGCAATCGCTTGTCAGATTACAGAAATTGGAGCACCTTTAGCCTACAGCCAGCCACACAAACCTGTAACATATCCTGAACAAGCAAAAGTTTTTTAAGTGGTGAAAGGCCTTGCACTTGACCAATCCCACTCTCTGAGCATCGCAAACACTACCTAAAAAGGAGAACTGGTCAATATCATCGGATGTTTCCCCAAGCCGCAGGTTTTTTCAGAATTTCCCTCTCTTAGAAAGGTGTTGTGAGAAGAACTGGGGACCTTTCACTCCCAGGTGAAAAAAAAGTACTATTTGGATGGTCGTTGACTCTGCTGAGTTCCTCCGCTCTTCGCCGGGTCTTGTATTTCATCCCGCAGGATGTCCAAATATCCCCCTCCTCACCAAGCAAGCTTGGTGAGGTTGCCAGTTTAGTTGCCGATGACCCGACCATGAGACAGGTTGTACTGGGTTACATGTTACCAGTAGCACTCAAGAGTGACCTGACACACACACATATATATAAAGTTTGATTGTAGTATTCACAAATAAATAAGGCATCTGTGTGATGTGGGAATTTCTTTGTTTACTATGTGATGTTCCCTTAAAATGTGACAAGTTGTAGTCAAACAGTATGTACCAGTAGGGATAGTAATAAACTCTATTATGGTGAGGTTGTGTTGTACAAATGCAGTGACAGGGAACTGTGTTGTCTAGGACAAGAGGCAGATGATTAACTGTTAGAACCCAGGTCAGTCTATTTGGCTAGTTATTTTTGATAGTTAACAGATGGCCCAAGAATATCTTCTTCCTAGGAATAGTGCTGTAAATCCTACCCTCAAGAGAATTTATCTATTGTCTTCTCTGCAAGGTCGCAGGTCACTTTTTGGTGGATGTGTCAGTAAGTGAAAAGATAAAACCATGGATAAACATTTCCTTTGCTACATAAATGTTTATAAAATTTTATCTGAATTAAGTAACCAGTTGATATAAAACCTAAGAAGTTTTAACACTGGAAAATGTGTACACAATGTTGGAAACTTTTTCCAACATGGCTACTCTACATGCTATATCCTGCATGTTTCTTGACAGGACTACATATACGTGCCCCTTGCACAAACAGAAGAAAAGACCGATTTCCTCCTCCCCCTTCTTCTTCTCAAGGCCATGGGGGAAGAGCCCCCAACACTCCTTATAATGTGTCCTATCAGAAGCATGTCTCCAATTTACCTTGTTGATTCCCCTAGTGAAACCATCCAAGCTTATGGATATTATCCACCCATTTTGCTTGTGGTCTACCCCTGGGTCTTTTGCCAGTTGATTTTGTCTGTAAAATCTGATGATAGCGAGCTTGGCTTTTACACCTACCTCCCTTTTTCTGTTGACAAAGTACTGAAGCTGACATATTATTGCATCAGCTCCAACAATTTTGCATTTAATTCAGCCTTTTGACTTCCATCACTCACAAAAACAGCTCTAAGATATTTGAACTTCTCCACCTGCTTCAGTATAACTTCATTCACATGCAAAGTGCACTGCGCTGGCTTTCTTAAGATGACAAATGTCTCAGTCTTCACAGAACTGATTTTCATTTCTGCTGTGTATCACTCAGCAACAAACCTATCCAGTGCATGTTGTAAATCATTTTCTGATGAGTTATGTGGCCCCATGTTGTCTGCAAATATCAGCCAACTGATCCTACACTGGTTGGTTTTGATATCACTGCAAACCTGGATGTGCATGGCAATCCCATTCATGAAGATGATAGATTATGAACAGGAAAAGAGTTCATCACCCACATTGAATAGTTTCAACTTAGCACCATTTATCCAAATATAAATACTAAGGCATCCATACAGAGACTTCAAGGTTACAAGAAACTGTCCACCAGCGATTCCATATTCTTGCAGAACCTTCCACAACAAATGTATTCATGTGCCTTTTTGAGGATTCATGAAACAAACATACACCTCTTGGTAATACTCCTACGATTTCTAGAAGACCTGCCGCAGAGTGAATATTTGGTCAGCTGGACAAAACCACAATGTTCGTCAGCTAGCTTGGACTCAACAACATCCCCACATCTCTTTTCCAGACACTTTGCATGGACCTTACCAAGGAGGCTTAACAAGGAGATTCCTTTATAATTAGAGCAATCCCTGTTGTCTAATTTTTCGAAAATTGGAATAGCCACTACAGATTGTCATTTTCTTTTTCTTTTGTGTGTACCTTTCCAAAACTCCAGGCTATGCGGTATTTGCATGAGTCAGCCAGAGAATACCTCTATTTAAGGCTTTTAATATCTCTTGCTGAATTTCATCCTCCCCAGAGGCCTTGCCACATTTGAGCTCTTCAAATACTCTGGTGACCTCAGCCTCTGTGAGGTTAGTCATCACCCCTAGATATACTTCATATACAATGTAAATGTTATGACTGGATTCAGGAGATAGCAAAGTATTTTCTCCACCGTATGAAGATGCATTTGTCTTCTGAGAGAAGAACCCTAGACAAGTTTCTGATAGGTATGAAGGGGGACTTCTTATTACAAAGTTGACAGATTTTCTGCTGGAATACTTTATTTGCTGATCTAAAGTCGGTGTCCATGTCTTGACCTTGGACACTTTTACTGTCTCTGCTATGACTTTTTGCACCTTCTTATACCATGAGTGCAAGCTCACACCATTTAATGACTTAAGTGAAAACTAACAAGCTGAACACTCGCCATTCATTTCGACATCCTCAGATTGTTCAAGCAGTTCTCTGAATTTGGATGCAGTAGTATCTGTATACCTTATTCTGACCTCTTTATCAGCCAGAACTTCCCACTATTCTGTAGGTAGAGCTGGACTTCCCAGTTTTGTGGGTGTTCTTGATTTTAGGTAGTCTCAAGCTGCAGATATCTGGGTAGTGATCAGTTGACAGCTCAGCCTCTCTCTTAACTTGAACATCCAGCACAGAATTGAAGAGATTAGAGACATTAGCAAAATCTGTCCCCAATTCTCCTTATAACATGTATAATTATGGATATCTTTGTGCTCATAATAAAGAACCCATTACTAAAATAGAAATCTAACATTTAGATCAGGTTTTGAAGTCTCCCATTAGGATATATGACTCAGTCATAACTCCATCATCTTATGCTGCAATGACTTCATCAAGGAAGGATCCGTATTCAGACACTCTGGCATTTAAACTTGCACCGTCTACCTTTCTGCCCCACTTCCAATGGGATCAATTCCATTACATATTCCGACAGCCTGTACACTCATTTCTGGCAACTCATCTGAATAATAGATTTTCCACCCATTAATCCAAATCTACAATTCCAGAGCCATGAAACTTTGCTAGAGAAACCCGACTTTATCTAGCTGGTAACATTTGGCCACCTTATCTGCAAGGGTTGTGACATTCCAGTTACCAATTCTTAACATTGTTGTTGCCTTCTAGACCCACTTTGGGTTCGCAGGATATGCAACTTTTGTGCATCCATCCCAGGGTTCCACGGACATGTTGCAAGCCCATTACCAATTTTTTCAGCATTAGATGGAGACTGCAATATATTTTTTGAACAGGCCCCTCTACCTAATGCGTCCCTTGTTACCCTTCACAAAAGACAATGTGGTATGAATACTTTTATTTCCTTTAACCATTCGTCAATTTTTGATGGTGTTATTCGCACCAGTCACCAATTTCGTAATTTTTTCAAATCCGTCAAGACTAGGCGTTTTTTAGAAACGGCCTTTATTCACCTTGTAACTAAATCATTGAGTCATGTGAGTTTTCCTGAGAGCCAATAGTATCACCTATTGCCTTGTCTTCCCTTGTAGTTTACTTATTCGTCTGGTAGGAACCCACTTATATTGCAACTAAGCACCACATCTAGTGGGCTTATTGCTATCTGCCACATGCAACCCAATCTCTACCAGAACTACTATGCCAAGAGTCAATTATTTATATTGAGAATGATTTTCATTGCACAAGTCATTTGAAATAAAGTGTTGTCATAGTAATTTGTATCAGGAAGTATATCATTTTCATTCTTTTTTAATAGTACCACTTTCACTCAATGATCATTCAAATTTTTTATACGTTGTTTTCCATTTATTGCGTTGTAGTTTAACACTATTATTACAATTAACAATAGTATTACATGAACTTCATTGGATAATGAATACAAATGTACCACACTGCTAAGAAGTTTTCTTTGTAAACATAGTTCAGGGCGTGTTGAATGTTGATAAGTGTTTCATGAGTAATTTTGATCAGGGAAAATGTGTAAAAGTCTGTTTGTGTGTGCATGTGAATATGTGTACGCTTGAGTGTGCACTCTTGTCTGATTGTGAGTATGTGTGTGTGAAATATAGTTAAGGCTATTTCGCAGTTGACAATAATAACATTGTGTGTGTGTGCGTGTGTGCATGCAAACGTTAAGTTCATAGCAGTTATTGAATCACATTTGATACTGAAATGGAATATTTCTTTTTTTAGCAGGCAAACACTCAGCTGTTAATATTTTTCCTGGTGACTGGTAGATAGATTTCTTTGCCTGAACTTATTTTTTATCATGGTCTTTTTCCATTGTGAAGATCAGCGTCTTAAGTTCAGTCATTACAATCGCATCTCATATCTTCCTGGGTTTGCCTCTTCCCTGAGTCCCAACCACTTAAATTTCTCCACATGTAAACTAAAGAGCAATCAATATGTTAATGCATTTGAATGTATGTTTGTGTATGTGCATATATTTAAATGTGTCAGTCAATTTGTGTAGCATGGATGTTGTTATACTAGTCATTCAGAGCAACCTTCTTCATTGCATGTTTGGTAACCTAAGTAACAAATGCTATCAACTTCTTCTATGGACTATTCCAGGTATTGGAGAAAGTTTATTACATTTGGTCTCTTACTACTTCCATGCATACAAAGTCTATCTTTTCTGTTAGCCTAGCTACAATCCCACTGCATTTCTTGGGTAAATATGTTAGCGAAGTTGGTGTAGCAAATATATATTTTTGGTTGTTTGTTGTTGGCTTGCTGGGTGATTATGAATACAGTAAAATTGTCCCATATATAAGTTCTGTGTCAAATTACTGCTACACATACTCCTTTTTGACTTATTGAGCATAGCCATTTACCTGGAGGAACTAAGGTCCTATCTTTCCTACTTAATAAAACTTTAGCCTTTGTTAGGTTTACTCAGAGTCCTTTTGATTCTGAGTTCGGTTTCTGCAGTAGGAATTTCTTATCAAGCACTTCCACAGATTCTGTAATAAGAACCAGGTTGTCAGCATACAAAAGTTCTCATTATGGCCAGGAGAACTATAATAAACAGGAGGAGGTGAGGACTGAGTCATGATGGACACCTGCCTACACACAAAATTCCTCACTAAACTCATTACCTAGCCTCACTTTGCTAAATACATCTGCGTGCATGGCTGCTCTCTCTCGCTACTCATTTACCCTAATTTCCTTAAAGGCAACCAGATAACAGATCGAGGAACTGTCAAAGGCTTTTTCCAGCTCAACAAAAGCTAGATATAGAGGCTTACACTTGGCTATGAACTTCTAGGAAGAAAGTATGTGTTGTTTTTTTTCCTGGCACAAAAACTAGACTGTGTCTTAGTTGACTCTTTTCCTAATTAGTTCTGCTATAACTTTTTCTATTACTTTCATAACTTGGTCCATCAGTTTTATGCCTCAATAGTCGCTTCTTTCCAGAACATCACCTTTTTCCTTGTATCAACTTATGATTATACTGTTATGCCAGTTATTGGGTATAACACTATCATGTATTATTTGATTGACTATGGGCGGTGGATTGGCAGTATCAGTAGAGGGTCGGACGCCATGCTTTCCAGCATAGTTACGCCCCTTTACGATCTGAGTTCAAATCCCGCCGAGGTTGACTTTGCCTTTCATCCTTACGGGGTCGATAAAATAAAGTACCAGTAATGCACTGGGTAATTGCTGGCCTTGTGCCTAAAGTAGAAACAATTATTTGATTGACTATACAAGTGACTATCTCAACTCCTACTTCACCAGATGATTTCAACATCACAGTGACTATCTCAGGAAATTCAACTGCTTTTCTATTTTTTATTTCCTTGCTTGTTTCTTTGACACTGTAACCATCAAATTTGACAGCCGATCCCTTTGTTGGGTCTACTGGAGATAGACCCTCTTCTTTCTACTCATTTTCCAGATTCACCAGCCTCTCATAACAATTCTAAGCCTTCTGAGCATAAGTAAGGCTAAGTGTACTTGAGTCATTCTGAACATACATGTTTCAAATAAGATCCTGGTTCACACTGGTACAATGCTTTATGTAGAATGCCTCATGCCTCTCATCACGTATCATTAACAAACATCCTGCTTTCATCTAGTTTACATGCTATATGAAGAATTGGGCTCAGTACTTGATTGGTACTTTATTTATTGACCTCAAAATGATGAAAGGCAAAGCTGACCTCGGTGGATTTGGAACTCAGAGAGCCGAAACGAACAACTCAAAGCATTCTATCCAACGTTCTAACAACTTTATCAATTTCTCGCCTATGAGTAACATATATAGATATTATTGTACTGAGGTGTATTATTTAATCAATTATATATATCCAGTCTGTTTGAACATTGATTGGGTGGTCAGTCAGTTAGTGCATTCAGAGATAATTAATTGTGGGTTGAAAGAAGAGCATACAAACTGGCCGAAGTGGCAGGTGAATAGTGGGAAAAAGAGAGAGCATGCACAGAGAGAGAGGGAAAAGGTAATTGTCGTTTGCGGACAAAACAGCGAATACCTATAAAATTTCTTTCCACTCTTTGTTCATTGATGAATAGAGTAAATTCCCATGAAAATATATATTCCTTTTCTGAAATTCTTTTCTGTCCTTTTTCTAAAATCATTGTTTTATTTAACATTTTATTCGTTGGGTTTGATCATGAGCAATATATTGATTTCTAATATAGAGACAAGTCCAGCAGTTTGGGTAGAAAAGGAAAGTTAATTATATTGCCCCTGGTACTTCACTGGCACTTTATTTTGTCGACTTCAGGAGGATGAAAGATAAAGTTGACTTTGGTAGAATTTGAACTCAGAACATCAAAGGCCTGGAACAAATACTGCTAAGTATTTGTCTGACGCTCTGTCAACTTTACTCACTACCTATGCACCGCCCTCAAGTATGAGAATATGATGAATTATTTTTTAGTCAAATACAGATATAATGAATTTGTTGATTCATTTTTATTAATATATTTATATATCATAATTATATATAAAATACATTATGTATTTAATTAACTTTTGTTACTCACAATGGAAAATGTATACTTCCAAATTTACCTCTCATATGATGAGTAACACTCTGGTAAATCATAATTGGTATGAAATATTTCTGTCGCTTTTTTTTGTCTTTTTTTAAATCCTGTATCAGAAAACGCCGTGATCAATCCGTAAAATTCCCAGAGACATGCAATGAATCATCATGGTCATATGCAAATTCCGCATTTTCAGGAGAATCTGCTGTAAGTATATTTTCCTTTTTGTAATAGAAAACCTAATGACTATTAGAGTCATAGCTCACCGAATCAGTGTATGGGCACAGGAATGCCCATGTAGCTTTGGGTTTGATTCCATTGTGCAGCTCACAGTATATATATGTGTGTGTGTGTATGTGTTTAGTTATGTGTGTAACATCAATTACAGGTGGTGCACCAGTTTGAGCAGTCGATGCTATTACAAGGGTCTAGTTATCATAGTGGGCTTTTACACCCGTATTATCAACGATTATTAGCAGCTGCAACATGCAGTTTCAATGTATATATATATGCATATAAATATATATATATCATCATCATGATCCTCATCATCATCTTTTTTTACATCCACTTTGCCATGCTTGTATACATATATTGGTTGTCTGCTCTGTATAAAGCTTGAACTCTTTAGTGTACATGATGCTCAGTTCTGGCATGAAATCTTATGTGGCTTTTTAGACCAGACGTACTTTTAAAAAGCCATCCACATAAATTGCACATTAGTTTTGGAGCTGCTTGAACTGCCTATGTATCTTGATGAACTTTGAAATGTTTCTTTAGACTTCCTTGAGATTTACAGATCTTGTGGCATATGTTGAATTGATATGGAGGAACTGGTTTGTATGTTTTATTATCAGTAGGAAGTACCCTATTGTGTGCTCTTATGTGAGATTGAAATCTAACCTCTGACAGGCAGATTTTGCCATAAACTGTACAAGTAGAAAAAGTTCCATTAATTTCATATTCCCTTACTGGTTATTTTTTCTTATATTCCTCTGAATATTTGCTTGTATTAGTTTGTTTTTCTCAAAAGTTTTCACACCATCCCATATTTTTGAATGCCAGGTAGAGCGATTCACTACAAGACTTTCCAGGTTTCTGGGGTCAATTCCTACAGTCTTCATGTTTTCCTCCAATGCATCTTTGAACCTTTTCTTTGACTTACTCTGTTTCTTTTCCCCTAAGCAAGTTCCCCATAAAATAGTTACTCAGGGATACACACATCAGCCACGTGGACAATATATCCAGACTACTGTAGTTGGTCTTTCAAAATTATTGCTTGGATAGAACAAATACCAGATGCAGCTAAAACATCAGTCAGAAGTGACGTGAATGAATTCCATTTTATTTTCAGAATTTGGCAAAGCATTTTTGATTAAATCATTCCAGGAGTCTAAAGTGATATTTGTAGCACATCCAATTTTCAGAAGAATACAGAAGAGAGGATAATACAAAGAATCTATAAACAGATATTTTTGTTTCATTCTTGATATGTCTTTGTAACTAAACCTGATACTCTAAACTAACAAAAGATTTTGATGCCTTTTGAATCCTTAGAGATATTTCTGAATCCAATGTTCCATCTTTATTCACTACACTCCCAAGGTATATGAAGGATTCAACAATCTTAAGAAGATTACCATCCTGTACCGTGCTCTAAAACTATGGTTCTGCTGTGAGATGGGCTGGACTCCAAAACATTGTGAGACGGGTTTAGCGCAGCCAACTCGCCTGTCCCTCCTCATAATGGAACCAGTTCCACACTGTAAATGTGGTTGGTGTTAGGAAGGGCATCCAGTTGTAAAAATCCTGGCCAAATTTACAGACCTCGCTGGAGCAAGGTGCGACAAGGTCAACTCAGGCCACACTTGCCCCCTGGCATGGATGACCCAGCTAACCCATGCAAGCATGGAAAATGGTGATGATGATGATGATATATTTTAGGTTGTTGCACTACTTGTCCAGGTGCAGGTTAACACAAAACTACAGTTTCTTTAAATTTATAGCTAAGCCAAAGATATCACCTGCTGAATAATCAAATGCAGAAATCAACAATTGCAATCAATGCTCAGTATGACTGACAAGGTCACAGTTATCAGCATACAGTAGGTCCCTTATTAGTGAGGTGAACACTTTGCTCTTAAATTTCATCCTTGCTAAATTAAAGACATTTCCTTTGGTATGATATCTTACATATACTCCTTCATTGTTGTTTAGGAAAGCATGACAGCAAACCATATTGCAAAGAGTGTAGGTGCATCAAAGTTTCCTTGTTTCACACCATTTTCCACTGCAAAAGGCTCAGAGTCTACTTCCATAGTTAACTCTGGCTTTCATGGCTTTATGAAGAACTTTCAATATATTTACACACATTAGAGGACATCCAAATTTAGACAAAACCAACCATAATATATTCCTATTGACAGTTTTAAATGCCTTACTGAGATTGACAAAACAATGGTAGAGAGTGAGGTTCTGTTCAATACATTTTTCCTGCAGTTGTCTGATTGTAAAAATCATATCACTAGTGTCTCTTTTCACTTAGAAATCACATTGTGATTCATATGTGACTCTAGGCTCTATGAACTTATTAAGCCATTCCAAAAGGACAAATGCTAGAAGCTTACCAACAACAGACAATAGGGAAATACTCATAAAATTACCACATTAGTCTTTGGTGCCAGATTTGAAAAGGAAGACCAAGATAATACCAACCCTGTCTTGTGGAACTTCCTTTTTCTCCCAACAATAGTGTATTACCGCATGTAAATCTTCTACTATTTTTTTGTCTCCATGCCTGAGAACCTCAGCATTAGTACCATCCAGGCCAAGAGATTCATTGCTATTTAATTTCTGTACAGCAAAAGCAATGTCATTTCTAGTTGGTTTTGATGCCATTTCATCTACAATCGAACAGATTTTATGTTGACATTAGAGGGCCTGTTATGGAGCTCAGAGAAATGTTCTACCTGGCAGTTCTGAATGGAGACAGTATCAGATAAGAATGACTGACCATCTGTGGTTTTTACTGATGCTATTGAAGAGGATTATGGACCATGCACGTCTTTAATGTAGGAGAAAATGCCTTGGTGTCCTTGCGATCTACTGCATTTTGTGTTCACATGGCTTTGTCTTGCTGGCATTTGCTACTTAATATTTCTCAAAGCATTTTGCACTTTTTTTTTAGTTGCTTATCAGAGTTATTACAATTAGGAATGATTTTGAAAGAAGATTTTGTTTGTCCCTAAGTAAGTCACTTATTTCAGGGTTGTTATCTGTAACCCAGTCATTAGATCTCTTTGATCGCATACCTACTGATGCAAATGCTGCCTGGAAGACTCTTATTTTAAAATCTTCCCTAAGATTGCTCAGGTCAAGTGTGATATTATTTAATGCATAGCAAAAATTGTGGATAGCATTGAAAGACTCGAAATTTGTCCCGTTAAGATTCTTTAGTACTTTGGTTCCAGTGTGTCTAGCTTTTGGTGTTATAGTTAGATTGAGTTTGGCCTTGACTAGTCGATGATCAGTCCAGCACACTGTTTCTCTCATTGGGTGCATCCAAGTTCTTATATTTGTTTTTCTGCTGAAAGAAAGTGTTTGTTATTACAAGTCGATGTTCAGTGCAAAAAGTAAGGAGTAAAACACCATTTCAATTGCACTTTCCTACACCATATCAACCTAAGGCAGGCCATGTTATGAAATAAGATCCAACCCTGAAGTTAAAGTCGGCCATAATTATCAGCTTATCAGCAGCTGGTACATTTCTCACTAATTCTCCAAGTTCATTGTAGAATTGTTCAATGGATTTTTTCTAGGTGTGACATTGTGGAAGTGTAAACAGTTGTTATTGTGAGATATCTTCCTCTTTTTCAAATGCCGATGACATGATATATGTTTTTGAGGAACCACTGGGATAATTCTTAAAAGATGAGATAAGAAAGTTTCTAACAGCTAAGCTAACACCTGATTCCCTCCCTTGACCTTCTGCTGCACCTTTCCAAAAGAAAGAGTAACTAAATCCACTTTCATTGAGCAGACCATCTGCATATAGGCGTGTCTCAAAGGGAGTCACTGTATTGAATAAATATTTTTTCAATTCATGAGCAGCAATCAATGCAATTTGTCTCTCTGATCTTATTCATCCACTGGACTGTGCATAGTGTTTTTAATTTTTTTTTACCACAGTAGTAGGATGTATATATACATACACACACAATAGGTAAATATGTACATACTAATGAATGGCTGTTGACTCATATAAGTTCTTCCACCCTTTGACAGCTTTTGCTTTTTGTCCCGCAGGATGTTCAATAATCACCCTCCTTGCCAAGCAAACTTGGTGGGGTTGCTGATTTAGTTGCCAATGACCCGAATATGCAACAGGTTGTACAGGGTTACTTGTTATCAGTAGCTCTCAGGAGTCACTTAACATAAGCATTCATACATACATATACACAAAACCAAAAAGATTCTAATTTCTATTAGAAAATATCTACTTTAGACTGAAAAATTTTATACAGCAGGCATGTCAAACTGAGGGTCCCCTGAGGGCCACATGGGTCACATATGTGTTGTCTGAGGGCCACACATTACAACTAATTTTACAAAGATAAAACATGCTTGTGCTGTAAAAACCTTTATGTGGGCCACAAGTGTGCTTGTAAAGTTTGATATGCCTGGTATATGAACTTTTTTATGATAATATATGTGTGTGTGTGTGTGTGTGTATGAGAGTAAAAGAGGGGGGAGAGAATGTGTGTGTGTACGTGTATCTGTATGCATGTGTGTATACACAGCGTGGTTGTTTGAATTTTTTTTATTGAAGTTATTTTACTGGTTAAAAATAAGTTACGTTTTAGCTTGTTCAGAGGAGAATCAACTAGTGTATACATGTATGTATAATTATATAGAATTCTTTATAATGTATATATATAGATATATAAGAAAATATAAAAAATCTCGAACACAGAAAATAACTGTGAACACATTTGATTGCTATAAAGAATAGCTTAGAAAATAGACAGAAAAAGTGGCAAGCATTCACTACAGAGAATATAACTCTGTACTTCTCAAATTCTGGATGAGTGCTCTGAACCATTGAACTAAATGACTCCTGACAACTATTATTGAAGCTTTAACCCTTTAGCATTTACATTACTATTGTATTTTCGCAGTAAAGGCTTTATCTTACATAATATTGAATCTGAGATTTTGATATTATTTATTTTGAGAACAATACTTTAACATCAGTATGAATGGCTAGTTAGGGCTGGTTTGAACAGAAAGAGGTGAGAGAATTCTGGTCGGTTACAGCTAGTTTGATTGCTAAAGGGTTAAATGTAATAACATTTCTAATCAAACCATCAGAGCATTGAGTTAGTTGAAATTCTACATTTTCTAAGAATCAGCCTATTCTATCTCAGGAAAGAGTGAGTAAATGTTGCCAATGACAAATAAAAATCCAGAAACAGCTGTCTAGTATTGTCACAGCCACTGAGATAGCTGTGACATGATGACAGCTTTTAAAACATTCATAACAAAACTTTCATGTTTGTTATACATAAACATATCATATACGCTTCCATATACACTCCTGTGAATAAGTATTTATACTTTTCCAATATGTTTTGTTTATTTTATTCCCACCTCCCTCACTTTCTCCTATTTTATGACATAACTGAGAATAATCAGTCAAGATGACATTGAGAAAGTTTTATTATTTGTAAGATCTAGACTTAGAAAATCTCATGTCTTGAGATGCACAAGGCAGCCAAAGTGCCTCCAATGACCACAGTTAGTTGCATCTATCAATACATTGTTCTAACTTTTGTTGATTGACTTCAGATTTCTGTCAATTGTCAGCTGCTAGTTCATCTTAACACGTCCTCTTCACCTCTTTCCATGGGGGTACCAATACATCCATGGGGGTACCAATACAAGACATGGCTATCATGTCTTGTATTGGTAGTCGTGTGGTATATCTCAACTACCCAAGTTAACACTTACACATAATTTTAGACACACGTTAGTGGGTTCCCTGATGGACTTCCTTGTTGGTGATGAAGCCATCCCACTTGATGCCAAGGAATTTCTCTAGGTATTTGGTGTCAAAGGCTGGTCTTCACACACCACATTTCACACTCGTACAGGAACATTGAAAGTACATTGCTGTTGTAAAATATCATTTTGGTACTAAGCGAAAATTTGTTTTTTCTCCAGATCTTATTGGGTTGCTTAAAGGCAGCCAAAGCTTTGCCTATTCTGTAATTAATTTCTTTTGACATGTCCCCACTTCTGTTGAGTTTCTGAGGTAGGCAAAGTCATCTATGACTTCCACATCATCCTTATTGATGCAGACGTTTGTTCGTGATGGATGAATAACAACTAACATGTTCTTTGTATTTTTGACACTGATGTAAAGAAAGATGTCGCTATCTCATCTATCAGATGAGATAGGGTCATCGTTGGATGTATTTTTGGCCATGGCCGCAATATCATCTCCAAAGTCAAGATCTGAGAGCTTCTGTTCCTCTAGCCAGTTAATCCCCTTATCTTCTATTGCCCCTCTGAGAATCCAGTCGATGACGAAAACAAAGAGAATTGGAGACAGTGTGCATCCTTGGTGGACTCCTGTGATAACTTCAAACTACTCACTATAACCATCCTCAGTTCTTATGCAGCATTTTCAATCAGTATGGAAATAATTGATGGCTGAGATGGTCTGTCATAAACTTGCATGATAAGGAGGGTTTATGTAAGCTATTGAATGCTTTAGTAAAGTTAATGAATGTGATGGCAAATGCTACTTGGAATTCATTGTATTCTTCGATGATGCATTGTAGAGTAAATATTTGATCAGCACAGAAACGTTTGAGTTGGAATCCAGCTAGCTGTTCATGTAAGCAGCAAGCTGGATTCCAACTCAAACTCTCCTGTACCAATGATTAACTGCCTCTTTCACTCAATTCAGGAAAACCTGGCAGAACATCTTTTCTGGTATGGATAGAAGTGTTACTCCCTCCAGTTTTCACATTCTGCAAGATTACTCTTTTGGGGGATGCAGGCAACTGCTCCGTTCTTCTAGTCCTCCAGAACCTCACCTGTATCCCAGATCTGGTTGCATAACTAACACATATCTATATGGTGACGCATTCCCCTCCGCTTTTAAACATCTCTGTAGTGATGTCATCCATACCGGGTGATTTATTATTTTTTAGAGTTTTGATGGTCTTCATTATTTCTTACCCTGAGAAGTCACCAGTGTTAACTGGGACATAAGAGGGTTCTTTGGTTACTGTCAGTTTAATACTTCCTTTAATGTAAATAAATATCCCACAATATAATCACATTCTATTGTATCTAAAATTAAGAAACACACACACATACACATAAACACACAGGTACGTGTGTGTGGAGAGATGTATGTATAAATATGTGTGTGAGTGTATGTGTGTGTATGTATGTATGTGTGTGTGTGTCCGTGTGTATGTATGTAACCAGTGAATGGCTACCATTGTTCAAGCGTAGGACAAAATGACATGCATTATCTGTTCTGGGTCTCTGAGCTCTGAGTTCAAATCTCTCCAGGATCAACTTTTCATTTCATCCTTTCTGGGTCAATAAAATAAAGTACCAGTCCAAAGCGATGGGTTAGTGGAATGAATAGAGCTTTGGCAAAATGTCTTGCTGTATTTATTCTAGCTCTTTGCATTCTGATTTCAAATTCTATCATGGCTAGACTTAATATGTTACATGGTTTAACACTATTACTATGCCCTCAAGTGTTGTTAATGGATTCTACTCAGTTGCAAGCATTTGGAGCAGGTCTCTGGTTTGAAGATAATTTTCTCCCTCCTTCCTACCAGTCTAGTGATGGTGGGAGGAGGTGGGCCTGAAAAAGGCTAAGGGCATTGTTTCTCACTAAACAGTAAAAAATGTGTGTATGTTGTTGGACTATTGTTGTTTCCGATGACGAGTGTTCCAGTTATTCAAACAACAGAACAGTTTGGAGAAATTAATATGTACCTGGCTGATCATTCCAATGTCTGAGATGTTGACATATCAAATGGCCATCATCTTATTCTCGTGTCTTGGAGACAAAGGAAGGCATACTGATAAATAGCCTGCTCTCAGTCAATCAAGACAGTTGCAGCTAAGATGTAGTGGTCAATTGTTTCACACTCTGACCTTATGGGTCTCTCTTTGTTTTCTTCTCTTGGTCTCTCTGTCGGCCAAATTCATCCCATCAACAGAAGTTTGGTAAATGACGATCATGATGGCGACAGCGGTGGCATCAACAACAACAATGAATTTTAACTAAGGGGCTAAGATGGACTAAATAGTTAGCTGTTCCATTACTCCTCTGCTACTGTCTCTACCACAGCACTCCACTCACTTCATAAGTGAAAATATTTCAAGGTGGCTTTTGGGAAGGGATGTTTTACTTTCAGTATTTAAAATTGCAGGCAATAAAATGAAAGTGAATGAAATATATGTCTTATCAGAGCCTTAGGAAAGATTCTTTCTTTTCTAGGACTTTGATCAAACTGTCTCGCTTTGTCGAGCTAATTTATTGTTTGACTGCATTCACACTGTTGTGTGGGAGCAGGTCAGTATCGAAAATAATTCACAAACAATTTATTCATAAAAATATTTTCACAAATAAATATTTGATTTATCAAGTTAAAAAAAAATTAAAAGGCAAATGAAACGTGCTTTTCATTTTCAGTTCCTCAATATTTAAAATCCTACTTGGATGGTAAAGTTAATGTCACTAAGTTTAACATCACCATCTGACTATTTGGGTGTCCACTCTGTTGTTAGCAATCAGAGATTTGAAGATACCTTATGCTTTCTCTCAACCACAAATGCAAGAAAAACAAAAATGATCCCAGTATGGTTCTAAACTCGGAATGTTCTGGTATTTCTTTCAAAATGAAACTTGATTTCTAATTTAGGCACAAACTCAGCAAATTTTGGGAAAAGGCAAAGTTGATAATTCATTTCCAATACTTGAGCAATATTTTATTTTGTCAACTCTGCAAGGATGAAAGGCAAAGTTTACCATGGTGGGATTTGAATTCAGAATGGAAATTGCCAGAACAAATACCACTATGGTATTTTATCTTATGCCCTACCTATTCTGTTAACACACCACTTTTTGTAAATAAAAATATTAATTTCTAACATATGCACAAAACCTCAAATTTGGGGAATGAATGGGTATATTTGATTGGATCAATCCCAATACACAAATTGGCACTTATTTTATTGACCTTAGTGGAATTTAAGCTCAGAACATCAAATTAAAGAACTAAACACTATAGGATGTTTTAACTGTCACTTTATCAATTCTATTGATCCTCTGCCCTTTGTAAGTAGAAATATTTTAATGGCGAAAAAAATCTGTCTTCACCATTCATTCTCACCCTGAAATTTATTTCTTATTACAATTGAAATTATAAATTATTTTCCTCTCTATTTTGCAGGAAAACAAAAGAGCAGAGAATAGCTAAAACAAGCATGCATCTGTTTACAATATACCATCCAAGTCAGACAGCCAATTTTGAATATGAAATAAAAGAAGACTGCAATGCTATTGTTGGTTAATTATAGGATCATTATTTTTGTAAACTAACAGCACAACAATGTTATATTTCAATATCCTATCAAGAACAAATGGTATTTAAGAGCTAAAACTGCTAACAACTTAACAAAAAATATAAAGAACAAATTAGAATTTGATAGTGCTGGTGTGTGTGTGTGTGTGTGTGCATTTATGTGTGTGTGTGTGTGCATGAACATGGCATCATAGTATGATGTCATCAAATGTTAACACAATTAGTGGGTCAATATGTTTTGGGCTAACGTGACATAATAGTGTTAACATCTGATGACGTCACACTGGTACAAGTTGCTATTGTAATGATTGCACAACAGCTCCATGCCAGTATCACAGAAATACGTATAATAAGAAATACTAGTGGGACCTGTGAACTAGTGGAACAAAAATTAAGAGGAGCTATGTAAGAAAGAAAGGATGATTTGCATTTTAATTGCATATAAATATTATTGTTGCTTGTCCAATAAATGATACAAAAAATATACAATAACAAACTATACAATACTTCATACATATCATTTGTTAGTATTTAATTTTATTGAAGCTACATGATCAATATATAATTGCATATTCCTTATTACGCAATATTTTATCATAGTTGCTTTAAATTATATACAATTGATTTACACAAAACGATATAGAGAATATATACAATGCTTATATTTACTTGATTAGTTTCAATTCTATTGCAGCTTGCAACTCTTTAACTGGACTCAGAATTATCTTAATATCTTTTTGCATACAATGTTCTTTGTCACAGTTTTATTATCTCGCCTCCTTTGCTTATTGGTGTTCAATATTTTAATTTTTATATCTGACTATCTGCGTACTCTTGAGAAAGCGACATACAATTTCCCATGACTAAATACTGGTTCAGGAAGGAACAGACCTACTTTGTCTGTTTGACCCAGGTTCCTTTTGATAGTCATAGCATATGACAGTCTTACCGGAAACTGGGTTCTTTCCAAAGTAAAAGGGATGTTGGGATCAATGAAGGCTAACTTCGGGATCAAAACACGCTGCCTATCAAAGGACCGTTGATATGAGAAGCTTCAATGGAATGTTGATGCAATCCCACAACTTCTAATCTTGTGCCATTGCATAATCCGTTCTGGGTTGAAATATTCCATAGAAGCATTATATATTGATCCTGCTTTTAATTGGAGTTTGTGACGCGGTATCCCGGAAGGTGTGAGGGAGTTCAGAAATTCAGTAGAATATCTGTCTACCTCTGTAGACTCATCAGCGAGCACTCTATCTGTACTGTAATAAGTATGGCTGTTGCCAAGGAGTTGTCTGAGAACCTCTTCATTGATTAATAGGTAATCAACATTTTGGGGAGATAAAATTACTTGCATTCTTTTCTCTTATTGCATTGTATCACTGAAAGTTTATTTCACTAAAGAGTCACTTACACATGAGAATGGAATAAACTTCAACATCATCTTCACTAGAGTATTCTGCTTCAATTTGAGGTGTTGTTCCATTGTCAAGATGTAATAGCCACTTTGCAAACTCTCTCTGATTTTCTCTTACTCTGATATTATTGTTTAATGTAAAATCCTGAAAGAGGTGCTACAGATGGGAGTTTATAAGGCATATTTCTAATGTGGTTTCACAGGTACTCCTTGGTAATATTGGTAGCACTTACCTGAAGTCACCTCCCAAAAGCAAAACCTTTCCTCCAAACACTTCATTGATACCAGTGATGTCTTGAAGGCACTTGTCAACAGCATGAATTTTATAGGAAGGAATCATAGAAGCCTCGTCCACTATTATGAGATCCAGGTTCCGTAAGTAATTGACATGGTCAGATGAGCCATACACATTACATACACTGGTCTCTGTTAGTGGAACAGGTCATTTAAATAAATTGTGTATAGTTCTACCTCACAGCTGCAGTCCAAGCATTGCAACACACATGAGAGTTATTCATCAGGAGGTGAGAAAACAGGTCTGTTTTCCCACACCCTCCAGGTGCATCTGCATAGAAGCAGGTATGTGCAGGCCTTTCAACTTTTCACCTCTGTTTCTTTTCAGTAAGAGAATCAATATCAGAGTCTTTGATGTTACCTTGGGGCTCAGGTTCAAGCATCTCAATGAGCTGAGGTAGGCCCAGTCTTGTGAAGTTGGTACCAGTTTCAATCAATATTGTGTTAATGTAACTAGGTTCAACATTTTCAGCTTACTGCCATCTATCCCTTGATGAAAGTAGTCCTTAATCATTGATTCCTATGGGTGTTCCACAGCTGAAGTGATTTGGTTGGCACAGAGTAAATGCTCAGAGCAGCAAACATCATACAAAACTGTGTTGGCATGTGGTGGGTTGCAGCTTCTTGCGGAGCTTGGCTGAAATAGTCATTTTCTATACAACCAAGTTGCAAGCATGCCTCTTTGAAGGTTAGAAATGTTTCTCCCTCTACATAGTTCTTCAAAACTCTTAGTGCCTGGCATATAAAGTAACAATATTCTTAAATAAAATGTTTCAACAACTCTGGGGCTGACTATGTACATTCTACTAATGATGTTATTCTTCCTTCTTCTTGGCATCCATTTTCTGTTTCATTGAACACAGTGTTCTAGAATTCTGGATATAGGTAGCTGCCTGCATTTTTGTCTTCTTCATTAAGCTTGAACCAGACAGTAAGGGTCATGTCTTGGTGTCCTGTTTCTACCATGACCTGAGCCAGTGATGTAGCTAAAGTGAGTGCTGTCCTGGGCAGCCCTTCAATTTGCTGCCCCTGCGCCCCCTCAAAAAATATATATTGCTCTTATAGAACACCTCTAGCCTACAGCAGACCAAAAGTGCTGCCACCATAAAAGTGTCGCCAGGGGCGGACCCTCTAGCTACACTAGTGACCTGAGCATTGCCTCTTTGAAAGCAAATTCTCTGTTGGTTCTCCAGGTATATAAGCTAGAGACCAGCCAAGCTCATGGATGTTACCCAACCATCTTGCTCAGGGTCTACCCCTGGGTCTCCTGCTGGTTGGTTTTGACCGCCATAATATTAATAGAGAAATTAATCTCATTGTAAACAAACTAAACCTTGAGTGACATACTGAAACTTACACCTCAAAACACCCAGATTTACTTTATAGGATCAAAATGTTGACTTTAATACTAACCCCTCTATCAGACTTTGCCCATCCACCTCAGATATAGGTAGAATCAGTAAACAATTTTTAGACAGAATAATCCCGGATTTGAAACAAAAACCTAGCTTAAGATTGTGGAACAATACTGATGAAGTATTGAGTTGATTAACTAAACTCCAAAATAAAAATAAATTAAGTTTTTTTGCAATTCGATATAGGCCTCTTTCTCTCTAATCTCTTTAACATGTCCTTTATAACCAGGAAGACCATAATTGAATTTGATGGCTGCCTTAGGACCTGGAAAAACTGCCCTGATAATTTCGATATTAATATGGGTTCAGGTGATTCTGCCCAAGTCATTGATTTAGTAGGTATTTTCTTACTAAATAAACTTAAAAGACATTTTCCCACCTTTTGGAGAGGGCTTATATTGTATGCAATGTACCATGAATCTTAAATTCATAGAGATGCCACACTGCTTCTGGTGGAGACACATACCTGCGACCAAGATAGTTTTTATTTCATGGTTGTGTTGGTTCTAATCATCATTAGGTAATGCATTCTTGGTTACTTCTATAGACCTCAATGATGTCCCTTGTAAACTTAGTTAAAGATGTACTTGATGCTTTTTACAGAAGTGCAAACTTCAGCATTAATATGCACACAATATTTCTTAAGCAAAAAGGCATTAAATGGCACAACATTCCTGTTGTCTACTGAATGTTGTCTAGTTTGCACTGTAGTTCCAGTCTTGCTCCTCCTGTAATCTGGATATCCATTTAGGTTCAATAATGTTTCCTCTGTCGGTTTTTGGATAATTCTTTTGGCAAAAACCATTTTGCACGCATGGGGAAGAAGGGTTTCTAGACACACATGGCCAATGGATCATTAACCTTTTAATCTGCTCATGTCGTACCAGATCATTTTCCAATGCAAGGGTTTCTGGTGACATGATTCTATCAATGTCTTCTCTATTTCTAAATTTGTCTCCATTTCTTAAGATGACCAACATTGGAACTCAGTGACATGATCATGAACTACTTGTACACCAAGACTGTGTCTCTCTTTTATATCTTTCAACATTTCAGAAAGCTGAGCCTTAAAAATCCAAGCAATTAAATCTTGACTGTTTTCTGCTGTTTCATTTTGATTTAGATTATTTCAAATATTAGAGCATTTAGGGTTGCATATATAAGTGAATAAAAGAATTCATGACAATATAATTTAATTTTGAATAGTGTACTATTATTATAATCTCTTTTCATTTTATACACACTGACTGTCTCTCTTGCTCTCCCCATCTTTCACTATTATAAGCAAACGGGAGCCTATGCACTGGTTGACCCACAACCTTGGCTAACAGAATAGAGAAGGCGTTTCCCCAGAGGATGGTGAGGGAGACGCATTGGAAGAGTCATTCCAGCTCACGAGGTTCACACCTGCGGGTACCAAACTGCGTGCCGATAGTGGTGAGTAAAGAGGTGTTCCTAGGGCCAAGGACACCAGAAGTTTCCACTGCCGTGCCACGGGCTCTACTACAAACATGTCGAAGAGCGACCGATATTTGGAGAGTTTACCTTCTTCAGCCCAAAGTGCAACAGAGTCTGGGTTAGTTAAAGACTGCACAAGGTTGCCGCAAGTTATATTCCCTAAAGAATTTATGTAAACGTTTTTTACTTAGTTCTTGGTTTCTACTCTTTCTGTTAATAGTGAAGAGGGCATCATCACAATATAAGCCCTCTCCAAAAGGTGGGAAAATGTCTTTTAAGTTTATTTAGTAAGAAAATACCTACTAAATCAATGACTTGGGCAGAATCATTAATTAATATCGAAATTATCAGGGCAGTTTTTCCAGGTCCAAAGGCAGCCATCAAATTCAATTATGGTCTTCCTGGTCATAAAGGACCTGTTAAAGAGATTAGAGAGAAAGAGACCTATATCGAATTGCAAAAAACTTAATTTATTTTTATTTTGGAGTTTAGTTAATCAACTCAATACTTCATCAGTATTGTTCCACAATCTTAAGCTAGGTTTTTGTTTCAAATCCGGGATTATTCTGTCTAAAAATTGTTTACTGATTCTACCTATGTCTGAGGTGGATGGGCAAAGTCTGATAGAGGGGTTAGTATTAAAGTCAACATTTTGATCCTATAAAGTAAATCTAGGTGTTTTGGGGTGTAAGTTTCAGTATGTCACTCAAGGTTTAGTTTGTTTACAATGAGATTAATTTCTCTATTAATATTATGGCGGCCAAAACCAACCAGCAGGAGACCCAGGGGTAGACCCTGAGCAAGATGGTTGGGTAACATCCATGAGCTTGGCTGGTCTCGCTTGAGGATCCAGCCAGATCAGTTGGAGATGGTTACTTCTGACAGGACCTGCTGGAAGGAATGTTTGAGGACTTTGTCCCCACAACCCTCTCAGGAATAAGTGGGTGATGAAGAAATCAGCTAATACAAATATATCTTTTTTGTTTTTTGAAATTAAGTACAAGATCATAAAGGAAAGTTCATAAATATTGAACGAAAACATTTATGCTTACATTTCTGGTATTTCCTCAGATAAGAAAACAATATATATATAAAATAATACAAGGACGAATGGTTACTCCTTCATTATGTTTATTGGTTGGTGACGCGCGTTTCACTACTGATCAGCTCAAGGGCCAATCTGGCCTGACTCTGGAATCAAAAGCTCATTACTACTACAGAGGTCCGACGAGCTTTTGATTCCAGAGTCGGGCCAGATCAATACAGATCGAACCATGAGCTGATCAGTAGCGAAACGCGCATCACCAACTAATAAACATAATGAAGGAGTAACCATTCATCCTTGTATTATTTTATTACACTCTCTCTAGCTCCACACCTTGATACTGACGTGAACATAAACATCAAGTGCTCACCCAGGTGAACCTACAGTAACTCCGCATTACATTCCCTGGATATATATATATATATATAAAGGATAAATTGTGTGGAGTCATAGAGGCACCACCATATGGTGTGTCTAGGGCACTTTTATACCCGGCGGAGCACAACCATCTCCAGGTCTGAACACAGCCGATTTTTTTCTATAGAGAAAGAATCGACCCCAGTACTGAACTGGTACTTTTTTATATCGACATCGAAAGGATGAAAAGCAAAGTTGACCACAGCGGGATTTGAACTCAGAGCGCGCAATATACATACATATATACACACACATATATATATATATATATATATATAATGAAGGAAGTGTAGTAAGGAACCAGGTGGACCATAACCCACCAGAGTACTTGATATTATGGGTAGTAGAGTGGGTAATGTGAAAAGAGTCAGGACCCCAACGGCTGAGCTCCGGCCGTTTCAACAGCCGAACTGTTCAGAAATAGCTGTTGCCAGGATACAATTCAGGAATAAAAGATTAATTTGTTTAACTCTCCCGGAATTAGATAGTCATTTTTATTGAATGAAAGTAATTGTTTCCTTGCCTATGGAAATACCATGAATCTACTCTTAGATTCTAGATAATAAGGGAAATAAATTTTCTAGGTTGTTTTCGTTGATTTTTTCAAAACCAGAATTGGTCGTTTAGTTTACATATTGAAACTCCAACCCATCCTAATTATTTTAATACATATGGGATTTCTAGTAATGTACGTTTTTTTGTTATGTATAATGTTTTTTAATGAATGAATAAAGAAAATTAATTGTCACAGGAATGCTAACACATAAAATGAAATTTCGCCGGAGATAGATTAGCAAAATTTGATAAGTGAGTGGGGGGGGGGGGGGGGGTCCTGAAAAATCAACAAGCGGGTGGGGTTAACGATTATTTGAGACCTGAGAGTAAGCGTAAATAATTTTTGCACAATATTTATGTCCGTTTATCATTTTTATAACATACGATTCATTTAAATATCGCAAATATAGCCTGCTTCAAAAACTTGTATCCATTTAATTTTTAGCAGAAATGCTTTTGTTGTAATTGGTAGCGGAGATTATTTACTTAAAGAAGATATAGATGTAAAGGCTGCGTGTTTATGTTTCATGGTTGAGAAAAAGATCAGAAAGCATAGTTAAACATAATAAAGATTTATTTTTACTTGACATGAACGCATGTACAAAGGGTGTGAAGTGGTACTGATATTTTGTGTAACGAAGCTGACGCGTAATGGCAAATCTCTTAAAGCAAGTACTTTGGAACCGATTTGTTGGTTACGGTAAATCTCCTAAAAGCCGTATAATGAAACTACTCTCATATATTAGAGAGCAAAGTTGCAGGAGTAGGGAAGCCATTATGAGGAGCTGGTGTCGATGAAATGCCAAGCGCAACTGCTATGTAGCTTTGAAAGATGGTGCCTCGACCGGGAAAGCCATTAGTGAGCTGCTGGCGTTGATGAACTGCAAGGCGTAATTGCTAGCTAGAACTGAAAAAAGGTGCGAAGCAACTGCTGGGCAGAAGTCTTCATTTGTATTCATACGCCACCAACTCTAAGGGCTGGCTAGTGACAACGTACGACCAAATTACTCCGCAGCGATAAAATAGAGCCATTGGTTGCTACACATTTTAGAAATATTTTAACTGAATAAATAACATTACAAATGCGTAAATAACATTATAAGTTGCTCACAATTTGTTCAGAACATTACAAATATAACGTCTAAGCCAAGTATAATAAAAAAAATATATATAATTCATTGAATAATAATGATAAACGAAAGAAAAAAGAGGGGGGTGAAATCCCCCGCAAGTGTGACAATCAGCCACACCACACACCTTAGGGGTTAACTAAATGATTTTAATTATTTTCAGTTTAATCACTTAACTGCTATGTAAACATTTTCCTATCTTGTAATGGTTTTTAAATCTTATGCAGCCTGTGGCGTTCGAGACTTTTGGGGGAGTCGGGCTATTGAATGCGAGTTTCCTATCTTTACTGGCGGCTCGCCTAACAGAGGTAACGCTGTGAGCGTGCTGGCTTGCCTAAAAAATCATTAGAAAAGTTTCCCAGTGCTCCTTGCGATACTGATATCTTTTACTCTAGTAACGGCTCGGTTGTCCAACCTTTAGCAGAAACATCTTTAAGATATTATTTTTTGGTTACAAGAAGGATCCTTAATGAAGATTAGGTTATAAGGCTGCGTGTTTAAGTTTCTTCACGAGGAAAGGATCAAATAGGTAAGCAGAGCAAGGAAATATAAAAAAAGATTTAGTTTTCTTCATACAATAGAATGTTTGCCGCCATTGTGGCATATATCTAGGTAGGATGTTGCTGGGCCCTTGCTGAGAGGGCCAAAGTTCCTTGGTAAATGTTTCATCTTGCCAGTTGTTCTAGGGAACGCCATTAGTAACGTCTTGTCTCTACGAAAATAAAGCTGCAACTCTTTAAAAGTGAAAAGAAAGGCGCGAAGCAACTGCTGGGCAGAAGTCGATTTTTTGGTATTCATACACCGCCAAGCCTAAGGGCTGGTGAGTGACAAGGTACGACCCAATCATCCCGCTGTGATATGGTAGTGCCATTGCTTGCTACAACCCCTTTCACCTGCCTTTTGTTATATATGGTCCTAGATGTGTGTGTTAACCGCTTCTGTGTTGTTATTTTTCTTTTCTCTTTCTTTTTTTCTTTTCACTTTTTTTCTCCTTTCTCTTTTTCTGTTTTCTCTTTCCCTTTCCTATATATTATATTAGTTTGTGCTTTCGTCCTGTAAGCATTGTATTATTATATTTCTTTTTATACAACAGTGAATAAATCGTTCCTTTTAATAAGGATGACTGATCGCATGATAAACCATATAACTGTCATTTCCCCTTAGCTGAGTGCATATATACATACAAATGCATAGCGAATTTTTTACGATTTAAGTCTGATTTTTAATAATTTTGTGAAAATAGTATTAAAATATATATGAATTGACATTAAAATTTAAGAAATGTGACAAAATCATTAGAACACAATGGAAACCTCTTATAACATGCCACAGACAAAGGAAACTAGTTATAACTAACAGAGGCGAAGGGCCGTATGAAGTAGCAACAACCAATCATTGAAGGATTAAATACTTATCTAGTGACGTCATGAAGAGAAAGATGCGATACACCGAAATAATTTACAATTTCGTTTGAAAAATATGTGGGTCAGTACATTTGTTTTATAAAATTATCATTAAAAATATCAAAATAGAAGTATATTAATTTCAAGATTAATTGAAATGAGCGCTAAGAATTAATTATAAACAATAAGCAGGCAAAACAAATCAGTGAGTGAATATTTTTATATTAGCTTAAATACACGACTGTGACCAGTATTGACAGCTTTGCGCAGAGGCGGTACCATGGCCAATGAGGTATATCCGAGGCGTGGTTATTGCTAGTTGAAAGCTATTCCCAATACTCCGTGTATGGTACCTGTGAGATGTTAGACGCTATTTTTACAAACCTCACCGAGGTTGGTACTTAATTATAAAAATAGACAACTTCCATAACTAATAAACCTGAGAGATATAAATTGAATTATATATGCAAACTTAGTCACCGAATTAATATTTAGCGAATCTCGCCGAAGCCAAACTCTTTTATTCATCCGGGATCGATGAAATAAATCATTTATCCATTAGACATTACCTGAAAGTTCGATAGTTGTCAACCAAAACGTGGCTGGTTGTCGAGAGAAGATAGCTTTAGTTTATCTAATGTCTATTGTGTTTATATATCATGCCTATTGAGATGGAAACTGACAGGAGAGGATGAGGGAGATTTAACGGGCATGAAAGCTCGTCGATTTTATTTAGTGTTTACGTTATTTGGTCATCAATTTAGAAATAAAGTAATTAAATGAAACATACAGAAATATCTCACACGAGTGTCTATAATTGTCTCATCTTTATTGTTATGAGTGCGTGTTACAACTTGGAAATAAGACATACCTTTTGAAATAATATATGTATAATTGGTATTATTAGTTGTAGAATTGGCGACGAGGTGAGAGAAATAGTTAGTCTCCACATGGTGTTATTGGTTTTCTGTTCCGAAGTTGAAGTCGCCTGAGAGAGAGTTGCTCTTAATATGTTCACTCCACATAGTGTGGGTAAAAATGAAAAGTGGGAGAAGGCAAAATTATATCTTAACTCTTGGACGGCTAGCTTTGTAAGAGAGCGGGTACTTTCAGTTTTTTAATTTATAGTCTCCATGGGACTTAACTCTCCTTCTCGCCCCAAGGGGTTACTACAATACCCTTCTCCAGGCGATAGGCGAACAACTCGAAGGTAATTGTAACGAACCCGCAAGAATGGGATCAAGGCAAAGGTATGAAAAAGGTATATGCATACACAATACACAAAAAAGAAACTCTATAGTTAAAGAAAACTTTCAACTGTTAAGAAACAAGGTAAAGAAAAGCATGTAATACACAATACAAAAAAGGCTCCATAGTGGCCAGTTCAGATGAAAACTGTTTGACAAAGTCTTTTGGGCCAGTGGACTCTTCGACCGGAACGGGTCGTGGTCTTGTATGTAGGTGAAGGTGGGGCAGAGGGAACAGGTGTATGTACAATAGAGAAAGATGGGGTATTTGTGGCTCAGGTGTATGAGCGTCTGTGAATACTCTTTTCAGTCTGTCAACCGAAATTCTCTCTCTGGATCCCTTAATATCTACAGTAAAATGTTTGTCAGCACGTGCTAACACATGGTAGGGTCCAGAGTACGGTTGTGTGAGAGGTGGTCTAACAGCGTCGTCTCTAACAAAGACATGTGCCCACGAGGCAATATCCCTCGGGACTGCAATTTTAATAGTTTGTTTCCTGGTATCCATAGGCGGTAAGTCCTGAAAATACGAGCGCAAACGAGATACATAGGAAAGGGGATCTTGAATAACAAGATCGACAGGGGCAAGCATTTTCCCAGGCAACGCTAGAGGAGCACCATACAACAATTCAGCCGAGGAGAACCCAAGGTCCTCCTTTATTGAAGACCGAATTCCTAACAACACAATAGGAAGGTACTCGCTCCAACGTAGAGAGTCTGGATAGGCACGAAGAGCGGCCTTTAATTGGCGGTGAAAACGCTCCACCATTCCGTTTGAAGCAGGATGATAAGATGTGGTCCAAATGCGTTGAGTGCCAATCATTTTTGTTAATTCCGAGAAAAAATGTGATTCGAATTGCCTACCACGGTCTGTAGTAATTGTGGTTGGCACGCCATAGCGGGCAATCCACCCTGATACCAGGGCACACGCTATCGTGTCGGCGGTAATGTCCTTTAAGGGGATGGCTTCAGGCCATCGCAAAAAACGATCAATGCAGGTCAAAAGGTAAGAATATCCACTACTGACTGGCCAAGGTCCAACGATATCGATGTGGATGTGTCGAAAACGAGCATCCGGAGTACTAAAAGTACCTAGTGTCTGTGGACTTTAGATTTTTGACACTGTATGCAGGAATGGCACCAAGCACTAATTTCACGCCTCATATTTGGCCAGAAAAATCTAGCTGTTATGAGCTTTACTGTGGCTGAAGATCCTGGGTGAGAAATGCTGTGCTAAGCAAGGAACACAATTCGACTGTGTGTCTCGGGAACATAAGGTCGTGGTGAATCCGTAGATACATCGCAGAGAATTTTCCTGTCGGTGGTCGACAAGGGCAGATATTTCAGGTTGCAAGTCGCAAATTCAGCTGATGAAGTATCCAACGATTCGAGTGCAGGTTGGTCTGCTGCCAAACGACTTAATCTATCTCCTGGGATGACGAAATCGAGCTGATTGGCAAACGTGACAAGGCGTCTATAGCGGTGTTTAGTGAGCCAGAAATGTGCTGGATATCATTGGTAAACTGCGAAATGTAATCGAGGTGTCTTGTCTCTCTGGGCAGATATCTGTTGGCTTTAGCCCTCAAAGTGAAGGTCAGAGGTTTGTGGTCAGTGAAAACCGCAAAATTTCTTCCCTCAAGAATATGAGAAAAATGTTTCACCGACAGATATATGGCTAATAATTCACGCCCAAACGTGCTGTAAGAAGTTTCTGTCGGTTTCAGCTTCCTGGAGAAAAATGCCAAAGGTTGTTGGTGTTCAGCGTTATACTGTTGTAAAACTGCTCCCACAGCAGTATCAGATGCATCGACACAAAGTGAAAGCTTGGCATCGGGTACCGGGTGGGCTAGCAAAGATGAATTAGCAAGTGCTGTCTTGGCAGTCTGGAAATCCTCGAGTTATGCTTGTGTCAAGGAAATATCCCCATTCTTCTTACGACGATCTTTCAAAATCTCGGTAAGGGAAAACAGTAATTTTGCACATTGAGGAACGAAACGTCTATAAAAATTGATTAGGCCTAGAAAGTGACGCAACTAGCGAAGTGAGGTAGGCGGAGGTAAATCCTGTATAGCCTTAACTCGCTGTGGAAGGGGTTGAATACCCTCGGCGTCGATGATGTGACCTTAAAAATTCAGTGAAGCGGATCCGAAAACACACTTTGCGGGATTCACTCGAACGCGGTAATCCTGGAGTCGGCTAAATAAAAGGTCCAGGTGACGCATATGCTCTTCTGGAGAGGAACTAGCGACGAGAAGATTGTCTATATATATGCATAAACGAAATCCAGACCACGAGTGACCTCGTCTATGAACCGCTAAAAAGTGCTAGCGGCATTCCTGAGTCCGAAAGGCATGGTCAAAAACTCGAAGGATCCGAAAGGAGTCGTAATAGCTGTTTTCGGAATGTCTTCTTTCCTGACTGGCATTTGGTGGTAAGCCCGCACTAAATCGAGTTTGGAGAAAGTCTTACAACCCTGCAACGAAGATGCAAAATCCTGGAGGTGTGGAATCGGATATCTATCGGCGACGGTCATCGCGTTTAATCTCCTATAATCCCCAGTGGGTCTCCAGTCGCCAGAAGTCTTGGGCACCATATGTAACGGGGAAGCCCAAGGACTCGTAGATGGGCGAATAATGCCCAGCTGCAGCATATGGTCGAACTCGGGCCATGCTGCCTTTAACTTGTCCGCCGGTAAACGACATAGACGTGAAAATACCGGAGCACCGGTTGTGGAAATAAAATGCTCGGTTGAATGAGTTGGCTCGGTAACACGAAAATTTCCATCGATGAGCTCCGGGAACGACTCTAACAACGAATGGTAGGCGTTTCCAGCGGCAGCGATGAAGTAGGTTGGGCTAACCGTTGAAGCACCGGCTCTTCGGCCACGAATTGAGAAACCGGTGATGTCATCCACTATACGTTGGCCTCGGATATCCACAGTCAGGCAGAAATTATGGAGGAAATCCGCTCCTAAGATTGGGTATGGCAAGTCAGCGACCGTAAAAATCCCTACGGAGATTTTGGAATTTGAGGGGAAGCGAGATTTGTCCGTACGTCTTTATAGGTGAGTGGTTAACGGCCTGCAGAGTAACGGATGACTCCACGGGGGTATCCTTTAGGCAATGGACCGGCCAAATGCTACAGGAGGCTCCTGTATCCACGAGGAAGGCTCTTCCAGACAGGGGGTCCTTGATGAAGAAGTGGCGGTTTGGGTGCTTTACGCTGAGGTCGACTGCCGCCTTCAGCGAACCTCTCTGTCGTTTCCCGACTTCACAAAAGAACACGGCTGCACACAGTGGTTCGCGTTCTCAGCAAAACGCTGGTGGTACCAGCATAAAGATGAAGCTGGTGACCTGGGGCGGTGTCTGAAAGAGGTAGATCTACCGCGGCTGCGCGAGCATTACCAGAGGCCTTCAGCTTCTGTAGCTCCAGGGTGAGTTCTTGAATAGCTTTTTGCATAGCCATTATAGCTGCGCTGTCTGCATGAGTTGCTGCACTGGTGGCATGGCCAGGTGTGGCCTGAGTGGGGGTGAAACAGCAGCAAGGGCCTCGCTGCCTCCAGCACCTGTGACCTCAAAAACCTTGTCCGCAGAGGCGGCCAGTTGGTCCACAGAACATGTATCCCTAATGGGGGCCAAAATTGCTTGAACGTTGGTCGGTTGCCGCGAGATAAACAACTTCTTCAACATCGCGGTTTCCGCTACCGAACCCTCTGTTAGGTCTTTCATCCGACGTAAGAGGTCCGATGGAGTGCCATCCCCGATATGCTCTAAATGGACCAGAGCTCTAAAGCGGACTGTGCAGTCCGGCTGAGTATTTCAGCCTTCAACGACTTATAAGTAGCGTCAGTCGGTGTCTCCAATACGAGATCCTTAATAGTTGGGAGAAGTGCCGGAGGAATGGCACTAAGGACGAGGGGACGTTGCTGCGCCTCAGCGATGTTATTAGCCTCGAAAAATGCTTCCATTTGAGCGAACCATAATTTCCCGTCGCCCGTAAAAGTAAGGAGAATTAGATTGAGCTGCTATTGGTGCAATCTCAGTAAGCGGCAAAATGCGTCTCCGTAAAGAAAAATACCTCGAACACAAGGGAAAAAGAAAATAAACCCACTTGTTTTTTTTTTATTTGTCTTATCTTCAAACAACTGGACAGGAAAAAGAATGTATCCGAAATATTGTGTAAGTGAGCGACTAAGCAAACAATGGCATTATCAATACATCTACAGAGAACTTAAAGCAAAAACCAACATGGCGCACGGTTTCGCGCCAAATAACTGTTGAAGAAGAAAGCCACCATCTTCAAAAATTTCAGCAAAGGAAAAAAAAAAAAAATGTCAAACACTCTTTTTCTTTCTTTTTTTTAGTGGTATATTTTCCATATACCAACGTCTGGGTCACCAGTTTAACTGGCATGAAAGTCCGTCGATTTTATTTAGTGTTTACGTTATTTGGTCATCAATTTAGGAATAAAGTAATTAAATGAGACATGCTGAAATATCTCACACGAGTGTCTATAATTGTCTCATCTTTATTGTTATGAGTGCGTGTTACAACTTGGCGACGAGGTGAGAGAAATAGTTAGTCTCCACATGGTGTTATTGGTTTTCTGTTCCGAAGTTGAAGTCGTCTGAGAGAGAGAGTTATTCTTAATATGTTCATTCCACAGAGATAACGTGGAACATTTCAGGTTCTGAACGTTGTCAACAGATATCAGAAAAAAATGCAATTCATGTCTAATGGAAAAAAACATACTCTCAATCATTCCCCGTAGATAAACCTACAATCGATCATGTCCTGAAAAAAAACGTACAATCGATGGTGTCTAGTAAAAATGACATATTAATGATCATATCTTGTAAAAAACATTCTGTGATGATATGATTTTGTTTTATAGCATCACTTTTGTCTCTTTGATTTGATTCCTTTTTATTCTTATTCGTTGTATTCGTTTTGTTCTTGTTTGTTGTATTGTTAACCCATACTAATTTCTTCTCTTATTGACTCTTTCTATATTATTCTTAGATTGAATAAAAACCTTTGATTTGGTACAAAATAATACAACAATTTTATTCAATCATGGATCCGAAAATATTCAAGAAAATTCTTCCGGATGATCCTAGTGAATCCGATTATGCCTACTAGAAGAGAATGTTGGCGATCTATTTGGAAAACTTGTCTGTTCCTGACGAAAGTAAGCTGTCAGTCCTTCTGGTTCTTTGCGGAGCCAATACTTATACTCTCATTGGAGAAGCAACATTATTCGATGAGGCGTTATCCATTCTTGATAATAAATTTTAAAAGAAAGGCTCTGCAATAATGACCCATCATAAACTACGCAACCATCGTCAACAAGAAGGGCAATTATTGGAGGCCTACATGACTGAATTAAAAGCCCTCGCAAGGAAATGCCCCACTAAACCCCTAACAGGGGAACAACATAGACAATTGTTGATTTGTGATGCGTTCGTGTTGGGTGTTCAATTCGCCACCATAAAACAACGACTTCTGGAATCACCTGACGAAAATCTAGATAAAATATTCCAAACCGCTCTCACATTAGAACTGGCAATAGAAGACGCACAAAATCTGTCAACAACAACAATACAACTGCCGTCACAACCCGTATTCGCTGCTTCTTCATCAAAATGTTTCTGGTGTGGTGGTTCATATCACCAAAGATCAGAGTGTCCTGCAAAAAATTCAACTTGCAATTTCTGCCACAAGAAAGGCCACTTGGCAACAGTATGTTTTGTTAAAAATAAGAAGGTGCTAAAGAAGGTAAAACACGCAGCAGTCTTGAATAATAACGAGGGCCCCGATGAAGCCTATGATGGCAGTAATCTTGCTGCCTGCTATAAACTTGCTTCCGTGAATCATAATACAAACCTTTTAACAATTTATGTCAATTCACATAAAACAGAAGGTTTACTTGACACAGGCTCAGACAAGTCTTTCATTGACATGAACTTCTTGTCGAAATGGCAAAGTAAATTCAAGAAAACTAAGAATAAGAGTGTAATTTTAGCCGACAACAGTAAACTCATAATACGAGGTACGTTTGAAACAACATTAGAATGGGAGGGCCGACAATACCACATCGATCTAATGGTGGTTGACAAACTCATTGCTCCAGTAGTTATGGGTCTTGATATACTTAAAAGGCATAAGTCTTTAACAATAAAATATGCGGGGGACATGAGACCAGTCACGATATGTATGTCAATGCAAACTCTGAATTGTGAAGAATATGATTTAATGCCTGGTATCGATACTACAAAATTAAAACCATTATCTATACCTCCTCGAAAATACAATAAAGATCAGCAATTCATTAAAACGGAAATCGACAGAATACTTAAAGCTGGAATAATTCAACAGAGCAGAAGCCATGGAGAGCGCAGTGCTTCGTAATAGATCAAGAAAACAAAAAACGTCTTGTCATAGACTACTCAGGCACTATAAATCGTTACACACCATTAGATTCATACCCTAATGCCATAATCGAAGACCTAGTCAACAAAATTTCAAAACACGTATTTCTCGAAAATAGATCTAAAGGTGGCTTATCACCAAATACCCATCAAATCTTCCGACTTTAAGTTGACTGCATTCGAGGCCTGTGGCCGACTATACGAATTTACCCGTCTTCCGTTTGGATGCACAAATGCCGTTCCAATTTTCCAACGAATAATGGACACTTTCATAGACAATTACAACTTACAAAATACCTACTCATACCTTGCCGACATTCCCGTTGCCTTTCATCCTTACGGGGTCGATAAAATAAAGTACCAGTAATGCACTGGGTAATTACTGGCCTTGTGCCAAAAGTAGAAACAATTATTATAGGAGGAGACACAGTCGAAGAACATAACCATAACCTAAAGCAATTCATGAATGCAGCTAACAATGCAGGTATGCAATTGAATCGAGACAAATGCAGCTTTAATCAAAATAGAATACATTTCCTTGGACATGTCATAGAAAAAGGTAAATTAAGATCGGACCCTGAAAGGTATAAAGCCCTTATCGACATGCCGTTCCCAAAGACGTTAAAAGAGTTGAACCGGGTAATCGGTCTTTTTGCATACTATGCTAAATGGATTAAGGGCTCTTCTAACCTCTCAGTCGTTCTTACAAAGGCAAGAAACACCATTGATAAACAAGGTCTATCAAACGAAGAAAAATCTACTATTAATAAGATGAAGGAAGAACTCATAAAGGCATCAATGTGTTCACCCGATTTCACTACACCATTTATAATCGAAACCGACGCATCAGATATTGCCATTGGCGGAACTCTATCACAAAATGGTCGTCCAATTGCTTTTCTTAGTAGAACCCTAAATAAGTCAGAAAGAGGACATTCCATCTTCGAAAAGGAACCTTGCGCAATTATAGAATGTTGTAGAAAATGGAGGCATATGATCAGCGCTGTTCCACATTGTAATATCATAACAGACCAACGATCGGTTGCATTTGCGTTCAACAAAAAACACACTTCCAAGATTAAAAACGAGAAGGTAGCCCGCTGGCGACTGGAGCTAAGCGATCTTAATCTTACCTTCTCATATAGACCTGGTTCATTAAACCAAGCCGCAGACGCCCTATCGCGCTGCTGCTCTACTAAGACGGAACACGAATTATACAATATTCACTCATGTCTATGTTATCCGGGGGTCAGCAGACTTCTACATAATTGTAAATAAATGAACTTGGCATATCCTATTTTAGAATGTTAGTATCAGTGTATATATATTATTAAGAATGACAATAAATGCAGGTGAGTGTTGTGACTTCACAGAAGTCAAATAAATTAATAGAAATAATTTTACCACATGTTGATGGTCAGTTGGTCACAACTCCCAGACCGGAGTGTGTAGAGAAGAACAGAAATCTTCCCTTGGTAAGGTTCAAGTGGTCCTTTCGGCTGCCGGTGCAGGAAGTGGTAGTTAATGCCTTGATGTCCTCAAATATATAGTCCCCAGGGGAACGCAACTCCATTTAGTACATGGATCTGCCAATGGGAGTCGAGACCGTCACAAAGGGACGCAACTCCTATACGTATCTGCCACTGGGAGTCGCGACCGTCACAAAGGGACGCAACTCCTATACGTGCTGAGTTACAGCCGTAAGGGGCCGCTACAGTACCCTCCTCCAGACGATAGGCGAAAAGCCCGAAGGTAACTGTAGTGAACCCACAAGCATGGCCTCCCAGCACAGGCATGAAATATTAACGCAAAGGTACATGTATAAATCAGGCATGAAATAGTAACGAAAAGGTACATGTATAAATCGGGCATGAAATAGTAACGAAAAGGTACATGTATACATAGTAATACAATAAAGAGAAAAACAAAAAAGGCTCCAGTGGCCAGTTCACATGAAAACAGTTTGGCAGAGTTTTGGGGGCCAGTGGACTCTTCGACCGGTGAAGGTGGGGCAGAAGGAGCAGGTGTATGCACAAGAGAGAAAGATTGGGGTATTTGTGGCTCGGGTGTATGAGCGTCATTGTATGCCCTTTTTAGTCTATCCACCGAAATTGTCTCTCTGGACCCCTTAATGTCTACTGTGAAATGTTTGTCAGTACGTGCTAACACACGGTAGGGTCCAGAGTACGGCTGTGTGAGGGGTGGAGCAACCGCGTCGTTTCTGACGAATACATGTGTCCACAAGGCAATATCCCTCGGGACTGCAGCTTTAATAGTTTGTTTCCTAGTATTCATGGGCGGTAAATCCTGAAAATAGGAGCGCAAACGAGATACGTAGGAAGCTGGGTCCTGGAAAGCAATATCAACAGGGGCAAGCATTTGCCCAGGCAACGCTAGAGGAGCACCATACAGTAATTCGGCCGGTGAGAACCCATGGTCCTCTTTTATTGATGACCGAATTCATAACAACACAATAGGAAGGCACTCGCTCCAACGTTGAGAGTTTGGATAAGCGCGAAGAGCGGCCTTTAATTGGCGGTGGAATCGTTCCACCATTCCGTTCGAAGCAGGATGATAAGCTGTGGTCCGAATCTGTTGAGCACCAATGATCTTTGTGAGCTCAGAGAAGAGATGAGACTCAAATTGTCTACCACGGTCTGTGGTGACTGTAGTTGGTACCCCAAAGCGGGTAATCCAACCTGATACCGGGGCACGCGTTACAGTCTCAGCAGTAATATCTTGTAAGGGGATGGCTTCAGGCCATCGCGAAAAACGATCGATACAGGTCAAGAGGTAAGAATATCCACTACTGACTGGCCAAGGTCCAACGATATCAATGTGGATGTGTCGAAACCGAGCATCTGGAGTACTGAAAGTACCAAGTGGAGTCCGGATGTGTCTGTGGACTTTAGATCTCTGACACTGTGTGCAGGAACGGCACCAGACAGTAATTTCTCGCCTCATATTGGGCCAGAAAAATCTAGCCGTTATAAGCTTTACCTTGGCAGAAATTCCTGGGTGAGAAATGCTGTCCAAAGCAAGGAACAAATGGTCGTGGTGAATCCGTAGATACATCACATAGAATCTGCCTGTCGGTGGTCGACAAGGGCAGATATTTGAAGATGCAAGTCGCAAACTCGGCAGAAAGAGTATCCAACGATTGGAGTACAGGTTGGTCTGCAGCTAAACGACTTAAGTCGATCGCCTGGGATGACGAGATGGAGCTGATTGGCAAACGTGACAATGCGTCTGCAGCTATGTTAAGCGAGCCAGCAATGTGCTGGATATCACTTGTAAATAGCGAAATGTAATCCAGGTGCCTTGTCTCTCTGGGCGAATATCTGTCGGCTTTAGCCCTCAAAGCGAAGGTCAGAGGTTTGTGGTCGGTTAAAACAGTAAAATTTCTCCCCTCAAGAATATGAGAGAAATGTTTCAGGACGGATATATGGCTAATAAATCCCGCCCAAACGTGCTGTAATGCGTTTCTGCTGGTTTCAGCTTCCTTGAGAAAAATGCCAAAGGTTGTTGGTTTCCAGCGTTGTACTGCTGTAAAACTGCTCCCACAGCGGTATCAGATGCATCAACACAAAGCGAAAGCTTGGCCTCTGGTACCGGGTGGGCTAGCAAAGATGAACTAGCGAGTGCTGTCTTGACAGTCTGGAAGCTGTCCTTGTGTCAAGGAAATATCGTCATTCTTCTTACGACGATTTTTCAAAATGTCAGTAAAGGAAGATAGCAAATTAGCACAATGAGGAACGAAACGCCTATAGAAATTGATTAGGCCTAAGAAGTGACGCAACTGGTGAAGTGTAGTAGGCGGAGGTAAATCCTGTATGGCTTGAGCTCGCTGAGAGAGCGGCCTAATACATTCGGCGTCGATGAGGTGGCCTAAAAATTTTAGCGAAGTGGAACCGAAAACACACTTTGCGGGATTCACACGAACGCGGTAATCCTGAAGTCGCCGAAATAAGAGATGCATGTGGCGCATATGCTCTTCCGGAGAGGAACTAGCGACGAGAAGATCGTCTATGTATGTATAAACGAAGTCCAGACCACGAGTGACTTCGTCTATGAACCGCTGAAAAGTGCTAGCAGCATTCCTGAGTCCGAAAGGCATGGTAAAAAATTCGAAGGATCCGTTTTCGGAATATCCTCCTTCCTGACCGGAATTTGGTGGTAAGCTCGCACTAAATCTAGTTTTGAGAAAATGTTACACCCTGCAATGACGATGCGAAATCCTGGAGATGGGGGATGGGATACCTATCCGGACGGTCATAGCATTTAACCTCCTATTATCCCCAGTGGGTCTCCAGTCGCCAGAAGTCTTGGGCACCATGTGTAACGGTGAAGCCCAAGTACTCGTAGATGGGCGAATAATGCCCAGCTGCAGCATACGGTCGAACTCGGACCGTGCTGCCTTTAATTTGTCCGCCGGTAAGCGGTGTGGACGCGAAAACACTGGAGCACCGGTGGTGGAAATGAAATGTTCAGTTGAGTGTGTTGGTTCAGTGACTCGAAAATTTCCATCGGTGAGCTCCGGGAAGGAACCTAACAACGAATGGTAGGCGTCTCCAGCGGCGGCGATGAAGAATATGGGGCTGACTGTTGGAGCATTTCACGAATTGAAAAACCGGTAATGTCATCCACCAGGCGTTGGCCACGGACGTCCACAGTCAAAGAGAAGTTGTGGAGGAAATCCGCTCCTAAGATAGGATATGGCAAATCGGCAACCGTAAAAATCCACTTAAAATCCCTACGATGATTTAGGAATTTGAAAGGAAGCGAGATTTGTCCGTACGTCTTTATAGGCGAGTGATTAACGGCCTGCAGGGTAACGGGTGACTCCACGGGGGTATCTTTCAGACAATGGACCGGCCAAATACTACAGGAGGCTCCTGTATCCACGAGGAAACCTCTTCCCGACATAAGGTCCTTAATGAAGAAATAGCGGTTTGGTGGCTTTATGTTGAGGTCAACTTCCCCCATCAGCTGACCTCTTTGGCGTTTCCCACCTTATGAAACGAACAAGGTTGCTCGCAGTGGTTCGCGCTCTCGGCAAATCGCTCATGGTACCAGCATAAAGATGAAGCTGGTGACCTGGAGCGGCGTCTAAAAGATTGAGATCTCCTGCACGATCGCAAACGGGCACCACACCAGACCTTCATCATCTGAAGCTCCAGGGTGAGTTTCTGAATGGACTTCTGCATCGCCATAATGGCTGAGTGAGATGCCATTGTTATACCGTAGGTAATCTGCAAAAAAAAAAGCGTCTCCGTTTGGAAAAATGTCTCCAACACGAGGGAAAAAGAAAACAAATTCGCTTGTTTTTCTCTGTCAAATAACTGGACAGGAAAAAGAATGCATCCGAGACAACATGTAAAGGAGCAACTAACCGAGTGATGTCATTAACAAGGTATAGGCAGGGAATTTAAAACTAAAACGAACATGGCGGACGATTTCGCGCCAAAAACACTATTGATGGAGAAGAAAGCCGCCATCTTGTTATCCTCAAAAATTTTAGCCAGAGAAAAGAAGAAAAGAAGAAAAAAACATTTATACAATTGTTGTTTCGCTAGGAAACTAGCGGCAATATTATGTTATCTTTTTTTTTTTGTGAGTGTTTGTGTGTAAATAAATGGAATGTTCGCTTTGCACATATAAGGAGTTTGACTGTTAAAATGTTACAGATAAAGATGCTGAAATTAGTAAAATACAGCCAGATCGGAATGAAGCGTGGCGTGTTGTTTTGTATTAAATGTTTTTTTCTTTCTCTTTTTTTTATATACACATGGTACCGTTTCCCATTCTTTTTTTTTTTTTTTAAACGTCAGGTCACCAATTTAGAATGTTAGTATCAGTGTATATATATTATTAAGAATGACAATAAATGCAGGTGAGTGTTGTGACATGGTTTTACTTCACAGAAGTCAAATAAATTAATAAAAATAATTTTAACACATGTTGATTGTCAGTTGGTCACAACTCCCAGACCGGAGTGTGTAGAGAAGAACAGAAATCTTTTCTTGGTAAGGTTCAAGTGGACCTTTCGGCTGCCGGTGCAGGAAGTGAGAGTTAATGCCTTGAGCTCCTCAAATATATAGTCCCCAAGGGGACGCAACTCCATTTAGTACATGGATCTGCCACTGGGAGTCGCGACCGTTACAAAGGGACGCAACTCCTATACGTATCTGCCACTGGGAGTCGCGACTGTCACAAAGGGACGTAACTCCTATACGTGTTGAGTTACAGCCGTAAGGGGCCGCTACACTATTAATGAAATAATAGAAGTTATCGCCAATTGCAAAATATGCCGTGAATGTAAACCATAATTCTATAAACCACCCAAAGGAAGATTAATACATGTCACAAGAACCTGGGAAAGACTATCAATGGACTTTGTGGGTCCTATGGCTATCTCAAACGGTTTTAGATTTATGTTAACTATAGTTGACGAGTACTCACGTTTTCCATTATCCATTCCCTGTAAAGAGATAACAACGGATGTAGTAATTAAACATCTATTGGAGATACTCTATATTTGGAAAACCCAGTTCGATTCATACAGTTAGGGGATGTCAATTTGAATCACAAAAACTCAAAGATTTCTTATGGAGATTATAAAAAGCCACACCACGCCATATCGACCCCAAACCAACGACCAATGCGAAAGAGTTAACGGCACAATATGCAAAGCGATAAGTCTGGCATTGAAGACAAATAATCTCAATAAAAATGAATGGAGTAACATGATTCCAATCGCTCTGTCGTCTATCCGAGGATTGCTTTACACTGCTACAAACGCCACACCACATGAAAGAGTATTTTCATTCACCAGATCGACAAACAACGGCACAGAAATACCAGAGTTTCTAAATAAACCAGGCACAATCGTGCTACATCGACGTCATATAAGGAATAAAAGTGATCTCACGGAAAACGTTCAACTTTTAGCAGGGTAGTAGAATGAAGGGTCGTTAGTTGCCAGTGTGGTAAGTGATAGTATCCTCGTTGGATTATCTTGTCGACATAGACGTGAGGGAAGGTCCCTCGATCTATTTACTATCTTAGTATTTACAATATTCCTTTCGTCAGGTCGCTAATTCCAGCAGCATGGATTATAGATGTTATTGAGACACGAGTAACATAATAATGATTTCAACAGCAGAAATTAGAGATGAAATGTATGTTTATTTTTGATGTAGCACAAACAATGTTTGTTAACTTATATGGTTGAAGTTACAGATAAAAAGAGGTTACAAAAGGGAATGTGCCATTGCGCCGAAAAGACGGCGAGGCAAGGGTGCAATATCTCACCGTTACATTATGCGTGTTGCTGGTTCGAAGTTTCTGGTACAAGAGAGAGATTCTTCAAATCCTCGCGGGGAATTTCTTCCTCGGGGCGCGTAGGGATACATCCTCTTCTACTGGCGCTGATTGGCTGAACTGAGCCAAATCACGCACAGAGAATGTATGTGAGCCCGCGGAATGTAGGTCACTACATCACCTCCGAGCAGATTTTCAGCCGAAAATCGATAACGAAGAAATCAAGGACCCACACATTATTGAATCAGCAAGAACAAATGCTGAAAGAGCACATCAGTGAAAAAAATAATTGAGCAGAAAGATTCATGCAAGAACAAAAAAAATTAGGCGCGACGGACCGTGTTGAGCCGCTGTCAAATGACTAGCTGTTTTGTAGTTTAAACGAGACCCTCAAGGGCCTACCAGAAAACAGATAAAGTCTGACATGGGCGAAGTTGCTGTTCTTGCATTAAATGTTAATGGTAAGCGTTGTACCAGTAGCTGTGAACGAAGCTATTATGGGAGTTTACCAGTGCTGGCGAGAAAATGATGGCCCCCAGATGTATTGTCGAATGTGCTGTGGAGCCAGGAAAAAATGGCTGGTTGCTTTGTAAAGAAAAAAAAAGCAAGTTTAATCTGTAGGTGGGTTGCAGTGTAAATTCCATAATTCGGGCGAATCCACAGAAGTGACTGAAATGCTGACAAGTCCAGTTCAATTTGTTGCTTTCCCAGCGAGTCGGGCAAAAACAACAAGACGGATGGCCGTCATGGACGATCAGTGTGCAACGAGATGCGAAGCTGTTTGAGTTCAGCTGCAATTAGTACTCTCGTGTTGCGGTGCCTGTTTGAATCCAGTGGATTAAGCTCTGTGAGCTGCTAGCATGTGACAGCACCTCAACCAGGTGAAAAGGGACTCGCAGAATATTACGTTTGAAGAACATATACCAAGAACAACATGTTGGTGTGTGATAAAAAAATGTGTGCATATGCAGGCATGTAAAACAGCAAAGAATGTGAATGAACAAAAACCATGAGCAAGCAAATAGCAAAAGAGCACAAAACAAGTAAATGCATTCTACAAAGAAATATGTGAATGTAACAAACTGATAATTCAAAGTCAATCTAAGGGAGCAGAGAAATTGCTCAATAAGTTCAAAGTTTTTCACACATCACCAGTGTACAGACACTAGTTCTATCTGAAAACTGAAAAAGAAGTCTGTTAATGCCGTTAGGGGTTAGATGTATGGTGTTTCTGAGAGTTCTCGTGGCCATTCTACCGTCTTGCCACCCTGTGTGACATAAGGTTTTGTTGTTAAAGCAAAGTCAATGAATCTTCTGTAGAGTAGCAGTCACCAAACATGGCAGCCACGTCTGACGCCATAATGGTGAGAAAACTACTGTCTCAATTTCTCGAGTCCCTGTGGTAACGAGACAGAAGGTATGGTGGTTGCGTCGGTAAAGTTACAAGCCGTTTTGAAATTTCCGATGTGTGGTGGGTTTGCGTCGGTAAGGTTATGAAGCTGCCATCTCACTATTCCCTGTCGTTGGTCAGTGGTTAAACAATGCTGTCCCTGCCGCTGCTGCTGCTGTCGTTGTTGTTGATTGTAGACAGGACCTGTCAGTAGCCATTTTGAAATTCCCACGTGGCGAAAAGTTTTTGAAATACTGCTAATTTAAAAAAAAAAAAAAATGTTGAAAGGAATATATTGTATTTTCGCAAGTTGCGAAAAGGCCGGCAACGCGGCAATAAAAGTTCAACTGAATAAAAAAGAAGGGCTGCGTTAAATTCTTACGTCGGTCACCACTTTAGCAGTATGAAAGTTGAATAGTCGCCACTTTAACAGGGTAGATGATTGAAGGTCGTTAGTTGCCAGTGTGGTAAGTGATAGTATCCTCGTTGGATTATCTTGTCGACATAGACGTGAGGGAAGGTCCCTCGATCTATTTACCATCTTAGTATTTACAATATTCCTTTCGTCAGGTCACCAATTCCAGCAGCATGGATTATAGATGTTATTGAGACACGAGTAACAATGATTTCAACAGCAGAAATTAGAGATGAAATGTATGTTTATTTTTGATGTAGCATAAACAATGTTTGTTAACTTATATGGTTGAAGTTACAGATAAAAAGAGGTTACAAAAGGGAATGTGCCATTGCGCCGAAAAGCCGGCGAGGCTAGGGTGCAATATCTCACCGTTACATTATGCGTGTTACTGGTTCGAAGTTTCTGGTACAAGAGAGAGATTCTTCAAATCCTCGGGGGGAATTTCTTCCTCAGGGCGCGTAGGGATACATATTCTACTGGCGCTGATTGGCTGAACTGAGCCAAATCACGCACAGAGAATGTATGAGAGCCCGCGGAATGTAGGTCACTACAAACTCATCGAGACGATCTCACCTCACTTTGCCAAGGCACAATTTAATAGTGGAAGAATAGACAGTCTCAACTACAAATCTCGCACCAGCAGCATCACCACAAAACAATGGAAATTCAACAACATCGGATTGTCAGAATAATAACTCCCCAAAAGACGCCAATTTAACTCAACCAACAGCAATATCTACACCTGTGGCCGTTTAGAACGAAAGTATGACATCTACCGCCGATAACAATCCTACAGAGAGTGCTGAATTTGACGACGATGAATCTTCTGACACATTCTTAACCTCGAATAACACACCCCAACAACAAAGGACACGTCGAGGACGCTTAGTAGTGAGGCCAATGCGATACAACGATTAACGCTAGAGGGAAAGAATGTGATGATATGATTTTGTTTTATAGCATCACTTTTGTCTCTTTGATTCGATTCCTTTTTATTCTTATTCGTTGTTCTTGTTTGTTGTATTGTTAACCCATACTAATTTCTTCTCTTATTGACTCTTTCTATATTATTCTTAGATTGAATAAAAACCTTTGATTTGGTACAAAATAATACAACACAATCCATCATGTCAAGTAGATAAACTTATGAATGCTGAAGGAAAACTGCCATCTGATGGACAAACTTGTGCGGGATAGACAGATTGATAGTCAGAACTTCGAAGAGAAATATTGCAAGGCGGGACAAAAATTATTTTCGGTACTGAACAAAGTAGGCCGGTTAGAGGGAGGTTTGTTCTTTACATAGTTTAAAAGGAGCTACGATATGGTTAGTGTTAGATATTTAGGTGGCACTTCCTTCGTTCTCCCGACCTCCGAGCGATATACTGACTTATAGGGCTCCATGCTAATTGTAAAGGAGGTAATACACTCAGCAACTCTATTGTATTTGTGTTGTGACGACTCTTAGTTCAAATCCCTCCCAGATTCACTTTGCCTTTCATACTTTTGAGGTCGATAAAAAGATTACCAGTCCGGTTCTGGAGTCGATTCTCCCTCGAAATCTCTCCAGAAGAAACCGATTATGTTCAAACCAGGAACGTCGGCGTGCTTTCCATGAGCGCCTGCGAGACCGGAGTCATACTCGGACGACTGATCCCATATTCTGGTACCACCGTAAAGGCCTATTGCCCTGTTCTTTTCGGAGTGACTCCCGTTAAGGTCTGAGAAACGATGTGCCAGGCAGTAACAGCGGCAACTACACCAGGCTCTTTCAAACCTAGTCGCCTGTTCCATATTAGATCAATAGGTGTCTGGTTTCTGGTGGACACAGGGACGGAGGTTAGCATCCTATTATATGCCCTGGTGCCAGGCAACAGGAAACCTACAGCAGTAATTCTTCAAGCGGTGAACCACGCCTCTATCCCTACATTTATTTTATTTTAGTATTTCTACAAGGGTAAGTATGTAGCAGTTTTCTGTGGCCATTGATTTGCTACACATTTATGGTAAGGTGCGACAATTTCTTTATACAAGACCTGTAATCCTTCACAAAACTTTAAAAAAATTTACTTTACTATTCTGCTATCATTGTTGTCAGTCTATTACATCAAATTTCATAATTTAGATTGTCAATTTAACGCATGCGCTTTAGTGCAATTAATTCGTCTGCTAGAGCGAACCTTTTACAAAGGTCTCAGTTTCCACTTAGATTCGCTTATTTAATGACAATAAAATCACTGTGAAACATTTAAATAAGATAGGAATTATTTTGCTACAACAATTATTTAGTCATGGACAGCTATATGTATACTCGGAGATTAAAAAGTAAATTGACTGAGGGGGGGGGGGGGTAGTTAATACAAATAGGCAAAAAGAATCAGAAAAATCTATCATGAAAACCATTGTAAAAAAAATAACTCGATGGTATAAATTATGATAATTAATGGTCTACTAATTTACATGCAACAATGAAACAAAACAAATATGTCGGTAATCGTGGCCAGCTAGTCGATATAATTATGCTTATACGTATATGGTGGAGATGGGGAAAAGATAAATAGGATAGGAAAATAAAGGTGCGAGATAGGCGGTTGGAGGAAGTGGCAAAAAGAGAAAGCGAGAAGGAACGTTTTCTGCCATATGCCATGCGATATACCGAGAACTAGTGATGTTTTCGGTGGGAATATTAGTTTGTTCAATAACAAAGCATAGGATGAAGCATTTAAGGATTTAGAGTTTTTAGCCGCGAACAGTTATGTTAAATTCTCTGAAGCTTTTTAGCCCTAGAGCATGCTATTTTAGCTAGGATAGTAAATACCAATAAACAAGAGAAACCATCACTAAAATCATTGTATATAAAGAACTATATTAATGGAATATATGAATGGTATGATACAATGGTGAAATAAATGTCAGAGTAATCGTTGTATCTTAGTGCCAATGACGGTGGGATATCCACAAGATTAGCTAATCTATGTGGTTGTGAACGAATTTCTTAACCACACAACCATGCTGGAGTAAGACATCTGAAAAAAAAAAAAACAAATCAAAGACTGAAATGCTTTTCATTATAGGTCTGGTTAATCAGAACCAACACGGGGTTAAAGAACACCACAGAATGCGAGTTGGACACTGGTGAAGCTGTCCGACAGAAAATTTCTAATGTAAGAGTGGAGTGAAACTTATAAATAGGTTATATTGCTTGAAGTTTCTCGAGTAGAATACGATTGAGCGATTTACTAACGTCAAAGGTAAGAACATAGCTGCCAAGTTCTCACTAAACAGACCACTCGTGTGGTCGCTGAGAAGGCAAAGAGACTCGCGATAAAGGAAGTAATCATTAAATAACCTTCTCCATTACTTTTGAAATACCAAAAGCTAAGGCAATCAGTTTTCCTTTTATAATAAAATGAAGAAAAAAAAGAAAACAAAGGACATTTTAATTAACAAAAATATATGCATGATAGATAAATTTATATAGTTGAAAAATACATTACTCTTAAATAAAATAAATGGGTGCATTCAACAATTCTTCCATTGGAGGACTTTCTATAAAAAACGAACTCGGAATACTTGGACATGATAAACATTGCAAGACACCGACAATGTTAAATTATTGTAATCTCTCTCTATATATAAACACACATTCATATATACATGTATATTATAAAAGATAATGATTTTATTTTATTTGACAAACGAGTTTAAAAGTTTAATATATAAAAAGCACACACATGGAACAAGAATGATAAACATTCAGATCATTTCATATCGTCGAGATTTAATCCATAAACTATCTAACCAATATAAAACGTGTGTGCGCGCGTGTATATATATATACGAGAGAGAGAGAGAATAATCTTTCGTTTCTGATGTGTCAACAATTTCAGTGGCATTGCTTTTCCCTAAATTTGATAACAATTTCGATTAGTTAACTTTAAATATTCAAACAGATGAATGTAGACATCTGTGAAATGTAATAAATTCCTCAATAATTCCAGGCTTTGATAGAGTGTTAATGCAACAGGTTATATTTTCAGTGTCGGGGATTTTGTTTCATTAGAGGATTCAAAAAGTGATCACCGAATTTCATTTTGTAATTGTTTTTATGATTTTTGTTAATACACATAGATTCTAAATGTATTTCATCGTTCTGATCCTGCATTTCTCCGACTTTTGATTTGTAAGAAATAACGACTTCGGATCCGACCATGTGGATCTTTTTGGGGTCAAATCTGTCTGTCTTGGTTTCGGGTATTCTAAACATTATTTTAGCACCATATTTCTCAATATCGGTATCAGTTAACTTTTCACATCCATTATCTGTAGATTTGTCAAAAGATGCCCAGTTCATTTGAAGTGGAATTTCGGGTGTGTCACCCAAATTATGTGATACTGAAAGGCCTAAAGATATGGACTCCTTAGTAACTGGCGTACTTGTAGCATTATATCCCCAAAAATCTTTCTCCGTTAGATATAAGTTAGATATAGATATTTTAGAATCTTCCGTCGCTGTATCTGATACAGGCTTCTTGGGCCAACATGATTCTGAAGGTACACATTCAGAAATAGCTACTGGATATGCAACCGAAAAAGTTTCAGTATTGAACATCTCCCAAAGCTTTTCTGAACGAGCTAACCACTGACCTTTCGTTCTAAGAGGTTTGACGACATGATTAATTTTCATATGATGAGATCTGTGTAAAATATCGAGTAATTTATTATGCTGAGTCATTTCGTTGACATTAAATTCATCGCTTTTAATGCTTATGCAATTATCAGAGTCAACTTGACGTAAATATTTTTTTAAGTTCCATATATCGCCTCCAGAAGTTGATGGTAGCGGGAGTTTTCCAAGAGGCAACATCAAGCTTCTACAAAAATAAAAATAAAAACATGTTTTAAATAAATAAATAACTATATAAAATCATATTACAAATGTTTCTGGTTTAGGGAAAGAGAAATAGTGCCCATATTCTTCATGTTCTACTCAAAGTCTCCGCCGATTAATAAAGAAAGTTAACAATTAAATGTATGTTGTTTTTTTTTTTTTGGGGGGGGGGGCAAACATAGCAAGAAATATAATTCTAGGAATATATTCATTTTATATTTACAGTACATAGTATAGGGATTAGCAAGGTGGACAAGTCTGTTAAATCATAATATATAATTAACTTCGTTTTGCACCTCAGTGTGTAAAATATAAAAATGTGTCCCCTCTCCATAAAACACTGGATCATTCATAAGGTCCTTGTCTCAATCTGAAAGGTTTCTGGATACAGTAACAATTAGAATTTTCACTTATGTTAACGAGATTACAAACATTACCTTCGTAATTTTGATAATTCTTACTACAGAAATGTTAAACCAGGTATTAAAATTTTAATCTCGGAACAGAGAAACTGAGACTTACCTTTCTGTGTTTTTTTTAATATAAAATATTATTTTCATCAATGTATATGTTGACTTAGTATTTTAGCCCTTTTCATCGTAGTATCTTAAACATCGTTTCTGATTGATAGTTATAAAACTTATTCAATCAAACCACCCTATACACACTTATAAATCTTCAGGCAAAACAAATAAATAATACCGAATCTTAAGAACAAGCCTTACATTTAAATGTAAGTACGAGGGGGTGACATATCACACAACAATAAATTAATAGAGTAGACTAGTCCTTGTATTGTAGTTAGATTCGTTTAGCAGCGAAGCTAGGTTCAATACCAATCTGTTTAAATGGATAGTAGCAGAAAAATCAGAATTTCTGGAATATGAGCACAAGACCATTTTTATTTTCAGAAACGTGTACCGTTGTTTCTTACTACTGTATTGTTGAAACCAGAAAGCTGAAATTCAAAGTTGGTTTCAAATTAATTGAAATCAAAGTCGTGAGAGAAAAATCTATCACGCTTAACAACATGAGCCCATTCCTTTTTAGATCATTGACGAAAGCTGAAATACACAGACACACACACATATATATAATGTGTGTGTATACTTGTGTCGGTATATATATATATTTCGTTTCTGAATTTGTTTAGCAAGATTCTTTATCTGAAAACGTGTGTTGAAACCGATATTGTTATACTTTGGGAGGGTTATGTTGCCAATAAGAAACACACGTACCAGTTGTTTCACTTCAATTTATTATAAATTAAATTTATAAATTTAGGAATTTATAAATTTCCGGTTGGTTGGTTCCACAACCAGACGATTGTTCATATATTGTCAAAGTTCTTTCGTCACACATTCTGTGACCTCTTCAGTGACTGGGAGTCTTTTCTTTGTTTTTGTGCCTCTCCTTTGTTCTGTCCTACGCCATCTTGTTTTTGTGTGTGTTGTGTGCTTAGTTTGCGCATGTGTTACATCGGGGTGTCTGTGTGTGTTTATATTTGTTTATTTACATGTTACTGGTTGGTTGTTTGTTCTATGTGTGTGTGTGTTTTCATTTTGTCCTTAATTGTAAGTTGTGATGTTGCTGTTCCATTCATGTTTTCTATTTAATTTTGGTTGGAGTTCATTTATGTTTATTGCCTCTGTGATTTGTCTAAACATTGCGTCTTTTCTGTGTGTAGATTCTATTTTTATTTCTATGTTCTCTAATTTACCCTAATTTAAAAAAAAAATAATAATCCCCAGTCACTGAAGAGGTCACAGAATGTGTGACGAAAGAACTTTGACAATATATGAACAATCGTCTGGTTGTGGAACCAACCAACCAACCAACCGGAAATTTATAAATTTAATTTATAATAAATTGAAGTGAAAGCAACTGGTGCATGTGTTTCTTATTGGCAACATGACCCTCCCAAAGTATAACAATATATATATATATATATATATGTGTGTGTGTGTGTGTCAGTTCACTCTCGAGTGCTACTGGTAACATGTAACCCAGTACAACCTGTGGATGGTCGGCTTGTCGACAACTACACTAGCAATCCATGCTTGTTTGGTAAGGAGGATGGTTTTTAGACACCCTGTGCTCTGAGTTCAAATCCTGTCGAGGTCAACTTTGCCTTCATCCTTTTGAAGTCGATAAAAAAAGTACCAGTTCGGTGTTGGAGTCAATTCTTCCTCTATATCTCTTTTTTGCACCCACTCTCCTTTTCTAGAAGAAATCAGCTGTTTAAATCTGGAAAAGGATGGAATCTGCCAGTTATAATATGTGTGACAATGCACTTAAGACACCATCAGGAGTTACAGGTCTATACAGACATTATTCTAAGTAGACAATGGTCATTGTGTAAAAGAGAAAAGAAAAAGAAGCAATAACAGGTAAAGGCAAAGAGCAGAAGAGTTATCAAATTAAATTTCACATTTGTTGTACTAGGTCATATAAGGTAAACACTTTCATTAAGTGTGTTATATTTTTGAATGTGTATGTGTATATATTTGTGAGTGTGACACACTGTTGCATGTTTCCAAAGAGAGTGGTGGGAATAGCATTCCACGTACAAACAACAAATCCTTATATATATATGTTGCTACTTGACTAGAAAACAAAGGGATAAAATTAAAGAGTACAAAACTAAAGGATTATCACCTGAATTGTAAATATTGTGAGAAAGTGAAAGCAACAACAACAACATCAATAATAATAGGAATTTAATTTTTATTTTTATAATTGAATCTGGAGTATTCCCAGCAACTCATAGCTGTGCTGCAGCAGTTCAGAAACAAGGCCAACTTTACATGGAAGAAGTAACTCTTGAAACTGGGAAGTGTTTACTCAGTACCACAACGCTTGCAAGAGCAGTATCCAAACCATAAAAGATGCATCTGTGCACCATACATCACTTAAGCTCTCTTACTTCCCAAACTGCACTTGATCCTTTTTGTCTCACAATTATTTCCACCAACATTGGGGAATCCTCTCTTCTTCCACTTCTCAACCATAGTGCCTTCACCTTTGCTACTTGGTAGATCTCCAAATCTACCATCTTCTACCCCACCAAACATGCGATCCTGCATATATGCAAGACATATGTGAGAGTACCTCTCATCATTTCCAACTAACAAAGTCGCCGAACCTAGCAATGTCTCTTCCATAACCCTTAAACAATGTGCCCCAGAGTTTTCAATCTCTCCTCTACAGTGATATACTCTGATCTTTGGAAACATACTAAAGTGTGTCCCATTCTAAGAAAGGCAAGCTGTCTGACACTTTCAACAATCATACTATTACATTTGTTACAAATTTCTCAAAGATAATGAAGACAGCCATTAACAATGATGTACTGCAAAACTTTGAAAACTTGAATCTCACTTTCTCTCTCTCATAACTGACTGGGTCCTGCCAGAAGCGATTGTCTCCAATTGATTTGACCAAGTAAGATCAGCTGAGCTCATGGATGTTAAACAACCATCTTGCTGAGGGTCTACAGTTGATTTTACCCATAAAATCTGTCCAATGATTCTTTCCTTAAACATTCTAACCACATATCCATAGTATCAGAGCTGTGATCTCTCAATTCGGAGCAACTCTCTGATCTTTGAGCTAAGCACTCTATCGAGTAACGTTACGCCATAAACCCTACGGAGAAACCCTATTTCAGCTACTTGTCATGAGAGTTTTTTTTTTTAATATCTTTATTGTGGTTTAGTCAAGAGTCACGGGTCTGTATTGAAGAAGACAAGACTGTTATGTCCTCATTGGAGGATCACTATTGTTGACAGCAGTTCAGCATTCAAATAGGGTGCCTTGGTTGTATGTAGATATCTGTATGTAGAAGGTGAAGGAGGAGTGGACAACGGTATCATATAAGGTGGTTGCTGTTAGAGATGATGGCAGAAGAGGATAAATGACATAATTGAGGCTAATAGACAGGAGACAAGAAGCTATGCCACATTTAATCAAATGTTTTGCTGATGTTAAGAAATGGTATTGCTTTCACTGAATTTTTTAACAAGGAACCATAGGTAGCAGTTCCCCAGTAGATCTGGTCTCAGTGGAGTTGGATGTGGTTATTTTAAGATAAGAGGATTCAGCACAGTCTGTAGAATTTCTTTTGGCAAGGAACCAAAATGATTGGAAGTGATTGAAGCGATTTGAGGATGCAGAAGAGCTTGTACAATGGTATGTTTTACTTTACAGATCATAATTATGCAGTTCTAGTTAAAAGTCACTCAGTTTGTAGAAGTATTTGAGTTTTTCCAGATTTTATAAGCAGTGTTTTTGCCTACACTGCTGTAGCTCAGCTATGTGTGAACATTTTTGTTGAATTGTATTAGGACTAAATGTTTTGATTTTCTGTGTAACTATTTCAGATGGATCAAGGGTGAAGTACATTTGATGCCAGGGATAGTCAACTTAAAACAGGAGGAGCTCCAACTACTCAGCACAGACTTAAAGGGTCATAAAGTTTAGGGTAGGAGATGGAGGAATTCCATAGTATGCGGATGTGTGATGGGTAGCTGTGATTAGGCAGTGGTCAGACAACCAGATAAGTGTAAAGGTGTTTGTAATTTGGTTCAAGCTAGTTTTGGAGATGATAAAAAATAAAGAGTATTTTGGGTATTGATCAAGGTGGTGATATCAACTGTTGCAAAGTTCATGGCTGTAAAGATATCAGTGTCTGCATCAGCAGTATCCATATAGGAAGAGTGTGGAACTCATGGGAGTTGTGGACATTGAAGTCAACAATAAAGACAATGAATAGAGAGAAGGGTGAAGGGATATAGATGTCCTTGAGGTAGCTGAATGTCAGAGCAGTAGAGGCAGCAAATGAAATGAGAGGAATGAGGAAGAGAGTGACTGAATGTTTTTGTTGTTGATTATCCAGGTGAGTGAGAAAAGGAGAGGATTCTACATACACAGAGATCCCCACCTTTCAGAGTGAAATTAGAATATAGAGAACAACATGAACAGTAGATATGAGCTAAAAGATTTTTTTTTCATAGAATAGAATATGCGGTTTGTGCCTTGGTAGGTAATAGGTGAATTTTAGACTGAAGCCAAGTCCACAAATGTTCATAAAAATGTTCATATTTTGTATCATTGCCATTTTCATAATTGAGGTGAAAATGCCTTTCAATGAAAATTGAAACAAATTTGTCAGGTCAGCTTGCCTAAAATTTATAAAAATTAGAACTAGATTAAGGGACAATAGTTTATGACAATGATTATAATGATAATGATAACCATCAATTACTATGCTGAAAATAATAAATAAACATGATGGCTATGAGGTTAAAGTGCTTGGCTACTGATTTGATCATAAGTTACAATCTTACTACAGCCACCAAATGGTACTTCTGAACAATGGCACTTAACTACTGGCTCCTGTTTGTCTATCTGACAAACAGGTGGTTCAATACTTACATCCCATTTCAGTGGTGGGCAGTTGGAAGGACATCGAGTTGTAAAAAAAGAATTAGGAAAAAAGTGTTCAAGTAACAGTTTTATATCTACAATCATGTGAGCCAACAAAGAAGCCTCTATGCAATAGCTTGAACTGCTAGAAATGTCAACCGAATCTCCTCAAATCCCACTATTATCTTTAACCCTTTAGCATTTACATTATTTTATATTTGGTGGATTGGCAGTATCGGTAGGGGACACCATACTTTGAAGCATAGAGTTACGTCCCTTTACGATCGGAGATCAAATCCCTCCGAGGTTAACTTTGCCTTTCATCCTTACGATGTCGATAAAATAAAGTACCAATAATGTACTGGGTAATTGCTGGCCTTGTGCCAAAAGTAGAAACAATTATTTTATATTTACTATTGTATTTTCACAATAAAGGCTTTATCTTATATAATTATCTCGTGTAAAATCGAATCTATGAGATTTTGATGTTATTTATTTTGAGAACAATACCTTAATGTAGGTGTAAGCAGCCAGTTACAACTGGTTTGAACAGAAAGAAGTGAGAGAGTTCTGGCCGAATACAGCTGGTTTGAATGCTAAAGGGTTAAAAGAATATACAAAAAGACAAGATGATCATATTCGGAACACCTTTGATTACCACATATTTCATAAAAACTAACATTAGACCAAACAACGATCATACACACTTTTCTATAAAAATAAAATGTAGTCATTAGAAGAGATATCTTTAATTAGTTCAGTGAGTATCAACTCAATGCTTTCTGTTACCCAATCAAAAAAATATGTAAATAGCTTTGTTCTGAAAATGTGAGTTAAAGGTTCAATTATTGTAAGCAGATAAGATATGAATTTAACACAGAACATGTCACCAGTAAATTCGCCAGGGAAAAAAACCCACGTTATCTATTCTCTATAACAAGAGAGCTGTGTAGTCATACAATCTAGTATAAATAGCAGCCAAATCACACTCAACAGTCTTAAATAGGGAAGAACAGATTAAATAATGTGGTCCTAAATACACTGTCTGAACAGAACCCTCTGTATTCAGAAAACGTGAGGCCGCCTGTGAGACGTGGGACCAGCTGGGACTTAGCCCAGTAGACGTCCCTCCTCCTTCTCCCCCTGTTGACGTCACCCCCCCCCCACGCATTTGGGATGCCATCCAGTGCAGCCTGGCCTCGGATAGGCTCACGCGCCAGCTCGACCAGCACCGCCTTGCTTGTTTTCGTGCGGCCTCCAAACCCTGCCCTCCTTCTCCACTGGCATGCAGCTAGACAACCATAGCCTGCGAATCGGCGTTTCCCTGAGGCTCGGCCTCCGGATCTGCCAGCCACACCAATGTCGCTGCGGTTCCACCGTGGACTCTTTCGGCCTCCACCCGCTTTCCTGTCACCACAGTGCCGCCCGCATTCCACGCCATGCTGCCCTCAATGAGGTCATTAAGCATGGCTTTGGACGTTGCAGGCTTCCCTTCCCAGCTTGAGCCGGTGGGGCTGGATCGAGGGGACGGCAAAAGGCCAGATGGCCTGACCATCTTCCCGTTCCGTGGTGGCAAACCCACTGACACTTTCTGCAGCCGCAACCTGGTGCAGTCTGCGACTGACCCAGATTCTGCTGCACGTCGGACTGAGGGGGCCAAACTCCTCAAATACCGGTCGCTCTCCAACAGGTTTGCGGTCATACCCCTGACAGTGGAGACTTCTGGTGTCCTCGGCCCCAGGGTACCTCCTTACTCACCACCATAGGCGCTGAGCTGGCCAGCAGCAGGTGTGAGCCCCGCGAGTTGGAGTGGCTTTTCCAGTGCATCTCCCTTGCCGTCCTTCAGGGAAACACCTTCTCCATTCTGTCCGCCGGGGCTGTGGGTGGGCCCATCGCGTACTAATACATTAGTCAAATACCATTCTTTCATCTGATATATCTCTAAGTTATAAATTATGGTTATGGTTCAAATACCTTTGATCATACATCAACTCATTCAGGTTTAACCTGGGGTTAAACAGTAACAACAAAATGCCAATAACAGAAATGGACTCTTAAATCAAACTTAGCCATGTTAAGGCAAACATTGAATAAATACAAGGAAAAACAGAGATATTTTAAAAGGGAATCTGAATATCAAAGGCTGTAGCAGCAAGAGAATTTGAAATCTTATTGTAGTTATTCTGCTATTGTGTCTTTTCTTCCTTCCATTAAAGGCTTGCATAAGTGAGGTTGTTTTGAAATCTAGATATTTACATATTGTTAGAGAAATGATGGATATGTTCACGTCACTAACAGTATTTACCATTGCTGATGATATAAGCAGACAAAGGAATCACTATGTGGTTGCTTGACTTGCTAGAAACAGCAACCAAATTGCACCCTTAGTTATGGCTCTTTACATTCTGAGTTTAAATCTCACTGAAGTCAACTTTGCTGTTAATTTTTCTGAGATTGATAAAATAAAGTACCACTCAAATGCTGAAGTTGATTTATACTCATATAATGCATCCTAGATATGAATAAAATTATAATAGAAGAGAATTTAAAAACAGAGTTTATTGGTTAATGTAACCCTAAAAGCTCCTAAAAAGATGGCTTGATCACTATCAAAATGCTAAGTAAAAACAGCCATGAAGTAGCATTCTGATTTATCAGCTCATAAAGGGCCGTAACTCTTTGCTGCAAAGCATGGCGTCCGACCCTCTGCCAATACTGCCAGGTTTTACTAAAAGTACATTAAGGATAGACATTACAGTACTGTTTTGTGGAAATGTGTAAAAAATTAAAGAATACGAAAATAAAAGCAAAAGAGGTCCAAAATTAAACAAAAAAAAAATTCACTAATGGAGGAGCGACTTTTGAAGGCAACAAAAAACTGTCAATGCCTTTGTGCTACTGCCAATTACATATAGGTGTGCGTATGTATGCAATCTGAAATTTTGTTTACAACAAAGACACTAATCCTCTTGTTCACTTCATTCATGTGTAAATTGTGGTGAGACCTTTTGACTTTGTATAGCAAGCCTAAGCTTAATATTACTTTGATCTTTTTTTTTAGTAGTGCCTTATGATGAACCAAATCTTACGTGGTCAACTGGTCAATAAAGGTCTCACACCTACTCAAGATATTTCTGGTGTGTCAATCACAGCAGCTATCTACCTATCTGTTTAATACAAACATCTATCTACTTAGCTAGCTTTCAGTTTGTGTATGTCTATCTCTCTATCTACCCAGTCTGTTCTACTTATGTATGGATAAGCAGGCAGACACAGACAAAATAATCGCAATTTAGAAGGTATGTTTCATAGTGATTAAAGAAAATATGCAATAAAATTATTGTAATTGAGAAATCACAGCTCCAATATTAGATATATGGTCAGAATGTCTCAGAAAAGAATCACCAGACAGATTCTCCAGGCCAAACCAACTGTCAGGAGACCCACGGGTAGACCCTGAGCTCAGCTGGTCTCACTTGGGGATGCAGCCAGAACAATTGGAAACAGTTGCTTCTGAAGGGACTCACTAGAAGGCATGCTCGAGGACTCTGCCCACTTATTCCTGGGGTTGTGGTGTCAAAGTAATTGATTTATATGAATGAAAAATGAAATAGGCTGGAGTGACAAGAGGAGAAAGGTCAAGCAAAATTCGAGGATTCAGACATCTTTACATAGAATTTTGAAATCAAATATCTTTTTACTAAAAAAAAAAAAACCCATTTTTGATGTGCTGGTTTTGTAGAAATGAGAGAGCACGGAATATCAAATGTCATTTAGTTATATTCTTTTATTTTCTGAGTTCAAATCTTGCAGGAGTCAACTTATCCATTCATGCTGGACAGGTAATAAAATAACTTAGTTTTGTATTAATGCCAATTCAATTATACTTTTTCTTACAAAAATTATATTCAAGCCTTAACTATCATTATTACTGTGGATTAGCAGTATCGGTAGAGGGTTGGACGCCATGCTCTGCTGCGTAGAGTTACGACCCTTGCCATTCCGAGTTCAAATCCTGCCGAGGTAAACTTTGCCTTTCATCCTTACAGGGGTCGATAAATAAAGTACCAGTAATACAGATAATTGCTGGCCTTATGCCAAAAGTAGAAACAATTATTACTAAAGGGGATTGACAGTATCGGTTATGCTTTGCAGAGTTACGACCCTTTATGATCCGAGTTGAACTTTGCCTTTCATCCCTACGAGGTCGATAATAAAATACCAGTAATACACTGGTAATTTATTTTATCGAGATAATTGCTGGCCTTGTGCCAAAAAGTAGAAACAATTATTACTAAAGCTTTAAGAACAGCGGATTGGCAGAGCATCTGACATGCTTTGTGGCAGTCATAGCTCTTTTCTTTACGTTCTGATTTCAAGTCCTGAGAGTTCGGTAAAATAAAGTACCAGTAACTAATTGGGTCAATTTCATCTGCCTTCCTTCAAATTGCTGACGTGCCCAACTAATTATTCGCTTAATTTATATTTTGACCTTATTAATTTCAGGTCTTTATGATTGTTTTATCTTTTAATAAAAGTAATGGTAGGCGATTGACTTTTCACCTCGGTCTAGGAAAAAAAAAAAAATCTCTCATGTTATTGTTTTTATTTATCTGCTTAAATCAGACATTAAATTAAAAATCCTGCCATTAGAAAAATGTGCTTATTCTACGCTTGATACAATTAAATGTAGTTGAATAGTTCAAGGGAAGTAATTCAATTAGCGAATGAATCTATAAGCAATGTGCACGTAAAATGTATGTGGAGGATATAACATCGAGTAATATTTTGTTCTAAGTGTGAAGATTCTCTAGTTTCTGTTTCCTGATGATTAAGGGTGATGCTGCAAGAAAAGTTAAACAGTTTCGTTGGGTTCTGAAACTAACTCATTCAGCTTGCCATAAACATTAAAGATATAAGCGAAGTTAAACGGATTACAAACTTTTATGTATCCCTTTTTCATGTCCCAATATCAACCCCACCCCATTAATTAAAGTTAAATTCGTATACTTGACAGATTCTGGCGTTAAGTGCTAAGTTTGAAGCATTCATATTATTCATGAAAGATGTATTTTATTTTACCTTTTAAGTATTCTGAATGTTCTGGTTCAGGAAATTACACCTTTACCTGTCAAAACCGATATTCATTATTCATGAACTAAGCACTTTCCTTTTTGCCAATCAGAATTGTCATTTACACACCATTCTCACCAGACCACAAAGCATTCGAGCATGCTAAGTAGACTTTTGAACACTATGTTCCGTTAAAACTACAAAGGGCTCACATTTTAGAAGAATTGGTTGTTTGTATAGAAGCAATTCATATTTAACTCCAGAGAAACCAAAGGACTACTGCTCCTCAAATTTTAGAAACTAATCACTATTTACCCATTTGTTTAGAACTGCACATCAACCAGTCATTCATATATACATGTTGAACATTAAATATCTGACAGTAGACCAGGGAGAAAAATGAGAGGGCAAATTATAGCTGTCCAGAAGGTAGACTCAGTTATGCCCTGCAGACAAGCATTGCCACAAACAACCAACAATACCGAACATCCTCAGATAGGATGCATCCCTCCCAATTTAAGGAAAACAATTCAAGGACTGATAAAATTGTAACCAGCATGAAAAGGAAGCAGTTGGCCCAGTCCTAGTTGGATATCTAGAATTTCACATGTAAAACTAATGATTTGCTTGAAAATAAACTTCTGGTATCTTTCCCTGGCACAAACCCACTATTTCCATCAATCCTTTTCACTTTAGGGCACAGCTGTAACAATACTATTGAATAACAAAAACACTGCACAAGGTTAATACATTTTATTGAAGTTTCAATTCTTTAAGCAGCTTCCTCTTTAAGCCTGTCCTTTTTGAGTGGACCCTGAAAAAGAAATAGTATAGCCATCATGAGTATGATAGTTAAAAAGCATCATAAGAATCTGATTCTGAATACAATCAATGTATCAGTCGTAGGCGACAGGGTAATGATATAATGCCATACCCTATGCATAATAACTGAACTTTAATATCCGAGACTCGTAGCACCAAGAATTTATGTGAAAATAATTTGTGACTCTAATGAGCTCGTAATGAAGGTGGTCTTGAAGCAGCCACATTTTGTATATTTCACTTTAGTGTGACAACAGTTATTGTAATATTTACACTTAGCAACACAAAATTACAATCAGTAAAATTCAACAAACATACCATAAAGTTTCTCTTTTCAGCCAAAGTTTGGAAGCGACCATTTCCAAATTTACTGGCAGTATCAATGAACTTCAATGTAATCTTCTCCAGAGCTTTACGCTTGAAGTGAGTCAGAAGAGACTAAAAAGATAAAATGGAAAATTTAGTAACAGTGTCAAGTAATAACAAGTGAAACCATTAATTAAGGAAGGTATTCATTATATTACCTTGCGCATGGTAAGAATCCTCTTTCTTGGTCCAACAACACAGCCCTTTAACATTAGGAAATCTTGATTCACTTTACCATAGTGAGGGAAGCCACCAACAGGAGTGATAGACTTGTCAGTTGGATCATAGTCTGTAGAAGCATTGTTCTTGACCATTTTTCCTTCATGCAAATGAATACCACGGCCAACACGATATATCTTTTTGTTGATCTCAGTACGATGGTGATAACCTTTCTGACCAGCTCTGGCAACAGAATACTGGACTCTGCTAGGATGCCAAGCACCGATACAAGCAACCTTTCGCAAGCCCTTGTGAGTTTTCCTAGGCAATTTCTTGGTATGCCAACGAGAAGTTACACCTGAAAAGAGATATTTAGTAAATATAAGCAACTATTTAAACTCCTAAATGAATAAGTACTAGCCGTGTTATAAATAATAGAGAGTACATATTAAAAGAAAACTGACCTTTCATGCCCTTCCCACGAGTAACACCAATAATATCAATCAATTCGTCTTGTTGGAAGACATCAGCAATAGAAATTGGCTTCTCCAAGTTGGCTCTGGCCCATTTCACTTTATCTTCAGTGGTACCACCGTTCAGTTGAATCTCAGATATATGTGCCTTCTTGGTGCGTTTCCTCAATTGGCGAATCTAAAATGGAAAATTAGTATTAGTAAATACGTTTTCAAAATTAGACCTTAGTTAAGTTATTTGATAACTTAGGCTTATCTATGAAAATGAAAAAACATACTAAGCTAATTATAAATTTAACCTTCTTTAATTAATGAAGAATTTCAAGAGATCTACTAAAATTATTAACTATTTCATTAGTGAGATAGTAAACTTTAATGTAAGGTTCATATATAAAATTGTCGAAAGATTTTAATTTATATACGAAATCATTAAATAGAACCAGAGCCGGTTTGCTACTAAAAGGTAATGAATGTCAATACTTATCTCACCTGCGTATGGACAATAATCCTAATAGTGTTGCAATAACGGATCATCTTCTGATAATCCTTTTCAATACTCTTCTTGCCAGCTTCATCCAGGTACTTCTTAGCGTATTTGGTGTATGCCTTCCTCTTGGAACGGGACCTTCAATGTAGGAGGGGAATAAGTAGCAAGCCTCATCACTGACAGTGAGCGGAGACTCGTTACATCAAGCAACTCAGCTCAGTCAGACCAGCCGCCGACACACATACTAAGTACTTAAGATATATCACACTAAGCTGATAATGTAACATTAAGTAACTAGCATATGCATTGAGGGCCAGTTGAGAGGAACTATACCATTGCTTAGCTGCAGACATCCCCTGCATATACGCGGTATAGTGCTAAAAGAAAAGCCAAGACAATTTAATACACATATATACCGTATACACTCAATAAGCAGACCCCTATTTTGTCTGACAAGTAGGCAAATATCCAAACCCCCTTAACAAGCTGACACAGCGAGAGCATGTTTTATCTTCGTAATATAAAATAAAAAATGCGTTGTAATGTGCGCAATTAGTTGTGCGACCCAGACAACACATGCGAGGCATGTGGTCCTCGGGGGTGGGGGGGGGGACACCCCTCAGTTTGAAGTATATTAGTTTTGTAACTATATTACTATTAATATTTTACCAATTTCCCATCGCTTTGAAGACCATATTCATTCAAAATAGAAAATATGAAACTTTCTAGTACCCCATTTACATAGAATTTTGAAGTCGAAAAATATTTTCAAAATATATCTATATATAAATACATACGGTATATGCATATTTGAACAATAACCTGAATTTGTTAACTCACCAGTTCTTATAGAAACGACGCCTGCACTCTTCCCCAAGATGTTCAGCGAAGATAGACTTGAAAGCACGTGGACCACGTGGGGTATCGATGTAACCAATGATACCAATACAAACTACAGGTGGGCATTCAATAATAGTGACACCTTCCAATACTTCTTTTTTATTGACCTCTGAAAATTAAGAAATGGTGTTAGTTGGTTGCTCCAACAAAATTACGCCACAATTTTAGCTACTATCGGAGATAGCCCATTGAGAATTTACGATCGTTCGGCCATTTACAATTTTATACTTGCATCAAAGATATTTTTACTTTTTCGAAACAACCTATAACTACAAATAAAGAACTCACGATCGAATGTAAAAAATCTCATTTGACTTGAAAGCATGTAGAAATGTTTTATCGGAGCTTCTAAATAAAAACTACCGTAACAATATGTAAATGCATAGAACAGCCACTCATCCCGATTTCAGTGGGACATTTCCCCCCGAAAAACGGAGTAGATGAGTTTACAGATCTACACATTCGTGTTAATAGAAAACTTTTTCATCTGCCTTTCCACGTGTAATCGTGGAATCTCGCTAACCCTAATCCTTCCAACATTTATCGTGAGGTACGTTAAAAAAAATATATATATATATATATCACACGAAAAAGAGCCCCCACCTCCATATGGGGAGATCCTTTGCGGCATGTTCTACTAGTTGATAACAAAAGAAAAATAGGCGATATCCAATTTTAGTGGACTAAATGCTGCTTACTTCAATGTATGAGGCTATTCCAACAAATTTACATTCCCTTTTTTTTTTTAGCCGTTAAAAGAAATATAGATTTATTTGCCACTAGAGCATTAGTCGGGGGAAGTTTTTACAAAAATTAGTAGAAACATTTGAGTGATTAATAAGGAATATAAAAAATTAAGTCCTCAATAGAGAGGCAGCCTTTTGGGGTCACACACACCGCCGTAGAAAGTGTGCGACCTTTCTGCCATACTTGATTTTTGTAAAAACTTCCCGCCTAATGCTCTAGTGGCAAATAAATCGCAAAAAAAAAAAAAAAAAAAAAATACAATAAATCTATATTTCTTTTAACGGCTAAAAAAGGGGGAATGTAAATTTGTTGGAATAGCCTCATACATTGAAGCAAGCAGCATTTAGTCCACTAAAATTGGATATCGCCGAAAAATATTTTGCACTGAAACCGAGGCGGAGTGCTTTTCCATGAAAGCGAAATTTCAGTTTTTCAGAATCTAAATTATTTCTGCAATAAATTTGCTGAGCTTAATTTTTTTTTTCATGCATAAAAAATTACAGTAATGTAAAATAATTCTTTAAATTTAAATTATTTAAGTCCACTGTAGGAAAGTGCAAAATTTACTATAATTAGTGGCACTATGAAAGTAGTCTCTTCACACGTGGCCGACATTCGCCATCTTGGCAGATATCACATCGGCGACAATCATATGCTAATATGAGATTAATTATTCGAAATCTAACTTACTTGAACCAGGTCTGTCTACTTCACGAACGATGTGAGTCATCCCAGCCTTATAACCCATAAAGGCGGTTAAATGAACAGGCTTTTTGGGATCATCTTTTGGAAATGCCTTTATTTTACCCTTGTGACGTTGACTTCTCTTTTTAGGCAGAAAGCCTTTAGAACCATGCCGAGGAGCTGAAAATTTACGATGAGACTGAAATGATAAAAAAAATAATAATAATACAATGAGTCTTTTGAATAATATTCTCTCATAAAACTAAAATAAAAGTTAGTCAGAAGCTGCCAGGAGTCAACTTACCATAGCTGCATACAACAACTGCGGAGAAAAGAATGAGAATTCACGCGCTGTGCCTTTATATAGTACAGTGCCCGGATTACCCAGTTCACAAGAGTTCGAGATTTAAGAACGAGAATTTGATTTGGATATTTTTTTAATATAATCTTTATTAAATAACAGTTTATATTGTCATTTTTATAATAAATATTATTTAATAGAATCTTTAAATTATAAAACAATCATGATTCTAAAGTATAAAAAGGATTTAAGAACCCAAATTAAAATTTAAATTTAAATAGAATTTTCGTATAAAAATAAGTTATTTTTTATTAATGTCTTAAATATAGTAACAATATAATATCAGAAATTCAATATAATATTTTAGAATTACTTACAGTCAAATTATATTAATGCTGAAAATCTTGATTATATCACTTAGCTTTGTTTTCTTACAACCTTGTCGTTCAGGGTTGGCAAAATGGTGGCAGACGACGTCATTGACCATGATCTTCCTTATAACAAATTCATTTTCAGTATTTTTAAGATCATAGATAAACCTGTGACAGCTTTTCGAGGTAAATTTCATGATTTTATGACTAAATTCGTTTAATTTCAATTGTCAAACATTGACTTTATTTACGTAGAAACTGTTTGTTGTTCTGATTTTGCCCTTGACGCTGGAAGGGTTATTTTTTGTTTAATTCTATTCCAGTTAAAAATCTGTTTATTTTCTTATTAGAAGGAAAATGTTATTAAATAGCTGCATAAATTCAATTTTCAATACCATCTTCCAATAAGGTATTTTCAATTCATGTGTCATTGGTTTAAAATATACATAGCAAGCTAAGGACATGTTTGTTTTGTCAAGTCAAAACAGACACACACACTGTTCTGTAAGTTAACAAATATAACATCAATATATATTCTATAATACAATTTATTTTAAACGTTCCATGTATATTTACAACCAGATCACTAACCTATTCGTCAGTTACCACCACCACTTTGAGGTATTTTCTGATACTGTAAAACATGACCTTAAATTTTGCGGTAGCCTCGTTGAAAAAGTATTGCTCTATCATATTTATTCTCAAATAAATTTTCAAAATATTTTAGTTGGAAATAAAGAGAAAAAAAGTTTCTGTTTAGCAAAAATACATCCTTCTAAAATTAAATAGCTATAAATTGTTTTCTATTCACAACACTTATTATTACAGTCCCAATTTCATTTCCAAAAGTGTAATCAATAAATATAAATCTATGTGTGTATATATATATAACATCATCATCACCGTTTTATGTCCGTTCTTCCACGCTAGCATGGGTTAGACGGGTTGTCTTGTGGGCAGTGTCCTGTGTCGGCTGACCTTGTCTTTCTAATACGGGAACTGATTCTAGCTTGATTTCTACAGCTGGATGCCCTTCCTAACACCAACCTCATTTACAGTGAGTGCTGGGTCCTTTTTTCCGTGGCGCCTACACGACCACTTTGCAGTGGAATGATAGGGACTCCAGTCCCATCATCTCATTTCTACAGCTGAGTAAACTGGAGCAATGTGAAATAAAGTGTCTTGCTCGAGGAAACAACACATCAGCCGGTCCGAGTATTGAACTCACAACCTTTCGATTGCAAGCCCAATGCTCTAACCACTAAGCCATGTGCCTATGTGTGTGTGTGTGTGTGTGTGTATATATGTATAAATATATATATGTGTGTGTATGTATTTACATATATATATATATGTGTATGAGTATGTGTATATATATATATATGTGTGTATTTATATATATGTGTGAAATTTCCCTCATTATACCTTGCTGGTATAAAAAAATAAAGAATACATTGGATAAGCATGTCTCTAAGATTGTCAAAAAGGCCGAGGGTGTCTTGGCATCACTCAGCAAGACCTTTGTTAGCCGCTCTCCAGCCATCTATTTAAAACTGTATACAGCTATGGTACGACCACACTTGGAATTCGCATCATCAGTCTGGAACCCCTATCTTGCTCAGAACATTGACCTCCTAGAAACTGTTCAGAGACGTGCAACCAAGCGCATACCCTCCATCAGACACCTACCATACTCTGAATGCCTTGCTTCCCTGGGCATGGATTCATTGAAGCTCCGACGTCTGGCAATGGACTTGGTGAATACCCACAAAGTTATTAACCATCTCGCCAATTGCAACCCTGAGCACCTTTTTGATCTCCATGTGTCTAACACACGTGGACATGCCTACAAAATCAGAAAACAGCACAGCTCCCATGACTTTCATAGACATTTTTTCACGCTCAGAGTTGCTGAAGCATGGAACAAACTGCCTACGTCAGTTGTTAGCTGCCGAGACACTGCATCCTTTAAGACACTCATGCTTCCCGAAATACGCCAAAACTACACCTGATGTACCCCTTCCATACACATGCACACGTGTGTATCATGACTCGTGCACTGTTCATTTTACTGATGTTTGTACATTGCCCTATGTACTGTACATGCACTTTTTGATGAGTTGTGGTGCACCTGGGCACTGTACACAATATTTCATTATTATTATTATTATTATATCATGACTCATACACTGTTTATTTTCCTGACATTTGTACATTATTCTATGTACTATACATGCACCTTTGATGAGTTGTAGTGCACTTGAGCACTGTACACAATTATTTCATTATTATTATAATGCTGTATTAGGTATACCTGTGCCTACTTAAGTAAAAAGAAAATAAACAAGATAGTCACAACTGATATATTTTTGACCAGTAGCAGACCTACGCAATAATCTTAGAGGTATGAACGGTAAAACCAACTGTAAATGTAGAGAAACAAAGTATCATAAAGTATTTGTTTAATTCTATATCTTGCTGTGGCTAAACAACAATACCATAGATTTTGTTATACTCTTCATTTGATGCTTTGATATATATATATTTTTCTTTTCTTATTTTTGTATTTAGAAAAGATTGTCGAGCCAATTCAAAGTAAGAATAAACACTATTTTTATCACCGTCGGTTCAGAAGAGTGCCAACCATAGATCAGTGTGAATTTAGTGATCCAGCATGTATGTTTGAAGCTGATCAACAATTCAAACGTGACCGGTATGTTAAAATTGAGGTGTTTATTCTGTTGCTTGATTTTTTTTTTTTTTTTTTTTTTTTTTCTGGAGAAGTCTGAGTTTTAAGGGTTCATTTGGGTGGAAAGTAGATGCCTTTCCTATCATTAACCACTTTACAGCGTGTACTGTGTTTATCGTGTGGGTCACCAACACTAGAGAGGTTGTCATACCATGACATGACTGAAGGATCTTCTCAACCCTCACTTTTTTTTAGTACTGGCATATTCAAAATTATAGTCTCTTAATTCTGTAACTATAAGACTTTGTTTGTTTTTTTGGCAGTTTGTGTCACTATGTAGAATCAAAATAATCTTCTAGAGATCATACTCTAGTTTCATTTCACTTCTGTTAAAAAAATGTGTCATAAAAGTTCTTCTTCCCTTTCAGTTACTATATTTTAGGTAATTTAATAAATATAATTAGAGGACATTCATCTTGATTTGTATCAGCAAATGTTTTATTTAAAAAAAAAAAAAATTAATGAAGGATTCTAGCAAAACATTGGATATTTCTTTTCTTTGCAGCACACTAACAGATCTTAACTTTTATTTATATATAGTTATCAGGATCAGCATCATAAATCTGCTTGTATGAGTTGAATAGTGGTTGTTGGAGCCCATGTCAGTCCTTATTGAGAGTTACTGCCCCCATAGATAGGTCACAGGACCATGTCTTGCTTGGATGGTTTCTATGACTAGATGCCCTTCCTAACGCTAATTATATATATTTATATCATAAAATGGGCACGAGCATATCTAATGTTAGTAATGATGATCATCAACACTTAACATTTGTTTTCCAAGCTTGCATGGGTGAGATGGGCTGTTACATACTGTGGCTAGACTGCTCAGGTGACTATATTTTGTTTGGATGCTCTGTTTTAGACTTGATTTCAATAGCTGGTTGTACTTCCTTCACATCAACCACTTTATAGCATATACTGGGAGCATTTCATCATGACTCTGGTACTACCACCTTCCAAGATGGACCATGTTCTTTTAGTTGTGGCACCAGCACTTGCTAGGTGGAGTTGGTGTTCTTCATCATAGCACCAGGACAGCCATCTTAAGACATTTTAATTATAGTGACACCCTTATTGAGGAGGAGGATTATTTTCTCAATGATTAATTCTGGTCAACAAAGGCAAGGGAGAACCTCAAAATTTGAATGAAGATTAATTAAATATGGAATGTAGTGAAATCATGTTACTGCAGTTATAGTCCAATCCAATCCAGGACCTTCTTACTCCTGATTAACCTCTACCACTTTCTGTTTGGTTTTGGTTGTGTCAGGGGTGTAACCATACTCACCATGCTTGGCCAATTGCAGGTTGGTGAGGCTGTTTAACCCATAATTGGGGTGGATGGCCATTAACTCTGAGGAGTTCATTTGCCCTTTTAACAACTCTTGTTTTTTTTGTGTTTCAGCGATTTCAGATCAGCTCCCACCACCTCCACCCAACTTTTCCTTGGTCCTCTTCTTTTTCAAGTTTCCTTTCATCATCCATATACATCACATGTCCATAGCAACATAGTCTTCTCTCTTGCACACTACATCTGATTCCTCCTATACCTAGTTTTTCTTTCAATTATGCATGCTTCGTTGTTCATGCACATTAATATTGCAAATCCATCGAAACATGCTCACTTCATTGCTCTCCAGCCTTCACATATTCACTGCCCATGTTTGCACTACCATGCAGCATCACACAACATGCAGCCATCATACAGCCAGTCAATACTTTAACTTTATCATATTCTAATTAATCATTTTAATGTTTTTCTTTTTATAGTCTTTTTTTTTATATATATTGTTATATTGGTTTATCTTTACAGAATATTGAATGTAATATTTAGTATTCCCCATATTTACCAGCATAAAAAAATGCACCCTTATTTTATGTTGCTAAATTTTGAGAAAAAAAGAGGCCTATGACTAACATAGCTTTCAGCCTTTGTGACATAGGGTAAATTTCCCTGGCTTATTTTGGGGGAAAAAACAGCATCTTTCATGCTGAGAGGTATGGTAGTTTAATACTATAAATGCAGTTCTCATGAAAAATTAAATATTGTTTACCCAACTGTTTATATTATTTTTTAATTTTATTTCTAAATTTATAATTTAAAATTTTCAGGAGCGTTGATGCTAATATATTAAAGATTCTTCGTAAACGAAGGATGGAATGCATTATGTATGAAGGTGCAAATGCTCCACAAAAATGTCAAAAGGTTGCTGAAGATTATGAAGAGGCTACTACTAACTTTTTCATAAAATGTAAGTTAAATTTGTATTATTAAATTATATTTGGCCATCAAATAAGCAGCTATATTTTAAAAAGGTTTTAAAATGACATTTATTTAGTTTGACTTGTTTGACATTGCAATTACATTTTAGTTCTTTCTGAACTGCAAAGAATTATGGTCATATGGCTCACTGGAAGTTGCTGAAATTCTACATTAGAGGTAACATAAATTGGAGGTTGAACTAGCGTTACCAGAATTAATATGAAGCATTGTGAGATATGTAACAATTGATTGGTGAGACCTTCAGAAAGCCTGTACAATGCGGTAGATATATATAAAGGGCAAAGAATGACAAATAAAACAAAACATGATATTTCAGGGCTAGGACCCTCTTTTCAATGCAAAACAAAAATTATGAGGATGATGTTAAAGTGGTTAGCTGTTAACTTACAGGAAATATAATTTTATATTGATGATGCGTAAAGCAAACAATTATTTAGATTCATTGTGGGTAGAAAACGATGCTATAAGCTTTTCCGGGTGGGAAATGACAATGGGCTGGGTGGAGTAGGAATCATGGTAGCAGAAAAGTGGGCAGATAAGATAATAGACGTAAATAGAGTGAACGACAGAATAATTAAAATAAGACTTGTCCTCAATAGAACTACGGTGACAGTAATATCCGCGTACGCACCCCAATCCGGACTGCCCAGCACTATAAAAGACAGATTCTATGAGACACTGATGTTCACTACCTCCCAAATAACCGACAGTGACTATATAATTATTGCGGGCGACCTAAATGGTCACGTTTGACAACATTGTGACGGCTACAACGAAATCCATGGAGGCTATGGGTTTGGTACTAGAAATGAGGAAGGCTCCAGAATCCTGGAATTCTGTGACGCAAATAACCTAACTATCTGCAACACTAACTTCAAAAAACGAGACAATCACTTGATCACCTACAGATCAGGGGAACATACCAGCCAGGTAGATTATATCCTTACCAGAAGACGTGACAGAGTGACTGTTGTAAACACTAAATCCCTCCCCCATGAAGAATGCACCTCCCAACATAGACTGATAATTAGCGACCTAATAGTCAGGACGAGACGTACTAGACAACAGAAGAGGACTATCCTCAGGAGAAAAATATGGAAGCTAAAGGACCCCACAGCCAAAAATAAATTTCAAAGCATATTACTTGATGCTTTCGACAGTAAGGAAGAGCATTTAGAGTCGGACAATATAGAGGGAGAGTGGGAATTTCTGAAAGCAAACCTGCTGATGGCGACAGATGAAGTCTGTGGCTGGAGCAGGCCTGTTGGCAGGAGGAGAGTAACTTGGTGGTGGAACAGTAAGGTGGAGGAGTCAATCAAGGCCAAAAAGCAGGCTTGGAAAGTATGGCGGGATGGGGGAAGTAGAGAAGACTATCAAGTGGCCAGGAGGGAAGCTAGGAGACAAGTGTACTTCGCAAGAAGGGAAGCAGAGGAAAGAAAGTTCAAGCATGTTCTACAACGCGAGGACCAAAAACGTGAGGTGTTCAGGATTGCTAGGCAATGTGTCAAGGAAAACAGTGATATTGTCGGGGAGAAGTGTGTACTAAATGATGATGGCGTACTTGCCATCACCGACGCTGATAAGAAGGTGGCTTGGAAGTGTCACTATGAAAGGCTACTAAATGAGGAGAATAAATGGGAGAAAGACAGTCTCCCCCACATCGACCCAATAGAGGGACCAGCAGTGTTAGTCGAGGGTAGTATAATAAGTAAGGCAATCAAAGATATGAAGACGGGTAAGGCGGCTGAGCCTTCGGAAATAGTTGCCGAGATGCTGAAGGCATCTGGTACGGTGGGACACACCATGGTCACCCGGATAGTCAACCAAGTCATATAGAATGGGGCTGTTCCGAAGGACTGGCGTAGCAGCATCATCGTTAACTGTTATAAGGGTAAAGGAGATGCCCTAGATAGGAGTAACTATAGAGGCATTAAATTAATCGACCAGGTCATGAAGGTCACGGAAAAAGTAATAGCGCAACTAATCAGAGAGCGAATTGATCTAGATGAAATGCAGTTCGGGTTTGTGTCAGGAAAAAGTACCACAGACGCTCTCTTCATTGTACGACAACTACAGGAGAAGTACCTAGCTAAAAGTAAACCCCTATACTTAGCTTTCGTCGACTTGGAGAAAGCCTTCGACAGAGTCCCCCGTTCCATTATCTGGTGGGCTCTTAGAAAACTAGGTGTTGATGAATGGCTTGTGAGAGCTATACAAGCCATGTATAAAGAAACAGTCAGCAAGGTTAGAATTAACAACGAATATAGTGAAGAGTTTAGTGTAAAAGTTGGTGTTCATCAGGGCTCTGTTCTTAGCCCCCTACTATTTATTATTGCCCTCCAGGCTATAACAGTGGAGTTCAAGACCGGCTGCCCATGGGAACTCCTATACGCAGATGATCTAACGCTCATAGCTGAAACAATGGCCGAGCTAGAGAAGAAATTCCAAACATGGAAGCACGGCCTAGAATCAAAAGGCCTTAAAATTAACCTGGCTAAGACTAAAGTTCTAGTTTGTAAGAAAGAAAATAAGGCGGCGGTCCCCTCCGGGAAGTGGCCATGCTCAGAGTGTAGGAAAGGCGTAGGTAGAAACTCCATTTTGTGTCCCAAATGCAAAGTTTGGGTGCATAAAAGATGTAGTGGGATCACAGGTAAGCTAACTAAGAAGATAGATTTTACATGTGGCCGGTGTTCTGGGGCAATAAGTAGCAGCAAGTGCCCAAAAAATACTAGCTCTTTCAACTGCGCAGAGGGTTCTATAGAAATAGTGGACAGCTTCCGTTACCTGGGTGACAAAATCAGCAGTGGGGGAGGGTGCTCTGAAAGTACAGTAGCTAGAGTCAGAACTGGGTGGAAAAAGTTCAGAGAGCTCATACCACTATTAGCCGCTAAAGGGTTCTCCCTAAGAATGAAAGGCAGGTTGTACGATGCCTGCATACGAACAGCAATGTTGCACGGCAGTGAGACCTGGGCATTGTGTGCAGAGGATATACGCAGACTAGACAGAAACGAAGCTTGCATGCTCCGCTGGATGTGTAATAGTAATATACGTGAACGGCAAAGCATAAACGAACTAAGGAAAAAATTAGAAATAAGAGGGATCAGATGTTGTTTACTCGAGAGAAGGCTACGTTGGTTATGGTCACGTGATGCGCATGAAGGACGATAGCTGTATAACAAAGTGCAGGGCAATAAAGATAGACGGTAGCCACGGAATAGGCAGACCCAGAAAAACCTGGGACGAGCTGATAAATTCCGACCTCACCAAGACAATGTCACTGGACTGAGACCTTTGGCGGTACTCAGTAATAGAGAAGACCCGCCTTACCTAAATACAAAGTAAAACCTACTACAGTCAGTAGGCATCTCTAACAAAATACACCTCCGTCCCACCACCCCCACCCCATCCACACCGCCCCCCTTTCAATGTAAAGTTATGTTGGTGCCACAACATCCAGGCCGAAACAAATGAGATCGTGTAGGTGTCACGACAAAAAAACACACAGTCCACGCTGTAATGTGGCCGTGTAGGCAACACGGTAAAAACCTCCCAGCCCCACACTGTAAATGTGGTTGGTGTTAGGAAGGGCATCCAGCTGTAGAAAACCCGCCAGATAGTCCTATGCGAGCAAGATAACCACTCTTGCCTCAAGTGGGAAAACCCTCCGTCCAAACCCATGCAAGCATGGAACACGGACGTTAAACGATGATGATGATGATGATGATGATATAAAAACTGAACTGGACTGGGAAAAGTCAACAGTTGACATGATTTTGATTTTGTATCAGTACTGCCGGTAATATATATATATGTGTGTTTGTGAGTGGTGTGTGTGTTTGTATGCATGAATGAGTGTTGGTATGTGAGTGGCGTGTGTGTATTTGTGGTTTGTATGCATGAGTGTTGGTGTGTGAGTGTGTGTGTGCGCGTCGTGTCAATAAGCTTTTTTTTTTTTTTAAATGGAGGGGTAAAGAGGGCCCTTGAGTCTAGTAAGACATCCTCTCTAGTGCTGGTGGCACAAATAAAAGCACCCAGTCCATGCTGTAAAGTGGCGCTGGTGTTAGGAAGGGCATCCAACCAGTGTATCAATGCCAAAACGCTTATCAGCACAGCAACAAATAGGAACAACAACAAAATATGAAGACGTCGCATCTCAGAGTTGCAACACTTAATGTTGGCACTCTCAGAGGTAGATCTGCTGAAATAGCGGAGATGCTGGAGAGAAGGCAGGTGGATGTGTGCTGCGTGCAAGAGGTGAGATGGAGAGGTGCCTCTGCGAGACTAGTCGTAAGCAAACGTCTTAGCTATAAGCTATTCTGGGTAGGTAAGGATGATGGGTTAGGGGGAGTAGGCATTTTCCTGGCTGAGAAATGGATCAATAAGACAATAGAGGTAGTTCGAGTTAGTAATCAAATAATTAAGCTTAGATTAGTTGTAGGCAGAAGACTACTGACAATCATCTCGGCCTATGCTCCCCAAGCAGGCCTAGGCAAAGATGAGAAAGACTGCTTTTACGAGCAACTTTTACAAACAACCGCAATGACAGAGGACGGAGACATCGTTATGCTAGCAGGAGACTTCAATGGTCATGTTGGACAGCTCCAGGATGGTTACACTGGGGTACATGGTGGGCACGGTTACGGCTCAAGAAATGAAGAAGGAGTGAGACTTCTTGAATTTTGTGATGCAGGTACATTGACTATTTGCAACACAAACTTCCAGAAACCTGCCAATCACCTAATAACCTACAAATCTGGTGAGCACATAAGCCAGATTGACTTCTTACAAGTTAGGCAGCGGGACAGGCAGATAGTGTCTAATATCAAGGCATACCCTGGGGAAGAATGTACCCCACAGCATAGATTAGTCGTTAGTGATATCTCAGTAAGTAAGAGATGGAATGAGACATGTAGGAAGGTGTGGAGAAGAAAGGTCTGGAAGATAAAAGACCTTTCACTAAAATACAAATTTAGGAAAGCCCTTCAAGATATATGACGAAAAAGAAGACGATTTAGAGACGTATGACATAGATAATAACTGGAATTTCTTACGTGACAACTTGCTGCAGGCTACTGATGAAACTTGTGGCTGGAGCAGAGCTCCAACCAGACAGAGAGCGACCTGGTGGTGGAACAGTACAGTAGATAAGGCCATTAGAGACTAGCATGGAAGGCTTGGAAAAAGGGTGGGAGTAGGGAAGAATATACAGCCACTAAGAGAGAAGCTAGACGTCAGGTGTACTTAGCACGCAGGGAGGCGGAGAGTAGGAGGTTTGCCAATGTTCTGCAATGGGAAGATCAGAGGCGTGCAGTGTTCCACATTGCAAGGCAGTGTGTCAATGCAAATCAGGATGTTATTGGAGATAAATGTGTCCGGGATGATGCCGGTGTACTTAGTGTCACGAATGATCAGAAAAAGGAGGCCTGGAAATGTCATTATGAGAGACTGATGAATGTGGAGAACGAATGGGAGAGAGAGAAATTACCCTTAGTAGATCCGACAGAGGGACCAGCTATTGAGATTGACGAATATAGGGTCCAAGAGGCGATTAGGGAAATGAAAAATGGAAAGGCTGCTGGACCATCGGGAATAGTTGCTGAGATGCTGAAGGCATCAGGGGACGTAGGCACTAAACTGGTTGCACGCATCATCAATCAGGCTATATATGGTGGTGTCATACCCAAAGACTGGTGCAGCAGTATTCTCATAAATTGCTACAAAGGTAAAGGGGATGCTCTGGAGAGGAGCAATTATAGGGGTATAAAACTGATAGATCAGGTTATGAAAGTGGCAGAAAGGATATTAGCACAACTAATTAGAGAAAGGGTCAAACTAGATGAGATGCAGTTTGGTTTTGTGCCTGGGAAGAGTACAACAGATGCCCTCTTCTTGGTGAGAATATTGCAAGAGAGGTTCTTAGAGAAAAATAAGCCACTATACTTAGCCTTTGTTAATCTAGAGAAGGCCTTTGATAGGGTACCCCGATCTGTCATCTGGTGGTCCCTAAGGAAGCTAGGTGTTGAGGAATGGCTTGTGAGGACGGTGCAAACTTTGTACAGAGGTACTCTCAGTAAAGTCAGGGTAGGAATGGAGTTTAGTGAGGAATTCCAAATACAAGTAGGAGTACATCAGGGTTCGGTCCTCAGCCCGCTCTTGTTCATTATAGTCCTCCAAGCCATAACAGAGGAGTTTAAGACTGGCTGTCCATGGGAACTTCTCTATGCTGATGATCTGGTTCTTATAGCAGAATCAGTAGAGGAGCTAGAGAATAAATTCTGGCTATGGAAACAGCAGTTGGAAGCAAGAGGACTGAGAGTGAACCTAGCTAAGACAAAAGTGTTGATGAGTAGAAAAGAGGACAAAACCCTGATTCCGTCAAGGAAATGGCCATGTTCGATATGCAGAAAAGGAACTGGCATAAATTCTATAAAATGCACACAATGAAAATCCTGGGTACACAAGAGATGTAGCGGGATAGCAGGCAAACGAACAGGTAGGGAGAAATACGTATGCAGTAGATGTACAGGGAAATTAGACAGTAGAAGTCGCATTGATAGACACATTTTTCAAATGCAGGCGGGTGCTATAGAAGTGGTGGATAGCTTCCGGTACCTAGGAGATCAGATTAGCATGGGAGGAGGGTGTTCCGAGGCCATAGTATCTAGAATAAGGACGGGTTGGAAGAAGTTTAGGGAGCTGCTTCTTCTGTTGACGAAGAAGGGTTTCTCCCTGCGTACGAAAGTCCGGTTGTATGATGCCTGTGTGAGGAGCACAATGCTGCATGGTAGTGAGACATGGGCAGCAACTGCAGAGGATATGCGACGGCTGGAGAGAAATGAGGCAAGCATGCTCCGTTGGATGTGCAGTGTAAATGTGCGTGAACGACCCAGCATAAATGTGTTGAGAGAGAAACTGTGTCTGAGAGGGATAGAATGTAGTGTACGGGAGAGGAGACTGAGGTGGTATGGACATGTGATGCGCATGGAGGATGACCGATGGGTGAAGAAGTGCCAGGAAATGCCAGTTGAAGGAAGACGTGGTCGAGGTAGACCACGAAAAACATGGGCGCAGGTGGTGAGAACAGACCTCAGATCATTGAAGCTCACGGTGGAGATGACGAAGGACCGTGACAAGTGGAGAGATGCTGTGCTGAATAAGACCCGTCCCACCCTTGCAAGCAGGGAAAAGCGGACATAAAATGATGATGATGATGATGATGATAAAAAGATGGTTATGTATTGAAAAGTATTAGGTTTTCTTCTTTTGTCTATTTGCTTTATGCATGTGTATGTGGATGTGTGTAATTTCCCTTGATTAGAGAGAAAGTTAATTTTTGTAGTGCAGAGAAATAGAATCAGATAAATCACCTCTGCTATATTTCTTATTTTATTAATTCTGAAAGAAGGAAAGATCAAATCTACTGCTGCATCCAGTTGTATGACTAAAAATATTACATTTTGTGAACTAAATGTTTAAAGTGAATATTCAACTCTCAGAATGTTGAAAGCAATAGGATAATAACTACCTTCTTATATGAACAAAAGTTCTTGTTCTGTGAAATGGTTAGACACTTACTCCTGTATATTATTGTACATTAATTTAGTGAATTTCTTATTACTAATCTGACAAGTATGCAATATGTTATGCCTTGTTGAGGAAATCTAATAAAACTAAAATATATCTAGAGTTGTACTCATTTGCAAAGATAAGGTTAAATTAATATTTGTCATTGAACTAGTATTTTCTTCTTACCACATAAATTTTACTTAATTATATTTGCCCCCTCACTACATTAAATATGATGACCCTTAGATTGACTGAAATAGTTTAGAGAAAACAATTGTATAATTATTTGTTAAAATTTAGATTTGTTAATATAACATCAATTACATATGTATTCCATACAGATGGTGATATTGGAGCAGCAGCTACTGTTGTAGATGCCTACATGAAGCAGAAACACCGCATGATCTGGGAAAGAAGACAGGAAATACTAGGTACTGGTAAACGATTACGCTGAAAACCTTTAGAAAATGTCAGTAATTTTTAGGCCGGTTTCTATTTTTCCAAATTTGTGAGTATTAGAAAATAAATGAATAACAACAATTTATGATTTTTGCTTTAATTTATTTTTAGAATCTTTTTAGTAAAGATATTTTAAAGATATCCTTGCTAAATGCATTGTGCTAACTTCCTAATTCAATACATCAAATGGTGAATTTTCTGATAATTTAATTCAGTTTACCAATCATTCTTTTTCAGAAAAATGAAATGCTTAGGTAACTTAGGTAATTTAGCATTCTTGTGGTAAGATAGGATATATGGTTAACAAGATCACACCTTATTGTTTTGATGTCTGTTTCTTATAGCAGATACCAATTGAATTGTTTGAGGCAGTCACAAAGTACTCAATGGTGTGAAAATTTAATACATTTTCATCCAGAGAAAACACAAAAAGTTAAGAAAGTGTGACACCAAGAATAAATTGACCAAATGCATGTGGCCATAACAAATGTTTCTACTTTTTGGCACAAAGCCAGCAATTATTCCAGTGTATTATTGGTGCTTTATTTTATCGACCTCCGTAAGGATGAAAGGCAAAGTTAACCTTGGTGGGATTTGAACTCAGACCGTAAAGGGCCTTAACTCTATGCTGCAAAACATGGTGTCTGACCCTGGCCATAGTAATACCTCAACATTGATATATACAAACAGGTTGAATAGACAAGAATCGATAATAATCTTCAATAGGTTTCTGTGAAATCGGGAAGGTTCATCATGGGTTGGACAATGTATATGCAACTAGTGATAGAACAGGAATATCCCTTCATTGGCAGATGTTTGTTGAATATACTCCGATGTAGCCCAGTCTATAGGAGGCAGTGGGGCATTCTACTGTAGTAGTAAATTTGCCAGTGTCATCACATGACTTTTCTCAAAAGAGGAAGGTCAAATTAGCCAAAGTTTTGGCGGGTAAATTCAAGGTGTGAACAAAAGATTTTTTCACAGCCACAAAGAAACGCTCTCAATTAGCTTTATATACAATCAATTAAATAATCAATTATATGAAACTAGGGGGATAATAATTGTTTCTACTTTTTGGCACAAGGCCAGCAATTACCCAGTATATTACTGGTACTTTATTTTATCGATCCCGTAAGGATGAAAGGCAAAGTTAACCTCAACGGGATTTGAACTCAGACCGTAAAGGGGCGTAACTATGCTAGAAAGCATGGCGGCCAACCCTCTACCGATACTGCCAATTCACCGCCTAGGGGAATAATAATGATAATAAAAATGTGTATAGATCAAAGTTGTAACTGTAGTACACCAGATAACAATTGAATTGTTTGAGGCAGTCACAAAGCACTCGGTGGTGTGAAAAGTTAATACATTTTCCTCTAGAGTAAACACTATATAGTTATATATATATATATAGTTATATATATTATATATATATATATATATATATATAGTAATAATAATAAAATTGAAGACTAAAATCCAAAGAGGGCTCAATAAGGAAAATATATATCAAATATATAAGAACCGTAGAGCAAATATTTATTAAAATAACAGATTAAAGTTTAAGCAAAGAATCGCTGCTTTCACCCTTAACGGGATCTTCAGAAGATCCTGTTAAGGGTGAAAGCAGCGACTCTTTGCTTAAACTTTAATCTGTTATTTTAATAAATAAAAATATATATATATATATATAGAAATAAATATGGTTTAATAAATATAATTTCCATTTATTTAATACCGTAAATATACTCCAAATACTTGTTGAGTGCTTTTATATCAGTTATAAATATTTACTCGTAACCCAACAACTTAAATATAACTTTCCATATATATATATATATATATATATATATATATATATTATATATTATATATTATATATATATATATTATATATATATATATATATATATATATATATATATATATATATATATATATATATATATATATATATATATATATATATATATATATATATATATATATATATATATATGCACATGGCTTAGTGGTCAGAGCATTGGCCTTGCAATCGAAAGGTTGTGAGTTCAATTCTCAGACCGGGTGATGTATTGTTTCCTTGAGCAAGACACTTTATTTCACATTGCTCCAGTTTACTCAGCTGTAGAAATGAGATGATAGGGACTGGGGTCCCTATCATCTCATTTCAAAATCACCCAGCACTCACTGTAAATGAGGTTGGTGTTAGGAAGGGCATCCAGCTGTAGAAATCAAGCCAGAATCAGTTCCCGTCCCACCCTTGCAAGCAGGGAAAAGCGGACGTAAAATGATGATGATGATATGTAAATTTATAAGTGGGAAAGCAAACAAGATAAAAAGTTACCTAATTTATTTCAAGATCCCCGAATCCATTTTTGCTGTGTAAGAAGCAGCTTGGCTATTCCAATAATTTAGGATATCCTTCACTGTGAGAATTCACAGCTAATCAGGGGACTTCTCAATCCAAGAAAAAGATTTTTCAAGTGATAATTTTAAATGGGAAAAGCAAATAAGATTAAAAAAAAGTTACCTTATTTACTCTGAGGTCCTGAATGTAGTTTCGCTATGTGTATATATATATATATATGTCCCACCCTTGCAAGCAGGAAAAAGCAGATGTAAAATGATGATAATGATATCATCATCACCATTTTACGCCCACTTTTCCATGCTAGCATGGGTAGACAAGTTGTCCTGTTGTGGGCAATGTCAGGTCAGGTGACTGTCTTGCTCATACAGAACTGATTTTGGCTTGATTTCTACAGCTGGATGCCCTTTCTAATGCCAACCTCATATATATATATGTTTGGTGGGAAAATATATGGTCACATTTTGGTAGAATTATATTGCCTTTTCAAGTGTGTATTATTGATACCAGTTTTTGTATTTCTTTTTTTTACTGACAATAATGTCAAAGTTATTTGATATAAATCTATGACCTATTCTCTAATAATAGGGTGATATGGTGAAATGATAAGGTAGATAGAAAACCAAAAGACAAGACTGAGGTAAAGGGGAATGCAGGGAGCAATACCAAATAGCTAGAAGGGGCCAAGCACCAGGTTTAACTAGCAAGGGCAGAGGCAGAAAAGAAGTTTGCACATGTTCTGCGTCATGGAGAATAAATGGGACAGCAAGGGCCAACCTCATGCAGACCCCCGACTGAGGGACTAGCTATAAAAGTTGACAGCAGTGTAGTAGATAAAGATATGAAACTAAGCAGCTGAACCATCTCGTGTAGTTGCTGAGATGCTAAAAGCATATGTATGGCATGGAAGGATATGTACTAGTCAGACACATAGTTAATCAAGTAGTACAGGAAGGGGTCAAACTCAATGACTGGTGCAGAAGTATCATTGTAAATTGCTACAAGGACAAAGAAGATGCACTAGAGACAAGTAACTACAGAGGAATCAAGTTGATGGACTAAGTCATGAAAGTTGCTGAAAGGTTGAAACACAACTAATTAGAGACAGATCAAGTTAAATGAGATGCAGTTTGGATTTCTACCAGACAGGGATACTACTGATGCCCTCTTTCTGGTGAAACAACTGCTGGAAAGGTAGGCAGGATCACATGCTCTGTAATTTTGTAGTTACTTAGGAAGCTAGTTGCCGATGAATGGCTAGTGAAGGCCATGCAGACCATGTATTCAGGATAGAGAGTTGGCAATAAGTACAGTGATGAATTTGAAGTGCAGTGGGTATCCACTAGGGCTTAATCCTCAGTCTGCTCATGTTCATCTTTGTCCTTTGGGCCATCACCAAGGAGTTTAAAACTGGCACTCCATGAAAGTTCTTATATGCTAATGACCTAGTCCTCATAACTGAATCCATAGGAAAGAGAGTTGGGACAACATTTTGAGCATGAAAGAAGAACCTAGAGTTGAAAGGCCTAAAAGTAAACTTAGCAAAGGTGAAAGTGTTAATAAGTAGGAAAGAGGATTGGGAAGTGGTCTTGTTCAATATGTCAGAAAGGGGTGGGCAGAAATTCTATAAGGTGCACACAATGTAATCAATGGATGCACAAGTGATGTAGTAGGATACAGACTTTGCATGTGGAAAAAGCACTGGAGAAATGGCCCTCTTCTAGATGGGGGCTGACAACCTGCAATGTTTGATAATAATAATAATAATAATGAAATTATTGTATACAGTGCTCAGGTGCACTACAACTCGTCAAAGGTGCATGTGTAGTACATAAAATAATATACAAATGATCTTGGGACTTGTTAAAGGTAATTGTGCAACTGACTCTCATTGGGAATTACAATAATTTGAAATGAAAGGGGACAACTGTTGGTTTTAGCGGTATTCATCATCATCATCATCATCAACGTTTAACGTCCGTGTTCCACGCTTGCATGGGTTTGGACGGGGGTAGTCCCACTTGAGGCAAGAGTGATTGTCTTGCTCGCATAGGACTGTCTGGCAGGTTTTCTACAGTTGGATGCCCTTCCTAACACCAACCACATTTACAGTGTGGGTCTGGGAGGTTTTTACCGTGTTGCCTACACGGCCACATTACAGCGTGGACTGTGTGTTTTTTTGTCGTGACACCTACACGATCTCATTTGTTTCGGCCTGGATGGCGCGGCACCAACATAACTTTACATAGAACGGGGTGGTGTGGATGGGGTGGGGGTGGTGGCGGGACGGGGTGTATTTTGTTAGAGATGCCTACTGGCAAGGCGGGTCTTCTCTGTTACTGAGTACCGCCAAAGGTCTCGGTCCAGTGACATTGTCTTGGAGAGGTGTAAGTGTGTGAGATCGGAGTTTATCAGCTCATCCCAGGTTTTTCTAGGTCTGCCTATTCCGTGGCTACCGTCTATCTTTATTGCCCTGCACTTTGTTATACAGCTATCGACTTTCATGCGCATCACGTGTCCATACCAACGCAGCCTTCTCTCGAGTAAACAACATCTGATCCCTCTTATCTCTAATTTTTTCCTTAGTTCGTTTATGCTTTGCCGTTCACGTATATTACTGTTACACATCCAGCGGAGCATGCAAGCTTCGTTCCTCTCTAGTCTGCGTATATCCTCTGCACACAATGCCCAGGTCTCACTACCATGCAACATTGCTGTTCGTATGCAGGCATCGTACAACCTGCCTTTCATTTTTAGGGAGAACCCTTTAGCAGCTAATAGTGGTATAAGCTCTCTGAACTTTTTCCAACCAGTTCTGACTCTAGCTACAGTACTCTCAGAGCACCCTCCCCCACTGCTGATTTTATCGCCCAGGTAACGGAAGCTGTCCACTATTTCTATAGAACCCTCTGCGCAATTGAAAGAGCTAGTATTTTTTGGGCACTTGCTGCTACTTATTGCACCAGAACACCGGCCACATGTAAAATCTATGTTCTTAGTTAGCTTACCTGTGATCCCACTACATCTTTTATGCACCCATACTTTGCATTTAGGACATAAAATGGAGTTTCTACCTACGCCTTTCCTACACACCGAGCACGGCCATTTCCCAGAAGGGACCGCCGCCTTGTTTTCTTTCCTACAAACTAGAACTTTGGTCTTAGCCAGGTTAATTTTAAGTCCTTTTGACTCTAGGCCGTGCTTCCATGTTTGGAATTTCTTCTCTAGCTCGGCCATTGATTCCGCTATGAGTGTCAGGTCGTCTGCGTATAGGAGTTCCCATGGGCAGCCTGTCTTGAACTCCTCTGTTATAGCCTGAAGGGCAATAATAAATAGTAGGGGGCTGAGAACAGAGCCCTGATGGACGCCAACTTTTACGCTAAACTCTTCACTATATTCGTTGTTAATTCTAACCTTGCTGACTGTTTCTTTATACATGGCTTGTATAGCCCTCACAAGCCATTCGTCAGCACCTAGTTTTCTAAGAGCCCACCAGATAATGGAGCGGGGGACTCTGTCGAAGGCTTTCTCCAAGTCGACAAAAGCTAAGTAGAGGGGTTTACCTTTAGCTAGGTACTTCTCCTGTAGTTGTCGTACTATGAAAAGAGCGTCTGTGGTGCTTTTGCCTGACACAAACCCGAACTGCATTTCATCTAGGTCAATTCTCTCTCTGATTAGTTGCGCTATTACTTTTTCCGTGACCTTCATGACCTGGTCGATTAATTTAATGCCTCTATAGTTACTCCTATCTAGGGCGTCTCCTTTACCCTTATAACAGTTAACGATGATGCTGCTATGCCAGTCCTTCGGAACAACCCCATTCTGTACGACTTTGTTAACTATGCGGGTGACCATGGTGTGTCCCACCGTGCCAGATGCCTTCAGCATCTCAGCAACTATTTCCGAAGGCCCAACCGCCTTACCCGTCTTCATATCCTTGATTGCCTTACTTATTATATTCCCCTCGACTAACACTGCTGGTCCCTCTATTGGGTCGATATGGGGTATAAATTCTAGGTATAAATGCGATGTCTCCCTTACCACATCCAGGGAGGATTTTAGCTTTGATAATGTGAAGCTGTAATTCAGTCACAATCACATGCATACCATTGCACAATATTGGCTGATCTAGGTTTCTGAGAAGCATGATCACTATACTCTTTATCAATTCAAGGTTGTGTAGCAGCATAGTGTATGGTTCCAGACAGTCAAGAAATTCAATGGGATAATGAACAGCTGCATCCTCATCAACAACTTTGTCAATAGATTTATAGGACTGGCTACCTCCAGGGATTATTTGTGAGAGATTTTTGTTGATGGTATTCACTGTGATGTTTTTGGAGGCAAGAATTGCTTTTAAACACAGCCACTCTCCATCGGAATGGTGGCTTTGAAAATTGGGGAACACTTAATTAATTAAGTTTTCAGTGCTTTTCACAACAGGACAAAATGATGAAGGATCAAAACATCCTTCAGTATGAAGAGATATTTTGCCTTCACCAAGTTTCAGAAGCTTTCGATCATCCAAGTGGATTCAATTGAATTCTTGACCTATTGAACCCCACTTCCCACTTCACCACCACACCTTCATAAAGAACATATATATATAAAAAGAAATTTTGACAGAAAACTCACGTATATTGGATCTGCTCACAGAATACATGAAAAAACATTTAAAAAAAATTTAATATTTAATAGGTAATATTTGATAACATTGTAATACCAATCAAAAGCAGTTATATTTAATGCAATTATAAAATTATTCATTCTGTCAGATGAAAGAATAAATAATCTTTAAATATACTTCTGTGCATTTTCACCTTCACTTTTTAACTATAACCTTTGTTTTGTATAGAACTTTACACTCTTTTCCAACCACACACACATACATATATATATATATACTAGTTGATCAGTGTCAGCAATAGTGTTGATTGTATTTACCTTTTTCATTCCAGGATTGGTCTGCCATGTATACCAGGTTACTGAATATATGAACAATCATACAAACTTGGAAATTTGCCTTTTACTTAATTAATTAATGGGTTGTATAAGATAAGCCCTATAGTTTATGTTGATTACTGACATGTGGAAATAATTAAAGATAAGAATGTTATTTTGATAATTTATTTTTAGCATTTATTTATACAAATGTTCAGCATATATGTACAAATTGCATACAGGATTAAATGTATGAGTAACTTTGAAGAATTATCTATTTACAATGACAAATGTAGGGTAGAACTCAGGGCCTTGTGATTCGAAGGCGACCTTCTATTTGTAGTTACATGACTGAGATAGGAGATATATTCTGTGTATGTGTGTGCATATGTAATTTTTAATGACTTACAGATGGATATCTATATATACATACAAACTCAAGCAATGTATTATTATGGTTGATACTAAGTAGAAAAGTGGCAGTGACTTCAGTTTCAGCTTAATTGCTTCACCTGGCAACCAAATAACCTATTAAGATGAAACTTCAAAGTTGCTGCCACTTTTTTTACTTAGAAAATGAATTTCTACACCTTAGCCATTGAGTACTGAGTGCTCATTCAGTTAATGTTTGGATGTTTTAGATACTATCATAATTTAACCCTTTAACATTTAAACTGGCCGTATCTGGCCAGAATTATCTCACCTCTTTCTGTTCAAACCGGCTGCTCATATGTATGTTAAGGAATTGTTCACAAAATAAATAACAACAAAATGTTATAGATTCAATATTATGTGAGATAATTAAGTGAGATAAAGCCTTTACTGTGAAAATATAATAGTATATATAGAATAATGTAAAAAAGGTTAAAGACATATTCATGAATAAATAAACACACACACATAGAAGTTAGTTCCACAACAGTTAATTAACCATTTTCAAAGACATATGTTTCACCTTGCAGATCTTCAAACTCGACTGCCATACTTGTCCCAGTGTACACATATATATGCATGTATATATATATACATATATATAATGCATACATATATTTTTTAACAAAATATTCAATCATGAACTCCTCACTCAATCATCTTCATGAAGTCCCAAGCAAAGACTATAGGGGCTCACAGTAACATATTTTCATCCTAAATATACCAATACTGCATCCCATTATGCATTGAGTATTATTTTGATTAGTAGTCTTTCTAAGCTCAGCACCACAGACAATCCATATATATATATACATATATATACATACATACACATATATATATAATGTGTGTTTGTGTATATGTCCTTGTCTGTCTTTATTTTTACTCTTTGTTTATGTCCATTTGGTTTGACAAATATAGATTGATAGAATGAATACCAGACATGAAAAATGTGTATTGAGGTGTCATTACAACAGATTAAATCTCTTAAAGGTTGTTCTCCAGCATGGCTGCAGTCTAATAACTGAAACTAAACATTTGTGTAATGGGATCAGAGCCGAAGATATGTGATTATGAAATGAACTTCTTAATCACATCATGATACATGCATTCATGATGACATAAGGAAGAGAACAGATGCATCAAATGGATTTAACTCTCAACATCCTGTACTACAGGAAACTGCATGAGCAAAACAGTCTTGAAAAGTACAAAACAACACTATGGTTGCATCACATTTAAGATTTAAGTCTTTACTTTAGTTTATTGTGAATTTTCACACTGATTTGTCCACTAGTAAAGATACTGCAAACATTTGAATTAACACACCAATTTTTAGTCCTGCTAAATCATTTCAGGATGTTAAGAGTTAAAGGAATTCAGAGGTGCTGAGATTGTTGTAAAATAAAGATAAAAACATGGATTACATTGACCATAAGTCACCTTATAAAACTTTGTTTGTATCCATATTCATCATCTTCATCATGGGGCCCAAGTTTGTCAATCTCCTCATGTGGGCCCTGGAAACTGATCTCTAATTTCGATCAGGCAAACAACCACAACCTAAAACCAACTAATACACAAGAAGATGAAGAAGATCTTCATCAACACCATCGTCCTTTTTATGTCCATTTTTACCATGCTGGAATGGGTTGGGTGAAACTCTGAGACAGTATTTCATGGTCAGATTTTCTTCCTGATGACAACCCCTATTTTTCTTAAGTATAATATCCGTCTTCATACAAATGGCTGGACTATGAAACAAACAAATATCAGCACCTGCCCAAGCCAAGATGCACACATATATACACACATACACACACTGACAAATACACACACACACAAATATACACACAAGCACACAAATACATATACACACACACAAATACATATACACACACACAAATACACACAAATGCACACAAATACACACACGTGCACAAACACATATACATAAAATATACAAGGGATTCCATTGAGTTTCCATCTACCAAGTTCACTGAGGCAGAAGTCTTTTCCAGATTGAACCTGAACCTTGTAATTACAAAGTACATTTTTAACCACACAGCCATACCTACACACATTATTCTTATCCATATTATAGACAAATAATTTATAAGCTGCCATTTCTTTAAAAAATAGTAAAACTGTTTTTAATTGCCAAGTTAAGCAGTTTATTGATTTAAAACCCCTGAGATAGTTTTGTTTTCTTTTCTTTTTATTAAAATTAACAGTTTGGCTACTATTTTTAATTACTTGGTTACCTTCACTAGCTAACACAAGCAATATATGTCCTTTCAGAATCCCTGAGAATAGCCATTTCAAGATTTGCATTTTTTCATTTCCTTTTTTATTATAAAGAAATTTTGAAATTCTTTATATATATATATAATTTTGAGTATGTATTGGTTGTTTACCAACACTTCAGTATGCAGGTTGGAGCTCAACGAAGCTAATTTTACCCTGTTGACTTACACTTCTTGTTTATATATATATATATATATACACATATAGCGTACCGTCGCCATTTGAAGTCTCGGTATTTGCGGTCCCAGTTAGTTGCAGATTTTTGTATCTAACTAATAATTGTTCGTAGAAACCACCGCACATTTGCAGAATCGTAAATATCTTCCGCAATTTTTTACGGCTTTTTTCCTGGCAATATATATTTTTTCACACTTTTTAATGCTAAATTATTAATAATAATATACCATATTTGCCAGCCTATATTTTACATTATGTTTTGCCGTTTATAGGCATTTTTATGGACCACGTTCAATATTCACGGTTTTTCACTCTTCGCGGGTGCTCTAGGAGCATAACCCCTGCGATTACCGGGAAACAACTATATATATATATATATTATTTCATTTTTTTATTTTATATATATATATTTTATTTTATTTTTTTATTTTATATATCATCATCATCATCATCATCATCATCGTTTAACGTCCATGTTCCACGCTTGCATGGGTTTGGACGGGAGTTTTCCCACTTGAGGCAAGAGTGGTTGTCTTGCTCGCATAGGACTGTCTGGCGGGTTTTCTACAGCTGGATGCCCTTCCTAACACCAACCACATTTATAGTGTAGGACTGGGAGGTTTTTACCGTGTTGCCTACACGGCCACATTACAGCGTGGACTGTGTGTTTTTTTGTTGTGACACCTACATATATATATTTTTTATATATATATATTTAATATAATTTTTCTAATTTCATTTCAGTTTATTAAAGAAATATGCTGTTTGCTAAATGAAATGCTTCTAGTGTACATTGATAACATTTGGTATTTGTTTGATGAGATTTCTTTCACATGCATTTTATTTAAAGGTGATTTTCAACTTATTGTTGTAAATCTATTAAGAACAATTAGTAGTTTAATCATTCTGTGTGTTCATGTTTACCATGTCACCTATTTGGTCTACTCATATTCAGGGGCAGTGGAAGCATTTCTGAATCGGGGGGGGGGGGGGGGGGGGCAAATTTGGTCAGTTTATTTGTAGTGGTTAGTTTAGTTGTTATCAAATATCAACCAAGATATAAAAATAACTTTGATATGTGATAAACATAACTGTTTCTACTTTAGGCACAAGGCCAGCAATTACCCAGTGCATTAATGGTACTGTAGCGCATATACAAATAGATATGCGTTTTGGTAGTTTGGGGAGAAAAATATAATTATTGGAGGGGCCATGCCCCCTCCCCCCGTTCCACCGCCCCTGATATTTGTTAACAGTCTGTGGGTAAGTCATTAATGAAATCAATTTCTCAAGAGTTCACTACAAACCAAGTATCCCCCCTCCCCAGCTTTACAACCAATTTCCCATGTAGCATGGGAGGCAATAGTTTCAAAACATTAAAATGTCCTTTCCTACTGCCAATTACTCAACTGTTATAAAAAAAAAAAGAGTGAAACAAACTTGTCCTGAAAGTACAATAAAATAGCTTCATGTAAGCAGTATAATAATAATAATAATAAAATTATTGTGTACAGTACTCAGGTGCACTACAACTCATCTACTCCAATATATTATACATGGACAATAAATAGAGTTAGTTAACATTTTGTAATTGGAGTTATCTGGTTAGCACTATTGATTTGAAGGTACAGAAATGAGAGAGGCAATGTTTATGTCTTTACCTAAGATATTAATAACAAATAAAGAAGTACAACAAGAATGTGTGCAGTGTTTTTTTTTCTCAGATCTATGTTATATATTTTTTTTTTCATTGATTGTTCTCTTCATAATCAGCATCATCAGCAGTATCATTATCATCAGTTTTTTTGTTGCTTGTCAAATTCACAATTCAGCAACTTTCTATACATCTCAGTTCGGCATTTTTCTATTGGCAGTATCGGTAGAGGGTCGGGCACCATGCTTTGACGCATAGAGTTACGGCCCTTGCCATTCTGAGTTCAAATCCCGCCAAGGTTAACTTTGCCTTTCATCCTTACAGGGTCGATAAAATAAAGTACCACTAATACACTGGAATAATTGTTGGCCTTGTGCCAATAGTAGAAACAATTATTCTTTTGTAGGTGGTGGATTGGCAATATCGGTAGAGGGTCAGACACCATGCTTTGCAGCAAAGAGTTACGGCTCTTCATGGTCTGAGTTCAAATACCGTCAAGGTTAACTTTGCCTTTCATCCTTACGGGGTCGATAAAATAAAGTACCAGTAATGCACTGGGATAATTGCTGGCCTTGTGCCAAAAGTAGAAACAATTATTCTTTTTTACAGGCCCAATATTTTCAGAAGTACATTGCTACAAGTGATTCTTTCCAAGGTAGTCGTTGATCTTCTTCTGCTGTGTTGAGTGCCGGTAGACTTGATGATTATGAATAAGCCTGTTTTTGTCTTTGTTTTGTTTTTCTGTATTGCATGAGTATTTGGGTGGGTTTTTAAAGATTTGTTGTTCACTGTATCATCAATTTCTATGACAGTGCCAGCAAAGTCACATATATATATGTGTGTATGTATATCCTCCTCATCATCATCATCATCACCACCACCACCACCACCACCACCACCACCACCATCATCATCATCATCATCATCATCATCATCGTCATCATCCATCAACATCATCATCATCATCATCATCATCATTATCATCATTATTTGATTTCTATTTTTCCGTGTGTATATAGGTGGATTCCTGACATATATTGAGAGGTGACCACATTTAAAAAAGTACTCAATACGTTAGAAGAGTAAAGGCATCTGATGATTTCTTATGAATGAAACAGTTCTAGTCCTGTAGAAGTAATTTCTATAATAAAATGAATACACGCGCACACACGCGCACACACACACACACACACACACACACACACACACACACACACATATATTACTGTACATTTCTATTATATGTTTGTAATTCTAATAAGTGCTGCTGGACGTAAATTTTGCTTTTTAAGAAACATATTTGTTTTCTTCAGATGAAACATATCACGGTAGGCTTTATGAAAAGCCTTGTTCAAAAAGACATAGGTTACAGGGTTACTTATGGAGGTTGTAAGTCCCAACAATGTGAATCCTTTTCCAAATGTCAGGAGAATATCGTTGTTAAACCATAACATTTGGATTAAAACAACTGTGTAAAATGGCATCCATAACAAGCAGAAGAGGCATACTACTATTCCGTATAAAAGAAGTGACCTTGAATTTTTTATTTTTTTTCTAGTTAGTCCTGGAAGAATAACATTAGCATCAGGTTTCATAATGACTTTCTGCAGTCTCTTTGCAATAGAAAATACTTTTAAATAAAGAATTATAACAACTATACTGACGAAAAAAAACTGCACGACTAAAATAAACATATAACCAACAGGAAAAACAATGTTTAGGTGGCAGGGTTTGTGTTCATCCCAGTAATTCCAATAGAATGGCACAAACCCAAGAACAGAGCTATAAAGCCAAAGTAATCCAGATATGATGAAAACTTTTTTGGTTGACATTAGAGAACTATAATGGAGTGGGTGCACCACAGATAAATACCGATCCAATGTGATTGCCAACACATGCGTTTGTGATGTACTGCAAGGAAGCAAGAAGGAAATGTATCGCCAGAGGCATGCAAATTTATTCTTTGATAAAAATGGATGTACGTAGGAAACTGTATGATAAGGCAGAGATAAGGCCATGATAATATCAGTTAATGCCAGTGTTAAAACAAAGTGGTTTGTAGGAGTACGCAGACGTTGATATCTTATAATGGCTACAACCACAGTTCCATTTCCAAATAATATAACAACCATGATCAATATAGAAAAGGCAGCCATTGTGTCTTGTCTTTCCCATATTGTAGTAGTCTCAACAGTCTCATTGCTATTAGGAATATTAGGTAACATTTTCAGTAAAGAAAAATATATTTACAGGTATTCAAAATATCTGTTGCTTTCTATCTTAATTGGCAAGTTTTTCTGTATGTTTTCTTGCTTTAAAATCCCATTGGCATGCATTGATCTTTCTGTCTGAAATAAAAGAAAAAAAAAGATAGAAAATGAAATTACTTCAGAAATAATTACATTAATATAAGTTAGCAGTATTTTTTCTAACAAATAGATATATTTTGAAGATCATTGGTCTTTTGTTATTTGTTAGTTCTTACTTGAGTCATTAGAGCACAGGATTATATCCCTTGGTATTTATTTCAATTCACTGAGCTCTGAGTTCAAATCACATCAAAATCAACTTTACCTTTCATCCTTTTGAAGTAAAAAATAAAATACTAGTCCAGTACTGGGGTCAATTCTCTCTCTCTCTCTCTCTCTCTCTCTCTCTCTCTCTCTCTCTCTCTCTCTCTCTCTCCTTCTCTGGAAGAATTGGTTGTGTTCTAACCTGGAGAAAAATGAGCTCCACCAGTTTAAAATATCAAAACAGTGCCTCTATGAATCCATCAAAAGTTAAGACACCTTTTCAATTTCTTTATTTCTTATTTAATCTAGGAAAGCAATAGAATAGTGTAAAATTCACATATGATTGCTGGCCAATTAAAGGTTAAACAGGGTGCTCCTGTACTCAGGTCATTAACCCTGGCCAACAGCACCAAGACAGAATTTGAACTCAGAAAACAAAGAGCCACAACAGATACCACAAGGCTCTGATAATTCCACCATTCCATCACCCTGGACTGTTACTTTATTTATCAACTCTGAAAAGATGAAAAGTGAAGTTGATCTCATTCTATCACTGTTCTAATAACTGCCAATTTACATTTAGCCACCTACTAAAATAATGATGATTACCTTAAAACATCTGGCTGGATAATACTTACCAATCCCACTTTATCTCAGAAATGTTAAAGGATTGGCAATAGAAAAGAAGTGTTAACCCTTTAAAAATTTATATACAGTGGAAAATAACAGTTTTGTATCATAGAATCTGGAGGAGTCTCAAGTGGTTTGTTTATGAGACAGTTGTTGTAGAAAGTAAAATTGTTCCAAGTTAGCATGAAAATATGACTCATGTGACATAAGCTAGTATGAAAAATGTTTCTCTGAATTCTAAATAACAAAAAATCAACACAAATAAATATTAATTTAACTTGATAATTTTAAGTGAAAGAAGATGTGAAAATATTGTTTGTTTGCTTTTGTCACTTTGTTGCATGAGAGCATGTGTGTGAGTGTGTGTGCGTGAGAGAGAGAGAGAAAGAGAGTATGGAGACATTTGTCCCTTGTAGTCGTTGTTATTTATTAACCCCGAGTCATTCCTGACTAAGCAAGGCCTATGATCAAAAGCATTCTAGTTATGATCATTCCATCATTTCCATTGGGCATTGCATTCACAGCCTTATCCTGCTGAAAGCACCACTTCTCATCCAATCATTGAAGTTAAGCAATATTGAGACTAGTTAGTACTTAGATAAGTAGCCATTTGGGAAATATCGGTGCTGTAAGAATGTTTTTATGGGTAGATGTGAACATTAAAAGTTGTAGAAAAGGCAGCCCATTGTTGCTCAATGGTTTTGTGCCTTATATTTTAAAAAAATGTGAATTGGCACCAGGAAAGGCATACGACCATAGAATTCTGCCTTCAAATCCATACAAGCATAGAAAAATAGACATAAAACTGATGATGATGGCGACAACAACGATAATGATTACAGCAATGATGATAACGACAATGATGATGGCGACAACAACGATAATGATTACAGCAATGATGATAACGACAATGATGATGGCGACAACAACGATAATGATTACAGCAATGATGATAACGACAATGATGATGGCGACAACAACGATAATGATTACAGCAATGATGATAACGACAATGATGATGGCGACAACAACGATAATGATTACAGCAATGATGATAACGACAATGATGATGGCGACAACAACGATAATGATTACAGCAATGATGATAACGACAATGATGACGACGAGGATGACGATGATGATATTTCTAGTCTGAAGCATTTTTATTTTTAGTATAGGATTTCAGCTGGACCTTGGCATTGTGGTTAAGAGCATTGAAGCTCTGTATTAGAAAGAAATGTTATTCGATCAAACTCACTCTAGGGTCACTTATATCAGTAGCATTGGAAAAAACCTGAAGACGGAGGATGATCAAAGGATGAATGGTCTGATTTGGAACATAAAGATGGAAGCATAAAATATTAAGTAAATAGTCTGAAAATGTTGACTCTTTTGATGCCAATCTGCTCAAAATTGGTTCTAATTCTATGAAACAAAATGACCTATTTTAAAGGGTTCCTATTTAAATTTAATGTAATTTAATTTTATGTAAGAAACATATATTAAGTTACTATCTTAGTAATGAAATAATAATAATATTAGTAAATCTGCCAAAATTCTTTATTAATTAATTAAAATTGAGTTCATTTCATAAGAAATATGATCATGAAAGGGTTAAACTACCCTAGCAATAATTCTATTGTAGAATTATTAGCATGCTGGTGAAAATGCCATACAGTATTTGTATTCTCCTCTGAATTCAAATCCTGCCAAGGTCAATAAAATAAAGTAACAGCCAAATACTGAGGGTCGATTATATCCCTCCCCTCCAAAAATAAAAATGCTTTGCCTTCTGTATAAATTAGAAACCATTATTGTTGAAATATTTTAGGAAATGTTGAATAATTTGCATTATTTTTTTAATTTACTTACTGTTTTGATTATAGCCATCAGTCATGTTGTTTTGTTAGTCAGCCTTTCCCAGTTGTTGCTTCATTTAAAACAGCCAGTTTTCACCTGATTAAACCAGTAATGAGTTAATTTATATACACCCACTGTCTTTTCTTGTCTCCTTCATAACAAATGCCTAAAACCTAGGGGTAATTATATTGCTGAGGGTTATATTATTAAGTTTGTCTTCGCCTTTTAAAAAAAAATTTTTTTTATACTACTTGTAACCGGTAACTCACATTATCAGCCCAACCATTTCAATAAAATTTAGTTGTATAGATGTGTCGACAATTTGCTGAGAAGTAGATAATGTTAATCTATAATCAAATCAGGTATATACGTGACATCGAGTTATTTTTTTTATTTTTTCCGTAAGGTAGAACTGAAGGTTTGAAGAATTAATTAACATAATTCAGTTGTTATCAGGAAAAAGCTGTGCTGCTTTCAAGACTTTGCAAACGTCACAAATTCTGTTATATGACTAGAAAAGAAGTAAATAGGATGAGATTTTACAAAATTACTATGATATGGAATATGTAATGTCAAAGGTTACATAGATATGAAGAGGGGAGAAACTTCAAAATAAAAAAAACAACAAAAAACATTTTGATTAACTGCATGAATTGCTATATGTTGTTACTATTTGGTGATGATGATGATGATATTGTTGTTGTTACTACTGCTGGCTTGCCCTACCAAGCTCTGGTCAAGCTGACCTGTAACAAAGGAGATGTTGGTAATTAAATGTCTCATAATAAAAATAATTGTTTCTATTTTTGGCACAAGGCCAGCAATTATCAGTGTATTACTGGTACTTTATTTTATCGACCCCGTAAGGATGAAAGGCAAAGTTAACCTCAGCGGGATTTGAACTTAGATCATAAAGGGCCGTAACTCTTTGCTACAAAGCATGGCGTCAGACCCTCTACCGATACTGCTATGACCCACAAATACACTAAGTCATCTAGGGTCTAGATTTTGACCCCTTTTCCCTAATCATGCTACATCATTGGTGCTCTTTCTTGCTCAATATCTAGAAAGGAAATAGATACAAACTTATTTCTGTGCACTTTGGTGCAAACAAAAAAGATCATAACTAGAAGTTTCAGTGGAATTCCTGGTAGACTTACAAGGAGCCACAGGTTTTTACATACCAGCTGTACAAGAGTAGTTAGTAAAAATAGTACTGATGAAACAAAATTCATGAATTATTCAGATTGCTTACTAGGAGTAATGGCTAACTTTTGCTACTTAGCTGGCCTAATTAGTGTTGGAGGAGGGGGGGGGGGGTAATGGGGGAAATGTATAGTAGCTGGAGCAAGAGAAAAAGGGGAGAAGGTGAAAGAACTTGTGTATGTGTAAGAAATATAATGTTGCATGACAATAAGACATGAATATTGATTATCTTTTTCATTGCCATATTTCTGATGAAATACACTGCCAAAATACTTCAATCAATTTTGAAAATAACCAAATATTTGTCCCACGACGCTCTCAGGAATAAGTGGGTGAAGAAAAAAGAAGACCAAGTATTTGGAGGAATTTAATAAAATAACTAACCTTTTCATTACTAAGCCGATATTTAGATCATTACTTAACAAAAATGTCTAAAATATAATTATTATGGAAGGTTTATATATATATAAGGAAAAGCATTTCAAAATGAGCAGTTTTGTATCATAGAACCAGGGGCAGTGCCATGCAGTTTGGTATCAAGGGAATTAAGCAAGTTCTGCAGAGGCTAGAAATAAATAAATGGTGTATGATCTGTTGAATGTGCAAGATTAACCTTCCTGAAAGGTGACGAACAAATAAGATAAAGGAATGGCTAGACATTAAAAGCATCAGCCCATGTATGCAGGAAATGCAGCTGTACCGGTATGGTTATACGTGGAAAATGGGTAACGAATGCTGGGTGAAAAAAATAGGCATCTACATGTACATGAGGCCACTGATCATGTATATAATAATACATATTATAATGAATATGTAATATTCTCTGCTTTGTACGGGACACTTTTTCCTCATGTTTGTAAACCCAAATGTATGGATAGATATATCATCATCATCATCATCATCATCATCATCATTATCCTCATCATTTTCTTCTGCTTATCCCTGCTTGCAAGGGTGGGGATGGGTCGTCTGCATCTCTCCATTTGCCATGTTCATTTGTCACCTCCTCTGTGAGCATCAGCTCTCACTACCGCCGCTCATGTTTTTTGTGGTCTTCCTCTATTGCGTCTTCCTTCCCTGGGATTACTTGTCAGATGTACATGTGTGTTGTGTGTGTTTCTATATGTATGTACATATATATATTTATATTTATATATTAGGTATAAACCGAAGTTGTAGCTGCCGCATAGCATATATATATATATACAAATCTTATACTAGACCTGCAGCATACGATATGATCTGACCTACTCCCATCCACCCCCTCCACTAGCATTCACTAATAGTTATTCTCAACATCACTACTTCAACCCCGCTGGGAAACCCTACCGCCCACATTCCTACCAGCTACTCTCATATGAAATGGTTGGTGATAGGAAGAGTATCCAGCCGTAGAAAGCCTGCTAGACAAAAGGTCAAGAGGACCCTTCAGTCGTGTCAAGAACATGACAACCTCCCTAGTGTTGGTGATCTACACGATAAACACATCCAGTACACTGTAAAGTGGTTGATGATAAGAAGGGCATCCAGCCATAGAAATCTTGCTGAACAAAGGGTTGGGAGGACCCTTAGTTGTGTCAAAGACATGGCAACCTACCCTATGCATTCAATGGAATGTGAGACTGTACATAAGCCAGACACAGGTCTCTGGCTTGTCTGAGAGATCAGTGGCCCTGCTTCGGTGCTGAGTTGGTCAGTGTGGACCCATCCAACCCTTGCTAGCATATCATTGGGGTAGTAATGTTTGAGTACCCTTTATTCATTTAGTGTTTAGTTAAACTATTTGTATGAAACCTGCTAAATAGGTACAACTCCATCATCACCACCACCACCACCACAACCATTGCATAATATACAGGGTGGTACAAAAGTTATGCACCCACCATCCTAATCATGAGAAAAGCTGCTTACATAAGAGACAATAATCTTTCATGGCAAAGTGCAAAGTGTCAAAATGTTATTATACTTGTGCACGACTTTTATGCCAATCTGTCAATATATATATATATATATATATATATATATATCATCATCATCATTTTACGTCCGCTTTTCCCTGCTTGCAAGGGTGGGATGGGTCTTATTCAGCACAGCATCTCTCCACTCATCACGGTCCTTTGTCATCTCCACCGTGAGCTTCAATGATCTGAGGTCTGTTCTCACCACCTCCGCCCATGTTTTTCGTGGTCTACCTCTACCACGTCTTCCTTCAACTGGCATTTCCTGGCACTTCTTCACCCATCGGTCATCCTCCATGCGCATCACATGTCCATACCACCTCAGTCTCCTCTCCCGTACACTACATTCTATCCCTCTCAGACACAGTTTCTCTCTCAACACATTTATGCTGGGTCATTTACGCACATTTACACTGCACATCCAACGGAGCATGCTTACCTCATTTCTCTCCAGCCGTCGCATATCCTCTGCAGTTGCTGCCCATGTCTCACTACCATGCAGCATTGCGCTCCTCACACAGGCATCATACAACCAGCCTTTCGTACGCAGGGAGAAACCCTTCTTCATCAGCAGAGGAAGCAGCTCCCTAAACTTCTTCCAACCCGTCCTTATTCTAGATACTATGGCCTCGGAACACCCTCCTCCCATGCTAATCTGATCTTCTAGGTACCGGAAGCTATCCACCACTTCTATAGCGCCCTCCTGCATTTGAAAAATGTGTCTATCAATGCGACTTCTACTGTCTAATTTCCCTGTACATCTACTGCATACGTATTTCTCCCTACCTGTTAGTTTGCCTGCTATTCCGCTACATCTCTTGTGTACCCAGGATTTTCATTGTGTGCATTTTATAGAATTTATGCCAGTTCCTTTTCTGCATATCGAACATGGCCATTTCCCTGACGGGATCAGGGTTTTGTCCTCTTTTCTACTCATCAACACTTTTGTCTTAGCTAGGTTCACTCTCAGTCCTCTTGCTTCCAACTGCTGTTTCCATAGCCAGAATTTATTCTCTAGCTCCTCTACTGATTCTGCTATAAGAACCAGATCGTCAACATAGAGAAGTTCCCATGGACAGCCAGTCTTAAACTCCTCTGTTATGGCTTGGAGGACTATAATGAAGAAGAGCGGGTCGAGGACCGAACCTTGATGTACTCCTACTTGTATCTGGAATTCCTCACTAAACTCCATTCCTACCCTGACTTTACTGAGAGTACCTCTGTACAAAGTTTGCACTGTCCTCACAAGCCATTCCTCAACACCTAGCTTCCTTAGGGACCACCAGATGACAGATTGGGATACCCTATCAAAGGCCTTCTCTAGGTCAACAAAGGCTAAGTATAGTGGCTTATTTTTCTCTAAGAACCTCTCTTGCAATTGTCTCACCAAGAAGAGGGTATCTGTTGTACTCTTCCCAGGCACAAAACCAAACTGCATCTCATCTAGTTTGACCCTTTCTCTAATTAGTTGTGCTAATATCCTTTCTGCCACTTTCATAACCTGATCTATCAGTTTTATACCCCTATAATTGCTCCTCTCCAGAGCATCCCCTTTACCTTTGTAGCAATTTATGAGAATACTGCTGCACCAGTCTTTGGGTATGACACCACCATATATAGCCTGATTGATGATGCGTGCAACCAGTTTAGTGCCTACGTCCCCTGATGCCTTCATCATCTCAGCAACTATTCCCGATGGTCCAGCAGCCTTACCATTTTTCATTTCCCTAATCGCCTCTTGGACCCTATATTCGTCAATCTCAATAGCTGGTCCCTCTGTCGGATCTACTAAGGGTAATTTCTCTCTCTCCCATTCGTTCTCCACATTCATCAGTCTCTCATAATGACATTTCCAGGCCTCCATTTTCTGATCATTCGTGACACTAAGTAGACCGGCATCATCCCAGACACATTTATCTCCAACAACATCCTGATTTGCATTGACACATTGCCTTGCAATGTGGAACACCGCACGCCTCTGATCTTCCCGTCGCAGAACATTGGCAAACCTCCTACTCTCCGCCTCCCTGCGTGCTAAGTACACCTGACGTCTAGCTTCTCTCTTAGTGGCTGTATATTCTTCCCTACTCCCACCCTTTTTCCAAGCCTTCCATGCTAGTCTCTAATGGCCTTATCTACTGTACTGTTCCACCACCAGGTCGCTCTCTGTCTGGTTGGAGCTCTGCTCCAGCCACAAGTTTCATCAGTAGCCTGCAGCAAGTTGTCATGTAAGAAATTCCAGTTATTATCTATGTTATACGTCTCTAAATCGTCTTCTTTTTCGTCATATACATCTTGAAGGGCTTTCCTAAATTTGTATTTTAGTGAAAGGTCTTTTATCTTCCAGACCTTTCTTCTCCACACCTTCCTATATGTCTCATTCCATCTCTTGCTTACTGAGATATCACTAACGACTAACCTATGCTGAGGGGTACATTCTTCCCCAGGGTATGTCTTGGTATTAGACACTATCTGCCTGTCCCACTGCCTAACTAGTAAGAAGTCAATCTGGCTTATGTGCTCACCAGATTTGTAGGTTATTAGGTGATTGGCAGGGTTCTGGAAGTTTGTGTTGCAAATAGTCAATGTACCTGCATCACAAAATTCAAGAAGTCTCACTCCTTCTTCATTTCTTGAGCCGTAACCGTGCCCACCATGTACCCCAGTGTAACCATCCTGGAGCTGTCCAACATGACCATTGAAGTCTCCTGCTAGCATAACGATGTCTCCGTCCTCTGTCATTGCGGTTGTTTGTAAAAGTTGCTCGTAAAAGCAGTCTTTCTCATCTTTGCCTAGGCCTGCTTGGGGAGCATAGGCCGAGATGATTGTCAGTAGTCTTCTGCCTACAACTAATCTAAGCTTAATTATTCGATTACTAACTCGAACTACCTCTATTGTCTTATTGATCCATTTCTCAGCCAGGAAAATGCCTACTCCTCCTAACCCATCATCCTTACCTACCCAGAATAGCTTATAGCTAAGACGTTTGCCTACGACTAGTCTCGCAGAGGCACCTCTCCATCTCACCTCTTGCACGCAGCACACATCCACCTGTCTTCTCTCCAGCATCTCCGCTATTTCAGCAGATCTACCTCTGAGAGTGCCAACATTAAGTGTTGCAACTCTGAGATGCGACATCTTCATATTTTGTTGTTGTTCCTATTTGTTGCTGTGCTGATAAGCGTTTTGGCATTGATACACTGGTTGGATGCCCTTCCTAACATCAGCGCCACTTTACAGCATGGACTGGGTGCTTTTATTTGTGCCACCAGCACTAGAGAGGATGTCTTACTAGACTCAAGGGCCCTCTCTACCCCTCCATTTTACAGCATGATCATTAAAAAAAACAAAAAAAAAAACACTTATTGACACAACACACACACACTCACACACCAACACTCATGCATACAAACCACAAACACACACGCCACTCACATACCAACACTCATTCATGCATACAAACACACACACCACTCACAAACACACACATATATATATATATATATTACCGGCAGTACTGATACAAAATCAAAATCATATATATATATATATATTTAGATAACACTGATAGTGAGTAAAATCAAAGTTGCAGCTACAGCTAGCATCTCTTGAAAAAACAATCCACAGAAGTTTGCATGAAGACACAATAAGATGATATCGATAAATCGATAAGTTAAATTCTCAGAGTAATAAACATGTTAAAGGTGTGACAAATTGAAAACTGCGGCTAGGTAAAGAATGTCACAAAAGCCACTACAACAATGAAAATTCAAACAGGTTATGTGTGTGTATATATATATATATGTTCGCGTATATGTGTAATAGTAATATATGCAAACGGCAAAGTATAAACGAACTGAGAGAGAGACTGAACATAAGAGGAATCAAATGCTGTGTGCAGGAGAGGAGGATGTATTGGTATGGACATGTGATGCGTATGAAGGATGACAGCTGCATAAAAAGGTGCAGAGCACTAAAAGTTGATGGAAGCCGTGGAGTGGGGAGACCCAAAAAGACCTGGAACGAGGGGATAAAAGTGGACCTTGCCCAATTACACCTCTCAACGGCGATGACACAGGACTGAGACCTCTGCCATCATGCAGTAGTACAGAAGACCCGACTTCCCACGGGAACAAGCCAAAGCCAAAGCATATAGGCAATATGCCCCCATCCCCTCCCACTGCAAAGTGGTTGTGGAGGTGTCATGACAAAAAAAGCACCCAGCCCACACTGTAAAGTGGACGTGTAGGCGCCATGAAAAAAAAAGTACCCAGCACTCACTGTAAATGAGGTTGGTGTTAGGAAGGGCATCCAGCTGTAGAAATCAAGCCAAAATCAGTTCCCGTATGAGCAGGACAAGGTCAGCTGACCTAACATTGCCTACAACAGGACAACCCGTCTAACCTATGCTTGCATGGAAGAATCGACGTAAAACGGTGATGATGATGATGATATATAATTGGCAGTAGCAGTAAGACAGCATTTAATCATAATACCGGTGTATATAAAAATGCATGTAAACATATACAGTATGTTTATATACAATAAACATATGGGGGAACCTATCAACAAAAATTATTTTTCCCAACGAAAAAATTTATTTTGCTCTATGTTCCTCTTTGAATTTTTCAGAGTTGCCAGTACAGTTGAATACATCAGACAGTGGTGTTTCAAGATTTGTATTTGTTAATCTTTTATCAGTGACACTCACTCAAACCATACTGACATGGAAATAAATTAGTGTCTATATAGAATTTTGCATGTGAAAATTTGCTGGGGATTCTCATTTGCACATAGCAAATAGAAACCATCGGCTGGGTGTGTTAATTTGCATATAGTGTGAATTTGGCGGTTTATAGTTAATTGGCAGTAGCACTATTAACCATAATATATATATACATCAACTGGAGATCTCCTTTTACTCTATGGAGTTGGGAGATGTTGACTTATTTCAAGTTAGATATGTTTGGTGGTGGGGGTGGGGGTGGGTGATAATAGGTGGATGGGAAGGGAGTATGACAAGTATGGTGTCATGATGTATGACAAATGTGGTAGGATTTAAGGGGTGAGAAAGTATGTCATGGGTGTATGATAATTGTGGTGGATTTGGTTAGGTGATATGAGAAAAAGGTGTGGTAAGTGATGAGCTTGGATAGAGTGAAGTGATACAGTGATGATGAGAACAGATGCTAAAGGTGCTATGATTGGTGTGGGTGATTCTGGGTAGAGTGGGGAGTACAGTGATGGTGAGAATACCTAAGAAGTGACAGTAGAAGGAGAGGCGGTAGAGTTAGTGACAGTATGTAGAGGGAAGGGAGGGGGACAAGTATGATGTAATGAATGTATAACAAGTGTGGTGGGATTTAAAGGGGTGATATGAGGGAGAGAAGTGGCGCAAAAGTATATAATAGTTGTATGACAATTGTGGCAGGATGCATGATATACATACATACTTTATTATATACACCTTAATATTCATCTTAATTAACTACCATCTTGAGCACTAATAATTGTTTATACTTTTGGCACAAGGCCAGCAATTATCCCAGTGCATCACTGGTGCTTAATTTTATTGACCCTGTAAGGATTAAAGGCAAAGTTAACCTTGGCGGGATTTGAACTCAGACCGTAAAGGGCCGTAACTCTATGCTGCAAAGCAAGGCATCTGACACTCTACCGATACTGCCAATTCACCGCTTTGAGCACTAATAATATGCAAACTAGTACATCCATTTCAGGATAATACTATAAGTGTTAGGATATATAAGCTCCTCAATTACATGTGTCATGGTTGTTTAAACGATATACATGCTTTCTGATGAAAGTTCAACTATGCTTGAAAACCAGTTAAATGTATTTTTCAATTTTTCATGTATACATATCTACACACTCAATGTGTAAATTTATATTCACATTTACAGAGTCTCAGTTACCTCTATTCTGTGTATATATAGATAAAAATTTATCATATGTATATATACATATTCTACAACGCGATGACCAAAAACGTGAGGTGTTCAGGATTGCTAGGCAATGCGTCAAGGAAAACCGTGATATTGTCGGGGAGAAGTGTGTACTAAACGACGATGGCACACTTGCCATCACCAATGCTGATAAGAAGGTAGCTTGGAAGTGTCACTATGAAAGGCTACTAAATGAGGAGAATAAATGGGAGAAAGACAGTCTCCCCCATATCGACCCAATAGAGGGACCAGCAGTGTTAGTCGAGGGGAGTATAATAAGTAAGGCAATCAAGGATATGAAGACGGGTAAGGCGGCTGGGCCTTCGGAAATAGTTGCTGAGATGCTGAAGGCATCTGGCACGGTGGCACACACCATGGTCACCCGCATAGTTAACCAAGTCGTACAGAATGGGGTTGTTCCGAAGGACTGGAATAGCAGCATCATCGTTAACTGTTATAAGGGTAAAGGAGACGCCCTAGATAGGAGTAACTATAGAGGCATTAAATTAATCGACCAGGTCATGAAGGTCACGGAAAAAGTAATAGCGCAACTAATCAGAGAGAGAATTGACCTAGATGAAATGCAGTTCGGGTTTGTGTCAGGCAAAAGTACCACAGACGCTCTTTTCATAGTACGACAACTACAGGAGAAGTACCTAGCTAAAGGTAAACCCCTCTACTTAGCTTTTGTCGACTTGGAGAAAGCCTTCGACAGAGTCCCCCGCTCCATTATCTGGTGGGCTCTTAGAAAACTAGGCGTTGACGAATGGCTTGTGAGGGCTATACAAGCCATGTATAAAGAAACAGTCAGCAAGGTTAGAATTAACAACGAATATAGTGAAGAGTTTAGCGTAAAAGTTGGCGTCCATCAGGGCTCTGTTCTCAGCCCCCTACTATTTATTATTGCCCTTCAGGCTATAACAGAGGAGTTCAAGACAGGCTGCCCATGGGAACTCCTATACGCAGACGACCTGACACTCATAGCGGAATCAATGGCCGAGCTAGAGAAGAAATTCCAAACATGGAAGCACGGCCTAGAGTCAAAAGGACTTAAAATTAACCTGGCTAAGACCAAAGTTCTAGTTTGTAGGAAAGAAAACAAGGCGGCGATCCCTTCTGGGAAATGGTCGTGCTCGGTGTGTAGGAAAGGCGTAGGTAGAAACTCCATTTTATGTCCTAAATGCAAAGTATGGGTGCATAAAAGATGTAGTGGGATCACAGGTAAGCTAACTAAGAACATAGATTTTACATGTGGCCGGTGTTCTGGTGCAATAAGTAGCAGCAAGTGCCCACAAAATACTAGCTCTTTCAATTGCGCAGAGGGTTCTATAGAAATAGTGGACAGCTTCCGTTACCTGGGCGATAAAATCAGCAGTGGGGGAGGGTGCTCTGAAATTACTGTAGCTAGAGTCAGAACTGGTTGGAAAAAGTTCAGAGAGCTTATACCACTATTAGCTGCTAAAGGGTTCTCCCTAAAAATGAAAGGCAGGTTGTACGATGCCTGCATACGAACAGCAATGCTGCATGGCAGTGAGACCTGGGCATTGTGTGCAGAGGATATACGCAGACTAGAGAGGAACGAAGCTTGCATGCTCCGCTGGATGTGTAACAGTAATATACGTGAACAGCAAAGCATAAACGAACTAAGGAAAAAATTAGAGATAAGAGGGATCAGATGTTGTTTACTCGAGAGAAGGCTACGTTGGTATGGACACGTGATGCTCATGAAAGTCGATAGCTGTATAACAAAGTGCAGGGCAATAAAGATAGACGGTAGTCACGGAATAGGCAGACCTAGAAAAACCTGGGACGAGCTGATAAACTCCGACATCACACACTTACACCTCTCCAAGACAATGTCACTGGACCGAGACCTTTGGCGGTACTCAGTAACAGAGAAGACCCGCCTTGCCAGTAGACATCTCTAACAAAATACACCCCGTCCCGCCACCACTCCCACCCCATCCACACCACCCCGTTCTATGTAAAGTTATGTTGGTGCCGCGCCATCGAGGCCGAAACAAATGAGATCGTGTAGGTGTCACGACAAAAAAACACACAGTCCACGCTGTAATGTGGCCGTGTAGGCAACACGGTAAAAACCTCCCAGACCCACACTGTAAATGTGGTTGGTGTTAGGAAGGGCATCCAACTGTAGAAAACCTGCCAGACAGTCCTATGCGAGCAAGACAATCACTCTTGCCTCAAGTGGGACTACCCCCGTCCAAACCCATGCAAGCGTGGAACACGGACGTTAAACGTTGATGATGATGATGATGATATATTGTGAATTTGAAAGAAACATCAGTGTTGTTTGACTATGAAAAATAAATAGTCTTAAATGATCGAGATGAAGCGAGTGTGTATTTGAATACATATAAAAATGAGAAAGCTCATCGCTAGAACAGCCATTAAAACAGTAAAATGCTGTCAAAGACAGTGATGGGCAAAAATACCTCAGAGGACAGAGACCAGCAGCCAGTGTTCAACAGCGAAACAATCCACAAGGTGGGCGATAGGCAGACAAAACACAGAAAAGATTGAAAATGGAGGTGGACAAAGAGAAGTGCGCTGGCTCACAGAAGTGACTAGAAGAAGGAAACAAAGAAAGGCGATGTACACTTCTTAAGGTTTCAAAGCTTGGCCCTGTGTTGGCCACAAATTTAACTTATGGCTTACTCAATGATTTGCTTCTCTTCAAGTAAGGAAATAAGATGGCTGAGAGAAGCACATCCCTGAGCAGATCGTAAGTTAAATCTGTGGACAATATAGAGGTAAGCTATGAAACCTTATGTAGCAAGAAACTGTTAAGTAACATGAATAATATTTCAGCTCACACACACACACACACACACACACACACACACACACACACACACACACACACACACACACACATATGGATGTATTTTCAAATTATTAACTACGTAAAACTTTTTTATTTTATTTAAAAATTACTCGTTGGAATTCAACAACATTTCCACAGAATGATGGCAACAGTTATATGAGCAAGGTGTGTTAAAAAATAGGAGGTTTTGTGCAAGTGTAAACAAATCACACTTTGCCTGATTTCCACAAACTTTCAGTGGTCCAAATTATTAATGAGTGGCCTGATAATCGTGTAATTATGGCTCATAAATTTGACTTCTGAACTTGTAAAAGGTAAATAAACATTAGAAATATCTAAAATAAATGGAAGATATCACCAAACTGTGAAAAAAACTGTTACAGCTCCTATGAAGATATGTAAGAGGGCTGACAATGGTTAGTCGAAGGCTGTTTCTCAACATTTTCTGTCATGAATCAAGCGTGGAGAACTTTTTAAGTGCATTGGCCAAAGCACTGTGTCCTGAACTACCCGATGTTGTCTACTGAAAAAGGTTGGTAAACCATTGACATCAGTTAAAAGGCCTTCTTTAAACAAAATACACATACACAATTGTCTGAAATGAGCAGAAGATAACATGAAGGTCGACTTTTTAAAGATTTTGTTTATGGACGAAACTCGTGCTACCCTCGATGGACCTAATGGTTGGAGCAAGGGATGGGTTGTAAATGGACAAGATCATCATCAACGCTTGAGACACCAACAAAGAGGAGGCATCATGATTTGGGCAGGTGTTATTGGAGGTAATATGGTTGGTCCTTGGAAAGTTTTTGATGGTGTTAAAATGACTGCAGATGATTATATAGCCTTTCTGAGGGAGCACCTTGAACCTTGGTTAAAAAAGCAAAGGATCACCTTCAAGACAACCAAAATATTCATATAAGATAATTGTTTTTACTTTTAGCACAAGGCCAGCAATTACCCCAGTGCATAACTGGCGCTTTATTTTATCGACCCCGTAAGAATTAAAGGCAAAGTTAACCACAGGACGATTTGAAGTCAGAAGGCAAAGGGCCATAACTCTATGCTGCAACACATCGTGTCTGACATGCCCTCACACTCAGCAAAGAAGTATCTGCAACAATTAGGCATCTGTGGACCTCAGAAGATGAAGTAGACTTCCTGTTCCCCCAACTCAGACCCAATAGAAAACTTGTGAAGTATTCAAAGCAACGAGTTTACAAAAATGGATGCCAATTTGGGAGCAAGGATGAACTGTGGCAGGCAATAATGGATGTATCTTATGGTATATCAGAGGAAAGCCAGAAATGAACATGTTCCATGGACCAGTGCCTTTTCCAACTTATTTCAAACAAAGGCTCATATATCCCATACTAACCAGCTCATCTATCCCTTACTAACCAGCTCATCTATCCCCTACTAACCAGCTCATATATCCCCTACTAACCAGCTCATATACCCATACTAACCAGCTCATATATCCCATACTAACCAGCTCATCTATCCCTTACTAACCAGCTCATATATCCCCTACTAACCAGCTCATATATCCCCTACTAACCAGCTCATATATCCCCTACTAACCAGCTCATATACCCATACTAACCAGCTCATATATCCCATACTAACCAGCTCATCTATCCCTTACTAACCAGCTCATATATCCCCTACTAACCAGCTCATATATCCCCTACTAACCAGCTCGCCTACACCCTACTAACCAGTTCATCTATCCCCTACTAACCAGCCCATTTATCCCCTACTAACCAGCTCATATATCCCCTACTAACCAACTCATCTATCCCCTACTAACCAGCTCATATATCCTCTACTAACCAGCTCATATATCCCCTACTAACTAGCTCATATATCCCCTACTAACCAGCTCATATATCCCCTACTAACCAGCTCACCTACACCCTACTAACCAGCTCATCTATCCCTACTAACCAGCTCATATACCCCATACTAACCAGCTCATATACCCCATACTAACCAGCTCATCTATCCCCTACTAACCAGCTCATATATCCCCTACTAACCAGCTCATATATCCCCTACTAACCAGCTCATATATCCCCTACTAACCAACTCATCTATCCCCTACTAACCAGCTCATATATCCCCTACTAACCAGCTCGCCTACACCCTACTAACCAGTTCATCTATCCCCTACTAACCAGCCCATTTATCCCCTACTAACCAGCTCATATATCCCCTACTAACCAACTCATCTATCCCCTACTAACCAGCTCATATATCCCCTACTAACCAGCTCATATATTCCCTACTAACCAGCTCACCTACACCCTACTAACCAGCTCATATATCCTCTACTAACCAGCTCATCTATCCCTTACTAACTAGCTCATATATCCCCTACTAACCAGCTCATATATCCCCTACTAACCAGCTCACCTACACCCTACTAACCAGCTCATCTATCCCTACTAACCAGCTCATATACCCCATACTAACCAGCTCATATACCCCATACTAACCAGCTCATCTATCCTCTGCTAACCAGCTGATATATCCCCTACTAACCAGCTCATATATCCCCTACTAACCAGCTCATATATCCCCTACTAACCAGGTCATCTATCCCCTACTAACCAGCTCGTCTACACCCTACTAACCAGCTCATCTATCCCTACTAACCAGCTCATATACCCCATACTAACCAGCTCATATACCCCATACTAACCAGCTCATCTATCCCCTACTAACCAGCTCATATATCCCCTACTAACCAGCTCATCTATCCCCTACTAACCAGCTCATATATCCCCCCTACTAACCAGCTCATATACCCCTTACTAACCAGCTCATATATCCCCTACTAACCAGCTCATATATCCCTTACTAACCAGCTCATATACCCCTTACTAACCAGTTCATCTATCCCCTACTAACCAGCTCATCTAGCCCCTACTAACCAGCTCATATACCCCCTACTAACCAGCTCATATATCTCTTACTAACAAGCTCATCTATCCCCTACTAACCAGCTCATATATCCCCCCTACTAACCAGCTCATATACCCCTTACTAACCAGCTCATATATCCCCTACTAACCAGCTCATATATCCCTACTAACCAGTTCATATACCCCCTACTAACCAGCTCGTCTATCCCCTACTAACCAGCTCATCTATCCCCTACTAACCAGCTAAAATATCCCTACTAACCAGCTCATATACACCCTACTAACCAGCTCATCTATCCCCTACTAACCAGCTCATATATCCCCTACTAACCAGCTCATCTAATCCTCTACTAACCAGCTCATCTATCCCCTACTAACCAGCTCATATATCCCTACTAACCAGCTCATATACCCCCTACTAACCAGCTCATATATCCCCCTACTAACCAGCTCATCTATCCCCTACTAACCAGCTCATCTATCCCCTACTAACCAGCTCATATATCCCCTACTAACCAGCTCATCTAATCCCCTGCTAACCACCTCATCTATCCCTGCTAACCACCTCATCTATCCCTACTAACTAACTCATATATCCTCTACTAACCAGCTCATCTACCCCCTACTAACCAGCTCATCTATCCCCTACTAACCATCTCATAAATCCCCTACTAACCAGCTATTCTATCCTTTTTTAATGTTATTTATTTGTTTATTTCTATTTCTTCCATGTTTACGACTGTATGTGTTCACTTCAGTACATCAAACAATTAAATTGATATTTTCTTGTTTACATAAGTTTTAATTACACCTCACTAATAATTTGAAACAGTGAAACTTTATGTAAATTTGGTAAATGGCCGTTCTTTCTGCGTTGTTTCATGGAACCTCACTTTTTTTACACACCACGTACATATAACTTGCCATCATTGTGAATTCCAGCAAGTAGTTTTTAAATACAATAAAAAAAGGTCTTTCTTGGTCTACCTCTACTGTGGCTTCCTTCCACTGGTATTTCCTGGCATTTCTTCACCCACCGATCATCGTCCATGTGCATCACATGTCCATACCACCATAATCTTCTCTCCTGCACACCACTTGAATTCCTCTTAAACCCAGCTTCTCCCTCAACTCGTCCAAGCCTTTTTCTCACACTTACATTGCACATCCAATGAAGCATCGTTGCTTCATTTCTCTCCAGTCAATGCATGTCCTCTGCAGTCACAGCCCATGTCTTACTACCATGCAGCATCACACTTTGCACACAGCCGTCATACAGTCGTTCTTTTGTACATCCCTGAATTTGCTGTTACAATAATACCAAATTGGTAAGTCACCCCCAGACCAAATCTATTCTCTATTCTCTGTTTGTGTTCGCTGTAATCCTGTTATCTTATATAACTAATTCTGCTATCAACACCTGATGAAATCGCCTAAGTCTTGCATCATAATCAGATGATGAAACTGGGCTATTGAAATATGTATAGTGTTTTGGCAGGATTAAGAATTTAAAGAAAGTTTTCAATCCGGACTTGTTATTTTTAAGGAATATTTAACTCCGTTCCTGCATCAACTACAGGATACAGATCCACGGTGGATTATTTGCATAAGGTTAAGTGCTTTAATTCATTGTATCATCGTTTACTAACCGGAATTACCATTTCTACCTATTGGTAAACAACATAACATTAATTGTATATATATATATATATATATATATACGATATTAATAAATGGAAACTATATTTATAAAACCATATTTATTTCATTATACATATTTCAGGGATACCACATTAAATTATGGTATGCCTTCATCAGACAAAATACAATATATAACATTTTTACAAATAGCTTTGACGTACCCTTTTAAAATACAACCATTATTTTTGGATGCTGTTTGGATAGTGATTTGTTTATATTATTTTAATAAGTCATAGTGTTAAGCACAATTAGAAAAAGACGGAGAGAGAGAAAAGAACAAAGACGGAGAGAGAGAAAGAAAACCTGGAGAAATATCGGAGAGAGAGAGAAATGTATGGAGAAAAGAAAGAGATAAATAAAGATAGGAGGAAATAAAAAATAAAAAAGAAAAAAGAAAGAAAAGGAAGAAATAAGAAAAACAAAGGAAAGCAACAGAGAGATATCAAGTCATCATACAGATAGAAAAACTCAAGAGAGAGAAATACTTTACGTCATGTCATATTAAGTTGAGTTAACAATTTATATGAAATGAATAATAAAAATATAAGTATCAATATTCATGAATGGGACATAGATATATAATATGAGAAATTGAACATTGTTCAATAATGATTATATGTTTAGTTTAAAAACTTGAGATCAATATACCAAAATCTGAGTTCAAAATGTACCCTTGCTATAGAGATCAGTATTTTATGCAAAGACATACAAATATATATGTATATATATATATATATATATATATAGATAGATACGCACGTCCCGAAAATAGAAATTATGTTTACTCAAGCCAACAATATAGCCATACAAAACGTAAATGATTTCTCTTAATCACTGCTATACATTCCTTGTGTTATAAAAATTTCACAGTATATATATATAAATATATACGATTAACATTCATGTCCTCATATATACGATTACCATTCATGTGTTTAATATTATGCATATCTGCAACATACCTCTCAACCACATAGATATATACACATACATATATACACATACATATGTATAAATAAATATTTGCGTGCGTCCTCACGCATCACTCATGTATATATACAGACATATATATAAACACAAAAAAAAACTATAACACTTTTTATGCATGTTAATACACACATATGCATTTGTATAGAGATAATCAAATATCAATATATTACTAAAGGATTATAACTTGTAAACATAACCATAACAATATAAATTTAAAATACCAAAGGAATACATTTTGGAAATGCAACTATATCAGTATAGTCAAAAGAAATCTAGAAATATCAAAGCATTAAATATCTTTAAAACACTATAGAGTATCTTAAGTTAAAATAATATGTTTTATATATTTAGTATAGAAATTTATCCTACGTATATCTCAATCAAGATATTGAAAGGGTAGACTTATGAAAGTTATGAGAAGCTATCATAATCAAAACAAATAAATAAAAATAATTTAAAAGATTTAAAAAAACCCAATGATTCTACAGATAACCTTATATTTAGTATAGAAATTTACCTTACGTATATTTTATTTAATACATTGGAAGTATAGACATTTTAGAGTAGTTTATTATATCCATGTTTATATTTAGGAAGAAAGTTTAAAAAGAAAAAGGTGAAGGAATCTAATGATTTATCGACAGGTTCCATATATTAACTAAAATTACTTAATTAATTATACTACATTTTAAATTTATATTTATATTTAAACGTTGAGTTCAATCTATGTCTGCAGCAACTGAATAAATTGTTCCTTAGATTAAGGGAATTTTTGGACTTTAATATAAAGAATATTTCTTCAATACAAAGATCACAATTTTCTGAAGAGGAATTAAAAGGAGTAGCTTATGAAATAATATTCCAATTCATCGAATATTTAATATTATCTCGCTTTAGGTCCCATAGTAGGCTAGATAGCGAAGTTAAAGATTTTTTGTTTGGATCTGTGAAAGAATTCTTATGATTATTGAAGCGAAATTTAAATTCTGTAGAGGTGGAACCAACATAGTTAAATGAATTTAAATTAGTTTTAACATTACAATTGTAAACTATATTTTTAGCTAAGCAGTTGTTATTTAACGGACAGTTAGATTTATTTCTACAGTTATAGTTATTTAATTGAATATTGTTTGGGTTATTATTGGTATTTTGGTTAGGTTTTAAATTCCTATTATTAATTCTATTAATATTTTGTGCTAAATTTTTGGTGGACGAGTAAGTTAATTTTATAGTGTGTCTATTAAAAATTGAGTAATATTTATGTGTTCTAGGGAAGCGTGTGTCAAGACCTTTAAAGAATAGTTTAGCAATAGGGGTTTTAATATTTAGTGAGAAAGGGGGAGCAAACCATAATATATTTCTAGTTCTATTTCTTTTTCGGCTTTTGGAATTATTGTAATGTTTTCTATTATAGTTGTTAAAGTTGTTACCGTAATTGAAATTGTTATTATTTTGGTTAGTTTGCTTATTATTATTATCGATGTATTTAATTTTATTTCTATATCCAGCTCTACCTAACGCTTCGTTGTAATACTGCGCTTTTTCATCAAATATATTTTTGTTAGATGAAATTCTTGAAATTCGTTCTTGAACAGAGTTCACTATAGTATTTTTAACAGATCTGGGGTGATTAGAGTTAAAGTTGACATAATTCAAGTTCTCATTTAGTTTGTGAAATGGATAATGAAGACATGTGTTGAGATTTAGTGTTACATCAAGAAAATTGACTATTTTAAAATTATTTTTATTTATTTGTTTTGATTATGATAGCTTCTCATAACTTTCATAAGTCTACCCTTTCAATATCTTGATTGAGATATACGTAGGATAAATTTCTATACTAAATATATAAAACATATTATTTTAACTTAAGATACTCTATAGTGTTTTAAAGATATTTAATGCTTTGATATTTCTAGATTTCTTTTGACTATACTGATATAGTTGCATTTCCAAAATGTATTCCTTTGGTATTTTAAATTTATATTGTTATGGTTATATTTACAAGTTATAATCCTTTAGTAATATATTGATATTTGATTATCTCTATACAAATGCATATGTGTGTATTAACATGCATAAAAAGTGTTATAGTTTTTTTTTGTGTTTATATATATGTCTGTATATATACATGAGTGATGCGTGAGGACGCACGCAAATATTTATTTATACATATGTATGTGTATATATGTATGTGTATATATCTATGTGGTTGAGAGGTATGTTGCAGATATGCATAATATTAAACACATGAATGGTAATCGTATATATGAGGACATGAATGTTAATCGTATATATTTATATATATATACTGTGAAATTTTTATAACACAAGGAATGTATAGCAGTGATTAAGAGAAATCATTTACGTTTTGTATGGCTATATTGTTGGCTTGAGTAAACATAATTTCTATTTTCGGGACGTGCGTATCTATCTATATATATATATATATATATATATATATATATATATATACATATATATTTGTATGTCTTTGCATAAAATACTGATCTCTATAGCAAGGGTACATTTTGAACTCAGATTTTGGTATATTGATCTCAAGTTTTTAAACTAAACATATAGTCATTATTGAACAATGTTCAATTTCTCATATTATATATCTATGTCCCATTCATGAATATTGATACTTATATTTTTATTATTCATTTCATATAAATTGTTAACTCAACTTAATATGACATGACGTAAAGTATTTGTTAACTCAACTTAATATGACATGACGTAAAGTATTTCTCTCTCTTGAGTTTTTCTATCTGTATGATGACTTGATATCTCTCTGTTGCTTTCCTTTGTTTTTCTTATTTCTTCCTTTTCTTTCTTTTTTCTTTTTTCTTTTTTATTTCCTCCTATCTTTATTTATCTCTTTCTTTTCTCCATACATTTCTCTCTCTCTCCGATATTTCTCCAGGTTTTCTTTCTCTCTCTCCGTCTTTGTTCTTTTCTCTCTCTCCGTCTTTTTCTAATTGTGCTTAACACTATGACTTATTAAAATAATATAAACAAATCACTATCCAAACAGCATCCAAAAATAATGGTTGTATTTTAAAAGGGTACGTCAAAGCTATTTGTAAAACTGTTATATATTGTATTTTGTCTGATGAAGGCATACCATAATTTAATGTGGTATCCCTGAAATATGTATAATGAAATAAATATGGTTTTATAAATATAGTTTCCATTTATTAATATCGTATATCTACTCCCAAAACTTGTCGAGTGCTTTATATCAGTTAAAAAAATATTTACTTGTTGTATCCCAACAACTTTAAATAGAACTTTTGCATATATATATATATATATATATATATATATATATATATATATTGGTAAACGGAATAGAAAATGCTGACAAATTGTTCACAGTTGAAAAAGGGTTTAATTAGGAATAAAAGAGTATTAGTGATTGTATGGGTTAGTATTCAGTTGTGGTTTTAAGTTTTTAAGTTTTTACCGGTTGCGCATTTCTAAATGCTTTTCAAAAATAATTTTGAGATAGAGTGTCCGTGCTGTTTGCTCTGATCAGAGCAAACAGCACGGACACTCTATCTCAAAATTATTTTTGAAAAGCATTTAGAAATGCGCAACCGGTAAAAACTTAAAAACTTAAAACCACAACTGAATACTAACCCATACAATCACTAATACTCTTTTATTCCTAATTAAACCATTTTTCAACTGTGAACAATTTGTCAGCATTTTCTATTCCGTTTACCAATATATAATAACTTGTGTGTTACACCTCTATTCTTTTAACTATATATATATATATATTTCGTTTCTGAATTTGTTTAGCAAGATTCTTTATCTGAAATCGTGTGTTGAAACCGATATTGTTATACTTTGGGAGGGTCATGTTGCCAATAAGAAACACACGCACCAGTCGCTTTCACTTCAATTTATTATATATTTATAAATCTACAAACTTATAAATTTCTGGTTGGTTGGTTGGTTCCACAACCAGATAGTTGTTTATATATAGTCATAGTCCTTTCGTCACACACTCTGTGACCTCTTCAGTGACTGGGGATTCCTTTCTTTGTTTCTGTGCCTTTCCTTTCTTCTGTCCTACGCCATTTTGTTTCTGTGTGTGTGTTGTGTGCTCAGTTTGCGCATGCGCCACATCCGGGTGTCTGTGTGTGTTTGTGTTCATTTATCTATTTGTTTATTTATTTACATGTTATTGGTTGGTTATTTGTTCTATGTGTGTGTGTGTTTTCATTTTGTCCTTAATTGTAAGTTGTGATGTTGCTGTTCCACTCATATTTTCTATTTAATTTTGGTTGTAATTCTTTTATGTTTATTGCCTCTGTAATTTGTCTAAACATTGCATCTTTTCTGTGTGTAGATTCTATTTTTATTTCTATGTTCTCTAATTTACCCTTGTGTTCTATCTTAGCATGTTGGTAGAGTACAGATGATTCTTTATTATCTTGAAGGTCTCGCCAGTGTTCATTTATCCGTTCCCCTATACTACGAGCTGTCTCACCTATGTACACTATATTTTTGTTTCTACATTGTCCTTCAGTACATCTTATGCTATACACTACATTTCTAGTTTTACAGTTAATATGGGGGCTTATTTTACAGGTTATACATTTCTTATCTATACATGAGGGTCTTTGGAACGGGTATGTCTTGCTGATAAGTGTTTTTACGGAGGTACCTGGTCTTTCTACTATCTTAATATTGAGTTTATGTTTATTTAGGGCCCTTCTAAATTTGTAGGCTAGTTCGCCTCTAGGGGTTGTATCGATGAACATTACACTCTGGTATTTATTGCTATCATACCATGAGTTTATTCTATTAGCCTTGTTCCTAGTTCTTTCTATTCTATTCCAAAATTTGCTCCTATACAAGGGGCAGGTCCCATTTATGTCATTATTTACCATTTTTTCCCATTTGGTTCTGGCTCCTCTATATACTCTGATTCTATCTCTCTGATTGTAGCCAGAGAACTGCATACGGTGGATGAAGTGTTGTATGTGTCTCTCTAGTTCTTCGGGGTTGCACATGCGGGACACATTTCTCATCACCCGTACCAAATCCGCAATCAGTATGTTGATTTTGGTATGGTCCGAAATGGCCGAGTTTCGGTGGATCAGATGTTTGGAAGTCATGGGTTTGGCATAATGGGAATGGAGGATTTGTTTTTTGTTGTTAACGGTATCTAACCAGAGCTCTGTGTCTAGTACAGGTAATCGATGGTTGGGGTGTTTACTTGGGTAGTCTATAGTAACTCTAATGCTCTGGTGGATGGAGTTTGCTATTTGCTGGATGCTTTCCATTGTGTTTTTCTCTAGTTCCTGACTGTTCTCTAGTGGGGGTGTCTTAACTACGATGTTTATATCATCTACGTAGCGGGAGTACATTATCAGGGTTAAGCTGTCTTCTAATTGTTCTTTAAGTTTAAGTTTAAGTCTACTGTCCCACCATACCATGAATAAGTTAGCTATGTCGCCTGCAATGCTAACACCAATGGCTGCTCCTTCCTCTTTGGCTTATGTTTTTCCATTAAATTTGAACATATGTTCCTTAAGGGTTAATTTTATGCTGGCCCCTACCGCATGTGCAATCATTTTCTTCAGTTCATCGTGGTTTTCGGGTGTCCGTATGGCTCTGGTCCACCCGTTCCATCTATCTGTGTGGGTTTTCTTGGCCATTGAGGTAATGGTAGGTGGTCTGCCTCTTGCTGGTCTTGTAGGGCACAGGTTGCTAAGGTCATATGTGTCTAGGTAACTATTACTATGGGTAAGCTTAAGTAGAAGTCCCAGCTCACTGGTATCAATCCCACGGAACTCAACCTTGCTCTCGCTGATCATTTCTACGCATTTCTCCACAGCAAAATCCACGTCAATAGATGGATACAGGGACACAACATCCATACTGCCTATTATGCAGTTTGTTAGGTCCCCAGATCGGTTACTCACGCCGATTCTGCTGAGGAGGTCCTCCGTGCTGTCACATACATCTGGGGACATCTCAATGATGGGGCGTATGATCAGGGAGAGGAAGTAGGACAGTCTGTAGTTACTAGCAATGTTAGCTCCACAGACTGGCCGTGTTGGTGGTCCCGCGACAGGGTCACAGCCCGTTTTATGGTCTTTTCGAAGCCCATACAACGCCGGCACGTCATTGTTCCAGGCCTGGAAGTTGTTGGCAGTCCTTTTGTTGGGCTGCATTATATTCGTCCACATCACCATATGGGCATTGAGGGCTTTTTCTCTATCCTCATGCTCCTGTGGTGTTACCTCTCTTGTGTTAGTGATGTGGGGTTGCATTGCCTGGATGTAGTTTGGCAGGCTGTCAACCGACATTCTGCCAGACTTGTCTGTTGGAAAGCATGCTATCTCTCCATTACGTGAGCGCTGCATGAGCTTACGCAAGCCATTTGCAGATTTTTCTCCCAGTTGCTGGGCCTCTATTCTATTATGCTTCTTGCTATACTGTTCTATAATATCTCTAAGTTCGGATCTAGCTATACTAAATTGTGCTTCTGTTTGTTCATCGACCTGCGACGGCAACTGCGTGCGTTTGTTAAATGGTAAAGTCGTGCCGTGGACTCGTCGCAGGTCGAATGATTTATCGGAGGGATTATAAAACGGAGAGTTCCAGGCTGCTGCTTTATGTGTACTAGTGCTATTGTTATTGTTAGTTGTGTTGTTTCTATTTCTATTTCCACCAACAGCCTCATGGTTGTTTCTATGTCTCTCATAATTACTCCTGTCTCTTTCCACTGGCTCAATGTTGTTATCTACCCTATTTTGTGTGTCTGTGTGTTCGTCTTGGTTATTCTCTTTGTCCTTAGTCTCCCTTCTCCTTTTAATCCTATTACTTTCCCTTATTTTTGTGATTTCTGTGCTACTGTCATTACTTGTTTTCTGTCATTACTTGTTTTCATTACTTGTTACCCACACAGATAGATGGAACGGGTGGACCAGAGCCATACGGACACCCGAAAACCACGATGAACTGAAGAAAATGATTGCACATGCGGTAGGGGCCAGCATAAAATTAACCCTTAAGGAACATATGTTCAAATTTAATGGAAAAACATAAGCCAAAGAGGAAGGAGCAGCCATTGGTGTTAGCATTGCAGGCGACATAGCTAACTTATTCATGGTATGGTGGGACAGTAGACTTAAACTTAAACTTAAAGAACAATTAGAAGACAGCTTAACCCTGATAATGTACTCCCGCTACGTAGATGATATAAACATCGTAGTTAAGACACCCCCACTAGAGAACAGTCAGGAACTAGAGAAAAACACAATGGAAAGCATCCAGCAAATAGCAAACTCCATCCACCAGAGCATTAGAGTTACTATAGACTACCCAAGTAGACACCCCAACCATCGATTACCTGTACTAGACACAGAGCTCTGGTTAGATACCATTAACAACCAAAAACAAATCCTCCATTCCCATTATGCCAAACCCATGACTTCCAAACATCTGATCCACCGAAACTCGGCCATTTCGGACCATACCAAAATCAACATACTGATTGCGGATTTGGTACGGGTGATGAGAAATGTGTCCCGCATGTGCAACCCCGAAGAACTAGAGAGACACATACAACACTTCATCCACCGTATGCAGTTCTCTGGCTACTATCAGAGAGATAGAATCAGAGTGTATAGAGGAGCCAGAACCAAATGGGAAAAAATGGTAAATAATGACATAAATGGGACCTGCCCCTTGTATAGGAGCAAATTTTGGAATAGAATAGAAAGAACTAGGAACAAGGCCAATAGAATAAACTCATGGTATGATAGCAATAAATACCAGAGTGTAATGTTCATCGATACAACCCCTAGAGGCGAACTAGCCTACACATTTAGAAGGGCCCTAAATAAACATAAACTCAATATTAAGATAGTAGAAAGACCAGGTACCTCCGCAAAAACACTTATTAGCAAGACATACCCGTTCCAAAGACCCTCATGTATAGATAAGAAATGTATAACCTGTAAAATAAACCCCCATATTAACTGTAAAACTAGAAATGTAGTGTATAGCATAAGATGTACTGAAGGACAATGTAGAAACAAAAATATAGTGTACATAGGTGAGACAGCTCGTAGTATAGGGGAACGGATAAATGAACACTGGCGAGACCTTCAAGATAATAAAGAATCATCTGTACTCTACCAACATGCTAAGATAGAACACAAGGGTAAATTAGAGAACATAGAAATAAAAATAGAATCTACACACAGAAAAGATGCAATGTTTAGACAAATTACAGAGGCAATAAACATAAAAGAATTACAACCAAAATTAAATAGAAAATATGAGTGGAACAGCAACATCACAACTTACAATTAAGGACAAAATGAAAACACACACACACATAGAACAAACAACCAACCAATAACATGTAAATAAATAAACAAATAGATAAATGAACACAAACACACACAGACACCCGGATGTGGCGCATGCGCAAACTGAGCACACAACACACACACAGAAACAAAATGGCGTAGGACAGAAGAAAGGAAAGGCACAGAAACAAAGAAAGGAATCCCCAGTCACTGAAGAGGTCACAGAGTGTGTGACGAAAGGACTATGACTATATATAAACAACTATCTGGTTGTGGAACCAACCAACCAACCAGAAATTTATAAGTTTGTAAATTTATAAATTTATAAATATATAATAAATTGAAGTGAAAGCAACTGGTGCGTGTGTTTCTTATTGGCAACATGACCCTCCCAAAGTATAACAATATATATATATATATATATAACAGAGCGTTGTAGTTTGCTTGAAGCATTGTTGAATAGGAAATATAAATTTAAGTAATTTTAAAAGCCATACAATGCATTAGAAAATTAAAGTTACCAAGATAACAATGGAATTTTACCTTAGCGATTATTAAATTTGCTAAGGTAAAATTCTATTGTTATCTTGGCAACTTTAATTTTCTAATGCATTGTATGGCTTTTAAAATTATATATATATAGGTTTAGCCACCATCTCCCCTACTAATTTGCAACCACAGAATTACTACTGATTTTTGACAATCACTTTGACCATATATGGAATTACCCCTTGAGAAGATCGGCTATTTAAATAGCAGGATAAATTTTCATTTAGTCCAGAATTAGCCGTCGAAACGGCTTGAGCTCAGCTGTCGGGGTCTTACTGGTTCCTATTACCCACTCTACTACTTCAAGTATTGAGTACTTTGGTGCGTTATGGTCCACCTGGTTCCTTACCACATTTCCTTTGTTATATATATATATATATATATATATATATATATATATATATATATATATATATATATATATATATATATATATATATATATAAGCCATTTCTATATTAATTTTTTATACTCTGCTATGTATTGAGTACCTTACCTACTGTGGTTACTCCTGATTGAACTCGGGATAAACGTATATATATATATATACACACACATGTGTGTGTGAGTGTGTGTCTACATCATTCTTGTATATATGGCAAACTAAACTAATCACGGATTCTAAAAATTAAATTATTGACGGCATGGGTTCACTATTAGATAAAGAATAAAGAACATGATGTTCGTAGAGCGTGATGTGTCAGAGAGAGAGAGAGAGAGAGAGAGAGAGAGAGAGAGAGAGAGAGAGAGAGAGAGAGAGAGAGAGAGGGGGGGGGGGGTGGATGGGCTACTGGAAATATAAAAGGGAAAGTAAAATATATCGTAATTCTGAAAAGAGAAAGAGTGTAAAATCAAATCAAAGCGAGTAAGGGAGATAAGTAACTGATAATATACTATGGAGGAGAGTAGATATATAGATGGAGACTGAGAGAAAACTATAGAGAAATATCTGGGAAAGCCGTAGATGGAGTGTGACGAAAATGATAATTAGAAGATTTAAGAGATGAAGTAGAGGGCAAAAATGATAGAGAAGAAACGAATCCCTATCGCAGTGAACAGGATGTATAGAAAAATAGACAGAGAAAAGATGAATACGAAAGACAGAGGAGTGTGAATAAAAGAGAAAAAGAGGGAGGCGGGGGATGGAATTAATACAGATAAACAGCCACTGAGTGTAGATATGCTAAGTGATAATATAAAAATATGTGTACTGAAGAAGCTTTCTCATGTCGAAAACTGAAAAAAATATATAATGAACACGTCAAAACAAGCCATATAAGTGTTTGAAATAAATGAATCACTGAGTCTTAAGAATTTATTAGATCAAAATTAAAAGCCACGAAGTAACAACTCTGGATATCCATCTGCCGTTATTGCACAGGGATTGTAAGTTAGTTTGACTATATTTGTGTATTTTCTGAATGTGTATTTCATTTTAATTTATATATTTCTTTGTTTAATTCCCCATTCCTGTCTTTCTGCGAAAATGTATCTCAATCTTTCCTATATAACAATTAATCAGCAATGTAAATAATTCATTGTATCAGTCTCCGTTGATTTTGTTGTTGTTGTTGTTGGGGGGGAAATCAGAAATGGTCATTCGTCTGTTTCGACGATGAGCGTTCCCGTTGTTCGATCAACTAAACTGCCTGCTCATGAAATTAACGTGTAAGTGACTGAGCATTCAATAGGCAGGTGTTTCTGTAACAATTTTCAGGGAGATTCAGCTTGACACAGTGTGTGATAAGGTTAGCCCTTTCAATTATAGGTTTCTAAACAGTTTCCATGTACCAATTTCATTCATAAGGCATGGATGAATCAACCCGAGGTATGATAAAAACACCTGCCCAAGATTCTACGCAGTTGGATCGTACAAGAGGCCTAGTAATTGCGAAGCCAACTTCTTAACCATTCTGTCCGAAGAATATATATGCACCTACCCACTCTATATAAATGTGTTATTATTTAACCCCAGAAGGGCGGTGGATTGGCAGTATCGGTAGAGGGTCAGACGCCATGCTTTCCAGCATAGTTACGTCCCTTTACGATCTGAGTTCAAATCCCGCCGAGGTTGACTTTGCCTTTCATCCTTACGGGGTCGATAAAATAAAGTACCAGTAATAAAATAAAGTACCGGTAATTGCTGGCCTTGTTCCTAAAGTAGAAACAATTATTTAACCCCAGATAAACCACAATCGAGCAAACCTATGACCAGAGGTATTCATGTACAAACCATCCCGTCATTTTAGGGGTAAATAGGGTTACATTATTCATTGTGTCCTTTGAGTTTTAAAGGTATTTAGGAAAGATTTGACTGCTATTTCTAGTAGGCCGAGCGATCGTATAGTGGTCCCTCGTTAGAAATGTATACTAAAAAATTGTTTTATTAGGAGTAGATTATGTCTGTACATGACGTTACGTGTTTATGTGTATCTTTAGCAGACTTCTTTCTAGTGCATGATTTGGTGAAGATCCAGGTTCTCGCAATCTTTTTTTTTCTGCAGATGTTCAAGGAAGCAATAAATCTACTAGTTTAAAATGACCCACAAAACATAGGGCATGACATGTCCTCCCTTGATTGATTTTATAAATTAGATTGAGAGGGATTGTAAAATAAGAAAATATAAAAAATGGAAAAGGAAGGGAAAGGCAAGGGCTCTAGAATCACAGAAAAATGAAGAAGGGGAAGGGTGATGGGCTCTGGTCCTACGGCGCAGTGGTAATGAGGCTGTGCCCTCTGACAAACCGCAAAAGCATCCCCGAGGTCAATGGCCATCGACACTCGCTGCAACAGCCACCCATACTTCGCGAGATCCTTCTTCAGACGAGACGCTGACGTTCCGATCTTGCGGAGGAACTCGGCAGTACAAGGTTCAAGTATGCCTGAGGTCTCGACGGCGACTGGTGCGAAGAGGATCTATTTTTTTTTTTTTTCATTAAATTGTTTTTACTATCATAAACATCAATTTACTACTGTAAATAAATCATTTCTTGGGCATAGGTTAACTATAACGTTCGCGAAACTGAAAATGGATTTTCTGACAAGTGAATGTGTTTTTTTTATTTTTTACAATGAAATTTGCGATACACTCTTTGTTTATTTACAACAGGTCTCTATAGTGATATGGTGTTAATTAGTATTGCGTGTGTGATTATTTTCTCTTATATATATATGTGTGGGTGTGTATATGTGTGTATATATATGTGTGTCTGTATGTATATATATATGCGTGCTTGTATATATATATGTGTTTGTGTCATCATCATCGTTTAGATGTTTTTGTAATATCTTGCCAAAGTTGGCACCAACCATAAACAAATTAAGGCCGGGTCATAAGAAGGACAGAGAATGATAAGGGATTTGGGTAAAAACATCTAAACGATGATGATGACACAAACACATATATATATACAAACACACATATATATATACATACAGACACACATATATATACACACATATATATACACACATATACACACCCACACACATATATATAAGAGAAAATAATCACACACGCAATACTAATTAACACCATATCACTATAGAGACCTGTTGTAAATAAACAAAGAGTGTATCGTAAATTTCATTGTAAAAAAAAAACAAACACATTCACTTGTCAGAAAATCCACTTTCAGTTTCGCGAACGTTATAGTTAACCTATGCCCATTTCTTGATTTATAAATACACGCACAAACGCACATACGTATGTATAATAGGCGTATGTATTATATAGAACAGTATTTGTTCCGGTTCTTTACGTTCTGAGTTCAAATCCTGCTGAAGTTCACTTTGCCTTTCATGCTTCCAAGGTCAATAAAATAAAATACCAGTCAAGTTGTGGGGTCGATACATTCAACCCCCCCCCCTTAATTGCTGGTCTTGTGCCTAAATCAAAAATCATATATAGATGTAAACAGAAACAACAACACAATCGGTACAGTATATGGAAGAGATATATTAGGTTAACGCTTGATATAGCAGGAAGAGGGTCTTAACGTTTCGGACGCTAGTCCTTCATCAGAAGAAAGAATGAGAAATAAGATAGATGGAGGGGACGGGCGGGTTGGAATTGAAAAAAAATATCTTTAGATAAAAATAACAGGTCCATTCATGTTGACATCTCTTGCAAAACTGTTGGTGCTGGCGTTTTGTGTATGATTTATTTTTTTAGAAATGGAAAAAAAAACGTTTTGTAAAAAGAGCTATACTTGTGCACGTGCGTAAGCATGTGTGTGTGTGTGTGTGTGTGTGTGTGTGTGTGTGTGTGTGTGTGTGTGTGTGTGTGTTATACGTCCGTACGAAGCTAAGAAGAAATGTGTGTGTATAAGTGAGTAAAAGAGTGTGTGCATGTAAGTACGAAGCTATGAGCAAAAGTATGTTAATATAAGGGTGTGTATGTGTGTATACAGAGCAGTGAAGGGAAAAGTGGAGTGAGCATATATAGTCGGCCTGTATTAGTTGTAAGAGAAGATGTTAATTACAGTATATAAAGAAGAAAACACAAAAAGGGTATGTTTTCAATTATGAGGGATAGAGAACCACTAGAGTGAAGAACATAAAGTCTACGAAAAGTGTGGAAAATACATAATAATTCAAAAGGTAGATTAAAATGTACAGACCCACCTTTATAACTATAAAACACCTAGACAATCTCAAAGAAGTGAATGTTTTGCCTTAAACGGTGTTGGGGCCATAACCTCTCAGGCGAACTAGCTTACAGATTTAGAATGGCCCTAGACAAGCTCAAATTAAATATTAAGATAGTTGAAAGACCAGGTATTCCCATAAAAACCTTAATTAGTAATAAATACCCATTTCAAAGATCTCCCTGTGGTGATAGGAAATGCATAGTCTGCAAGCTAAGCCTGCAAAACTAGGAACTTAGTACATAGCATAAGATGTACTGAGGGACAAGAACATAACATACATAGGTGAAACAGCCCTTAGCATAGGAGAAAGAATAAGTGAACACTGGCGAGAACTCCAGGATGGGAAAAACTCATCAGTACTCTACCAACATGCCAAAATAGAACATAGGGGCACATTAGAAAACAGAGAGATCAAAATTATATCCACACACATAAAAGATGCAATGCTCAGACTAATCACAGAGGCAACAAATATAAACAAACTCCAACCAAAATTAAAACATAACAACTAGTAATTAAGGACAAAATGAAGACATACAGACACACACAAAAAAACCAAACTAACAAAACAAATCAGACGCACACACAGATAGAACAAACAACCAACTAGTGACAAGTAAATAAACACATAAATAAATAAATAAAAACACAGACACACACCCAGATGTAACGCATGCGCAAACTAAGCACACAACACACAAAAACAAGATTGTGTAGGACAGAACAAAGGAGAGACAAAAATAAAAACCTAGTCACTGAGGAGGTCACAGAATGTGTGATGAAAAAGCTTTGACAATATATAAACAGCCATCCGGTTATTGAACCAACCAACCGGAAATTTATAATAAATTGAAGTGAAATCCAACAGGTGCGTGTGTTTTTATTGGCAGCATGACCCTCCCAAAGTATAACAATATCTGTTTCAATACACGTTTTCAGATAAGAAATCTTGCAAAACAATTTCAAAAACGAAGTATATATATATGTATATATATTAGTAAAAAGGAAAAGAAAATGCTGACAGATTTTTTCCAGTGAAAAATAGTTTAATTAGGAATAAGTATAAATTAGTAATAAGTAATGGTTAGTATTCAGTGTTAGTTTTAAGTTTTTTACCGGTTGCGCATTTCAAATGCTTTTCAAAAATAATTTTGAGATAGAGCGTTCGTGATTTGGTTGGTTGTTGAATGTCACGTGAATAAGCACTATAATTTTGATTGGTCGGTAGAAGTCACGTGAATGTTCAATAATAAAAGAGGCGAAATGATGTATAGTATTGTCATAACACCAAGGTGTGTGTGAGTGTGTCCAGATTGTACGTACTGCAAGGGAATCCATTAGGCCCTGCCGTATGGGATACTTGTGGATAGAAATGTATGTAGGATGTATGTTGATGTAGGTATGTATGTGGACGTGTGTATGTTGTGGGTTCGTCTTAGGGAGAAGTGTTTAGACGGGGTCCGTATTTGTTAATAAAGTAAGATTCCTTGCTGATGCGCTGGGTGTGGGTATTAGCTTTAAATTTGTAAAGGGGAAAATATATATATATATATGTGTGTGTGTGTCAAGTTGCTCTTCAGCACTACTGAGTAACATGTAACTCAGTACAACCTGTACATGGTCAGGTTGTCGGTGACTAAACCAGTGAGGAGGGTGATTCTGGACACCCCGTGGGATGAAAAACAAAACCCATCAAAGAGCAGAGGAACTCAAGCGAGTCAATGGCCATCCATTGCTGGTGGGGTGTGAGAGACTCTTAGTCTTCATTAAGACATCTCCCTAGGAGAAGGTCACTCTCATATAAAACCTGTGACATTATTTGCATCCACTGATGTAAACCAGTTCTTCTTTTTGGGCAAATGCATTCAATGTTCAGAAAGTGGGATCGGCCTGGTGCAAAGCCTTTCCTTACTTAAAAAAGCTTCAAGTACAGGCATCGCTTGATATGTGACATGTTTTGCGATGCATGGTATTGCTGGCCATAGGCAAGTTCTTAGCAGGACTAAAAAGCCATGTCTGTGATGCTCAAGCTTAAGTATCAAACGATGGCATTACTCAAAATCGAGTTGCAGCCATTAAAAAAGTGACAAGTTGAGGTCAGACAGTATGTACCAGCAATGGCATATAGAGTAAACACTATATGGTAAGGTTGTGTTGTACAAGCGCAATGACAGGAATCTGTGTTGTTTAGGAGAAGAGGCAGATGACAGAGTTGTTGAAATGCCAATGGAAGAATTGCTGTTGGCCCCTTGTTGAGAAGGTCGGAATGTTTGGCTAAGTGCTACATCTCTCTATTTGTCTCCTTTTTGAGAGATAAGAGCAGAATGTGTGTAGGAAAATAGTAACAAGTATAAATCAAAGTTGTAGCTGCTGTATAGCGTACCATTGAGTGTTTGTGACTGCCTCAAACATTTTGATTGGTATCTGCTATACTGCGGCTACAACTTCGATTTATACTTATTATTATTATTATTATTATTATTGGCGACCTACGTAGTAAATCGTATCATCGTGAGCTCCGCAAAGGTTTGTTATTTCTGTTTGTTAAAAAATTGCCATTTATGGAAAATTTTTATTGCTAACTATATATAAGCGCACATACATTGTTTTCCGAAAAGGACACCCAAAAAGATTGGGGCCTTGTGCCCAAAATTTAAACTTTTATGATTATCAAAAAATTTCTTTGAAAAAAAATGGCTAATTCACCTCTGCAGCTGAGAGCCTTCCTCACAAACTAACACCTCACACCGACACCACCATTGTAAATGTTACTACGTTTGCCAACATTAAAAATTTAATCAGTAGCAATATTTTAAATTTGTCTCAGGCAGACATTCATTTCCCGCCATTACCAATGACTGCAGGTGTTAAAGCCACCACCACCACCACTACCGCGACAACCACCACCCTCACCACCACCGCGACAACAGAAACAAAAGGAAAAAATAAATCAACTCGTGATGTCGAAATGTTTTCAACCAAAATGGACTCTTCCAAAACGAACACCACTGACGTCACCACCACCACAACTGAAACTAAAATTAATAATAACAAAAATAACGATAACAACAACAGCAACAATCACATTAAAAAAACCACCCTGAGTTTTGCCAGAGTAGCAAAACAGTGCGAAGCATTTACGGTAAATCAGGAGGAATTAGAAAATGCCAAAAAAATGGTAAAGAAAGATGGGTACAGGGTCAGCCTCCCCCCCCCCCCCCCACCTAATAAAATGGAGCACCGTATCGTATCGAACAATTAATGTAAAATCGCGCCGAGTGGAACGGGCATCCGAGTCCCAAATCTAAAAAGCTTTGGGACATGTGTGGGCAAGAAAAACCCACATCAGACGTGGGCAGAAGTATGGAACCGTGGACGTGTTCTTTGAAACACCAGAGGAGGCTAGAGAACACTCCATGGCCCCATTAAGAAGTGACAACTTCACACTCGTCCCAAGCTATTGTGGCCAGAGACTCGTAAAGATCAGAGTGACCCACGTTCCACCGGCCATCGAAATTCCCTGACTAATAGTGGCCGTCCTCGCCGGCATCGAAGCCAACACAAAGATAATAGCAATAGCAAAAGAAAAGCAGGAGAACTGGTCCGGATCTGGGATGGAGCTCCTGATCCAAGCGGACCAAAAAAGCATTGAGGAGATCCCAGAGGTAATAGACCTCACTGATGGCAGCCACCTCACCGTAATTGTCGAGGGCAGAAGGCCTAGGTGTGTCGTTTGTAGTGAAGGAACCCACCTAAGGGCTTTCTGCCCTCAGGCTAAAAGGTTGAGGCCACCTCTCCTACCCACCCCAGTGACTCAACCATCAACACCACCAGTAGCAGAGATGGCAGCAACAACTGTAACAGCAACAACAGAAGCAACTATAACAGCAACAACCCCAGCAACAGTAGCAAAACCAACACCACCACCACCCAACGCTTCAGAACTAGCACCAGCGCCTACACCATCCACCACGCCACAACCAAAACTAACGCCTGTGGAGGATTTTCCACTCCCCGGCCTATCACAACTGGAGACAGATTGTGATGACGAGGAGTGGGAAACGGTATCAGGAAAAAAGAAAAAAAGAAACCAAAAAAGAAAAAATTCTCTTCCTTCCAAAAACAAAATACAGAGGAAAACAAATAAATTAACAAACAAAAAAGTTAGGACAGATATGCCACCATCCACACCAGCATCACCAACCCCATCACCCCAAACACCAACACCATCACCATCATTAACCCCAACACCACCACCTACACCACAAAAGTCACCAAAATGCGAAACAGAAACAAACCCACAACAAACGCAAACAAAACAAAACAACCAAAACGATACACACTACACAGCATTAAATTTGAACAGCAACCAATTATTACACTACATCCAACACAACACCAGCATCACAGAAAAAGACTACACAACAACCCAAAAATTCACACCACCTCCACACATACAAATCACTCGCATCACACAGAAAACGTACATGACACTAAAACAAAAATTCCCCAAAGACATCGGAGACTTCCGACAAGCGTCTCCAGGAGGATTTATAAGGACATCCTTCCTGAGGAGGCCACAAGCAGTGAAAAGGATGGAAAAACCGTCCTTCATCATCATCATCATCATCAACGTTTAACGTCCGTGTTCCACGCTTGCATGGGTTTGGACGGGGGTAGTCCCACTTGAGGCAAGACTGATTGTCTTGCTCGCATAGGACTGTCTGGCAGGTTTTCTACAGTTGGATGCCCTTCCTAACACCAACCACATTTACAGTGTGGGTCTGGGAGGTTTTTACCGTGTTGCCTACACGGCCACATTACAGCGTGGACTGTCTGGCGGGTTTTCTACAGCTGGATGCCCTTCCTAACACCAACCACATTTACAGTGTGGGGCTGGGAGGTTTTTACCGTGTTGCCTACACGGCCACATTACAGCGTGGACTGTGTGTTTTTTTGTCGTGACACCTACACGATCTCATTTGTTTCGGCCTCGGTGGCGCGGCACCAACATAACTTTACATAGAACGGGGTGGTGTGGATGGGGTGGGGGTGGGGTGGGTGGGACGGGGTGTATTTTGTTAGAGATGCCTACTGGCTGGAGTAGGTTTTACTATATATTTAGGTAAGGCGGGTCTTCTCTGTTACTGAGTACCGCCAAAGGTCTCGGTCCAGTGACATTGTCTTGGAGAGGTGTAAGTGTGTGATGTCGGAGTTTATCAGCTCGTCCCAGGTTTTTCTAGGTCTGCCTATTCCGTGACTACCGTCTATCTTTATTGCCCTGCACTTTGTTATACAGCTATCGACTTTCATGCGCATCACGTGTCCATACCAACGTAGCCTTCTCTCGAGTAAACAACATCTGATCCCTCTTATCTCTAATTTTTTCCTTAGTTCGTTTATGCTTTGCCGTTCACGTATATTACTGTTACACATCCAGCGGAGCATGCAAGCTTCGTTCCTCTCTAGTCTGCGTATATCCTCTGCACACAATGCCCAGGTCTCACTGCCATGCAGCATTGCTGTTCGTATGCAGGCATCGTACAACCTGCCTTTCATTTTTAGTGAGAACCCTTTAGTAGCTAATAGTGGTATAAGCTCTCTGAACTTTTTCCAACCAGTTCTGACTCTAGCTACAGTACTTTCAGAGCACCCTCCCCCACTGCTGATTTTATCGCCCAGGTAACGGAAGCTGTCCACTATTTCTATAGAACCCTCTGCGCAATTGAAAGAGCTAGTAGTTTGTGGGCACTTGCTGCTACTTATTGCACCAGAGCACCGGCCACATGTAAAATCTATGTTCTTAGTTAGCTTACCTGTGATCCCACTACATCTTTTATGCACCCATACTTTGCATTTAGGACATAAAATGGAGTTTCTACCTACGCCTTTCCTACACACCGAGCACGACCATTTCCCAGAAGGGACCGCCGCCTTGTTTTCTTTCCTACAAACTAGTACTTTGGTCTTAGCCAGGTTAATTTTAAGTCCTTTTGACTCTAGGCCGTGCTTCCATGTTTGGAATTTCTTCTCTAGCTCGGCCATTGATTCCGCTATGAGTGTCAGGTCGTCTGCGTATAGGAGTTCCCATGGGCAGCCTGTCTTGAACTCCTCTGTTATAGCCTGAAGGGCAATAATAAATAGTAGGGGGCTGAGAACAGAGCCCTGATGGACGCCAACTTTTACGCTAAACTCTTCACTGTATTCGTTGTTAATTCTAACCTTGCTGACTGTTTCTTTATACATGGCTTGTATAGCCCTCACAAGCCATTCGTCAACGCCTAGTTTTCTAAGAGCCCACCAGATAATGGTGCGGGGGACTCTGTCGAAGGCTTTCTCCAAGTCGACAAAAGCTAAGTAGAGGGGTTTACCTTTAGCTAGGTACTTCTGTAGTTGTCGTACTATGAAAAGAGCGTCTGTGGTACTTTTGCCTGACACAAACCCGAACTGCATTTCATCTAGGTCAATTCTCTCTCTGATTAGTTGCGCTATTACTTTTTCCGTGACCTTCATGACCTGGTCGATTAATTTAATGCCTCTATAGTTACTCCTATCTAGGGCGTCTCCTTTACCCTTATAACAGTTAACGATGATGCTGCTATGCCAGTCCTTCGGAACAACCCCATTCTGTACGACTTGGTTAACTATGCGGGTGACCATGGTGTGTCCCACCGTGCCAGATGCCTTCAGCATCTCAGCAACTATTTCCGAAGGCCCAGCCGCCTTACCCGTCTTCATATCCTTGATTGCCTTACTTATTATACTCCCCTCGACTAACACTGCTGGTCCCTCTATTGGGTCGATATGGGGGAGACTGCCTTTCTCCCAATTATTCTCCTCATTTAGTAGCCTTTCATAGTGACACTTCCAAGCTACCTTCTTATCAGCGTCGGTGATGGCAAGTGTGCCATCGTCGTTTAGTACACACTTCTCCCCGACAATATCACGGTTTTCCTTGACGCATTCTCTACGAGAAGTAAGGTAAGTGGTCTTTCCCATCTTTTCCACTCCATTTCAACATGACCTCACTCAGAATAGGCAGCATAAATACACGTGGCTTGGGGTCGTCATGGAAGCAGGGCCACCTGCTCAAAGACCTCAAGTCACTAAACATAGATGTAGTGGCCATCAGCGAGACCAGAATCTCCGAAGCACGGGCTTTCGCACCGATCTTCGGTGGCTACGATGTGTACGCATCTCCCAGCCGTCCTGGATCGGCGGGAGGAGTTGCTGTGCTTTTTCGGAGAGGTTTGGATCTCGCCATACGGGCCATCTTCCTGGACCCAGAAGGTAAGTTGGTGCTAGTCTGACCAGCGGAGACGGACAAGCTTTCAGGCTAGTGGCCGTCTATGCCCCGACAGGAGCAGGGCGGCCTGATTTCTTCTGGCGTCTGGAGACCTTTCTTAGAACGTCCCGCTCTTTAGTGTTAGTGGGCGACTGGAACGGGATCTTAGATGCACGCTGGGACTGTGTGGGATTAGCGGATAGGGGTGGAGGGTGCAAGAGCCTCATCAACCTGCTCAGGCGTTTTGAACTGTCTGACAGGTACCGATTGGATTTCCCGAATGTTCCAATGTGGACTTGGACAAATCGCATAAGGTCATCCAGATCATATCTAGATAGCATATTTTGTAGAGAAATAGATAGGTCTAGCATAGGCTGTCCACAATTCAAGATAGTCAGCTACACGGACCACAAATTTGTGATCTGTGTACTTGACTCAGATAGGCTTCATAGACGAGGACCCGGCTACTGGAAGCTAAACGCGTCCTTACCAGCGCACAAGGCCTACAGAGACCGGATTAGCGAACTAGTTAAGCGGGCATTGACGGGGGCCATCGTCAACAACAAGTGGTGGCTTGCTCTGAAAAGAGCGATTAGAACAGAGTCCATTAGGTTTAGTAAGGCTTTAGCAATAGAGAAAAATAGAGCAGAGGGAGAATTAGTTAGATAATTAGACGAGGCGCTTAGCAAAGGCATCGCGACCGACGTGCTTGCGGCAAAATTGGCCCTTGACCAATTCTTCAATGCAAAGCACGAAGGCTGCGTTGTCAGAGCTAGGGTACATGCTCTCAGCCACGAGGGGACGAAAACTGTTCAATGGGCCCGAGTGGCGGAGGCGCATCGTGGCAACAAAGCCACAATCCGGTCTTTGGTGGACCACGACGGGCGCATGCTACTCGATCCCGGGCAAATGTGTGAAGCTTTTCAGCGATAACATAGATAATTTTAGGCCCATAACTCTGCTAAACACAGAGTTCAAGATTTTGGCCAAGGTGCTAGCAAAGAGGTTGGCGCTTGTCGTTGGTGGTCTGGTGGGAGAGGCGCAGACATGCGCCATTCCCGACAGATCCATCCACGACAACCTCCACCTCATGCGATACATCGTAGAGAGGGTAACTAGGGAACCTGGCACGGGTGGGTCCTTGATCAATTTAGATCAGTCGAAAGCTTTTGATAGGGTCGACCATCGTTACCTAGTGGCAGTCCTGAGGGCGGCTGGCTTTGGGCTCGTCTTCAGAGGCTGGATTGCTGCCATGCACAGCGACATCTGCTCTGTGGTGAGAGTGAACGGTCACCTTTCGGAACCGTTCAACATCATGCGCTCGGTCCGCTAAGGATGTCCCCTCTCATCCCTCTTGTACGTATTGACTCTCGAGCCATTACTGCACAAACTAGAGACGTTGAGGGGGGTCCCGCGTGAACTAGGATGCGGAAGATCCGTGTCAGCATATGCGGACGATGTCACCATAGTGGTGTCGAATGCCAAACACATCAAGGCGATCGGCACTACACTAAGAGAATACGAAGCGGTGACAGGAGCAATGATCAACCAGGAAAAGTCAGTGGGCCTGCAGCTCAGCACCTGGACGGACGGGTGCTGGACGGACGGACCGGTTAAATTGCTAGGGGTCTGGTTTGGTCCGGACCTCCAGACGGACAAAAACTGGGATGAGGTGACAAGCAGGGTGGCTTCTCTCACCCAGAAATGGGCCGAGAGGAAGCTATCCCTGAAAGGTCGAGCAGAGGTGGCTAACGCGAACATCGCGTCCGTCATCTACTACCGCCTGACCGTCGTACCTTGTCTTAAGCCCCGCCTGACTGCGCTGGAGCGTTTGCTCTTTCGCTTTTTGTGGAAGGGACGAGCTCCGATGGTCAGGCGGTCCATCTGCTGTCAACACCCGCTACGTGGAGGGCTGGGAATGCCGTAGCTGATGATGCGCAGACACGCGCTCAGGCTACGACATCTCCACCTCTTCCTCGACGGTGATCAGGTGTGGTCGCCGTTTGCTAGACATGTCTTTCCCCAGCTCGTCTCCTTGACGGAGCTGCAGTCCTGGGTCAAGCGAAGACCGAGAGGGAGCGCTTGGAAACTGGAATGTCTTCAGGCGCTCACAGCCCTCGACCAATCGGGCAATGTGATCGGTGGAAACTCCACCTTGGCGTTCTATAGAGGATTAGTGGAGGGGAAGAGCGACGACGTACTTGGAGAAACTCTAGGCGTCGACGAAAATCAACTAGCCAATCTCTTCGGACGGACTTTCGGGCCAGGGCCTATGGACAACTTCCAGAAATCCCTGGCCTGGCAGTGCTACCGGGGAGCTTTGCCAGTTCGGGATAAACTCTACAGGCATGGAGGTGCCGTCAGCCGGGCATGTCCGAGATGCGCGTAGGGCGACGAAACCGTCCTGCACGCACTCGTCCAGTGTCCGAGCATTGCTGACTTGTGGATTTATGTCGAACACCTGCTGTCACATGTCGGACGGATCCAGCTATCAGTTGAGTCCATCGTGAGGATTTCCCCGCCCTCTTCCTTTAGCTGGGAAGGGCAGGCAGTTTTTATCTGTCTCGTGGCCATGGCGAAAGAGATAGTATGGTGGACACGTTTGAAAGGGCTGAAGAGCACTTACCTCTTCGGTGATGCCCTGATTAACTTTTTCAAATTTCATTTGAAAAGGAAAATCAGGGTAGAAAGGGAAGTGCTCTCTTCCCAGCATTTTGTTGAAAGATGGGTGAGAGAAGCAAGTATGGCCCGAGTGAATGGGCCTACTCTGAGTATGTGTCTGTAAATTAAAGGTGGAAAACTGGGAGAGGGCACTTGCCCTGGTGATCAGGGTCACTGTGGTCTTTTAATGGGCTTTCTCCACCAATGTCCCTCGGAAGTCTCCCCCCTATTGGGGAATTTTTTCATTGTTCTATTATTACATCCTCTGTTTCTTTTTTTTTACACGCAGAAATGCCCATTTGTACCGCCCTGTATTGTCCTGTACTGTCCTTAATGTCTACTTTATGTAAACCCTTGTGGTTAATAAAGAAATCATTATTATTATTATTATTATTATTATTATTATTATTATTATTATTATTATAAGGGTGGTGGATTGGTAGTATTGGTAGAACGTCAGATACCATGCCTTGCAACATAGAGTTATGGCCATTCACGTTCTGAGTTCAAATCCCGCCGAGGTTAACTTTGCCTTTCATCCTTACAGGGTCGATAAATTAAAGCACCAGTAATGTACTGGGGTAATTGCTGGCCTTGTGCCAAAAGTAGAAGCAATTATTATTATTATATATACGAATTGAGAGAGAGATTGAGCATAAGAGGAATCAAATGCTGTGTGCAGGAGAGGAGGCTGCATTGGTATGGACATGTGATGCGTATGAAGGATGACAGCTGCATAAAAGTGAAGAGCACTAAAAGTCAATGGAAGCCTTGGAGTGGGAAGCCCAAGAAGACCTGGAATGAGGTGATAAAAGCTGACCTTGCCCAATTGCACCTCTCAAAGGCGATGATACAGGACCGAGACCTCTGGCATTACGCAGTAATACAGAAGACCCGACTTTCCATGGGTACAAGCCGAAGCTGAAGCATATAGACAATATTTCCCCACCTTCCTCCTACTGTAAAGTGGTCATGTAGGCACCACGGTAAAAAAGCACCCAGTACACACTGTAAATGAGGTTGGTTGTAGGTAGGGCATCCAGCTGTAGTAATTCAAGCCAAAATCAGTTCCCGTATGAGCAAGACATGGTAACCTGACCTTGCATTGCCCACAACAGGACAACCTGTCTAACCCATGCTAGCGTGGAAGAATGGTGATGATGATGATATATATATATACACTTATGAAATGCATATTTTATTATATTGAAATAAACCATGTACATGAAATTACATAATAGCAAAGTTCACATTTTTTGCCAAACATATATACTAACAATATAGATAGCTTGAAATTACAAACACAAATGTTATAGCTGTCAAAAAACAACACATACACACAGATATATCTCTATTACTTAATTACATATATATTTCACATGAAAATATAGATATGTATATCATAGTTGTAGAAGGTCAATAATTCACTTTAAGTGTTATGGTAATTTGATGGAGTTGTGTGTATGCACCTGTTGACCCAAACTAGCTGAATGCGATACCCATATCATATCTACTACCATTACTGCTATTATTATTAGAGGTAGATGGCGGTGGATTGGCAGTATCAGTAGAGGGTCGGATGCCATGCTTTCACGCATAGAGTTACAGCCCTTGCCATTCTGAGTTCAAATCCCGCCGAGGTTAACTTTGCCTTTCATCCTTACGGGGTCGATAAAATAAAGTACCAGTAATGCGCTGGGTAATTGCTGGCCTTGTGCCAAAAAGTAGAAACAATTATTATAGGTACAACTACTATTCTTGTTATTATTTTTATTATCTATCTTTCTTTACGCACCCTATATATGATTTCTAGTCCTACTACTGTTATCTCACGCCCCCCCCCCCTCTCTTCTATTTCTGCAATCATTGGGACACACAAACTACATGCCTCTTTATGTCTTTATATATATATATGTATATATAAAACAAATAAAATCTTAGTTTAGTGTTTCAGAAGAAGATGGTCAATCAAACAGGAATTTTGAGACTAGAAATAGGTAGTAGCCTAACCACTACCATGCTAGTCGATATATCGATCTTCCACGATCTGAAATGATTGTAAAACAATGAACTAATTAACCACCTACCTCTAGCATCTGTCTTTCTTTTCATTGTTATATGTAAATGACTGTAACCTGGGCAGATCTTCTTTGAGGAAACCTTAAGTGGTGATCACCTACTACAAAAATTACTGGTCAAACTGCTTAATCTCACTGCAATCATCTTTCCAATGATGCATTGAGTTATCAGCCCCACCACAACCAAGTGGGATACAATATATATATCTGAACCCATGCTAGCGTGGAAGATAGACGTTAAACGACGATGATGATAATGATGACATATATATAATCCCTTTTTACATCTGCCCCTAACTCATACATTTATTTTTAACTGTGGAATATTGTTGATCTTCATTGAAATGGTGTGTGTATATATGTGTTCATGTCTGTGTTTATTTTTACAGTCTAATAACTAGAATTAAATTACACAGTGCATAATCAAGCCATATCACAAAAAGGAAAGGGGTCAGAGGATCTCCCTGGAGGACTCCAGTATCAATTGAGAGTAGGCTTGAGTTTCCCTTGGGTCTCATCACAGGTGCTGAAGTATTCTCATACATATCTTTAATTGCATTCACAATCTGATGCAAGAAAAATTTTGAGCATCTTCTTTTGGCTCAAGTCAAAAGCCTTTTTGAAATTTATGAATACAATTGCTGCCTCCTATTTATGAGTCCGTAACTCCTCAACAATTCTTTTAGAGCCAAGATATCTGAGGCAGTAGAGTGAAATGGCCAAAATCCAATTTGGCTGGAACATAGAGTGTTGTCGGTACATAGTCTGATCCTATTCAGGATCACCTTATTGTAAGTCTTTGCTGCAATTTGCTTAAGACTGATGCCTCTATAGTTGGTGCAGTTGGTAAAGTCATATTTCTTGGGTGTTGGCACTATTCTTGACATTCCCCATTCCTCAGACCTGTGCCATTCAAAGGTTTCGATCCAGAAGTCTCTTAGAAACTAAGAGCTTGGGGTAGTTTCCATAGGCCTACAGTTAGGCCATCAAGCCCAGGAGTGTCAACATTGTAAGAGATCAGATGTAGATTGTGTCCAGCTTAATACTCTGCTCTCACCAGCTAAATAACCCATGCACTTCATTGAATTTGCTTTACTTGTTCCTCCTTCCCTTCCCCCAAACCCTCACTCCTCACCCCTGATACACCTATCCAGTCCAACCTCGTACATTGGAAGTACCATCTGGATGCTGCACATATGAATCAAAGGGCACATGACGCTGAGAGCTTCTGTTAAAAAACCTTGTCAAATGCTGCAACCAAGACATTGAGGTCACCTTAGAAGTGACAGAAAGGAATGTGGGGAATTTAAGAATAAAAGAGGCTCTAATCATTAATACACAAGCCACAAATAAACAATAGATCAAAACTACATTGAGCAGAGTGGCTTCTCTGACTGTTCCACGCATGCACACTCATTGTTTGTTTTGTTTTGTATCATTTTTTTTTTCGTTTTTCATTTAAAAAGAAGGTATTAACCCTGAAATATGTTGAAATATACTGGGTGAGAAAAACATTACTTTGTTTTGTTTTATTTGTCATCCTTTGCTCTTTACATATTTCTACCACATTGTACTGGTTTTCTGAAACTTATCAGTCATTAATTACATATCTCATAATACTTCATATTAACTATACTATTTTACAAATAATTGTTTCTACTTTAGGCACAAGGCCAGCAATTACCCAGTGCATTACTGGTACTTTATTTTATCAACCCCGTAAGGATGAAAGGCAAAGTCAATCTCGGCGGGATTTGAACTCAGATCATAAAGGGACGTAACTATGCTGGAAAGCATGGTGTCCGACCCTCTACCGATACTGCCAATCCACCGCCCTTCTTATTTTACAAATAATAATGGTTTCTTACATAGGCACAAGGCCAGCAATTTTGGGGGAGGGGAAAGTCGATTAAATCGATTCCAGTGTGTGATTGGTGCTTTATTTTATTGACCCTGTAAGGATGAAAAGGCAAAGTTAACATCGGCAGGATTTGAACTCAGATCATAAAGGGCCGTAACTCTATGCTGCAATGCATGGTGTCTGACGCTCTACCGATACTGCAAAATGTGTTTGAAATTAACTGATGTTGTCAGGCAGCAACATAAGTCAAATTAATTCTGGATGTACCCTGATCACTCAATGTGATAAGAAATTAATTCTTGAATCAGATTTAGTAGGGGAACAATGATAGGTAACAATGACTATACACAATTTAATCATCATCATCATCATCATCATCATCATTTAACGTCTATTTTCCATGCTGGCATGGGTTAGATGAGTTGCCCCATTTGAGGAAAGTCATGTCAGGTGACCATGTCTTGCTCATACAAAACTGTTTCTGGCTTGGTTTCTATGACTGGATGCCCTTCCTAATGCCAACCACATTTACAGTGTGTGCTGGGTGCTTTTTATTGTGACATCCACATGATCACTTTATAGTGTGAGCTGGGGCTTTTTTTTCATGATACCAACACGACCACTTTACAATGTGGGCTGGGCACTTTTTGTCATAGCAGCAAAACAATCACTTTACAGTGTGACTAGGGACCGAGGCAGGGGGTGTAAAGGCAAAGGGTAGGGTGGTTAGTATGTGGGTGGAGTGTTAGGGCATGGGAGGTGTATGGACGGGAGAGAGAGGATAGTGGTTTAGTGGTGCATACAATCTCCTCTCTTACACACTGTATCTGATCCCTTTTATACCCAGTTTCTCTCTCAGTTCATTTATGCTTTGCCATTCATGTTTATTACTATTACATATCCATCAGAACTTGCAGGCCTCATTTCTGTTTTCCTTTCTACATACTAGGACTTTAGTCTTTGACAAGTTAACTTTAAGGCCTTTAGTTACCAACCCAGCCAAAACCAGCTTTGGTTCTATGAAATAAAGTTACCTATCTTAAAGGTTTCCAATTTAGATTAAAATCTTCCAACATAATCTTACATAAGAACCTGACATTAATTTACTATCTTAGTAATGAAATAATTAAAAACTTTAGTAAATCCCTCAAAATCCTTCATTAATTAATTAAAACAGTATATTTCATTAGAAATACAGTCATGAAAGGGTTAAGACCTTTTGATTTGAGGCCATGCTTCCAGGTTAGGAGTTTCTTCTCTAATTCTGCCATAATAAGGGTTAGATCATCTACATACAGAAGTTCTCATGGGCAGCCAGTTTTAAATTCTTCTGTTATAGCCTGTGGGACGATAATAAACAGGAGATGGCAAAGGACAGAGCGCTGATGGTCACCTACCTGCATGCTAAATTCTTCACTAAAGTCATTGTTAATTCTAACCTTGCTGATTGTTTCTCTAAAAATGGCTTTTACTGCTTTCACAAGCCACTCATCTACTCCTAGTTTTTTAAGAGCCCACCAGATAATGGAATGGGGGACTCTGTCAAAGGCTTTCTCCAGGTCAATTAAAGCTAAGTAGAGGGGTTTACTTTTAGTTATCTGTGCTATAACTCTTTCTGTGATCTTCATGACCTGGTCAACCAACTTCATGCTTCTATAATTTTCTCTGTCTAGAGCATCTCCTTTGCCCTTGTAGCAGTTAAAATGATGCTGCTATGCCAGTCATTGGGTATGATACCGTTTTGTATTACTTGGTTTACAAAACAGGTGACCATGGCATGTAATCCATGGCAAGTAATCCATTATCATCATGGAGGACAAACTTCTACCCCACTACATCATAATGTTCCCTGACATACTGCCTCGCAATGACACAATATATATATATATATATATATGAACAGCAATGTTACATCGCAGTGAGACATGGGCATTGTGTGCAAAGGACCTGCGCAGACTGGAAAGGAACGAAGCATGTATGCTCCGTTGGATGTGTAATAGTAATATACGTGAACGGCAAAACATAAATGAACTAAGTGAGAAATTAGGTATAAGAGGGATCAGATGCTGTTTACTTAAGAGAAGACTACGTTGGAATGGTCACGTGATGCGCATGAAAGACGACAGTTGTATAAAAAAGTGCCGGGCGATCAAAATTGATGGAAGTTACGGAGTAGGTAGACCCAGAAAAACCTGGGACGATTTGATAAATTCCGACCTTACACACTTGCACCTCTCTAAGACAATCGCACTGGACCGAGATCTTCTTTACAGAAAACCCGCCTTGCCTATGTACAAAATGAAACCTACAGTCAGTAGGCACCTCTTAACCAAATATACACCCAAACCCACTACCCCTACTCCATCCTCCCACTCCCACCAACACCACCCTTTCTCTGTAAAGTTGGTATCACAACATCCAGTCCAAATTAATGAGATAATGAGATCGAGATCGAGATCGTGTAGGTGTCACGACAAAAAAAAAATAGTCCACGTTGTAATGTGGCCGTGTAGGTAACATGGTAAAAAGTTCCCAGTCCACACTGGTTGGTGTTAGGAAGGGCATCCAGCCGTAGAAAACCTGCCAAATAGTCCTATACGAGCAAGACATGATCACCCGACCAATTTTGCCTCAAATTGGGACAACTCCCGTCTAACCCATGCTAACGTGGAAGATAGACGTTAAACGATGATGATGATGATATATAATATTGCTTCAAAAAAAAAAGAAGCCAACCCATGTGGATATAAAAATGATGATACTGATATATAATAATGATGATACTGATATATAATAATGATGATACTGATATATAATAATGATGATACTGATATATAATAATGATTTCTGATTTAGGCACAATGCCAACAATTTGGGGGAAGGAGAAAGTCGATTAAATCGACCCCAGTGCATTACTGGTGCTTTATTTTATCGACTCTGTAAGGATGAAAGGCAAAGCTAACCGCTGTAGGATTTGAACTCAGAACGTAAAGGGGCGTAACCCTATGCCATATAACATGTATGAGAAAGTTTGTTTATTTGTTCACTTGAGAAAATAAAATGGTTGAGGTTACAAATTTTGAAATAACTTCATAATAACCAGTTTTTTTTTTTCTTTTACAAGAAATGGTACTATTTACTTTGTATTTGGTGTAGTTTTTAATGATGAAATTGACACTTAATGATTATTACATGTTTTTGTTTTGTTTTTGTTTTTTGAAATAAATTATCTTCCTTTGTTTGGGGAAAGTCCAATAATAGCATTTGATTGTTTAGAAGTGTACATAGTTTTTTTTTTAAATTAATTTTTTTGGGGTGTTCCTTCATTTCTGTAGGAATCTACTGTTTCTTTCCTTTATCAGTTTGAATTTTGTTCACTACCAAAACATGTTTATATTTGACTTAAATTTATTGCTGGTGGCAGTGAATGAGAATAGTAATCTATCTCCTTTCTTTCCTTTGTTCTTGTTTTTGTTTTCTTTTTTTTATTTGCATGAGAGCATTAGTAATGGGAATGAAGGGTTTTTAATTCATAACTGAAACCCTGTGGCATGCTTAATATGCTATGAACAACCAGCAATCCTGTCAAATGAATTGAAATATTCTATCTGCTCTCTAACTAATTTCCTGTTTACCATTTCCCATGTTGGTGATTTATCTTCTCTCTACTTCCACTTCCCCTCTCTCCCCTCTTACCATAAAATATATTTCAGATGTGATAATACATTATTTGTGTTACTTTTAGAATTGATTTATTATTATTTTTATTTTATCTTAATCTATTTTAAGCCATTTAAATTGTTTTCCAACTTATAATTATGATAATAGTCTTATCAAGTGTTTTGATGATGAATTAAAATGATGTTTTTTTTTCGTTCTACATTTCTATTGATCTATTAACCCGTTTGGTACCAATCTGTCCCAAATTGGTCCTGGTTCTATGAAATAAAATCACCCATTTTAAAGCGTTCCTATTTAAACCAAAACTTTACAACATAATTTTATGTAAGAATCATATGTTAAGTTATATTAGTAATGAAATAATTGATAATTTTAGTAAATATCTCAAAATTCTCCTTTAATTAATTGTAATAGAGTGTATTTCATTAGAAATACAGTCACAAAAAGGGTTGATATTTTATTTCCTCCTTGTTCTCTTTGTAATTTTTGAAAATAAAAAGTGCAACTACTAACAACTGGTAACAGCCCAATCATGAACCAATCTTAGAGTGCTATGCATTGCTTAACAAGCTAGAAATAGTTGCCAAATTCCCTGAAACACCTTCAATAATAGATATATTCTTGATCAGAACTTACATGGAACTAAACAGCACACCTTTGATAATAGGTCTGCTCTAGATCAAAGATGACCTGGGGCTAAAAAACAACAGTAATAATAGGTTGTCTTGATCAGAGATGACCTGGGGTAAACAGCAACAGTAATAATCATGAGCCAACAAAGAAAGTTGCATTTATGCAATTGGTTGGCCTGTTAGAAACAGCAGACAAATCTTTAAAAAAAAGGAAAACACATTGGATACTGTAGTCTTAGATACAGTATGTCTAAAAACAAAAGAATGTGGGAATGTATGGAAGTGAGATGTGGGACACTGGCCTGTCTGAGCTGTTGGTAGAGTGCAGGAACATACGTACATGAGATGCTGCTCCCAGCCTATCCGAGAGGTCAGTAGCTCTGCTTTAATACTGACATGGTCTGACAACCCAGCCAACCCAGCCAACCCTTGCTTGTAGGAAAAAACGAATGTTAAATGATAATGATGGTCATGGTTGGAATACCCATGATCACATGTCTGTTCAGTCACAGTCAACCTGGGGTTAAACAACATAACGATTGCATATTATAAAAATATGTTATATTCCAGAGCTCTGTCTAACCATTTAGCATTTAAACCAGCCGTATCCAGCCAGAATTCTCTCACCTCTTTCTGTTCAAACTGGCTGTAACCGGCTGCTCATATTGATGTTAAGGTATTGTTCTCAAAATAAATAACATCAACATCTCGTAGATTCGATATGTGAGATAATTGTATAAGATAAAGTGTTTACAACAAAAATACAATAGTATATATAGAGTAATGTAAATGCTAAAGGGTTAAAGTATTTAAACATGAATAAATAGGACAAATATTGATAAAGATCAATAGAATTTGAGCTCAATCTATATCATCATTTTTACACTGATTTTCAATGTCGACATTGACTGGACTAGACAATTTGAGGTAGCTTTTCTCTGGTCAAATTTATTTCTTGATGCCAATCTATGCTTTATTTATTTAGAAGCAATAAGTTCACTCTATGTGGTGATTTTGTGTCATGACAGCAAAAGTACCCAGTCGACCTTGTAATGTGGCCATGCTGGTGACACAAGAAGTTCCCAGTTCACCCTGTATAGTGGTTGTATTGATGAGATGAGAAAAAAGTTCCCTGTCCACCCTATTAGGAGGTTAAATTGGTAGTATGAGAAAAAAAGCACTCAGTCCACCCTGTAAGGTGGTTGTGTGAGTGACATGACAAAAAAGCATCTAGTTCACACTGTAATCTGGTTGAAAGGGCCGTAGAAACCAATCCAAAATACAGATACATATGAGCAAGACATGATCACCTGACCTGATAAATTTATTAATATGACAACCCGTCTAACCTATGCAAATGTGGAAAAATGGACGTTAAACGATGATGAAGTATGGTATACACTTCTCATTTTCTTTAAACTGCAATGGTGAGTGTTGTATTGTTTATGCTGGACATAAACATCATCAATTGTTATAAGTGTTATCAATATCAAGATACATTCAGTAAACTGCCACACAAACACATACACTGACATATACAACAGGCTTCTTTACAGTTTCTTTCTACCAAATTCACTCACAAATAATTAACCAGCCCTAGGTTACAGTAGAAAATACTTGCTCAAGGTGCCATGCAGTAGGATGGAACTCCAAACCACGGGGTTACAGAGCGAACTTCTTAATAATACAACCATGAACTGTTATAATTCATTTACTTTGGATGAAGGGCATCAAGCTATAGAAAGATTGCCAAACAAAGGGTTGGGAGTACTGGTGCACTTGGTAGAACGTGAGACCGTATGTAAGTGAGATGTAGACGCCAGCACCACTTCAGTACTGACTTGGGAAAGCGAACGATAAACCATCATCATCATCATCATCACCATCGTTTAACATCTATCTTCCACGCTAGCATGGGTTAGACAGGAGTTGTCAAACTTGAGGCAAGACTGGTCGGGTGACCATGTCTCGCTCGTATAGGACTGTCTGGCAGGTTTTCTATGGCTGGATGCCCTTCCTAACACCAACCACATTTACAGTGTGGACTGGGAGGTTTTTACCGTGTTACCTACACGGCCACATTACAGCGTGAACTGTGTATTTTTTTTGTTGTGACACCTACACGACCTCATTTATTTTGGACTGGATGTTGTGGTACCAACATAACTTTACAGAGAAAGGGTGGTGTTGGTGGGAGTGGGGGTGGTGGGTGGAGTAGGGGTAGTGGGATGGGGGTGTATATTTGGTTAAGAGGTGCCTACTGACTGTAGGTTTCGCTTTGTACATAGGCAAGGTGGGTCTTCTGTATTACTGCGTAGCGCCAAAAATCTCGGTCCAGTGACATTGTCTTAGAGAGATGTAAGTGTGTAAGGTCAGAATTTATTAAATCGTCCCAGGTATTTCTGGGTCTACCTACTGTGTAACTCCCATCAATTTTGATCGCCCGGCACTTTTTAATACAGTTGTCGTCTTTTATGCGCATCACGTGACCATACCAACGTAGTCTTCTCTTGAGTAAACAGCATCTGATCCCTCTTATTCCTAATTTCTCACTTAGTTCAGTTATGCTTTGCCGTTCGCGTATATTACTATTACACATCCAGCAGAGCATGCATGCTTCGTTCCTCTCTAGTCTGTGCAGATCCTCTGCACACGATGCCCATGTCTTACTGCCATGTAACATTGCTGTTCGTATGCAGGCATCATACAATCTGCCTTTCATTTTTAGAGAGAAACCTTTTGTGGCCAACAGCAGTATAAGCTGTCTGAACTTTTACCATCCCGTTCTGAATCTGGCTACCGTACTTTCAGAGCACCCTCCACCACTGCTGATTTTGTCAGCCAGGTAACAGAAGGTGTCCACTATTTCTATAGAACCATCTGGGCAATAGAAGGAGCTAGTATCCTGTGGGCACTTGCAACTTATTGCACCTGAGCATCAGCCACATATAAAATATATGTTCTTAGATAGCTTACCTGTGATCCCACTACATCTTTTATGTATCCATAGTTTGCATTTGGGACATAAAATGGAATTTCTGCCTACTCCTTTCCTACACACTGAACATGGCCATTTCCCAGAGGGGACCTGTGCCCTATTTTCCTTTCTACATACTAGAACTTTAGTCTTAGACAAGTTGACTCTAAGGCCTTTTGATTCAAGGCCAGGCTTCCAGGTTTGGAATTTCTTCTCTAGTTCAGCCATCGATTCAGCTATGAGAGTTAGAGCATCTGCGTATAGAAGTTCCCATGGGCAGACGGTCTTAAACTCCTCTGTTATAGCCTGAAGGGCAATAATAAATAGGAGGGGGCTAAGGACAGAGCCTTGATGAACACCAACTTTTACTCTAAATTCTTCACTATATTCATTGTTAATTCTAACTTTACTGACTGTTTCTTTATACATGGTTTGTATAGCTCTCACAAGCCATTCATCTACACCTAGTTTTCTAGGGGTCCACCAGATAATGGAACGGGGGACTCTGTAAATATATATAGATATATTTATATCTAAACCCATGCTAGCGTAGAAGATAGACGTTAAATGATGATGATGATGATAGGTATACTATTTATGTTAGGTTATTTACCAATGGGTAGAACTGGTGGATTGGGTTGGTAAACGATGATGCAATAAAATCGTCTAGCCTTGCATCATAATGGGATGATAGGGCTGGGCCATCGAAATGTGTACAGTGCTTTCACAGAATTAAAATTCTAAAGTAAATTTTCCAGTCTGGTCTTCTGTTGTTATAATGTGTGTGTGTATATATATATCATCATCATCATCATCATCATCATCGTTTAACGTCCATATTCCACGCTTGCATGGGTTTGGACGGGAGTTTTCCCACTTGAGGCAAGATTGGTTGTCCTGCTCGTATAGGACTGTCTGGCGGGTTTTCTATGGCTGGATGCCCTTCCTAACACCAACCACATTTACAGTGTGGAACTGGGAGGTTTTTACCGTGTTACCTACACGGCCACATTACAGCGTGGACTGTGTGTTTTTTTGTCGTGACACCTACACGACCTCATTTGTTTCGGACTGGATGTTGTGGTACCAACATAACTTTACATTGAAAGGGGTGATGTGGATGGGGTGGGGGTAGTGGGACGGGGTGTATTTTGTTAGAGGTGCCTACTGACTGTAGTAGGTTTCACTTTGCACTTAGGTAAGGCGGGTCTTCTGTATTACTGTGTAGCGCCAAAGATCTCGGTTCAGTGACATTGTCTTGGAGAGGTGTAAGTGTGTGAGGTCGGAATTTATCAAGTCGTCCCAGGTTTTTCTGGGTTTGCCTACTCCGTGGCTACCGTCTATTTTTATTGCCCTGCACTTTTTTATACAGCTGTCGTCTTTCATGCGCATCACGTGACCATACCAACGTAGTCTTCTCTTGAGTAAACAACATCTGATCCCTCTTATTCCTAATTTCTCCCTTAGTTCGTTTATATATATATATATGTGTGTGTGTGTAAAAGGTAAACAGAAATAACACAATCAGTACAGTATATGGAAGGAATATATTAGGTTAACACTTGAAATAGCAGGAAGAGGGTATTAATGTTTCGGACGTTAGTCCTTCATCAGAAGAAAGAATGAAAAATTAGATAGATTGAAGGGATGGGCAGGGTGGAATTAGAAAAAATGTTTTTAAAGAAAAATAACAGGTCCATTCATGTTATCATCTCTTGGGAAACTGTTAATGCTGACGTTTTGTGTATGATTTATTTTTTAGAAAGGTGGATGATGGAGTGCATCTACCTGAAATGGAAAAAAAAACGTTTTGTATAAAGAGCTATACTTGTGCATGAGTGTATGCATGTGTGTGTTATTATACGTCTGCACGAAGCTTAGAGGATATGTGTGTGTATATGTAAGTAAAAGAGTGTGTGTGTGTGCTTGTAAGTACGGAGCTATAAACATTGATTTTAATATCCTTGGACAAGACACTTAACTCAACCTTTGATAGGCTTCAAAACAGAATTTAAGAAAATTATTGTTTCTACTTTTGGCACAAGGCCAGCAATTACTCAGTACATTACTGGTACTTTATTTTATCGACCCGTAAGGATGAAAGGCAAAGTTGACCTCGGCGGGATTTGAACTCAGACTGTAATGAATTTAAGAAAATAATACTAGACAACTGGCTGTTGACTCACAAGAACAAATTGCCATTGCAATCAGTATCCTGTCATGTCTTTACGCAAAACAGATGATTTTGTTTTCAAATGGCTTTAATGTTTAATCAAGAAACTGTTATATGTTTTTTCATGTCAAAAGTTTATAAATTATTTCCTTGAAATCGTAAATTATACTTCCGGTTCTCTTGATTAATGAAACAAGTGAGACAACAAAAAGGAAAAATGAAACAAATAATTCAACAATGCAATGTCAGACACATCAATGTTTTTGTTTTATCTGTTATGTTTAAAGGTTTCTTGCTTCTTTTTGAGTGAATATCATCATCATCAACATCATCATCATTGTTTAACGTCTATTTTCCATGTTTGCATAGTTTAGAAGAGCTGTTATGTTATGATGCTCGACAGATTAGTTGACCACATCTTGCTCATATATTCAGTTTTTGGTTTGGTTTCAATGTCTGGATGCTTTTCCAAATACCAACTATTTTGCAGCATACACTGGGGAACTATTTTTGTGGCAGCAGTGCTACCATATTATGGGTCGGACTGGGTGCTTTTTGCCATAGCATCAGTATAGCCACCTTACAGAGTAGACCAGGTGTTTTTATTGTTGCACCAGCACAACCACCATGCAGGGTGAACAGGATGCTTTGGTGGCACTAGCACAACCACTACTTTTGATTAATATTTGGTGGTCTACCTCTGGGTTTCTTGCCAGTTGGCTTTGGCTATAAAATCTGTTCAGTAGTTCTTTCCTCAGTTATTCTTACCATTTATCCATAGTACCGGAGCTGTGATCTTTCAATCCAGAGAAGTAGCAAGCAGCTTTACCTGGAGTGACTACTTGATCTCCGAGGTATGCACTCACTTGAATCTCATTACTTCAAAGACCTTTCAGAGGAACTCTTTTTCAGCCATTTGTATTCATGATCATATTCTTTTGGTCATTACTCAAGATTCAAGGCACAAGCACTGAATTGAAGATAACAAGGTTTGCTTTTACACCTACCTTTCTTCTGATGAAGGCACATTATTGCACCAGCTCCAGCAATTCTTGCATTTAATTCAGTTTTCCATTACTCATGAAAACAATCCTGAGATACTTGAACTTCTCTACCTGCTTCAGTGTAGCAAGGTTATATAAAATCCATAAGCTCAGTTGGTCTCACTTGGGGATCCAGACAGATCATTAAAAGATGGTTACTTCCATTAGGACCCTTTGGAAGGTATGTCTGAGAACCCCCCCCCCCCCATGACGCTCTTAGGAATAAGTAGGTGAAGAAGAAGAGTGGTGGTGATAATATGTGATGGTGGCAATTGTGTTGATGACAATGATGTCAATTTGAAGAATATAGTAGATGAAAGAACAGGCCCTATCTCAAGTTGGGACCAATTTCTGTAGGAAATACTGGAAATTTAGGTATCAGCTGTCTAGACAAAACCATTGTTCTTTTCAGGGTTGGATTAAGTTTTGCCCTGGCCTTGTTTTTTTTTGTTTGTTTGTTTTCAGGGATGAATTAAGGTTTGTCCTTGTTGATATGCAGCAGACTCTGTGTCAAAGGCTTATGTTTTAAGATGTTTCAATTGGTATATACTTTGTTGAAGACTTTTACATATGTTTTGTATGTATCAACCCATAGACTAATTTGAGCTTCCTTAAATTCAGCTCTGGTTTTATCTGGCAATATTTGTCTTTCAAGAATAGATAATGAAGACTGGATGAAAACAGCACTTGAGATATTGTATATATTTGTGTATAAGTTGCATTGTTTTCCACAAAAGTATGATAGGGAAAACTACCATGCAATTTATCTAACTGAATTGACAAAACTTCAATCCAAAATACATGGTACACTATAAATGCATTGTAAAATAGAATAAGACTTATCTTGTGTAATTTATCATTCAATACAACTTACACAGAGGTATATATGGTAGTTGTTGTTTAACTTCAGGTTAATTCCAATTAAGTAAACTTATGATCAAAGGCATTCCAGTTGCAACCGTCTCATTTCATTTCAGATATAGTATATTGGAGACTACATGATATGGCTTTCCTTTTTTCAGATAGTAGGAAATCATTTTAATATATGGCTATTATTTCCAATTGGTCAAGCGAACACTTTAAGTTGATAGCTGAAGTTGTGACTGATCAAGGAAAAAAATGGATTGAGGAGTTGAACATAAAAGAATTCACACACACATATCTGATACATATCTGATTTGTAATTTAGGCAAAAATCCAGCAAATTTTGGGAAAGGACAAAGTTGTTTAAATCAACCCCAGTACTTGACTGGTACTTTTATCAAACCTGGAAGGATGAAAGGTAATATTGACCTGATACATGAATAAACTTAACAAATTTTTATCATTGAAATTCCACATTTTTCATGTTTCAAAATGATCAGAATGGTTATGATTCTTCAGAGCATGTTAAGATAAAGATGGAATGCATATAGTTATAGCAATGAAACTTTGCCAAACTGATGAAGCAAACATCCTCAAGTAAAATGATAATTTTAATTTGCTGTTTTTATATTTTCTATTGCAGACATAAAATATGGCTGCTCCTTCATCAACATCTAAAGAAAGTATTCCATTAGAAATGTCAAAAATGAAGAAATTTGAAAAATTACTTGGCTTTGAGTTTTCAGACTTCATAAGTACTTCACGATTTGTCAGGTTATTGAATCGTCCTACTGATCCTGCTTTACTTGGAATGACACGGCTTCTTTTTGGTAAGTCTAGCCAACTAATTTTACAATTGAATCTTCAATATTCTAATAATATTGTTGTGGGTTTGTAAGATAGTCAAAGACAAAAGAATAATCAGCATCGATAATTTCAAGGTCCCTTTGTCATCTTCATCATTTAATGTCCATTTACCCTGCTAGTAAGGGTTGGAGGGGTTGTCACAGAACAAGCTAGCATTGCAGTGGAGCTTCTGACTTCTTAGTTAAGTCAGGACCTGCATTTCGCTTACATATGTTCCCACACTCTACTGAATGTATTTTATCATGGCGCCAGCATTAGTTAGGTTATCATATCTTTCACACAGCTGAAAAGCTCTCCCAACCCTTTGTCAAGTTTTCTACATCTGGATGTCCTTTATCTCAATGAATAATTCAAACTGTATTATACGGTAGACCTAATAAATCACTGTTTAACACTACTCCCATCTGGCCTTTCAGCGCCTTTAGTGGAGTTTATTCTTTTCAAACACTTCACACCATAGAGTGCAGGCCAAAAGGTGAGCTGAATAAAAAACAATATTGGTTTACCATTTCATGTTTCACATAATTTCAAATCTATGGCAGGTCTTCAGAGTTTTTTTTATTTCTTTTTCTGGGCTTGTAATTTGATCTATGTTGTCTGTGAATTTAATCTGAAATAGACTAGCAAACTATTCGGTGGGGAGATTAATTATTTCTCCCATTTGCCTCATACCAGGAAAAGAAGAAAAATATCTCAAGGTCTTCCGAGTCTATAATTTTTATTTCTATTCATTTTTAAAACAAACAATTCAATAAATGTATTTGAAATGTTGGAATCCAAACATAAATCTCTATAAATAATAATAGCTTTATAAATTTGGGTAAAATACCCTTATGGACAGAAAAAATTGGCCAGCCATCACTATGGAGGATCAAATGTTACTATATTTTCGAAAGCTATTATTATTTATAGTGATTTTTGCAATTACTTCTTTGACCACATAACCGTTGATTTCAATATCTAGTTCCTCTGTTTAGTCAGCTAGGGGTAGTCACTCTCTTCATCTCACTCATTCTTCACATTCATCCGCCTCTCATAGTAACATTTCCAGGCCTCTTTCTTTTGAGCACCTAAGTGCACAAGTGTAATTTCTAACACACTTTCTCCCAGCTACATCCTGATTCACACTGACACACTGCCTTGCAATATGGAACACTTCACATCTCTTATCCTCACATTTCAAGACATTGGCAAATCTCCTTTCAGCCTCTTTGCATGCTATATTTACTTGTCTAGCTTCTCTCTTAGCTATCTGGTACTGGTTACCTCAATTATTCTAGTCTTTCCATGCCTGTCTCTTGGTCTTAATTGTTGTATTCACTGTCCTGTTCCACCACCAAGTTACCCTCTGTCTGGCTAGTGCTTTGATCCAGCCACAAGTCCCATCAGTCTGTAGTATATGTATACATAATGTGTGTGTATGCCCTACTCCAACTCTAACCAGGACCACTCACCTCCACACCATTTAAATTCTAACATATCAGTTATACCTCCTTAGTAGCTGTTCACATCATCACAATACCCTCTATCCCAAACCCCACTCCCCTCCCTCTTACCACTTTGTCAAATTCCATCATACTTGTCATACTGTCACCACATACTTTCTCATTCATTCTCTCTCCCACATCACTATTTTGAACTCCACCACATTAACCCTTTGAACCCTATCACACCTGTTGTACACATATGACATTATACATATCCTTTGCTTCCCACCATCACTTACTCATGACATAGTTACCATCCTTCCTATATCCCTATCCTATCCCCATCCATAGGATAGAGATTGCTCTTCATTTGAGTCGATGACCAATAGCCTCCCTAGTGCTGGTGCCACCTTAAAATGTATGTAGTACACCCTGTAAAGTAGTTGATGTTAGGAAGGGTGTAGGAGTCATCATCATTATCATCACCGTTTTATGTCAATTTTTCCATGCTAGCATGGGTTAGACGAGTTGTCATGTTGTGGGCAATGTTAGGTCAGGTGACCATGACTTGCATACACAAAACTGATTTTGGCTTGAATTTCTATAGCTGGATGCTCTTCCTAACACCAACCTCATTTACTGTGAGTACTGGGTGCTTTTTGTTGTGTCACCAAAACGACTACTTTACAGTGTGGACTGGGTGCTTTTTGTTGTCACCAACATGACCACTTTACAGTGTGGACTGGGTGCTTTTTGTTGTGTCACCAACATGACCACTTTACAGTGTTGACTGAGTGCTTTTTGTCATGACACCTATACGACCACTTTACAGTGTGGGCTGGAGGCTTCACTGGATGTATACTTCATACTGCTCTCGTGGGAGGTGTATGGGAGGGTGGAGTGGATCTCAAAATGCTGAACTTCACAGGATGACAAATGAATGCAACATGTGGTGAGAGGCTGTGCTGGAAAAGACCTGTCCAACCCATGCAAGCATGGAAAAATAGACCTAATAAAAAATAGTATTGTTGATAATGAAATAAAAAGTGTGTGTCTATAATTTTTTTTTCCTTTGTTCCCTCACATTTTACATATGAGGTTCTACCAGAAAAGGAGTAGGTTGGTGCTGTCTGTGTCTGTATGTTTGTGTTCTTTCTATTCTTAATATGTATATGTGCAGGTATTTGCTTGTATGTAAAGATGTGCAGGTATTTGCTTGTATGTAAACATATACAAAATGTCTTTTTCTGCAGGATTTATTATGGTGCTGGATATTCCACAGGAGCGGGGCTTAGCATCCATTGATGAAAAATACAACAATGATCAAATGTGTAATTTTCCTTTATTTGAATTCCTGAAACCTCTTCCTTTGGAATGGATGTACATACTCTACTTTTCTATGTGGCTTTGTAAGTAACTTGAACTTCTCATATAGAGTATTACTATATATTGATTAATATTTAGGTAGAGTAGGGCGGTGGTTTGGCAGTAGCAGAAGAGTGTCGGACAACATGCTTTATGGCATAGGGTTATGCCCCTTTACAATCTGAGTTCAAATCCGAGTTTAACTTGCCTTTCATCCTTACAGGATCGATAAAATAAAGTTCCTGTAATGCACTGGGGTCCATTTAATCGACTTTCCCCTCCTCCAAAATTGTTGGCCTTGTGCCTAAATCAGAAACCAATATTTAGGTAGAGTTGATGCTATTTGGGCCACAAGTAATTTTTATCAAGGCATTCCAGCCATGACCATCCTGTCTTTACAAGGAGTATTTAGGTCTACATTTTATAATGTGTACTTTATTTAAAATAACAGTCTGATTTGGTTGCTATTTCTAGAAGAACAAGCAACCTTGTAGAGGCTCCTTTATTTCTGTTTTCAATTAGATAGATATTAACTGACATTTCTTTTGCATTAATTTTTCTATGCTAGCTTCATTTCCGATTAATGAAGATATTTTGCATCTACATAGAACACAAGATTTCTCTCATTAAATGGCACACAAATATTGTTTATATATAAGGCATACTTGGTTTATTGTGTCTTTAGAGGGTACATTAATTTTGTTTTGTCTTCATAGGGCACACATTATTTGTATCTTTCATTAGAAATATGGTAATGAAAGGGTTCATATCAAGGTATCTGAATGGTTGAATAAGAGAACAGTAGAGCAAATGTCTAAAAGTAATTAGTCTCATTACACCATATTCTAAGTTCAAAATCACGCTGGGCTTAACTTCATCTTTCATCCTTCATCCTTATCATAGTTCATGAAAATAAATACGAGGCATGTGCAAGTATTGATTCAAAGTTTTGTGTCAGTGAGATAAATCATTATTGTGGATTGGCAGTATTGGTAGAGGGTCGGACACTATGCTTTGACGCATAGAGTTACGGCCCTTGCTATTCTGTGTTCAAATCCCGCTGAGGTTAACTTTGCCTTTCATCCTTACGGGGTCGATAAAATAAAGTACCAGTAATGCACTGGGTAATTGCTGGCCTTGTGCCAAAAGTAGAAACAATTATTATGAAAACATTAAAAAAGAGAAAAGAAAAACAAGAATCTTCCTTAGCATATGCTCAAATATTTTGTTTTGTCATATCTGAATCTAATCAATTCATCTCATTTCTGTTTTTGTAGGTGCATTTTTCATGATGATCGGTTTCTATTTCCGTTTAAGCACAACTCTTTTTGCTGCAATTTATTGGTATCTCTTCTTTTTGGACAAAACCAAATGGAATAATCATTCATACCTCTATGGACTGCATGCAATTATGCTTATGGTCAGTGATGCTAACCGATATTGGTAAGTCTGAGCAATCTGAAAACGGGACCCCCCCCCCCCCACTCTCACCAAGCGTGAAACTAATAACACCATGTAACATTTACTCCTGCGATTGTTTGTTTTTTGTTTTCTGTTATTTCGAACTATATATATATATATATTTGAATTTTGTATTTGTAAAGAAATACAGTATGTTTATAAATAAACATTTAAAAAGTCATAGCTATGAATAACACTGGCAGCCAACATCACCGAGCAGTGTTCAGTAAAAGCAAGGGGGACAACCGTTGATGCATATATATATATATATATATATATATATATATATAAATGAGCGGAACAAGTAATCATCAAACAATCTTTCAAATAAATTAAAAACGATTTAAATATTCACCTGTTCTATCGCAGTTACCGACGGTTTCACTAATCAAAAGATTGGAAATTCAGAGAATTTCCAATGGAAAGAATTAGATCTTCAGACAGCTATTTCCGTACTATAAGGGTATAAAGCCTCATAGTAAGATAATATATCGCTTCCTGCCCGTTGCATGGAGTCAGGCCGTTAAAGTGACCCACACACAAAAATAGGCCATAAATAAAAGCGGGATATTATAAACTTGTTGATCATGCCGCTAAAAATAGCAGCGCGATACAACGTTTTGTTCTCTACATATAGGAGAATAATTATAAAAGGGTATGGATATTCCAACAGGCACTAAGTACCTACAGAAATATGCATGGTGTTTATAAATATATATATATATATATATAATATCGTAAACCTACTCCAAAAACTTGTTGAGTGCTTTTATATCAGTTATAAAATATTTACTCGTTGTAACCCAACAATTTTAAATAAAACTTTTGCATATATATATATAGCATCATCATCATCATCATCATTTTACGTCTGCTCTTCCCTGCTTGCAAGGGTATATATATATATATAAAAAAAATATATATATATGTCTAGATGTGTATGTGTATATATATATATATATATATATATATGTATATATATATGTGTATGTATATATATATATGTATATATATATATATATATGTATATGTATATATGTATATATGGAGGCACATGGCTTAGTGGTTCGAGCATTGGCCTTGCAATCGAATGGTTGTCAGTTCAATTCTCAGACTGGGTGATGTGTTGTTTCCTTGAGCAAGACACTTTATTTCACATTGCTCCAGTTTACTCAGCTGTAGAAATGAGACGATAGGACTAGGGTCCCTATCATTCCACTGGAAAGTGGTCGTGGAGGTGCCACGAAAAAAAACACCCAGCCCACACTGTAAAGTGGACGTGTAAGCGCCATGGAAAACAAAAAGCACCCAGCACTCACTGTAAATGAGGTTGGTGTTAGGAAGGGCATCCAGCTGTAGAAATCAAGCCAGAATCAGTTCCCGTCCCACTCTTGCAAGCAGGGAAAAGCGGACGTAAAATGATGACGATGATATATATATGTATGTATATATATGTATGCATATATATATATATATATATATATATATATATACAAAATTAAGATAAATCAAAATGAATTTAATTTAAATCAAAATTATGGGTGTCATGCCAGAAAGGCATGCGCCATATCACCCGTAAAATAAGCTCCAAGATTCTAATGAATAGGTCCGAGCATTTTATAGCAACTAGAAATTGATTAACATATAAATAAACATATGAAACAATCACAGGGGATAATTTTTACCTAGCTATGTGTTACACACTTGTTAAAATTATCCCTTGTGATTGTTTTATATGTTTATTTATATGTTAATCAATTTCTAGTTGTTATATATATATATATTTATATATATTTATGTGTGTATATATGTATATATATATATGTATGTATATATATATATATATGTATATATATATAAGTATATATATATATGTATGTATATATATATATATATGTATGTATGTATATATATATATAAAAATCAGGTAAAGTACTCCTGATAATGGATAAAAAGTGAACTGTGGCATCTTCCTCACAGTTGCCTTCCTCACAGGTACCATCATCTCCAGTAGATTCCTGAAGGCATCTTGCTTACAGGTAGATTTGTTCACAGGTGCTTCTGTTCACTTTTTTCATCACCAGTAGTACTTTATCTGATTTTCTCAACTATTAGTTATAGCTATTGACTATTGTTATAGTCATTTACATTAGGAAAACTTAATTTCAAATATATTTCTAAATATACATTGTTGTTTATATTTGCTATTTCTTCTTTTACTTGAAGGTCCGTTGATGGTCTTTTGAACCCCAAAATCAGAAATGCTCATGTACCATTATGGAACTATACTCTATTGAGATTTCAGGTATTCAAATTTCTTATCAATATTTGAAGGATAATTGAAAGGTAACTGAGAGTGTATAGCATTGAATTTAAATTATGACTAGTACACTCTGTAAAATGATAGGTATTAGGAAGGGCTTCTAACCATAAAAACCATGCCAAAAAGGGTTGAGATGACATTTTAGTCATGACACAACAACCTCTCTAGTGCTAGTGTCATAAAAAATGCACCCAGTACATTCTGTAAGGAGGTTGGGGATAGGGAGGACATCCAGTTGTAGAAACCATACCAAAAAAGGGATGAGAGAACTCTTCAGTTGTGTCAAAGACATAGCAACCCCTAGTGCTGATGACACAATAAAACACAACACAGTAGATTCAGTAAAGTAAGATGAAGCCCCCAAACTCATCAGAGAGGTCAGTAGCTCCAATTTAAGTACTGACTTTGTCTGTGATGACCTGTCCAACCTTTGCTAGCAGGGAAAACGGATGTTAAATGATAGTGTTGAATAAATTAAAGTTGATAAAAACAATCAAAATTATAATACCCAAAGAGTGGCAAGTTTCTTTTATTATTGCTTACCCCTAGATCAGCCCTCATTGAGTGGTGCCTATGATCAAAAGCATTCCAACAGTGACTATCCAATTTTATTTTTAGGCATAGTGCATCTAGAATCACATTATTCAGTATGTTCTTCCTTTTTAAAGAAGGTATGGCAAGGTTTGAGGAAGATTTGATTGCCATTTTTAGCTGAGCAAGCAACCGGCTAAAAGAGCAACAAGCTGAGAGGAATGGTCAAACACTAGAGTAAAGGTTTTGTAGTATTGTGCTCTGACCACTCTATGTTGCTAGGATTGATAATTTGATAATTCTAGGATAAATTAAGGAATACTACAAATATATGTCACTGTGGATTCCGTAAGCCAAGAGAGTAATCACTTCAAATTACACAGCATAAATATGAACTCTGTAAATTATAGCAAAAGCAACCCATCGGGGAGTGGGGCCATTTTAAATAAAAACTAATACTGAGTGGAAAGGATCCTTCAGGCTTGTCAGATAACCTTTCTAGTGCTGGTGTGTATGCACCCAGTCCACTCTGTAATGGGATTGGAAGGGCATCCAGCTAGACCTATGATATACACACTAATCATCATCATTTCATCCAACACATGGAAGCATGGAAAAACAGACGTAAAAAAGGATGATGATGATAATCATCATTTTATATCTGTTCTTCCATGCTTGTATGTGTTTAATACAATCCCCTGCACTTTTCTTTCGTGCTAACTTATTTTATACTGAGCTCTTTTAGGAAAAATTTCCCTGTCATAAACGTGTCTTATGAGCCTCAGGATATTATATATATACTTTTAAATGTTTTGTTATCGAATTGTTATTATAAGGTTATTTCTTTTTATTACTAGAACTTCCTGGTGTATTTTTTTGCTGGAATCAAGAAAATGACCCCAGAATGGCTTGGGGGTTACTCAATGAGGTCCCTGAATGAACACTGGGTATTCATGCCATTTAAGTAAGTTCTTTTATATGTTCTTCAACACTTATTACATTGTTTAATCTTTTTGATACCAGCCCTGCCAGAACCTGCTCAGGTTCTGTGCAATAAAACTATACATTTTAAAGAATTCTTATTTAAATTTACATCTTATAACAAAATTTTATATAAGAACTATATGCTAAGTTACTATCTTAGTAATGAAATTATTAATAATTTGAGTAAATACCTCAAAATTCTTCATTGATTAATTGAAATAGAGTGTATTTCATTAGTAATATGATCACAAATGGGTTAATATTGCTATTGTGATTGAGTAGTCTCATTCAGAAACTGCTCAAGCAAAACTTTGTCAGCGTTAATCTAGGTTTGGGATTTCCAAACTTATTTTGCCATGGAACCCTTATGATTTTCCAACAAATCATGGAATCCATACATATATTTTGTGGATAATCTCAACCACACTAATTCAATAAAACATTAATTAAAACAAAAATTGTTTTAGAGTATTTATAAAAACAAAACAAAACATGTATTCGGATGTATATTGAATTTTATTAAAATATATCTAATATCACAGAACATTTTCATGAAACCCTACTTTAAGAAACATTGATTTGGGTTATGGTTTTAAAATTGGAAGATAAAGTAGCCACATATACTCTTTGTTGTATAGTAAGGATAAAAGTAATTTAAGGAAAACCTGAAGGGATAAAGGAAGAGGCTGTTGATTGAACAATATAATGTAATTTAGAGTCAAACTAAGTCGGTTTGATATGATGGAAAATAAAATAAAAAAAACATAAAGTTTGATGTAGAGAAATATTTTGAGCTATTTGCTTTTCTCCTCCTACAAGCCTACTGAGAAGTTATCCCTTTCATAAAAGAATTGATTTGGTAGTTGGGTGTAAAATGATTTCAAATGATAATACATTCATAGGTTGTGAGGAACAAGATGGAAAAAAGCTTTTGAAACTAGCACAGACATGGTTGTATGGCTAAGAAGTTAAATTCACACCCACATGGTGCTGGGCTTTATCCCACTGCATGGTGATTTGCTCAAATGTCTTGTACTTTAGTCTTGGGTTGTTGACTAATGCCTTGTGAATGGAATTTAGTATATGACAAATGATCACAAGTGGAGGATGCTGGGCTGGAAAAGATGCATCCAACCCATTTAAGCATGGAAAAGCAGACATAAAATGATGATGATGATATAATATGAAGAAAACTGATAAACTGGTGCTTTCAAGCAAACATATCTTGTGGCATTTGTTCTACCAAAGTTGCATATCTGCTTCCTTGTCACTCTTGCCATTGTAAATGCAGTGAACCAGTGATTGACCTGGAAATATGTAACCAACAATACTGCTGTTCATAAAATGCAATATAAAACATAAATATATGAGGGATTATTAACTTGTTACTTAACTTGCCAATATAGTGATCAAATATCTCCCTAACTCCACATTAGATATGACTGAAACCATATTCCTAAACTCTGATATAGGGTACAAGTGAATCCAGCTAACATTAAATAATGAAATAATATAACAAAACAAGTAAATAGAATATTAATAAATTTTAAAATGATATAATGTTAAATTAACTTATGTAGATTTTAAAGCCCAATGCATTAGGCTTTAAGCTGGTAGATAGCAAGCAGAATTTCAACAGGTGTCTCATGTTATAGTAATTGTTATGAAGATTTACAACCTGAGACTTCTGTATATCATTGATATCAAAATAATTTATTGTGAAGTGACTTCTGAGATAAGAAGGTATAAATATTTTGATCAGCTGCTAAATATAAACAAAGTTTTTAAAAAATATATTAATCAAGTGGGAAAAATCAAAAAATAAAACTCATATTTTAAGGCCAAAATTTTGTTGACAAAATCTGTTTAAATTTGTTAGATAAGGAGTGTCAAATGTCTGCTTGATGGTATTCATCAACAGGACATTAACTTTATTTGTCTTCAACTTAAGTGGCATGATTCTCAGCAGTGCAAAAAACAAACTCATGCTCTCAATTCATCCAAAACAAGATTGAAATTGAAATATCTATGAAAGAACTAATTATGATATAATTAAATCTAAATAAAAATATACCAACTATATCAAGACACAGTCCCCCAAAATAACCCTGCTAGGGACAGTTCAAAACACTTTCGATTCAATATCACAGCTCAAACTGTACACACTCTGTACATAAATCATACTCTATACAATAAGCACTCAATAAAAGAATATAAGCCCACGGTAAAAGGCAACACGGTAAAAACCTCCCAGTCCCACACTGTAAATGTGGTTGGTGTTAGGAAGGGCATCCAGCTGTAGAAAACCCGCCAGACAGTCCTATGCGAGCAAGACAACCACTCTTGCCTCAAGTGGGAAAACTCCCGTCCAAACCCATGCAAGCGTGGAACATGGACGTTAAACGATGATGATGATGAAGCCCACTCAAAAATACTCTATACAGTCTACACAATCACCTAACACTATAACATAATACATACTCTAACAAACGACAATGACTTCCTAATCATTGCAGGAGATTTTAATGGACACGTAGGTAAACACCGTGACAGCTTCTATAGAGTCGATGGAGGCCATGGGGTTGGCACAAGAAATGAAGAAGGCTTCAGGCTTCTAGAATTCTGCGACGCCAATGACATGTCGATATGTAACACAAACTTCAAAAAATCCGACAACCATCTGATCACCTATAGATCAGGGGGAGCATTCTAGTCAGATAGATTTTATCCTCATCAGAGGACGTGACAGATGGACGGTCGTAAACACAAAAGCCTTCCCTAGTGAGAAATGTACCTCCCAACATAGTTGACTTAGATGTCAGCGACCTCACGGTCAGAACTAGACGAACCTGGAAACAGAAGCCAACCTGGAGAAGAAAGATCAGGAAGCTGAAAGATCCCTCAGCCAGTAACAGATTTAAAGATATTTTACTCAACGCCTATGACAGTAAAGAAGAGCAGATAGAAACATTCAATGTAGAAGAGCACTGGGAGTTCCTAAAAAATAACCTACTAAAGGCGACGGATGAGATCTGTGGCTGGAGTAAGACCACAGGCAGGAGGAGAGTGACTTGGTGGTGGAACAATAAGGTAGATGAGGAAGTTAAGGCCAGAGACAGGCATGGAAAGAGTGGAAGAATGGGGGAAGCAGGGTACATTACATAGAGACCAGGAGGGAAGCTAGGTGACAAGTATACTTAGCTAGGAGGGAAGCAGAGGATAGAAAATTCAAGCATGTTTTGCAACGTGAGGACTAGAAACAGGAGGTGTTCAAGATTGCGAGGCAGTGTGTCAGAGAGAATTGTGATGTCATTGGAGAGAAGTGTATCCGGAATGATAAAGGTGAGCTTGCCCTCACAAGTGCTGAGAAGAAAGATGCATGGAAGAGTCATTATGATAGATTACTAAATGAGGAGAATGCATGGGAAGAAGAGACCCTACCCCAAGTAGACCGTATAGAGGGGCCAGCAGTACAAGTCAGCAGCAGCGTAGTAAGTAAGGCAATCAAAAATATGAAGACGGGGAAGGCAACCAATCCATCGGGTATAGCTGCCGAGATGCTGAAGGCATCTGGGTTGGTAGATCACACCATTACCACACGTATTGTTAACCAGGTAATACTAGAAGGTAGCATACCAACGGATTGGTGCAGTAGCATCATTGTCAACTGCTACAAAGGTAAATGTGATGCACTAGATAGAGGTATAAAGCTGATGGACCAGGTCATGAAAGTAACAGAAAGAGTTATAGCACAGTTGATTAGGGACCGGGTGAAACTAGATGAGATGTAATTTGGGTTTGTGCCAGGAAGAGGCACCACTGATGTCCTCTTCATTGTGAGGCAGTTACAGGAAAAGTACCTAGCTAAAAGTAAGCCACTCTACCTGGCATTTGTCGATCTCGAGAAAGCCTTTGACAGAGTTCCACGTGCTATAATCTGGTGGGCTCTTAGAAAACTAGGAGTAGATGAATGGCTTGTGAAAGCTGTACAAGCCATGTATAGAGGAACAGTCAGCAAAGTTATGATTAGCAATGACTAAAGCAAAGAATTTAGCGTACAGGTCGGTGTCCACCAGGGCTCTGTTCTTAGCCCTCTCCTGTTCATCATAGTCCTGCAGGCATTAACGGAGGAGTTTAAGACTGGATGCCCATGGGAACTCCTGTATGCAGATGACCTCACATTTATAGCTGAATCTAGAGAAGCAATTCCAAACTTGGAAGCAGGGACTAGAAAGAAAGGGTCTCAAAGTCAACCTGACAAAGACTAAGGTCCTTGTAAGTAGACGAGAAAACAGAACCCAGATCCCCTCAGGGAAATGGCCTTGCTCAGTATGTAGGAAAGGTGTAGGTAGGAACTCCATTCTCTGCCCCAAATGCAAACAATGGGTACACAAGAGATGTAGCGGGATCTCAGGAAGCTTAACTAAGAATGTAGGCTTCACATGTAGCAGCTGTGCTGGGACAGCAAGCAGCAAACAGCCACAGGAAACACGTACCACCAAACTCTGGGAGGGCTCTGTAGAAACAGTAGACAGCTTCTGCTACCTAGGTGACCGAATTAGCAGCGGAGGTGGGTGTTCGGAAAGTACAATACCTAGGGTAAGAACGGGATGGAAGAAGTTCAGGGAGCTACTGCCACTGCTAGCTGCAAAAGGCTTTTCCCTCAAAATGAAAGGCAGACTGTATGATGCGTGTATACGAACAGCAATGTTACATGGTAGTGAGACCTGGGCACTGAAGGTGGAAGACTTAAGTAGATTATAAAGAAACGAAGCGTGCATGCTCCGATGGATGTGTAATAGTAATATACGTGAACGGCAAAGCATTAATGAATTGAGAGAGAGACTGAGCATAAGAGGAATCAAATGCTGTGTGCAGGAGAGGCGGTTGCGTTGGTATTGACATGTGATGCGTATGAAGGATGATAGTGGCATAAAAAGGTGTAGAGCACTAGAAGTCAATGGAAACCTCTGGCGTCACGCAGTAATACAGAAGACCCGACCCCCCACGGGTACAAGCTGAAGCATTTAGACAATATGCCGCCACACCCCTCCCCTGCAAAGTGGTTGTGGAGGTGTCACAACAAAAAAGCACTCAGCCCACACTGTAAAGTGGTCGTGGAGGTGCCACGGCAAAAAAAGCACCCAGCACTCACTGAAAATGAGGTTGGTGTTAGGAAGGGCATCTTCAGTCCTTTCAGCCGCGTCCACCACATAACCTCTTTTGCTACAGACACCAGGCAGAGGAAAAGTGCCTGCTCCTGCCAGCTCAAAAAAGGGGACGTCGTGATCTTCACGATGGACTTGGTTGATAGCTGAATTTGTTCTACACGCAATAATAGCTGTTCGACAAATCTTCACAAGTCAGTAATGCAAGGACACTGGATGAGTGCTTGCAGAATGGTTTTATCACTCTGCGCTCATCTTGGACAGGTCCATCTAACAGAACTTCCATAAATTTAAAATTTAAAGTACATATATATGGGCCTTTGGCCTAAATATTAAGGGGACTCCCTTCTTCAGGGCAAAGACTTATGCCTTATGCCCCCTTTGCAACAAAAAATTACAACAAAATACCAAATGGATGAAAACAAACAAACTTACAGGAACGATCTGCAATACCTTTCCAGAAGTGAATGAACAAAATAATAATAATAATGGTTTCTGATTTAGGAACAAGTCCAACAATTTTTGTGGAAGGGGAAAGTCAATTAAATTGACCCCAGTACTTGATTACTAGTACTTTATTTTATCGACCCTTTAAAGATGAATGGCAAAGCTAGCCGTAGCAGGATTTGAACTCAGAATGTAAAGGCCATAACTATAACATGTTGTCCAACACTCTATTGATACTGCCAATCCACAGTGATCTAAAAAGGGAGACTGAAGCATTGCAGATCTGAATCCAAGGTCAACTTTGAGTACAAGTTGGTATCTCTAGGGTATATCATCTTGGTGAAAGTGTGAAATACTGTCTGTGTGGAACTAATACAGAAAGTGTCACCCACAATGCTAGCTTCAAAAAGTATAAAAGAAGACACAGTCTGTATGTACATTCACTAAACAATGTGCAAAAAATACGGGTATCAGGTATATGTAGCACCAGCATGTCCCAGAATGTGTACTTGATGACAGGGACAAACCCAGACTGCAGACCTGATATTGTTGTTATGTTCAGGAATAGACATGAATGCTAGATTATTGATGTTTTCATCTCATCTAACAACAACATTATTGCAATTCTAGTTATCAGCTAAGATTTAGGATCAATACCACTAAAACTGAGAGATCTTAAACAAATACTTTGAATCACAAATTGCTATACTACATGCAAAAGACTGCTCTGTTGTGCACTGCATATATAACCCATGAAAATACTGTCAAATATTCATGTTGAGACCTGACAAGCAGTAGAAGATCCGCTATCATCATATTTACTATGTAAGCCATTAATAATAAATATTCTACTACTACTTCTGTTGCTGCTGCTGATTTCTACTATAGGCACAAGGCCAGCAATTTTGGAGGAGGAGAAAGCCAATTAATTCAACCCCAGTGCGCTACTGGAATTTTATTTTATCAACCCTGTAAGGATGAAAGGCAAGGTTAAGTTTCAGCGGGATTTGAACTCAGAGCGTAAAGGACCGCAACTCAAAGCATATTGTCCAACGCTCTAATAATACTACCATAATAATAATTGTTTCTACTTTTGGCACAAGGCCAGCAAATACCCAGTGTATTACTGGTACTTTATTTTATCGACCCCATAAGGATGAAAGGCAAAGTTAACCATACTGCCATAATAATAATAATGATAATTTCTTTTGTTTAGCCAATAAGAGTAATTATATTCTTAGTCATACATATATTTACATGAAACATAAAAACTGGGGAGGGGGATTACAAGAGAAAATTATACAAAAATGAGGGAAATTGGTCAGAGATATTGCATAAAGAAAATATTTTAACATTTTGTATAAAAATAAGGACAAATAAATAAACAAATAATTATTTTTAATACAGGCACAATGCCAGAATGTGGGGGGGGGGGGGGAATTAAATCAACCTCTGTACTTGACTAATAGTTTATTTTATTGCTCTCCCATCCCTAGAAAGATGAATGGCAAAGTTGAACTCATAATGTAGAGACACTACATGTATCTCAAGGTATTAGTTCCAATCAATAATCTTCTTGTGTATGAGTGTCTCAGGTGGTTGTCATTCACCTGATCAAGATCAGAGATCAATAATTAATTTTCAAAGCCCACCATGAGGAGGTCGACAAACTTGATCCCGCTATCTTAACTATAATAAAGGAAGGTCTGCGGATTGCGTCCAGAATCATCATCATCATTACCGTTTTACGTCCGTTCTTCCACGCTAGCATGGGTTAGACGGGTTGTCCTGTTGTAGGCAGTGTCTAGTCGGCTGACCTTGCCTTGCTCATACAGAATATATTTTTTTACCCCGTTTGTAAAATAAGTTGGATTACTTTGAATAAATAATGAATGAATATTACATAATTTATGTGCTAAATTTCGTGGCTGTTGATTAAATATATTTGATAGCTTAATCTTTAAAATTCACTTCTTTAAAATTATCAAATGTCAACACTTCCGGTTAGCAGCCGTTATATTATAACACTTATAATCGCATATATTTCCGTTGCTAATTTTCTCCTAATGCAGTTTATATATAATGTCGTCTTTTTTTTAATATATCATGGATTACTGATTACAGAAGGCAGTGTAACATAGGCTTTGTTCAATTTCTGTGTATATTGTCAATTACGATTTTATTTGATGTATCATATCTACATGCATATATATTTGTGTATAATATCAATATACACACTACACATGCTAGCAGAAAACCAACCGTAGGGTGGTTTTCTGCTAGTCAATAATAATAATTGTTTCTACTTTTGGCACAAGGCCAGCAATTATCTCAGTGTATTACTGGTACTTTATTTTATCGACCCCGTAAGGATGAAAGGCAAAGTTAACCTCGGCAGGATATGAACTCAGACTATAAAGATCTGTAACTCTTTGCTGCAAAGCATGGCGTCCAACCCTTTATCGATACTGCCAATCCACCGCCCTACTCAATAATAATAATGATGGTTTCTAACTTAAGCACAAGGCCAGAAATTTGTGATTTATATTGATTTAATCAACACAATACTTGATTAGCCTAGTATGTATTTCATCAAACTAGGAATAATAAATAAAAAAGTTAACCACAGCAGGATTTCAAGTTAGCATGTGTTTTGTACATCTATGTGTATCTATTAACATCCATCATCAATGATCATTTTGTTGTGATTTCTATATATTTGGTCAATTCCTATTTTAATCTCCCGCAAAATAAATTGTCTATCTATTTTCTTATCTTTTTTTTCCAGATTATTTTTAACACCTGATCAAATAGATTTATTTGTTGTACATCACTTCGGCTTTTTCCTCGATCTTACAATTGGATTTTTTCTATTCTTCGATGTAACCCGACCCTATGCATTTATCTTTGGGATAAGTTTTCATTTCATGAATTCCCAAATATTTAATATAGGTAAGCCTTCAAGTAATTCAAATGTGTTTTAATTGTCATGTGGCATGTTAATATTTTTCCCACTTCTATGAATGTAAATGTTATAGAAATAACATTAAGTATAGTCCATTTGATGTTGAGTATTTAAGAATGAGAATAGTTGGGTCTAAGTGTATTGAAAAAAGCAGATGGTAATCAAAGGAATTGGCTTCTGTACTTTTTATAGGCATGTAATCCTAATTGACAATACATACTGAGTGTTGATGATAGACCAAAAAAGACAGGAAGAAGTAGTGAGGTTTAGATTTGAGAATGCTAGGTTTTTTATACACAAAATATTTCAAGATTTAGGCCATGTTCTGTGAAACCATCTAACTATATCAGCTTAGAAAAATATATTGGTGATGAAGATGATGATACATACCCTAGCTACTAAAGCACCATTCATAAATACATCAATGTGCCTATGAAGAAGCTTCTACTCAACCTGCTAAAATTAATAGCCAAACTACCCTCAGATTATACCTTATTGTCTTAACTCTTTCTTGACCATATTTTTAATGTAATACACTGTATTTCAATTAAATAGTGAAGAATTTTGAAGGTTTTACTAAAATTGTTAATTATTTCATTACTAAGATTGTAACTTAACATATGGTTCTTATATAAAATTATGTTGGAAGATTTTAATTTAAATAGGATGTTTTTTTTTCATTGAACCAGAGCTGATTTTAGCCAGGTTGGTACCAAAAGGTTAAAAAAAAAAGGAAACATGTTAATGTAGTCCTACATAATTTACATGTAGGGTACCATTTGTTGATGTTAAAGGACCTGTGACTTGCATATGATACAGATAATTATAGGTCTTATTGTTAATATTTGTCCCAAAGTATTACTGGTATTCACAATTGAAAGCTAAATGACTGAATGCAGCCCAACAATACTGGAAGTAGAATCTTGAATTTATACTTTAAATTTAATAGTTTTTATTATTTTTGTTTTTAGGCTTTATAAATGTTTTTATATAGGCACATGGCTTAGTGGTTAGAGCATTGGCCTTGCAACCGAAAGGTTGTGAGTTCAATTCTCAGACTGGGTGATGTGTTGTTTCCTTGAGCAAGACACTTTATTTCACATTGCTCCAGTTTACTCAGCTGTAGAAATGAGATGATTGGGACTGGAGTTCCTATCATTCCACTGCAAAATGGTCGTGGAGGTGCCACGGCAAAAAAGCACCCAGCACTCACTGTAAATGAGGTTGGTGTTAGGAAGGGCATCCAGCTGTAGAAATCAAGCCAGAATCAGTTCCCGTCCCACCCTTGCAAGCAGGGTAAAGCGGACGTAAAAATGAAATGAATGATGATACATTAGTCTCCTGTATTTTGGTCTCATTTTTGCCTTTCATCCTTACGGGGTCGATAAAAATAAAGTACCAGTAATGCACTGGGTAATTGCTGGCCTTGTGCCTAAAGTATAAACAATTATATAGCCTATTGTAGCCAATTTATCTGTAATATTCTATTCTTAGGTTCTCTCCCTCTCTCATTCTGCCTGTTTATCTCTCTTTCTACTTTATGATATAACTGAAACCAAGTATGTTCTATTCCCCAGTTGATAACACATTAAAGTGGTCTCATTAAGAAAAGATAAACTTGATATATAAAGTTTAAATTATAATCTTAATAAATAAGTGTAGCCGTGCAAATTGCTCAAATAACCTTTGTTTCAAATCTAATTTTGATAATGGTAAACAATTAACTAATGCCCAGCTGTAGTATTGTTACTTAACTTCCATAAAAAGTTGTATCAATTACTCAATTAAGTTCCCACAACTAATCCCGCAAGTTGATGGGGTGCTACTCAAGATGTTTGACTGTGTATCCATCATGGCATTTTAGTGGGCCTTAGAAATTCTTGGTGATGCCTATTTCCTCACTAAGTTTAGCCTGCCAGCAGAAGCAGTTATTGAGGTGTAGCTGAAAAATATCACAGAGCTAGAAGTGTGAGTCAGGTATCCCCATATATCTAAGGATGCTGCTACTGGACATCAAGGTGTTCTCTCTACTTAAACATCCCAGTATTGAGATAATGTTTCTTTAAATCCTGGATATGGTACAGCCATTATTTTAACAATGTTTCTTCAAATCACTTCACTCTATTTTCAAAGGAACATTAGTTAATGCTATATCCAATATTGAAATAACTTCTCTTTAAATCGTTTCACTTTTCTTTTAAAGAGACAGTAGGTAACAGTATATTGCTTTTGAAAACACAATTCTATAACCCTTTAGCATTTACATTATTCTATATATAAGGTTGGTAGATTGGCAGTATCGGTAGAGTGTTGAACGCCATGCTTTCTAGCATAGAGTTACGGCCCTTGCCATTCTGAGCTCAAATCCTGCCGAGGTTAACTTTGCCTTTCATCCTTACGGGGCCGATAAAATAAAGTACCAGTAATGCACTGGGTTATTGCTCACCTTGTGCCATAAGTAGAAACAATTATTCTATATATAATTGTTTCTACTATTGGCACAAGGCCAGAAATTACTCAGTACATTACTGGTACTTTATTTTATCGACCCCGTAAGGATGAAAGGCAAAGTTAACCTCGGCGGGATTATTCTATATATAATATTGTATTTTCATGGTAAAGGCTTTACCTCACATAATTATCTCACATAATATTGAATCTATGAGATTTTGATATTATTTATTTTGAGAACAATACCTTAACATCAGTATGAGCGGCCAGTTACAGCCAGTTTGAACAGGTAAGAGAATTCTGGCCGGATACGGCCGGTTTTTTTTTTGTATAAACCCCATCAGTCATGAATAGGCTAGCTTTACCTATTAGATCTTCTTTCAAAGAAAACTTAACTAAATGGATTTAAAAAATCTTATTGAATTAATAATCTTAATTAAGAAATTGAGGGATGAATGAAATAGGAGAAGAGTTCCACTGACTAGCTTTTGTTGGAAATTCATTGCTCCTTATATATGGTTGATTGCAAAATGTACAAATTCTGTTCTGTTTTCAGGGATGTTTCCATGGGCAATGATGGCTACAATGATAATATTCTTCTATCCTGATTGGCCTAGGAGGATTTTTAAAACCTTACCAGAATGTTTTTCTTTACTATTTCCTGAAGGCGAACCAATCCAAGAAAGCAATCATTGTATTTATGCTGTGAAGGTAGAACTTATGGTGATCATCATCATCATCATCGTCATCATCATCATCATCATCATCACCACCAGCAACACCACCACCACCACCACCAACAACAACAACAACAAGTGAATTTGATAGTGCAAAAGATTCAAATTGTTTATTTCTAATTTTGGAACATAATTTTAGATAGGGAACAGGCAATTAAAAAATCTACCTGTAAGGTAGATAGTTAAATTCAACAAAACCTTTTGTTTATTACTCTACCAATTATGTAATCTACTATCTTCAAAATTCAAATTTGTAATTGTAACAAAAACACATAAGAATGACACAAGATATCCTGTTCTGAATTAGTTTCCTTAATTATTCTTTTGATGAAATATAAGGACCATTAAACAACTCCAGCATTTTTGCTATTATATTTTTAACAATATCCTATTTGCTTTATGGTAACTTAATAAAGCACTATTTTCTATTAGTTATAAAGTGACGTTAAACATTGGTGATGATGATGATGATGATGATGATGATGATGATGATGATGATGATGATGATGATGATGATTGTGCCAAGTAACTTAGACAGAATTCAACACCAATAATTTTATATAAACTGATAATATTGACAAGTAGTAACCCTTTAGCATTTAAACTGGCCGAATCCGGCCAGAATTCTCTCACCTCTTTCTTTTTAAACTGGCTGTAAATGGCCACTCATAAGGTATTGTTCTCAAAATAAATAATATCAAAATCTCATAGATTCGATATGATGTGAGGTAAAGCCTTTACCATGAAAATATAATATTAAATATAGAGTAATGTAAATGCTAAAGGGTTAAATTAACTGAATATGACTTTCATTTTGTGTTCTTCACATTGTCAAAATTATATCAAGAAAGTTTAACTTCCTATTAAGAATTAAAAAAGATATCATCCCTGAACAAATCTCATCAATACAATTCAAGAAAAATAGTGGTGGTCAGCATCAATAATAGTAATAGCTAGTTGCAAAATAGGAGACATGCCTTCAGAAGACATAGCTTATGTTTCAGGTATAGTTAACTCTCCATAAGGTCCAAATACTGTATACTACCTTACACCTCTTCAATCACTAACAGAGGAATGGTATTCATAAAGAAAGCTATTTTAACTGAAAATCTCCAGACTCTAGTTCACCCACATTTTGTATCATTTCTCTGTTTCTTGTGTCAGTAAAATAATAGACTTTTAGAAAATGTAGAAATCTCAAACAGATACTAACTGTGACTAAAATCAATTGCTATAAGTAATAGGTTAGAAAATCAGGTAAAATACCTCTATAGATGAAAAAAGTGGCTAGCAGCTACTACAAAGAATAAAACTCTGTTGCACTCTGACCCTGATGTGCAGCCATTCTACTCTATTTTTCTTATCCTCAAATGAAATTCTGCTAAAGTAGACAACAAAATACAAGTTTATAGGAAACATACTTTCCCCTTACTTACACATTTACATACACAGCCAAGTGTATATGCAAGAATATGTTTACACTTTAATAAACACACTTAGGTACACATATCAAAGCATGTTTTAATATTCACACACACAATGGTGGAGGGTTGGCAGAATTGGTAGATCTTTGGATAAAATGCCATTGCAGTATTTGTTTTAGCACTTTACTTTGGGAGTTCAAATGCTGTGGAAGTCAATTTTGCCTTTCATTCTTCTAAGGCCAATAAAATAAAGTACCAGTCAAGTACTGCGGTTGATTTAATCAACTTTGGCATGCCCTCAAATTTGTTGGCTTTATTCCTAAATTAGAAATCAATATTCACACACACATGTTCTGCTGTTGATATATACATACACAGCATGTTCTGCTGTTGATATACACATACACACTCACACACACATCCACAATTGCATGCACATGCACATCATCATGATCATCACTGTTTTACATCCATTCTTCCACACTAGCATGGGTTAGATGGGTTGTCCTGTTGTGGCAATGCCAGGTCAGGTGACTATGTCTTGCTCACACAGACCTGATTTTGGCTTGATTTCTACAGCTGGATGCCCTTCCTAACACCAACCTCATTTACAGTGAGTACTGGGTGCCTTTTTACCGTGGCGCCTACACGACCACTTTACAGTGTGGGCTGAGTGCTTTTTTGTTGTGACACCTCCACAACCACTTTGCAGGGGAGGGTGTGGGGGCATACTGTCTATATGCTTCAGCTTGTACCCGTGGGAAGTCGGGTCTTCTGTATTACTGCATAATGCCAGAGGTCTCGATCTTGTGTTATTGCCTTTGAGAGGTGTAATTGGGCAAGGTCAGTTTTTATCACCTCATCCCAGGACTTCTTGAGTCTCCCTGCTCCAAGGCTTCCATCGACTTTTAGTGCTTTGCACCTTTTTATGCATCACATGTCCATACCAATGCAATTTCCTCTCCTGCACACAGCATTTGATTCTTCTTATGCTTTGTCTCTCTCTCAATTCGTTTATGCTTTGCTGTTCATATATATTACTACCTATTTATGTATATTCTCACATTTCTACATATATTTTTCATTTTTACCTTCATCTGTCTCTCTTCAAGCAGGAGAAGACTTCAAGTGAAGGAAATCTATTGTCCTCCGGAGATGGAGAAAAATCAACAGATTATTTGAAAACAACCCCAAAACATCAAAAGCAACCAATCCATGTTATATCCTCTATTTTTGCTGTCTCATACATACTGCTGCAGTTATTCTTGCCATTCTCTCATTTCATTACAAAGGTTAGTAATCTGCAGTAAAACTAGTTAACCCTTACACAAGTACTGTTTATCTCTCAGTATTCTCTTCTTAAGTATCTGTAACACCTGATGGAGTCATAGAGTGCTGTTGCAACATACAGTATTTCTTGGGTATTTTTTAAAACCTAGTGGAGCTCATTTGCTCTCCAGATTTAAACAGCTGATTTCTTCCGGAAAGGAGAGGGAGTGGTTGAAAGAAAGCGAGAAAGAGATATAAAGGAAGAATCAACTCCTCTACTGAATGGTACTTTTTTATCGCCCTCAAAAGGATGAAAGGCAAAGTTGACCTCGGTGGGATTTGAACTGAGAGCGGAGAGCCGGAATAAATACCACAAAGCATTCAATCTGACATTCTGACAATTTTGCCATTATCATCGTTTAACATCCATCTTCCATGCTAGTATGGGTTAGATGGGATATATACACATGTGTGTATGTATGGGCTTGTAATTCCTGATGGAGTCATAGCAATGCTGTAGTGACATACAGTGTTTCTTGGGTATTTTTATTTGAACTTGGTGAAGCTCATCTCCTCTCCAGGTCTGAACACAAATGATTTCTTCCAGAGAAGGATAGAGAGTGGGACACTTTTCATCAAAACCGACAAAGGCGCAAAGTCGGAAAAAATACCGCAAACCATTCTATCCAACATTCTAACAACTCTGCCAATGTATATACCGTATATACTCGCGGATAGGTCGCACACCCACTTTTCATTTAACAAATAGGCTATTTGCCATTGACTCGCAGATAGGTCGCACTGAAATTTGGGCCGTCAAACTACTATTTTTATGATAATTGAAACTTATAATCTGTTAGCTTTCCATTACTTCGCCGTTGCGATATATACTCCAAACCATGTTTTATTTATAAACGTTATCGAAATCTCGTCAATTCGAGATTACTGCGAGATAAAGCCTTTAAGCGCGAAAATTAACTCTTAATATAATGAAACAACTTGAAATAACACGTGTTTTTTAACGTTGAAAGTATAACAGATTTTTTGCATATCAACATGGCTTCCCAAAATAGTGAATACCGACATGCGATGGCATTCAAAATGAAAAAGAAATACAAGATAATATTAGTGATTTATCTTCAAATGAATCAGACGTATTTATTTCTGACGATGATAGTTACTTTGAAAGTGAAAGCGAAGATCTGACGGACACCATTGAAAATATGTTGTCTGGCATGTCAAAGTAAATGAGTGTTTCATCCATGTTGGCTATATTCTCCATGGCAAAATCAAACATTTTTCTTTCCTTTAACACAAATTTTACAAAATTGTGTACATCAATATCTTTTGGCAGCTTTTGTGCAATATGTGTCTTTTGGCAAAGAGTCAGTCCAAACCTATTCATAAACCTGGTGCACCACCCTGCTGGCGATTTAAATTGGGATAAGTGGTACTTTGGTGCAAGTTGAAGGGCTTTCGTTCTTATAGAAAGTCTTGTAACAATGTGTCCATTTTTCCTGATATCTAAAACCCAATCATTTAGCTCTTTTTCAAGATCTTAATATGGTGATACTCCAAACCTTGCTGCTCTCTTTGATTTAGGCATTTCTCCCAGCTTGTCTTTTTGTTTCCACCAACCTCTCACCACCTTTTCTGACACTCCAAACTCCCTTTCTGCTGATCTATTTCCAAATTCTTCTGCGTAACCAACCACATTTAACTTGAAAACTGTTTGATAACTTTTTCTCTTACTGGAATTCATATTTCTCAGTGAATTATAAAAAAAATTTCAACTATCAACTTTTCTCACTTGCTAATTTTGAAAAGAAGCCACATGCAATAATCTGTTTCCTGTTAAAGTAAATACGTCACAATACGTGTTCATAGCAACGCTAAGACAATGAAATCACATTTTAAATACCGGGTATGCATTTCTATGGATTTTAATGACGGATGGTTCGGTGGTCAGATAGAAAAAAACGTAAACACTACAAAGTTTTAGTAAAAAATTTAAAATCAAGAAATATATGTATAAGAAGGTAGATATATGAAATTATTATGTTAAATAATAAAAAATATTAAAGTTATTTTTATAAATACCCATCGTTGATTAAGTCTATGAAAAATCATTGGTCAGTCTGATGTCGATCGGATAGGTCGCACCCCCAAAATTTATACTTATTTATCGTTAAAAAAGTGCGACCTATACGCGAGTATATACGGTACCTTTATACTTTTATACAAAAAAAGAGAGTTATTCTTGCTATAAAATATTTTTCCAAGTGAATACAAAGTTTTGTATTTTCAACTTTGTTAGGTCTCATAAACTTCAATGTACGTAAGGTCATATGTTCTCAGGTCCGATGTGGAATTTTTGGCATGTTTAACTTACAATATCCCCAGGTCAACCCATACCTTTTGCGTGAAATTGGGTAGACAGAAACTATTTGGAAGTACCTGTAATTCATAGGGTCAGCCTTGTCACACACTGAGTCACACTGAATTATTATCATCATCATCATCATTGTTTAATGTCCACTTTCCCTGCTAGCAAGAGTCAGATGTGTCTTCATAGACTTAGTACTAAAGCAAGGCTCCTGATTTCCAAAACAGTCCGGAGGTTCACATCTTGATTACATACTGTTCCACATTCAACCAAGTGCATTTTATTATGGCACCAGCTCTAGAGAGGTTGTCTTGTCTTTGAGTCTCCCTAAGATTTACATTAAGTGTACATGTGTCAGTGGAATGATCAATCACATTAATTTTGTTAGTAGACTGTTCCGTTAACTAAAACACTCACCATGAAAAATGACATAGGGTCATTCCTTTCTGACATTGATATATATCTTAATATCAGTATTTTATTTAAATATAATCATAAAGACATATTAACATAAAATTATATAAACTGAACCTTGTATCGTGTACAGTAAATATGAACTCACAACCTATGAGACTAAAGAATGAGTAAACACGTTTTCTTAACTGTCATTTATTTTTCTGTTGGTAGGGTTATAATAATTGGACATCTGGCCTCTATGGTTACTCCTGGGACATGATGGTACATAGGTGGAACACACAGCATCTTCAAATTATGTATGTTGAACGAGACACTGGGGAAACAGGATTTATTGAACCAACAGTGAGTATATATTTGTTTACTATTTGTTTTTGTTGGTATTTTCTTTTCTTTTTTTAACTAGGTAAGTTAAAGGCAAGGAGTAGGAAGCTGTCATTCCCTGACGTTATCTCTAGGGATACGGGAATCAGTAGACGGGACCTGGGGGCAGCGATGGGGGACAGGGAATTCTGGGGCATGAGTGTGAGATCCATCATCTCGACAGTAGTCGACGAATGATGATGATGATGAAGGCATGATATCTTACTGCTAGATAAGAGGATAAGAGGCACTGTTTGAAGAGTTTCAGTAAGTTAGCAATACACGTTTTTCCATCCCTAAGAGTATTTTAGCTAATTTTTCTAAAGCTATTGCTATTTATAGCAACTGACTGTTGTTGCAGTCCAAACACCTCAATAAATCATCCAAGCACCTCAATAAATCAATCTATCTAATTTCTCATTCTTTGTTCTGATGAAGGACTAGTGTCCGAAACGTTAAGACCCTGTTCCTGGTATTTCAAGCATTAATCTAATATATTCCTTCCATATACTGTACCGATTGTTGTTATTTCTGTTTACCTTTTAAATATATATATATATAAGCTTCGTTGGATGTGTAATAGTAATATAAGCGACGAACGGCAAAGCATAAATGAACTAAGTGAGAAATTAGGAATAAGAGGGATCAGATGCTGTTTACTTGAGAGAAGACTACGTTGGTATGGTTACGTGATGCGCATGAAAGACGACAGCTGTATAAAAAAGTGCAGGGTGATAAAAATAGACGGTAGCTATGGAGTAGGCAGACCCAGAAAAATCTGGGACGACTTGATAAATTCCGACCTCACACACTTACACCTCTCCAAGACAATGTCACTGGACCGAGATCTTTGGCGCTACGTAGTAATACAGAAGACCCATCTTGCCTAAGTACAAAGTGAAACCTACAGTGAGTAGGCACCTCTTAACCAAAATACACCCCCATCTCACTACCCCTACCCCACCACCATCTACACCACCCCTTTCGATGTAAAGTTATGTTGGTACCACAACATCCAGTCCTAAATAAATGACGTCGTGTAGGTGTCACGACAAAAAAAACACACAGTCCACGCTGTAATGTGGCCGTGTAGGTAACAGGGTAAAAACCTCTCAGTGCACACTGTAAACGTAGTTGGTGTTAGGAAGGGCATCCAGCCATAGAAAACCCGCCAGACAGTCCTGAGCAAGACAACCAATCTTGTCTCAAGTGGGACAATTCCCGTCCAGACCCATGCTAGCGTGGAAGATGGACGTTAAACAATGATGATGATGATATATATATATAATATATATATAACCATCCAACTCATGCAAGCATGGAAAATGGATAAATTGATGATGATATATATATATATATACACACAAATTTAAGATATGAAAACATACCAGTTATGCTTGATATTTGTGCTTCTCAATAAAAAAAACTCTATAGACGTTTGTCCAGAGCAGTAATAATTCAAATTAAAAGATATATATATATATATATGTATATATATATATATAGAGAGAGAGAGAGAGAAAGAACCATGTATCTCATGAGAATAGTACATATTTTTCTTTGTAATATGTGCTTTGTAAATATACAATATACTGTGTATTCTCATGAGATATGGTTCTTTCTCCCTCTATATATTTTAATTTGAATTATATATATATATAACCAAATAAATAGATATATGTGGATATATATAGAGAGAAAGAGCCATATATCGCACAAGAAAATTGTCTATTGAGCTTGCTTATTGAGAAACACAATATTCTAAACATATTTCATGTTTTGATTCATTATTTAAGTGTATATATATATTCAAAAGTAGCTGGATTATAGGAAATATTCACTATAATCCCATTTGCTCACATTACTCACTCAATCAGATAGGGTTCGAACACATAAGTGAGCAAACCTGTCCCAGAGTACTAACAAAATGTATATCAGTAATGGCGCAGTTGTACATGGTAGTCTGGCCCCTGGGGTTTCTGCAAGTACAGACTACACTGACAAATGCGATTTGTAGTTTGCCAATCACAGTGGCAGCATTGGACATCTATGTATACCATTTCTGTATTGCAAAATAAGTAGATGTAACTAAAATAGCGAGTGTGTGTGCAAAGTAGTCTGTCCATTCCATGTGTCGAGAAATTACTACTACATTGACCAAGGCCATTGGCAGCAAGTCATGATGTCACGTGTGGAAAGATGACTCGTTGTTCACCTACGGACTGAGTTATCGGCAAATCTGAAATATATATATATATATATATCATCATCATCATCATTTCATTTTACGTCCGCTTTTTCCCTGCTTGCAAGGGTGGGACGGGAACTAATTCTGGCTTGATTTCTACAGCTGGATGCCCTTCCTAACACCAACCTCATTTACAGTGAGTGCTGGGTGCTTTTTTGCCGTGGCACCTCCACAACCACTTTGCAGTGGAATGATAGGGACCCCAGTCCCTATCATCTCATTTCTACAGCTGACTAAACTGGAGCATTGTGAAATAAAGTGTCTTACTCAAGGAAACAACACATCACCCGGTCTGAGAATTGAACTCACAACCATTCGATTGCAAGACCAATGCTCTAACCACTAAGCCATGTGCCTCCATCATCATGATATATATATCATCATCATCATCACCGTTTTACGTCCGTTCTTCCATGCTAGCATTGGTTAGACGGGTTGTCTTGTGGGCAGTGTCTGGTCGGCTAACCATGCCTTGCTCATACAGGAACTGATTTTGGCTTGATTTCTACAGCTGGATGCCCTTCCTAACACCAACAGTGAGTGCTGGGTGCTTTTTCCATGGCGCCTACACGTCCACTTTGCAGTGTGGGCTGGGTGCTTTTTTGCCGTGGCACCTCCACGACCACCTTGCAGTGGGAGGGTGTGGGGGCATATTGTCTATATGCTTCAGCTTGTACCCATGGGAGGTCGGGTACTCTGTATTACTGCGTGACGCCAGAGGTCACGGTCGTGTGTCATCGCCTTTGAGAGGTGTAATTGGGTAAGATCGGCTTTTATCACCTCATCCCAGGTCTTCTTGGGTCTCCCCACTCCGCGGTTTCCATTGACTTCTAGTGCTCTGCACCTTTTTATGCAGCTGTCATCCTTCATTACGCATCACATGTCCATACCAACGCAACCGCCTCTCCTGCACACAGCATTTGATTCCTCTTATGCTCAGTCTCTCTCTCAATTCATTTATGCTTTGCCGTTCGCGTATATTACTATTACACATCCATCGGAGCATGCAGGCTTCGTTTCTTTCTAATCTACGTAAGTCTTCCACCTTCAGCGCCCAGGTCTCACTACCATGTAACATTGCTGCTTGGATACACGCATCATACAGTCTGCCTTTCATTTTGAGGGAGAAGCCTTTTGCAGCTAGCAGTGGCAGTAGTTTCCTGAACTTCTTTCATCCTGTTCTTACCCTAGTTATTGTACTTTCTGAACACCCACCTCTGCTGCTAATTCGGTCGCCTAGGTAGCAGAAGCTGTCTACTGTTTCTACAGAACCCTCCCAGAGATTTTTGGTACTTGTTTCCTGTAGCTGTTTGCTGCTTGCTGTCCCAGCACAGCTGCTGCATGTGAAGCCTACATTCTTAATTAAGCTTCCTGAGATCCCGCTACATCTCTTGTGTACCCATTGTTTGCATTTGGGGCAGAGAATGGAGTTCCTACCTACACCTTTCCTACATACTGAGCAAGGCCATTTCCCTGAGGGGATCTGGGTTCTGTTTGCTCGTCTACTTACAAGGACCTTAGTCTTTGTCATGTTGACTTTGAGACCCTTTGTTTCTACTCCCTGCTTCCAAGTTTGGAATTGCTTCTCTAGTTCTACCATAGATTCAGCTATAAGTGTGAGGTCATCAGCATACAGGAGTTCCCATGGGCATCCGGTCTTAAACTCCTCCGTTATTGCCTGCAGGACTATGATGAACAGGAGAGGACTAAGAACAGAGCCCTGGTGGACACCAACCTGTACACTAAATTCCTCGCTATACTCATTGCTAATCCTAACTTTGCTGACTGCTCCCCTATACATGGCTTGTACAGCTTTCACAAGCCATTCATCTACTCCTAGTTTTCTAAGAGCCCACCAGATTACAGCATGTGGAACTCTGTCAAAGGCTTTCTCGAGATCGACGAATGCCAGGTAGAGTGGCTTACTTTTAGCTAGGTACTTTTCCTGTAACTGCCTCACAAGGAAGAGGGCATCAGTGGTGCCTCTTCCTGGTACAAACCCAAATTGCATCTCATCTAGTTTCACCCGGTCCCTAATCAACTGTGCTATAACTCTTTCTGTTAGTTTCATGACCTGGTCCATCAGCTTTATACCTCTATCTAGTGCATCACATTTACCTTTGTAGCAGTTGACAATGATGCTACTGCACCAATCCTTTGGTATTACCTGGTTAACAATACGTGTGGTTATAGTGTGACCTACAGACCCAGATGCCTTCAGCATCTCGGCAGCTATACCAGATGGACCGGTTGCCTTCCCCATCTTCATATCTTTGATTGCCTTACTTACTACGCTGCTGCTGACTTGTACTGCTGGCCCCTCTATAGGGTCTACTTGGGGTAGGGTCTCTTCTTCCCATGCATTCTCCTCATTTAGTAATCTATCATAATGGCTCTTCCATGCATGTTTCTTCTCAGCACTTGTGAGGGCAAGCTCACCTTTATCATTCCAGATACACTTCTCTCCAATGACATCACAATTCTCTCTGACACACTGCCTCACAATCTTGAACACCTCCTGTATACACACACACACACACACACACACACACACACACACACACACACACACACACACACACACACAGACACACACACACACACATACACATATGTATGTTTGCCAAAGACAAACAAAAATAACAAAGCAAATGACACAGTACAATGAAGAAATATATTATTAATTATATGCTTTGTATATAGTGTGGAACGGGCACATTTTTTTACGTATCACCAGCATGACCACCTTACAGAGTGAACTGTGTTTTTTTCTTGTGTCATCAACATGACAACCTTCCAGGGTGGATTGGGTGCTCTTATTGTAGCACTAGATCACCATACAGGAGTGATTTTGAGCTTCTTTTGTCATGGCAGCAGCATTGTGGGAGATCAAATGAGGAGCATATCTTCAAGACGGTCACCTGAACTGACTTGTCTCACTTACTTACTGCTGAGGAACCTTTAGGTTACTCTGGTAATGCTATGATCATTGCCAATCTATTCCTCATGGGCAGTAACAAAAACCACAACCATCTCCAAACTGCTCACTTTGACTGGAATAAAGCAGACTGGAACTGTTACTGCACCGAGTTGCAACGGCCAAACTGGCTTGAGTTCTACGACTCTGGAGATGTCAACACTGTACTCCAGAATATCCTGAGCTCAATATGGACAGCATGTGCAGCATCGGTGCCACGTAAGTGGAAAAAACATCCCAAAAGTGCAATTTGGGAGACTGCAGCAGTCCGTCTTGCCAGAAAAGAACGGCGCAATGCTGAACGTGAGTACAAACTTCACAAATCAGACATTAATAGGAAGAGGCGAAATAGATCATCCAACCACCTCAAGCAGGTGACAAAAAAGGCAGTGCTTCAATTTGAGTAGCGCATAGCAACCAGCCCTGACAGTAAGGTGTTCTGGAAGTATGTTCACTCAAAGCAGAGGCCTCACTCTCCAGTTGGTCCTCTTCGCAATCCCCACACAAGCCAGGTTACTGACGACTCCAAGGAATGCGCAGAGTTCATTGCTGAATGCTATGCAGGCATTTTCACTATTGAAGACCAGAGTGTACCATCTCCACCACCTATGACACCGGACTCTATTACAACCATGGAATTTACACTTGCAATGCTGCGACGTCACCTAAAAAATAAACGCAACCATGCTTCTCCTGGTCTTGATAGTGTTACGTACCTGCTACTTAAACGTGGTGGGTACTTCCTTCTGCACCAGTTATCATGCTTCTTCCAATTCTGTCTGAACAACAGTGCTACTCCAGAACAGTCGAAAATTGCCAGTGTCATTCCTCTGTTCAAAAAGGGTGACCGCACATCACCTGTGAACTATCGTCCAGTCAGTCTTACTAGTTGCATTGCCAAACTGATGGAATCCTGTGTCAGAGAAACACTTTGGAACTTCTGGAACTCTCACAGTCTTATCCGGCCCTCACAATTTGGATTTATCCCCAACTCCAGCTGCTGTGATCAACTTATCGAGTTTCTTGAGGACATCACCCGGATCACTGATGGCGGCTCATGGGTGGATGTTGTTTACCTTGACTTTGCGAAAGCTTTCAATTCTGTGCCACACAAAAGGCTTATGGCATAACTCTCTGCAATGGGTGTGAAGGATGATCTTTTTAACTGGTTGAAGTCCTTCATTCTCAGTCGAAGAGAGGTAGTCACGGTTCTGAGACAGCATTCCTCACCATATGAGATGTCATCTGGTGTACCACAGGGATCTGTTCTTGGCCCCTTTTGTTTGTGGCATATATTAATGACATAGATGCCAACTTAAAGAATGCCACAGTACTAAAGTACGCAGACGACATCAAGCTATACTTTGAGATAAAAAGGACAGATCCTGAACACTATAGATCTTGCTTGCAGTCTGACCTGGACACAATGCAACAATGGATCTCAGACTGGCAACTCAAGCTAGCTGTGGACAAGTGCACCACCATGCATTTTGGGAGTAAAAACCCAGCGTCCACATACTCCCTCCACAGCACTAATATCAAGAAGTCTTCTTGTGAATGTGACCTGGGCATTACGGTCAGCAGCGATTTGCGTTGGATGAAGCACGTCTCTAAAATTGTCAAGAGGGCTGAGGGTATCTTAGCATCACTCAGCAAGACCTTTGTCAGCTGCTCTCCAGCTATCTATTTAAGGCTGTACATGACTATGGTACAGCCACACTTAGAATTCGCATCACCAGTCTGGAACCCCTATCTTGCTCAGAACATTGACCGCCTGGAAACTGTTCAGAGACGCGCAACCAAGCGAATACCCTCCATCAGGCATCTACCATACTCTGAATGCCTTGCTTCCCTGGGCATGGATACATTGAAGCTCCAATGTTTGGCAACTGACTTGGTAAACACCCACAAAATTATTAACCATCTTGCCAACAACAACCCTGAGTACCTTTCTGATTTCCATGTGTCTAACACACGTGGACATGTCCACAAAGTCAGAAAACAGCACAGTTCCCATGACTTTCGGAAACATTTTTTCACGCTCAGAGTTGCTGAAGCATGGAACAAACTACCTGCATCAGTTGTTAGCTGTCGAGACACTGCATCCTTTAAAACCTCCATGCTTCCCGAGATTCGCCAACACTACACCTAATATTCCCCCTCCATACACACAAACACATGTATATCATGACTCACACTATTCACTTCCCTGACATTTGTATATTATTCTATGTACTATACATGCACCTTTGATGAGTTGTAGTGCATCTGAGCACTTTACACAATAATTTCATTATTATTATTATTATTTATAATTTCATTATTATAATGGGACAACCCGCATAACCCATGCAAGCATAGAAATAGTGACATTAAACATTAGTGACAATGATTTTATATATATATATATATATATATATATATATGTCTGTGTGTGTGTGTGTGTTTGTTAGTTAAGTGTGTAACTGCATTTGCAGGCAGCACGCTGTTTGAAGCACTCAATGCTGCTATGAGGTCCGGCTTGTTTGGGTTGTATTCCTTTGCACATATAAACTCCCATATCTGACAAGATTGCGAAAAAGTGTTTGGCGTCATCATCTTGATTGTACCCAGAGCTGATTGCTGAAACAATTGTAATATGCCAATAAAGTTTGTACTTATGCTGTAACACTGACTTCAATTCTTCTGTACATATATGTATATATATATATATATATATATATATATATATATATATATATATATATATATATATATGTATGTATGTGAATGTATATATATATATATTAAAAATAGTTGGAGCCCAAAGGCTGAGTTCTTGCCATTTGGACAGCTAATTCCAGCTAGAATTAGTTGTTGGTTTTCACTTTAATCATCATCATCATCATCATCACCGTTTTACGTCCGTTCTTCCACGCTAGCATGGGTTAGACGGGTTGTCCTGTTGTGGGCAGTGTCTGGTCGGCTGACCATGCCTTGCTCATACAGGAACTGATCTGGCTTGAATTCTACAGCTGGATGCCCTTCCTAACACCAACCTCATTTACAGTGAGTGCTGGGTGCTTTTTCGTGGCGCCTACACGTCCACTTTACAGTGTGGGCTGGGTGCTTTTTTGCCGTGGCACCTCCACGACCACCTTGCGGTGGGGGGGGGGGGGGCATATTGTTTATATGCTTCAGCATGTACCCATGGGAGGTCGGGTACCCTGTATTACTGCGTGACGCCAGAAGTCACGGTCGTGTGTCATTGACTTTGAGAGGTGTAGTTGGGTAAGGTCGGCTTTTATCACCTCATCCCAAGTCATCTTGGGTCTCCCCACTCCGCGGTTTCCATCAACTTCTAGTGCTCTGCACCTTTTTATGCAGCTGTCATCCTTCATACGCATCACATGTCCATACCAGCGTAACCGCCTCTCCTGCACGCAGCATTTGATTCCTCTTATGCTCAGTCTCTCTCTCAATTCATTTATGCTTTGTCGTTCACGTATATTACTGTTAATCTATTATAAATTTCTGGTTGATTGGTTCAATAACTGGGTGGTTGTTTATATATTGTCAAAGCTCTTTTGTCACATTCTGTAACCTACTCAGTGACTGATTTCTTATTTTTTGTTATTTATTTTTTATTTTCTGTCTCTCCTTCCTTCTGTCCTACTCCATCTTGTTTTTATGTGTTTTTATTGGCAGCATGACCCTCCCAAAGTATAACAATATCTGTTTCTGCACATGTTTTCAGACAAGAAATCTTGCAAAACAAATTAAAAAACGAAGTATATATATATATATATATGAAAACAGGGAGAAAAAGATGATTATTAGGAAGAAAAATATATTTTTTTCCTTTTTATTTTTCTCTCTCTTTTTTCTCGGTTAGAAAATGATTAAAACGAAATATTTTACTTTGTGTGAAGTGTTAAGGTATTAGTTGATTTATTTATTAATTAACAATGGCATTTATTTATTACAACAGCTGGAATACACATTCTTACTCACACACACACATATATATATATATATAAAGTAAAATATTTTGTTTTAATCATTTTCTAACCCAGAAAAAAGAGAGAGAAAAATAAAAAGGAAAAAAATATACAACAGCTGTAATTTTTATGTAGTCACTACTGTTATTGTATTGCAGGCTTTTGCCAGAAATAGTAGGAGGTGGCCACTTCATTCCGATATGATAAAGCAATATGCGTTATGTATTGAAAACAAGCTTGAAAAACTAGGCCTAAAGAATATTGAACTCTATTTTGATGTTTGGGTTTCTTTAACACAGCGTTTTCAGCAACGGTAAGTTGTGATGCACATTTGGAATATTGTTTATCTATGTCTGCTCCTTCTCATTAGTGTAAGTGTACATTCATATATTTTTGACTGTTCCAGTAATAAATTCATATCACATTGTGCTATGGGTTTATTACTAGTTCTTCTTGACCTTCTTAATCTACAATCTGCCTCCTCCTGGTTGTTATTTTAAACAAAAAATGCATTGAAAGTAAGGGAGAGGGAGGGAAATGAAAAAAGACAAAACAATTATGATAGTGAAATAATAGGTGATTTTGTTGTTATTCTCTGAAAGGGGGTTTTGGTGATTATGTAGGTAGGTGTTGTTAGTGTTCTTGTTCCCACCTGCTGTGCTTGCTTCCTAACTTTTCTGCAGGGTTGTTGATTATATTGCCTGTAGTAGTTATTTTTGTTATTTAAAACTAAGACCCAGAAAAGTAAGAGAGAGAGAGGGAGATGATAAATAAACAGTTGTAATCTGCCTCCCAACCCATCAGTGTTTCCCTCAAACGTCACCTCTGGATATGTGAGCTTCACAAAAACTGCTGCGGTTCCACTGTGGATCCTTTCAGTCTCCACCCACTGTCATGCCATTACAGTGCTGGCTGCTTCCCTCACCATGCTGTTCTCAACGAGATCATAAAGCATGGCCTGGATAGCACAGATTCCCTTCTCAGCTTGAGCCAGCAGGGATGACAAAAAGCCAGACGGTATGACATTCTTCCTGTTCCATTGGAGCAGGCTCCTCATCTGAGATGCTACATATATGACACCTTCTTTAATGGCAACCTGGTGTGATTGGCTACCAGCCCAGGGTTTGGTACCCGCCAGGCCAAAGAGGGCAAACCGTCAAAGTATTGGCTGTTCTTTGATAGGTTTGTGGAGACTTCAGGCCTTCAGGCCTCTTGACCACATCCCTGCTCACTGCTATCGGAGCGGTGTTGGCTGCCTGCAGGTGTAAGCCCTACAAAGTGGAGTGGCTGTTCCAGTACATCTCTTACCGTCCTCTGAGACAATGTCTTCTCCATCCTGTTGGCTGCTGGGACCACAAGGTGAACTGACTCATAAGTTTTAATTATGATAGTGGCGTGTGGATTTCATTTACTTCCTTATTTTAATAAATTCTCCAAATGTTTGGTTATTTTCAACATTGTATAGATTTATATGTGTGCAACATAGAAAGAGGGGAAATGTGTGTGTAAGGGGGAAGCAAGGAAAATATTGAAATAAGAAAAAAGGGAAGGAGAGGAAAAATATTTCCCTCTCTCTTAGTTTTATTTCTCATCTCTCTCTTTTGTCTTTATGCATGAACAAAGAACAACTTCAAAAACGTCTGCATTATATATTAATATATCTCTTCGTTATGACCTTTTTTCCCCACCCTCTCAGGTTATTTGACCCCAATACTGATATAATAAGAGCAGATTGGCACCCATTGAAAGATACTCCTTGGATACTGCCACTACAAAACCAACTTGCCAATTGGCGGAGTACTATGGAAAAAATTACCAAAGAAGTTCATAAGAATAATTCATTGAAAGATGTAACATTTATTCTTGATTTTCCAGGTAAGTTTTAATTTGGAAATGAAAGACTTTGAGCAAAGCTCGTTTATATAGAAATATATTGAGAATAACTGCTAAGATCTTTAATACAAATGTAGAGATAAATCATCATCATCATCATCATCATTTTACGTCTGCTTTTCCTTGCTTACTAGAGTGGGATGGGTCCTCTTCAGCACAGCATCTCTCCATTCGTCACGGTCCTTTGTCATCTCCTCTGTGAGCTTCAGCGATCTGAGGTCAGCTCTCACCACCTCTGCCCATGTTTTTCGTGGTCTTCCTCTACTGCATCTTCCTGCCACCGTGATTTCTTGGCACTTCACCCAGTGGTCATCTTCCATGAGTATCATATGGCCATACTAACGCAGTCTTCTCTCCTGTACACTACAGTTTTTTCCTCTTATACACAGTTTCACTCTTAACTCGTTCATGCACATTGACATTGCACATCCATCAGAGCTTGCTTCATTTATCTCCAGCCTTTGCATATCCATATGGGTGTATTTTATTGTGGTGCCAGCAGTAAAAAAATTGTCCTGTCCTTAAGGTTAAACAGTCCTCTCTAACCTACATTATCTTTGATCATCAACCAGTTCACAGAGTGTATTGGGTGCATTTTGTCAGAAGTTGCTTTGCCCTTATATGGCACTAGAATCTCCTCCATTTGTTCAAGGCAAATGTATATGAAGTCATGAAGCAGTGCTGGATTTGACTGGCACATAACTATATTCCCACCTGTGGGTAGACTCCATCAAGCCAGTGAGTTTATTGTCTTATATTGTTTCTGTGTATCATAAATATATGTATAGTGGGATGTGTAGTTTTTTTGTAGTGTGTGTGATTCAGGGCAAGGTAAGAAAAGGAAGCTATAGGGAACTGGGAGGGAGAAGCTAGAATATAATGAAATACAATAAACAAGATAAAACTTGTTTAAAAACGGTATACATTTTGTGTTTTATTGTTCATTTAGGTGAAGGTAGAGGTGTAGAAAGATATGTGTGTGAGAGTTAATGTTAGAATTAAAATTAAGGTTAGGATTAGTGTTAGTATAAGTTACTGTGAATGGTCATGTGGCTACAGTCTATGAGCCTTGTTGCTGAGTTAGTGTTGGTCACTTGATAATGTGTGATTTCAGATTAATAATCCTTCATCAGACTAGATTATTCCTGGCTTGGCAAATCCATTACCCGTCAGAGTATGTGTATAGGTGTTTCCATGTGTCCAGATCACTCCAACAGTTTAGGATAGGCAGCTGTTTCTTAATAAAATGTGCTTCTGCTATTCGTATGTTTACCATATCTCTTTGCTCCACAAGTATTTTTATAGTTATGCTCCTTCCACATATTTCTGTGTTGAAACACTGCACTATCCAATGTAACTGGGATGTTGTCAAATGCAAGTTCACTTTCAAGCGGATTGAGTTTTCCTTGGAACAACACCGTCTCACCTGCCTACACTCTGCCTTACAACCAACCAATGACATTTGGCTTAATTTGGTGCCTTCCTCATCAACTGGTACACTTATTGATTATGAGTGCACCCTAATTGGAGTGGCACAGTGCCTTGGCCTCCATGAGTGTGAGTCACACAAATGCGATTGTGGAACAGTTTTTCACGAGTTTGGTTTGCACTCGTTATCTTGCCACCTTACTGCAATCCATCTTCCTTCCACAATCACGCTGCTCACAACAATCAGAAGGGGCCTCAACGCAGCCAGTTTCCCATCACAATTAGAGCTGGCTGACCTTGACCATGGCAATGGCAGGCGCCTCGACAGATTAACCCTTTTCTCTTTCAAGGGAGGAAAATCCCTAATTTCAGACATGATGTGCTACCTCTAACCTTGTTACTTCAGCCACAAACCTGGACTCTACTGCCCGCAATGCAGAGGAAAGGAAATAGTTAAATGCCGGGACCTGACTGACCACTTCGACTTTTTACTGGTCTCTTTTGCCATTTTGTCCACGGGGCATGGCTGAGGCACTGCTCAGACTGGAGTATAGTTTCTTTCCCTCTTTCTCTCCTTTTCTTTTGTTGCTTGATTCATTTTTTCTTTTTCTTCTTTTCATTTCCTTTTTTTTGTTCCCTTAAATAAAGTGTTTTGTTTTTCCTATAACAGCTTTGTAAAAAGAAATTGTAGAATATTAAAAAAAAAAATTAAATTCCTGTATAGTTGATTTTTTGGGGATCAATGCTTCATGAATAGAATTGATTCTTCTAACAATCTTAAAATTTTCTATTTTTCATTTAGGATACCATCTTGAAAATTTCATTCCAAATGATCTTCTTAGGAATCGGTTAACTGTACTAGAAGGATCAGTAATTGTAGAGATGACTGAACAAGAAAAGAACTACACACTACACAAAGGAGATAGTGTTAAGGTAGGTTGTATTTGAGAAAAGATGGGAGACTCATTTTGACAAATGTGTACAATGATTTTCTATTTTACTTCCTTTTATTTCAATGTGCAATGTTAATGTGCATGAACGACAAAACATGGATGAACTAAGAGAGAAACTAGGTATAAAAGGAATTAGATGTAGTGTGCATGAGAGAAGACTAGGTGGACTTGATGCTTTTTCATCGTGTCATCAGCATGGCCAGCTTACAGGGTAGACTGGGCACTTTTTGTCGTGTCATCAGCATGGCCAGCTTACAGGGTTGACTGGGGGCTTTTTTACTTCTTTTTTTTGATGAGGCAATGCTTAAATTTAATTTTTATGTTACACATGAAAAGGTTCCTTCTGGAGAGTTCCATATTGTGTATACAGTGTCATCAGGTCCTGCAGGTTATATGTACACATATTTACCACAGAAGAGGTTGAGTGAGAGTACAGCAACCTGCCCTAGGCTCAAATGGTATGAGAAACTCCCACAGGATCCACAATGTAAGTATCTCTTAACCCTTTCAATACCAGCCTGTTCAAAACTGTCTCTAGTTCAAATGAAAGAAAACCACCCATTTTAAAGAGTTACTGTTTAAATTAAAATCTTCCATATAAGGACTATATGTTAAGTTAATATTTTAGTAATGAAATGATTAATAATTTTAATAAATCCCTCTAAATTCTTCATTAATTAATTGAAATAGTGTTGGGGTCTCAAACACATGGACCATAACCTACTTTTCTATGGCCCATGGCAGGACAATTTTCATGTCTAATATTTTGAAATGGAAAATTTTCCCCACTTTATTTTGTATTAATTCCCATATCCCACTTACTAGCATATGCATATTCATTTTGATGAAAAAATAAATAGTAGACTATCAGCTGTATTGTAGATTAGCATTATAACTAGTGGAATCCCCCTCCCCCCTTATCTCACTTTTGGTCCACTGTACCTCTTCCCCAGGTTGTAATAGCCTTTTTGAGGCCCCCTAAAATAGAATGTATTTTATTAGAAATACAGTCACAAAAAGTTTAAAAAGTATAGTGGCACTGAGCCAATGGCTATAAGTTCAAACTAAGCTTGTAATATAGATTTCTTACATAAGCACAGATTTATAGTAGAAGGGTCAAGTCAATTTAATTAACTCTCAATATATTACTGGTACCTATTGTATCAATCCTAGGAAGAGTCAAAGACAGAGGTATTCCAAGCATGAAGGGGCATATTTAAATAAAGCAAAGAATTTTGGCTGGCACTACACCAATTCTACAATGTTTAATAATATATTTAAGAATTATTGAAGATGATGTTTTAAGTTAGTCATTTTTATTATTTATTTATTTGTTATTATTATTTTATTTTTTTTATTTTTTTGCAGTTCAGCATCCAAGCCTGCTGGAGACATTTATAAATTTTCTAAAATTAAAATATTTTATGTTTTCCAGGAGGTGAGTATTATATTTTATTCTCTTTCTCTGTAAACTAGTTTGAGATAGGAAGGGCATCCCACTGTAGAAAACCTGCCGAGCAAAGGGTCAGGATTACTCTTCAGCTAAGTCAAGACTTGAGAATGTCCCTAGTGCTGGGGCCATGATAACATGTACTCAGTGAATGATTGTATGTAAGCAAGATGTGGGCCCCCAGCTAAAGATAACGGAGGAGGAAATGAAAACCAGTGGGCTGGTGAGGGGAGATGGCTTTAAAATACTTGTTGTTGTTATTGCATCTACATTTTATTATTGACTCCTCACAGGATCATCATCATCATCACCGTTTTACGTCCGTTCTTCCATGCTAGCATGGGTTAGATGGGTTATCCTGTTGTGGCAGTGTCCAGTCAGCTGACCTTGTCTTGCTCATACGGGAACTGATTCTGGATATGTATGCTTATGATTTTATTTACAAAAATATTAAGCTGTTCACTACACACTTACAAGTTAAATACTTGGACCCCATACTGCCGAGCTTCTCTGCAAGATTGGAATGAGCGTTGCAAGGTGAGGTGGCTGTTGCAGTGGGTGTTGTTGGTCATTGTCCGCGGAAATGCTTTTGCAGTTTTGTCCTCGAAGCGCAACCCCAACACCACCGCACCCTAGGCTCAGATCCCATCACCCTCCTCCACCCCCTTCCTTTCTTCTGTGACCCTAGAGTCCTTGCTTTTTCCCTCCTTTTATTCTTATTTATGGCTTTCATAGTCCTTTCCTCTACTTTCCCATACAGCCAGATCTGCCCTTCCTTACTCCTTCCTCATTTTCTCATTACTTAATTTTGCTTTTATCTTTCTTTTTCATATTTAAAGGTATATAAAATGTGAATATTTTTCACTAATATTTTTATCCCTTTCCTCGACCTTACAACGATATGTGAAGTCTATCACACAAAGCATATCATAAATAATATTTCATAAATATTGTGACACAAACTACTACTTTCTCTTTATGTGGCAATTCAAAAGTAATTACTTAATACAATCTCCATGCCTAATGGATGTGTATCTGAGTTCAAACATTAATAAAAGCAAATGAATTTATTTTCAAAGACAGGAAATTATGTAAAATTTTACATATCCATATATCAGACTGAAGATTGCAAAACTGTAATTCCATCCCTTAACAATGGACTTGCAGAGGTTAGTATCTCTATGTGCTGATTTCTTGAGCATTTTCAATTTTAAGTGTCCATCAAAAACTTCAGTGATACAAACCATAGATTTCTAGACATTTGTAAGAATTGTTTCCCTTGAAAATATGAATCTTGCTAAGTTCCTTTAGATTTACTCCAACTGTTTTCGTAATGCGTCGATCACCTCTCTTAATCAGTTCCATATAACATGGGCATTCTCTAGGAATTGGTGAACAGGTTTTCCAGCATAGCAAGTCAGCTAAGATTATTCAACCTTTAAGATACCTTTACCGGAAATCTCCCATCTGGTTTGTTTTTATGGTTTTCTTTATATAGAAGTTAGGTGGAGAAAGGGGAATGCATATGACAAATTTAGGGTAATATGGGCAGGAAGTGTTGTCAGATCAGGTTGCAGTCATGGGGGAGGAAGAACTATCTTTAGTAAGGGATCTATTGGGTTAGATACAGTGAGAGTTGTAAGAAAGGTTACATCAGGACTGTATTCCCCAGTTTGTTTGCTTATTAAATACATATTAGATGTTGACTGTTACTCTAGTAACTCAGCCACTTGTGATTTATATCATATAAGTAAATACAAGTAGTTTCCCCACTGTAAAGTAGTATGCTATAAAGTTATATTAACTCATTATTAATGTCACTATTTGCTTTTGTTTTCATTTAGCTTCACATTATCTCTGGGAGCAATGAAAAGTATTATCAGTGGCCAGCCTTTTCAAAGAATATTGAATGAAACATATGACTATGAAAATGAGCATGTTGAAAAATCTGTCAAAAACCAAGCAAAATTATTTCTATGAAATCAATGCTGGAAGGTAGAGATGAAAAACCCTGAAAACGTTCTGTTATATCATCTGTCATAACACTGCTGGAGTTTGAAACGTCGATGAAACTATTTCTATCAAATTTATGCTTGAAGTAAAATAAAAAGACAAAACATACTAACAATAAAATGCATTATAAACAATTCTGAAACAATATTTCAAAGTAAAAACACAAGATTTTCATAATTTCTCAGTGAATTCATATATATATATATATTATTTCAGTTTAAATAAATCTATTTTATTGCATTGAAATTCTAAGATGTTTGACATTCAAGATATTTTATATCTTCATAGATGATTTTTGTTTCATTTTTATAATTTTTAAAATATTTTCTCACTTGCAAGCGTGATTATTTCCCACTGACCTTTTCCCTTTTTATTTAGTATTCTTCTTACAATTGTTGTAGTAAATGTCAATTAAAAGCTCTTCTCAACAACTAACCAATTACTAAAAGCTTAAATTAATATGGCACCAATTATTCTGTTTCATTTCAATAGTCATTTATCAGGGAATAGGCCTTGGAATATAGTAACAAATGATTTTTAGTTATTGTCTGTCCGGGTTAAATGTTTCCCCCTCTATACTGTATCAGCTCCTGTTGCAGTGTAACGTTAAATAAGCTTAAGTTTGTCAGTGGCAGGCTGATGTTGACTGTATATCTCCAAATAGAATATTCTCCATGGAACTATGTAGTTTGATAGGGAGATTTATAGAGATACCTTAGGTATCATCATAATCATCCTTTTTACATCCATTTTTCCATACTTGAATGGGTTGGACAGATCTTCTCCAGTACAGCATCTCTCCACTCGTTGCAGACCTTCATCATCTCCTTCGCGAATCACATATATTATTCAACAATAGCAACATATGTTTTTCAACATATGTTTTTCAAATGTTACTTGTGTTAAAATATTTTATATAGGTTTTCGTCAATCATCACACAAGCCATGTTTAACTTAGTTGTTGTTGTTTAGCTCCTAGGTCAGCAGAGATTGAACAAACCTATGAGCGAAGGCATTCCAGCTGTAACCATATTAAGCTTTGTGTTGTAATAAAGAAAGTTTCTATTAATCTATATATTACTAAAACTCTGCGATTGCTTGCTTGTCTGTAATGTAATACAGCCAAAAAGGCACATAATACTTTGAAAGGAAGTTGACCCTGAAATGGGAATACAAATGGAATAAAACAAGTTTTGCGTAAATCGGAGGATGGGTTCCCGAGATATGGGGTTTTTCCGGGTACCTTCATAAATAGAGAAGGATAGAAATAAAGAGATAGTGGTTGTGAGAGAGTAGATTGAAAGAAAGACATAAAGAGAGGGAGGGGAGACACAGAAGGAGAATGGAAGAGAGAGAGAGAGCTGTTGGTGCTGTTGTGTGTGTGTTCTATGACCAATGTATATAGATCACAGACACCCACATATATATATATGTATACACACACACACATTTATATATACATTCACACACGTATATATATGGGCCTTCCAGTTTTATTTCACATTATATACATGTCTGAATATTTCAATTATTTAAAAACTATTTTTAAGTGAATATGATTTTTAAAAAATATATTTTGAAGGGAATGTGACCCAACAGGTCACGGGTGGTTTAGTCTATTTTAAAAATGAGGTACTGAAAAACTATGTAAGGGACATAACTGGTTTTAAAGATAAGCTCTCTTTAATAAATTATAATTACTAGCCGTAACTCTTTAGCATTCACATTATTCTATAAATACTATTATATTTTCATGGTAAAGGCTTTACCTCACATAATATCTCACATAATATCGAATCTATGAGATTTTGAAAGTATTTATTTTGAGAACAATACCTTAACATCAGTTTGAGTGACCAGTTACAGCCAGTTTCAACAGAAAGAGGTAGAGAATTCTGGCTGGTTTGAACACTAAAGGGTTAAAGCATTCAGATGGTTACCCAACCTGCTAGAAATAATAGCTAAATATCTCTCAAATGCACTGATTTCATCATAAAAAAGTGCATTGGATAATGTAGTTTTAAAGATACTATGTCTGAAAAAATGATCATAGCTGGAAGCCTTCAGCCCAATGAGAAAAGGGAACTTCTCCATGGTGACCCAACTTGCTAGAAATAGCATTCAAATCTCCCTTAAATCCCACCAATTTCATCTCGAAAAAAGAAGGATGTATTGGGATATTAGAGTCCTGCATATACTAAGACTAACAAAAATGGTTGTAATGTCTTTGATCATGGATCTGCTCAATCAGAGTGTGCCTAGGGCTAAATAACAATTTCAATGAATTACTTTTAATAAACATGTTTGCATTTCTTTAATTCAGTCTGTTAAAGCCTGATTCACCCCCTTCCACTGTTAATATGTATCACTGCAGCATTTTTGAAGCAGGGTATTAACTTCATTCCATAGGTTTTTAGAAGAAGTCCTCTGTTTGATGCTGCTTGATATTATTATAGGTAAACATACACTATGTTTTTTATACAAAACACACAGAAATATATGATGAATTGTCTGCTTATTGGAATATATAAACAGTATAAAAAGAGTGTAAACTTTTCTTTACTATAAGTACTTCCAGCTGAGATTACATTTGTGTGTATGTTTCTGGGAGTTTTTTTCTATTTATTATAAATCTACGAAAACACATACACGAAAACCTTGGAATACAGGCTCTGGATATATCTGTCCTGTCATTTGGTATACACACACACACATATACAGACAGTCACACAAGCTAATAACCACATAAACTCACTCAAATACACACTAACTGATAACACTCATAAACACACTCACACACATACATGGACACACTTGTATACACAGGCACATATAAACACACAGAAATATCACAACCACACACAAATCCACCCCACACATAAACATGCAAAAAAACGATGCTATAAGCTTTTCTGGGTGGGAAATGACAATGGGCTGGGTGGGGTAGGAATCATGTTAGCAGAAAAATGTGTGCATAAGATAATAGACGTAAATAGAGTGAATGACAGAATAATTAAAATAAGACTTGTTCTAAATAGAACTACTGTGACAGTAATATCTGTGTACACACCCCAATCCGGACTGCCTGGCGCTATAAAAGACAGATTCTATGAGACACTGATGCTCACTACCTCCCAAATAACCGACAGTGACTATATAATTATTGCTGGCGACCTAAATGGTCACGTTAGACAACATTGTGACAGCTATGACAGAATCCACGGAGGCTATGGGTTTGGTACTAGAAATGAGGAAGGCTCCAGAATCCTGGAATTCTGTGATGCAAATAACCTAACTATCTGTAACATTAACTTCAAAAAACGAGACAATCACTTGATCACCTACAGATCAGGGGAACACACAAGCCAGGTAGATTATATCCTTACCAGGAGACGTGACAGAGTGTCTGTTGTAAACACTAAATCCCTCCCCCATGAAGAATGCAGCTCCCAACATAGACTGATAATTAGCGACCCCATAGTCAGGACGAGACGTACTCGACAACAGAAGAGGACTATCCTCAGCAGAAAAATATGGAAGCTAAAGGACCCCACAGCCAGAAATAAATTTCAAAGCATATTACTTGATGCTTTCGACAGTAAGGAAGAGCAATTAGAGTCGTATAATGTAGACGAACAGTGGGAATTCCTGAAAGCAAACCTGCTGATGGCGGCAGACGAAATCTGTGGCTGGAGCAGGCCTGTAGGCAGGAGGAGAGTAACATGGTGGTGGAACAGTAAGGTGAAGGAGTCAATTAAGGCCAAAAAGCAGGCTTGGAAAATATGGCGGGATGGGGGAAGTAGAGAAGACTATCAAGTGGCTAGGAGACAAGTGTACTTCGCAAGAAGGGAAGCAGAGGAAAGAAAGTTCAAGCATGTTCTACAACGCGAGGACCAAAAACGTGAGGTGTTCAGGATTGCTAGGCAATGTGTCAAGGAAAACCGTGATATTGTCGGGGAGAAGTGTGTCCTTAATGATGATGGTGTACTTGCCATCACTGACGCTGATAAGAAGGTAGCTTGAAAGTGTCACTACGAAAGGCTACTAAATGAGGAGAATAAATGGGAGAAAGACAGTCTCCCCCACATCGATCCAATAGAGGGACCAGCAGTGTTAGTCGAAGGTAGTATAATAAGTAAGGCAATCAAAGATATGAAGACGGGTAAGGCGGCTGGGCCTTCAGAAATAGTTGCTGAAATGCTGAAAGCTTCTGGAACGGTGGGACACACCATGGTCACCCGGATAGTAAACCAAGTCATACAGAATGGGGTTGTTCCGAAGGACTGGCGTAGCAGCATCATCATTAACTGCTACAAGGGTAAAGGAGATGCCCTAGATAGGAGTAACTATAGAGGCATTAAATTAATCGACCAGGTCATGAAGGTCACAGAAAAAGTAATAGCGCAACTAATCAGAGAGAGAATTGATCTAGATGAAATGCAGTTCGGGTTTGTGTCAGGTAAAAGTACCACAGACGCTCTTTTCATTGTACGACAACTACAGGAGAAGTACCTAGCTAAAAGTAAACCCTATACTTAGCTTTTGTCGACTTGGAGAAAGCCTTTGACAGAGTCCCCCGTTCCATTATCTGGTGGGCTCTTAGAAAACTAGGTGTTGATGAATGGCTTGTGAGAGCTATACAAGCCATGTATAAAGAAACAATCAGCAAGGTTAGAATTAACAACGAATATAGTGAAGAGTTTAGCGTAAAAGTTGGTGTTCATCAGGGCTCCATTCTTAGCCCCCTACTATTTATTATTGCCCTTCAGGCTATAACAGTGGAGTTCAAGACCGGCTGCCCATGGGAACTCCTATACGCAGATGATCTAACGCTCATAGCTGAATCAATGGCCGAACTAGAGAAGAAATTCCAAACATGGAAGCATGGCCTAGAATCAAAAGGCCTTAAAATTAACCTGTCTAAGACTAAAGTTCTAGTTTGTAGGAAGGAAAATAGGGCACCGGTCCCATCCGGGAAATGGCCATGCTCAGTGTGTAGGAAAGGAGTAGGTAGAAACTCCATTTTATGTCCCAAATGCAAAGTATGGGTGCATAAAAGATGTAGTGGGATCACAGGTAAGCTAACTAAGAACATAGATTTTATATGTGGCCGGTGCTCTGGTGCAATAAGTAGCAGCAAGTGCCCACAGTATACTAGCTCATTCCATTGCACAGATGGTTCTATAGAAATAGTGGACACCTTCCGTTACTTGGGTGACAAAATCAGCAGGGGTGGAGGGTGCTCTGAAAGTACAGTTGCTAGAGTCAGAACTGGATGGAAAAAGTTCAGAGAGCTTATACCATTATTAGCCGCTAAAGGGTTCTCTCTAAAAATGAAAGGTAGGCTGTATGATGCCTGCATACGAACAGCAATGCTGCATGGCAGTGAGACCTGGGCATTGTGTGCAGAGGATATACGCAGACTAGAGAGGAACGAAGCTTGCATGCTCCGCTGGATGTGTAATAGTAATATACGTGAACGGCAAAGCATAAACGAACTAAGGGAAAAATTAGAAATAAGAGGGATCAGATGTTGTTTACTCGAGAGAAGACTACGTTGGTATGGTCACGTGATGCGCATTAAAGACGACAGCTGTATAAAAAAGTGTAGGGCAATAAAAATAGACGGTAGCCACGGAGTAGGCAGACCCAGAAAAACCTGGGACGACTTGATAAATTCTGACCTCACACACTTACACCTCTCCAAGACAATGTCACTGGACCGAGATCTTTGGCGCTACACAGTAATACAGAAGACCCGCCTTACCTAAGTACAAAGTGAAACCTACTACAGTCAGTAGGCACCTCTAACAAAAATACACCCCGTCCCACTACCCCCACCCCATCCACACCACCCCTTTCAATGTAAAGTTATGTTGGTGCCACAACATCCAGTCCGAAACAAATGAGGTCGTGTAGGTGTCACGACAAAAAAACACACAGTCCACGCTGTAATGTGGCCGTGTAGGTAACACGGTAAAAACCTCCCAGTCCACACTGTAAATGAGGTTGGTATTAGGAAGGGCATCCAGCCGTAGAAAACCCGCCAGACAGTCCTATGCGAGCAAGACAACCAATCTTGCCTCAAGTGGGAAAACTCCCGTCCAAACCCATGCAAGCGTGGAAGATGGACGTTAAACAATGATGATGATGATGATGATGATGACACACACACACATGCATAAAATGTACACACATACATAAAGAAAAAATGACTTGCACACTAATGAAATGCACTACATCTGCACACACATAACAGTCATCTACCACCCCTTCATGTCGAACTACTTGCCTGTCGTCCTCACGCATCTTAATAAATTTTTTTTTTTTCCAACCTTCTTATCACCTCTTTACCCGAATTTTGCTCTTTCCCCAAAAAGGGCCAGCGTACGATACACTGGAACATTCATTTCCCTTTTCCAAGAAACAAAAGGAAAACTAACATGAGTTATTGTACTTGTGTTTATCTTGAACTACATATTTATATATGTATATATATATATATATATATATATATATATATATATATAGGCTGGACATAAAGAGAAGCTGGAATACAAACTAGATAGAGACAACAATAACAAACCTAACAACAGCAACACTACCCGCTCATATAGAAATAACAAGCATAGGACTAAACATAGAGTTAGACAACAAGCACCAAAAAAAAACGAACAGAACACTAATATAAAGACCCCCAAAAACTATAGAAGATCCAGAGATAGAAAATACCTATGGTTCAATCTGATATTCAACTCCTCTATAAAAACTAAACTACCTTCTACATTATTTAAACTAATAGATAAGCACTTCCCTGCACTACACAAATACCATAAAATCTTCAATAGAAAAACTATAAAACTTTCCTACTCTACTGCTGCCAACATACGTAAGATCAACCACACGTAAGATCAACCATACGTAAGATCAACCACAAAAATATCTCTAAAGAAATTAACCTACCAACGCGCACCATAGCACCAAATACAAAACACAAATACATAACAACATTACAACCACAAATGCATCAGGACACATCACAACAAAACATTAATAGGCCTAAATCACAACCCACCCACAACAACCTACAAAACCACAATGATGAACCTACACAAAATAAAACCTCAAATTGTAATTGGCACCTACTGGATAAGTGCCCACTACGGAATAGATGCCTGGATTCAAGTATGGTATACCGGTGTACTGTGAATTCAGGCAATTCTACCTGGCATTACATAGGTTCCATGGCTGGGGAGTTTAAGAAAAGGTGGTATGTCCACAGACACTCCATGAAGAACCGTGCACTGGAGAACTCTACGATGCTTGCCAATAAAATCTGGCAGCTTAAGGATAGAAACCTAGAATATAAGATTAGCTGGTCAAAATTATCGGTAGCGAAAGCCTACAGCAACGGTATGTCCCACTGCGGGCTTTGTAATTTAGAACTACTACATATTTTAAGGTACGATGGGATGCTGCTTAACAGCAAAGTAGAAAGATCTATTTTCTGTAGACATAAAATAACTACTAGATTCACAAACTTTAAACCAACATGAATTTAACCAGCAATCCCAAAATTAGTACCGAACCACCTAAATTTTAACATATAGAATACACACCATCGCACTGCTATTAGCTGTCAAACGGCCAACTGGTCACTGGATCATAAATCTCTGAACATTTCTCTCCCTGAAACAACATCAACCCCATTAAAATAGAACAATCGGCAAAACATTTACAACAAGTGTTTATCAAATGTTCCGTCATCCCTAGTCCATAAATATCATACATACATCCAGCAATTAATCTCTAATTTATTGTCTTTTTTATCGGACCCTCTACACGTATCTATGTACATCTCGAATCTAGTTTCCCACCAACGAATCCTTATGAGAACACTTACTCAAAAACTACTACTATGTACTTACACGCTCTCACTTATTTATTTATTTATCTCTTTATATTTTCCATTCTCTCATTTTCTTACTTTTTTATGTACCCTATCTTATATTCTACTTTTACTTTTTACATCTGTAACTTCTCTACCTATTTACCATACATGTATTATTATTGATGTTATTGTTTAGATTATACGCTATTTCTCTATATAAGTCTTGCCTCGAGTGAATTATTTTCATATCTACGTACTCTGATGTGTTGACCATAGGTGAATAATGTATTGGAGATCAAATAACGCAACATCAAGCGATTAGCGAACTCTAGACCCACATGATCAATGACACAATTGTCAGTACTTTAAATAAAGCCCTTATTGTACAGCCAACCATGTTAATCTTAATTCTTTAACTATATATATATATATATTGTTATACTTGGGGAGGGTCATATCTAAACTATAATAAAGTAAGAAGCGCGGGACTGCGTATGGTTTATAATTTTTTTTATCCCATTAGTAAAATAAGTTGGATTACTTTGAATAAATAATGAATGAATATTACATAATTTATCTGCTAAATTTCGTGGTTGTTTATTAAATATATTTTATTACTTATTTAAAGATTCACTTCATTAAAATTTTCAAATGTCAACACTTCCGGTTAGCTATCGTTTAAATAAATATTCATATATTTCCGTCATTAATTTTCTCCTAATGCAGTTTATATATATCGTCTTTTTTTAATGTATTATGCATTATGTTACTGATCAAAATTGATGGTAGTTACGGAGTAGGTAGACCCAGAAAAACCTGGGACGATCTGATAAATTCCGACCTTACACACTTGCACCTCTCTAAGACAATGTCACTGGACCGAGATCTTTGGCGCTACGCAGTAATACAGAAGACCCGCATTGCCTATGTACAAAGCGAAACCTACAGTCAGTAGTCACTTCTTAACCAAATATACACCCCAATCCACTACCCCTACCCTATCCTCCCACTCCCACCAACACCACCATCTCTCTGTAAAGTTGGTACCACAACATCCAGTCCAAATAAATGAGATAATGAGATCGAGATCGTGTAAGTGTCACGACAAAAAAACACACAGTCCATGCTGTAATGTGGTTGGTGTTAGGAAGGGCATCCACCCGTAGAAAACCTGCCAGATAGTCCTATATGAGCGAGTCACGGTCACCCGACCAACCATTTTTTTTCTGGCAAAGTCTTTGATCAGATCCTCGTAACACATCTGCTTCTATACACAATAGGGATAAAGGATCCAGCCTGTATTGTTGCATGGTTGTTCTGAAGGGATTTTTAATATATTTCAACCGTGAAAATGAACGCTCCGCTGAGCAGTTAGTAACCATTAATGTTAAAAATATACGAAAGGCTATGTCTACATTTGGAAAGGCACACTCAATATTGTCTTTTACAATAATTTTATAAAGTTCAGCATGATTAAATCTTGTTTTTACCTTTTCTGTTCTACTCATCTTATTTCGTACATATAAATGAAACTGCTGAAGCTCAGCTGAGAAATTACTATTGAAGTCCTCTGGATAAGCATCGATCAACTTTTGACAGTACTGAGAATACCTTTCAATATTAGTAGCTGATGGAGTGCTTATATTTGGCACATCACTAAGAAAAGAAAATTTCTCTGCCATTTCTTTGCATATCTCTCCTCTTCTTTCCATCTCAGCTACAAGTTTGTCAACAATTGTGTAAAATGTGGTGATACGAAACTTATCTCTGGCATCTAAATAAACTTCTGCTGTATCTCCGTCATTGGGTACTTTTTTTCTAATACGTTTGCGAGTTGCAGTTGTCCTGTCATCAACATCTGTAAGAATTTCCTTGGCCTCTTTTTCATATCTTTCAAATTCATCTCGTGAGGTGTTCAGTTAGTCAGCTAATGATACATAGAGATCTGCACATGTCTTTAAGTTCACATCCTCATTTTGTAGAACTTTGCTTACTCTGTGAAAATTCTGCAAAATCTCATTCCAAAAAATTAACATAAACACGAATTCTAGCTCTTGCATCTTATCAACAATATTATTTGCTTCTCTTCTAGCGTCTCCCTTTTGTGATTGATCTTCGGCTATATATTCTAATGCCTCGGAAATCTCAGGGAACGATTTCAAGATTGCTGCTGTTGCCATAGCATGTGCTTCCCGTCTTGTATCAGAGACGATTTCAAGACACATTCATTCTTAATACAATCTTTGAGAATTTTCCAACGGTTAGTGGAAGCGGAGAAAAAATTATGGAGTAACTGTACTGTAGAGAAAAAAATAACAGCAGTCAACAGCAGTCAACAGCAGTCAACAGCAGTCAACAGCACTCTGGCCAACAAGATTTAATGAATGAGCTGCACAGGGCACATATATAGCAAACTTGTTTGTTTCTAAACTTTTTTGATGCATCCCCTTATAACGCCCAGACATGTTAGCAGCATTGTCATAAGTCTGACCCCCTACATTTTGAAACATTTAACCCACAAGTTTCACGTAAATGCAGCAGCACCTGGTTCACCATATTCTCGCCAGTGTGGTTTTCTATTATGATGAAGGTTAAAATCGTTCAATAGGCTGTCCATCTTGTAAATACCTAAGTACAACACTCAATTGATCGCTATGTGATAAATCTGGTGTTGAATCAATGAACAAACTAAAATAACCAGAAGATTTAACTTCGTTAATAATGAACTCACGGACCTTTTGTGCCATTAGTTGAATAATTTCCTCGATAGTGGTTTTTGACATGTAAGAAGGATTTCCTTTTCCAGAATTTCCATATTTAGAAATGTGGCCTGCTAAAACTGCATCAAACTGGCTTATGAGTTCAAGCAGCCCTAAAAAATTCCCATTTTGCAATGATCCAAACTTCTCTTCACTTCATCGAAAAGGCAAGCCACGTTCAGCTAACGTACAAATAACAACTACAACACGCCTCAAAACGTGTTCCCAGTAATTGCACTCTTCATGAATTTGTTTCTCCAAATCTGACTTTAACCCCGCACCTTGCCTGCGAGTTAAATATGCCAGCAAAGAGTCTCAGTGAATAATGCTTTTCTCATGCTTTTCAATTACAATAGTATTGCGCCAATCACTGAACCCTTCTCTTGAAACAAAAATTTAATTTTTTTCACGAGCAAACAGTTTACAAACAAAACAATAAACTGATCCTCTTGATGGTGAATAGAGTAACCACTCTCTCTTGTATTTTTCACCATTGGCTTTTGTCCCAATAAAAAGTTTCTCTGAGCAATACCTTACTGGTTTGCCACTACTAAAATGACGGCAAGACTTTTCAAATGGCCCGTTGTGGTGTTGACAAATACTGGGTTCAGAAGTAATCCAATAAGCTATATCATTAGCAGGGAAATCAAGCCACATTCCTGGATCGTTCGCTAAATTGTAATTTTCTTCATTTTTTACAGGCAAATTAATTTCACCGCCATTGTCACAGTGCTCTAAACTTCTATTTTCAGCAATTATTTGAGCCCTATCATCATTTGCAGTAGAGGTATCCGAATAAAGAGAATTCACAGGCAAAGTAAGATCAGTTGTGAGACATGTGCTGGATGAACATGCTTGCGACATCTTGGATCTTCTAATGTCATCATATTTTGATTCTGAAGTAATCAAAGTTGTATTTGCCGTATTCATGTCTACTTCTGATAATGTATATCAGTTTTGACCTGGAATCTGTAAATCATGTTGTGGAACTTAGTCAGCTTTGCTGTCTTGCGATCTAATTCAGAAGCTTTTTCTTTGTTTCTTGTTTGAAAGTTTTCGTTTTTGTGCCCCACTTAACTGAATGTATTTCATCTTGGTTTTTGGGATCTGTTAATTAGATTTGATAGTTAGATTTTTTTGGGATCTGTTAATTAGATCTGATGGTTAGATTTGAAAAAGGATGGTGCGAACCCAAATAAACAATCAGCAAATACAGTTATAAAATTAAAGCTTGAGTTTGTTCAGATAAAAAATAAAAATAAAAATAAATTATATAGAAATAAAAAAGTTATACTATATAGCAGATAATCTAGAACACAAATGACAATTATTTTTGATATAGAGTCTACAATATTAAAAGGTTCAAGTTCAAAAAAAAAATTGTAAAAAAACTAAAAAACCCTAATGAACAGAATTGTTAATAAAAAGAAGCAGAAAATAAACCTTGGTTAGTTGGGATTGGGAGTATAAAAAAACTTTCAGCTGGTGGCTATATTCATAAACCTTAAAAAACATTTCAACAAGCATGTAGCCATTTTAAAATTGAACCAGAATACATTGGAGTTTCAGAAAAATTTCTAAGGATAAACGTCTGAAAAACTGAGATTTAACAAATAAACTGAAATGAACAACTATGTTTATACCGAATTTATTCATTTCTTATTTCATTTTGAAAATTGCTATAAAATTAATTAATTTAATAATTTAAACTGTAAATTCATCATATAAAAATGTTTGAAGCCCTAAGCATGTGCTTACTTTGCTTATATTGTTAATCCACCACTGATCATCAGCCACGGCATGCTCAGTCATCCACACTACAGGTGCTGACAACAGATGGATCGTCTGACCATAGGAGCATGTCCTTTCCACAAAAAGCGGAAGAGAAGGCACTCCATTTTGGTCAGAGTTGGATGGGGGCAAGGTATGATGGTCAGGCGGTAGCAAATGACAGATGTGATGTATGCATTCGCCACCTCCACTCGGCCTTTCAGAGACAGCTTCCTCTCAGCCCATTTCTGGGTGAGAGAGGTCACTCTGATTGTCACCTCGCTCCAGTTTTTCTCCATCTAGTGGTCTGGACTGAACCAGACCCTGAGCAATTTAACCGGTCCTTCTGTCCAGTGCCCCACGACGCTGTTGCACGGCATGGACTTGCATCTCCAGGTGCCGAACTGCAAGCCCACAGACTTTTCCTGGTTTATCTTTGCTCCTGTCACCGCTTTGTATTCCTTGTGAGCGGTACTAAGCATCTGGACATATCTGGTGCTCGAGACCACCACGGAGACGTCGTTGGTGTAAGCCAATACGGATCTCCCACATCCCAATTCGCATAGGACGCCCCTCAGTCTCCAATTTGTGCAGTAATGGCTCAAGAGCCAATGTGTACAAGAGGGATGAGAGGGGACAACCCTGGTGGACTAAGTGCATGATGCTGAATGGCTGCGACAACTGACCATTCACCCTCACAACCGAGCAGATGTTGCTGTGCATCACAGTGATTCAACCCCTGAAAACAGGCCCAAAGCCGGCTGCCTCGAGGACCGCCACCAGGTACCAATGGTTGACCTTATCAAATGCTTTATATTGATCCAAGTTGATCAAGGCCCTACCCGTGCCAGGTTCCTTAACCACCCTCTCTATGATGTATCGCATAAGGTGGAGGTTGTCATGGACGGATCTGTCCAGAATGGCACATATTTACACCTCTCCCACCAGATCACCGATGACAAGTACCAATCTCTTTGCTAACACCTTGGCCAAAATCTTGAACTCTGCGTTTAGCAGAGTTATGGGCCTGAAGTAGTCTATAATGTCCCCCTTGTTCAGGTCTTTTCTCATCAGCACCACCGCTCCCTGGCTCACAAAACCTGGAATGCCCCTGTTCTGCTGTCAGTTGCAGTAGACGTCTGCCAAGAGGTCACCTAACAAGTCTGGCATATACGCATAAAGCTCATAGGGCAGACCAACCAAATCTGGCGTTTTGCCGCTCATGCACCGTATTTCACCTTCTGTTATCGGCTTTTCGCGGCACTGCGCTGCAGTCATCAAGAGCCACAGCAGTTCGTCCAGGTATGCACCGAAGTCCATACTCCGATACACTCTCTAATCCTAACTTAAACCCTAATAACCTTAACCCTGACCTTAACTCTAACCCTGACCTTAATCCTAACTCTAATAATCTATCCCTAACCCTTATCTTAACCCTAGTAACCCTAACCCTAACACTATCCTTAACCTTAACGATATTGTTATAGCTCAGTTACATGCTGACTTTTTGTATCAGTTGTTTATAGTCTGAATTAGGACATTTATTTTAGATTCACATGACATTTCATCATTTCCTGTATACATATGTAGTGACCTACATTCCGCGGGCTCACATACATTCTCTGTGCGTGATTTGGCTCAGCTCAGCCAATCAGCACCAGTAGAAGAGGATGTATCCCTACGCGCCCTGAGGGAGAAATTCCCCGCGAGGATTTGAAGAATCTCTCTCTCGCACCCCGAACTTCGAACCAGCAACACGTACAACATGTGACGGGGAGATTTTGTACTTTGGCCTGCCGGCCTTCCTTGGGCCTGGCACAATGGCACATTCCCTTTTGTAACCTCATTTTATGTGTAACTTCAACCATACAAGTTAACAAACATTATTTGTGCTACAACAGGGTAGGGCGGTAGATTGGCAGTATCGGTAGAGGGCCGGACGCCATGCTTTCCAGCATAGTTACGTCCCTTTACAATCTGAGTTCAAATCCCGCTGAGGTTGACTTTGCCTTTCATCCTTACGGGGTCGATAAAATAAAGTACCAGTAATGCACTGAGTAATTGCTGGCTTTGTGCCTAAAGTAGAAACAATTATTTGTGCTACAACAAAAATAAACACGTCGGGGTCATCACTTTTAGCAGCGTAGTATATAAATGTTATTGAGACACGAGTAACACAATAATGATGTCAACGGCAGAAATTAGAGATGAAATGTATGTTTATTTTTGTTGTAGCACAAATAATGTTTGTTAGCTTGTATGGTTGAAGTTACACATAAAATGAGGTTACAAAAGGGAATGTGCCATTGTGCCAGGCCCAAGGAAGGCCGGCAGGCCAAAGTGCAAAATCTCCCCGTCACATGTACGTGTTGCTGGTTCGAAGTTCCTGGTGCGAGAGAGAGATTCTTCAAATCCTCGCAGGGAATTTTTCCCTCAGGGCGCGTAGGGATACATCCTCTTCTACTGACGCTGATTGGCTGAGCTGAGCCAAATCACGCACAGAGAATGTATGTGAGCCCGCGGAATGTAGGTCACTACACATACATATGTACATACATACATATGTACATACATGGTGGCTGCCAACTCGTTTTCGAGTACGGCCACTACATATCCATGTAGGAGAACCCCTACCGATGCGCTGAACGAGTGTAACCTTTTAGTCCAGCCAGCGACTTGAACACTCTGGTACAAACACTACACTTGTGACAATTATTGACACATAGTGCTGGGCCCATGGTACCATGTGACGACAAGTGCAGAGAGATCTCCAGATATAAAGCAATGCCTTATATATGTATGTATGTTTGTATGTATGTATGTACATATATATGTACATACATACATATGTACATACATACATACATATATACATACATATATAACATACATCTATATACATAAATGGCAATTTCTGTCTGTTTGTTTGTGAACCTAAAACTCAAAAACTATCAAACAGATCTTGATGAAACTTGACGTGTGTGGGGCTCATGCCCATTGGATTTCTTACATATATTTCATTTTAATCAAAGGGTTACCCGGGGGTTCAAAAATTTTTTCCCTTCGATTTATATAAAATTTAAACCATAGGTAAATGACAAGATATGATGCCTATTCACAAAATTTCAGCAATAAAACCCCTTAATGGGGGTTCTATTTTTTTCCCTATAGCAACACTCAACTTCTCTGACAAACATTTTTTCGCCTGACCAATGCAATCAACAATATTTGGTTGTATTATTGTTTTGTAAATGAATTTGTCTTCGCTTTTCATTATCTGTCCTATATTTAGATTTCATTTTTGGTCTGAGAGGCATTGGGCATTTTAACGGGAACTGGGAATACCCCTGCTCCCGGGTACCTTAGCTAGTATATATATATGTATATATAGATACATAACAAAACATACATAACATACATACATACATACACACTTATATACATTCATAACATACATACATAACATAACATAATATATATGTTGATTGATACTTCTTGTCAGAGGAGTGCCATCCTTTCATTGAACATTGCATGATCATGTGCATGACTTTTCAGACCAGCTTTTGTTTTGCAGGCACGTTCATAGATATGACACTTGAACTGTCTATCACCTAGCATTACTTCATTCATTCTGCTATGTCTGGTCAGTCCATCTTACATACATACATACCAACTTTACCTACCTACATACATACATACCAACCTACCTATCTACATACATTCATATGTACACTATTTCATTTAAAACAGGCAGCTGTCATATTTCTTTTAAATTAAATTTTAAATATATATACAGGAAATGTAAGTAATCCAACATGGTAATAAAATATTGCTTCTATTTCCTAACGAGATAAGAATGTGGGACAGAGAAACAAAGGTATGCACAGTAGTGGAAATCAGCTGTCTACTTGTGTTGAAATATAGTGTTAAATATTAGTGAAAAGAAGAATATTTATGCTGATACTCCACTTCTTTATATTTGTACTGGTGATCATTAGGACAGATAATTTTCAAACTATCTCAGTACATATCTTGAAAAGCTGAGCTTCACAGAACCAGAATGAGATTGGTTAATTAAGAAATTGCAAGTACAGTCAATTAATGGAACTATAAAGATATGTAAAAACTTCTAGAAATTTAACATATAATAATTACACAAATATGTGTAGATATAGAGACATATCACCATTTTACATCCACTTTTCCCAGCTTGCAAGGGTGGGTATATAATAATAATAATAATGATGAAATTATTGTGTATGGTGCTCAGGTGCACTACAACTCATCAAAGGTGCATGTATAGTACATAGAATAATGTACAAATGTCAGGAAAATGAACAGTGTACAAGTCATGAAATACATGTGTGCGTGTGTATGGAGTGGAGGGGGGGGGGATATCAGGTGTAGTGTTAGCGAATCACAGGAAGCATGGAGGTTTTAAAGGATGCAGTGTCTCGACAACTAATGTGCACATATAACTCAAAGTATACAGATCCACATATGCAATAACATTCATACCTGCTCACTCATACAAACATATACTGATATAATTACCTAATTGGTCTAAATTTCAATGCAAATTTTGTTTCTGGGTTAGAAGCCGGCTCTGTCAATTGGTGAGAAATTAAAGAATACTCAGTGAGAGAGAAATATATATATATATATATATATATATAAATATATATATATTGTTATAATATTACCAGAAATAATAATAAAACACACTCACTGTTTTATATATATATATATATCATCATCATTATCGTTTAACGTCCATCTTCCACGCTTGCAAGGGTTTGGACGGGAATTTTCCCACTTGAGGCAAGATTGGTTGTCTTGCTCGTATAGGACTGTCTGGCGGGTTTTCTACGGCTGGATACCCTTCCTAACACCAACCACGTTTACAGTGTAGACTGGGAGGTTTTTACCGTGTTACCTACACGGCCACATTACAGCGTGGACTGTGTGTTTTTTTGTCGTGACACCTACACGACTTCATTTGTTTCGACTGGATGTTGTGGTACCAACATAACTTTACATCGAAAGGGGTGGTGTGGATGGGGTGGGGGTGTATTTTGTTAGAGGTGCCTACTGACTCTAGGTTTCGCTTTGTACTTAGGCAAGGCGGGTCTTCTGTGTTACTGTGTAGCGCCAAAGATCTCGGTCCAGAATATGTAAAAGGTAAACAGAAATAACAACACAATCGAGTGAGAGGGGATATATATATATAGAGAGAGAGAGGTAGAACACTAGAAGGTAATATCCGTAGTGATAGAGCACTCAGTCCATGGGACGAGTTAGGTAGAAGTGGTTACACAACAGTTAGTTCACCATACTGAGAACAATTGTTTCACCTTAGTGGATCTTCAGCTTGTACTGGTCATGGTTATACAGAACAGGAAGAACAACCTATGAACGTGCATGCGCAGAAACGGTCACTTCACCCAAGCGATACAAAGCCACGGGCGAAAGGTATAAGGGAGATAACTGCAAAAGTCCGGAAAAGATGTTCGAGTTGATTAGAAAATTAGAATGTTGTTATTATTCAATCCGGAGCTTTGTAGTTATGCAAGAAGTGTTTCCAGACGTGTGGACAATGTGAAAAGATTTGATTTCTTGAATTTAGGCAATCGCTATTGCGTAATCTCCTTAGAATGTTTATCCTTTCTTTAATACAGTCCACAAGACGGATTGCCCCTTGCATATGGCTTGGACTTAGTGATGGCTTTCCATTGAATGGAGTAGTCTATACCTGAGTCCATATGTGGCTCGCGAGTTTCGTCGATGATCATTTGTCAGGGTACCTAAAGGTCGACTGATGGTTCAGGAAGCGTTCCTTAAATCTGCCCTCCGCCATACCATCCTGTGGTTGATTTGGTTAATAATGGTTGGTGCCAAAGTTTGTGACAAACTAAAAGAATGCCTGCATTATACCCAGCTTTTTAGAAAATAATTTACTGCTACCTTTTCCTACTTCATATACTATTTAATCCAGCTTTAGTGATGTGAATTGAATTCTCACAAAACAGAGACAATCTCAAAAAGGAGAAAACTGTCATTAGTTTAATCGACTTTTCCCTGCCTCAAAATTGCTGGCCTTGTGCCTCTAGTAGAAATCATTATTATTCTTATTAAAAAGATTTTTTTCCTGCTGTTCTAGTTGCATATTTGGTCAACATTTTCCCTCTGCCATGCTGTAGCTACATCTTTCATTAATATTAAATGCTTACACAAAAACACACACACACAAAAATCTTAATATTCCCTGCTGAAATGTAATGTGTGTGGGATTCATATGTCTGGGAGTCCTTTATGCTATCAAATGCAGTAACAAAATACTCAGACTCCTTCATCATCACCACCGTTTAACATCTATTTTCCATGATTGCGTGGTTTAGATGGGTTATTATGTTATAAGACTAGCCAGGTTAGGTCACGCGACCATGTCTTGCTCATACAGATCTCTTCTTTGGCTTGGTTTCTATGGCCAACCATATTAATGAGTGGACTGGGTCTCTAATAAACTCACTCTAAACACTAAAGAAAACAACATACTGCTTAGTAATATACCAGAGACTACCACTATGTTATGGTACTGTGTATTCAGTGCTTACTTTGGTTTACACAACAACAAGAACATATTGTTTACTAATATACTGATGACTACCCATACGCAATTTGATTATGCTCAGTGTTTGGAGTTACTCACCAACAAATACTACTTACTTGATTAAACCAATGATTCACAACCTTTTTCCTGTCATGGTCCATATTTTTTTTCATACCATCAGAGCTGGCTTTAGACTTCTACGATATAAAGTGCTTAGAGGTGTTTTGTTAAAAAATACACCAGAAGGTCTCACAAAAATTGAAAACATATATACCTTTGAATTACTTTGAGGTTCTTGTGGGTTGTAAGGCCCTAAACTGTTGCTTGTTTAGCTTATATCTAAATCCGTCTCTACTCCTCCATAGTTTTTGGATTTAGATTTTCCCCAAGATGTTTAGGTTATGTCTATGCCTGATACTGTATATCACCCGTGACTTACTCAATGTCGACGAAATAAAACCAAAATTCAATGTTCTAACACAAATTTAATTCAAATTATAATACAAACATAAATCCCCACCAACCAAATCTGAAATGTAAAAATATCAAATTAAGTAAAACAAATTAAATAGTGTGAACTTGAAAACATGTGATCATCATGTATGCAACTTTTTCATAACTATACAAATATCGCTGTGGCCCCTTAAAAATGTTGTGACTATATTTGTGCATCACTTGGATAAAGAACTGCTACTATTGAGACTACTGCTTACTGCAATGACAAACAATAAATAATACAATACATAATATAATAGAATAAAGGGATACTACAGAAACTGTGTGGACAACTTTCATCTGTTCTTGGATGGTAGGCTAAATTCATCACTTAGTTCAACATCACCACTTGGTTATTTGGGAACATTAGTCCACTCTGTAGTATATATTTAGACTATGTTTCTGGACTGGGAATAACTCAATATCATGATGCACTGCTTCCTACTACAGTAATCTATGAGTTATGAATTCTTCTCCCACTATCAGTCTGTAAATCCCCGCAAAAAATTAGTATTCCAACATATCTTGTGAAACATCTCCCATATCACATTGTCACCACCTCTAAATGTATTTATCAGTTGTAGACAATATTCATTGAATTATTCATATGATCTTCCAAGAAATATATTATTTCCATCTGAAGGGAGAAGAAAATTTTGATTCATCTAAGAAGATAATTTTTGAAAGAAATTGTACATTTTCTGCCTTTTGCTGACAGAAGTCCATGTCCCTACCAACACCTCTTTCTGTTTTAAACTGTACAATTCACGGAAACAAACTCTAGATATTTTAAGTGCCACTTGTTATATTTTTCTGTTTATTTTAGGAAAATCATCCTGCTAAATGAAGATATGTTGCTTCCTTCATATCTTTTTCCTATTTTGTGAAACTTCCCTCCTTTTATCTTTTCTTCATTAGATCCATTTTTTGTGGATGCTGACCCACTTTCTTGACTTTGATGGCCTTAATAAAAATGGGGATCTTTCAATACAAGTAAATAATATGACTGACACTAAAATGAAACAAGTGATTTGTAAACATTTTTTATGACAAAATCCAGAAACTAAAAGAAAATGATAACATAAGACAATAATGTGGAATCTAATAAATAACTTTAATAAAATACATTTTATTGTAGGTTAAAGAACCGATGCATTGCTCGATATTTATATTTCCCATTACTCCATATACCTTTTATGGTATTTTAGTGCAACATTTTATCATTGGCATCAACAAAATGGAATTGTAGTTAATGGAGAAATGTTTCTGAAGTTGGTGATAAGCATGCTAGCCACCAGTTATAGGAAAACACATGATCAAAATTAATCAGCAATGAAGACAATTTCTTTCAGTTTCATTTTATTGCTAGATTTTTATAGGTGACTAGCTAAGGTACCTGGCTTCGCCCGGGAGAACAGTTAAGAGAAGATGGATAAAAGAGAAAACGACTGTATTGGATGTGTTGTCTGGTTTACAGTATGAGGTGAGACCATAATGTGTGTGTGTGTGTGTGTGTGTGTGTGTGTGTGTGTGTGTGTGTGTGTGTGTGTGTGTGTGTGTGTGTGTGTGTGTGTGTGTGTGTGTGTGTGTGTGTGTGTGTGTGTGTGTGTGTGTGAGAGAGAGAGAGAGAGAGAGAGAGAAAAAAAAAACAATCATAAAACTTCCTTATTAGGCTGGGTGAGTAAACTGCCGATTAAATGGTAGCATTGGCTCTTGATTTTAAATGTTGTGAAATAACCATAGTCAGTATGATCTTTTTCAGCTCCAAATGATGTCATCTGAAATGCAGCAATACACTGCATGCCATTGTTACTGAAGTGTTTAGCTTCCTTAGTATGGTCTGTAACTATTTGTTCAATACTGACTTTGAGGAACAATCAACATGTTTCTGGGTCATTACCCTTCATCAGGACTGTATATCTCTGCTAATCTGTTGAACGATTGAAAATATATAGTATTTTCTTAAGTACACATCGACTGAGTAGCCTCATTTACATACTGAGCGAGTTATGACTGGCCTTTCCGAATATTAAAAACAGAATTAGAATTTTATTTTTCGCACTAGCACAGCTGATACATAAATGTAAGTATGTACACACACATATATATATATACATACATACACATATATACATATACATATGTACGCTTTATAAAAGCTAACGCAATATTGTTAAACATTCAACTGATAATTTGATCTATAGTTTAAGCCAATTCTAGATTTTTGTGGGACGTCACTTTCTCTCTCTCTGAATATCTAACACTTTAATTGTATCTCTCTCTGTATAACAGCCTCTTTCTCTCTCTGCCTCTCCTTCTGTGTCTCTCTCTCTGCCTCTCCTTCTGTGTCTCTCTCTCTTTAGATGTGTGTGTGTTCATTATGTCAGTCGTCACAGAAATGTATATATACTCACTCACACATACACTTACACACATATACCTGTCAGTCATCACATATGTATATGTATGTGTAGATGTGTGTGTGTGTGTGTTTAATTCTCTGTGTGCGAAGATAATGTGTATGCAACTTACTAAGGCCTAACATATGTAACGAACGCACAAACACACACACTCAGAGACACATGCACACTCATATACAAAATGTGACATCGTCGTCGTGGTGTTATGAAATGTCATTTACTATAGTTGACTATAGAAAAATTATTTTAGATTATAGCAGAAAAATATTATTATGCCATGTTGGCATAATATTAATAAGAAAGTTTATTAATGCTTTCTTGGCATAATAAGAATAAGAGGTGTTATGTGATATGATGGTTGTACACGAGGTATTGAAGTATGAATAAATGTAGTTGTTGCGTGTTGTTTTTAGAACACAAGGAGTTGTTAGGCTATTTGTTATGGCTAGAAATGTAACGTATATTATGTGTGAGAGAAGTGAATGTTTGTTGAAGTAGTTGTAAGTCTTCGATAACATTTTTACATGCTTTTATTTACATACTAAATACAAAGAGTTGAGTTGAGTTGAGATAACATGTCAAACAAACAGTATCAAACAAAATTAAGAGTTTTAAGCAGAGGAAGGCATGGTCTGCTGGCCGAGGTGCTGGCCAGGCTGAAGTTATGTTGTTGTTACATATTGGCTAGTGGTTTACCTTTCCACGATTAAAGCAGCAAGAGAGAGCATATACAAAAGAAGCGGGAAAATCTTTGTTTGGGTGGAAATTGAAATATATATCTGTGCGCGGCTTATGATTGGCCTAACTTAGCCAAATCACGCACAAATAGCTTATTAATACGCCAAGAAAGTAGCTTTGCTACAATACCCCCTGTTTAGACCAGAAGGGTGAAAAATAAGAAAAAAGTGAATTCGGACATGTCACCAGTGTGAAAACGCTGAAAAAGAGCACATCAATAAAAAAAATGAATGAATGAATGCAAGAAGAAAATTGTGAATGAGGCGCCAAGGGGCCAGTGTTATGTATGCCGCTGTGTCAAATGACTGGCTGTTTGCTATTTATAACATGACCACCCAGGGTCTAATAGAAAACAAATAAATTCTGACATGGGCGAAAAATGTGCAAAATGTTTTTAAAGTTGTTGTTCTTGCATTAATTGTTATAAAAGTTGTTGTTGGCGGTGGCGGTAAAAGTATGAAACTACCACTTCTGTTATGTTGCTGTGAAATCGCCGTTGGTGTTGTAGCTGTAGTTGTTGTGGTAAATGTTTTACCAGTAGCTGTTGTCAATGATGATGCTGTTCATGGTAAGTGGTTTACTAGAACTGTTGTGGTAGTCGTTGGTGATGTAATTGTAGCTGTGATACTGCTATCCGTAGAGGTGGTAGTTGCAGCAGTATAAGTATAAAGCTGTCACTATGTTGGCGTTGTCGCTGTTGTAAATGCTGCTGTTGCTGTTGGTGTAGTGGTTCACGATAGCAGCTGCTGGTGTAGTGGTTTACGATAGCAAATGCTGGTGGTGCTACGGTAGCCATTTTGAAAAAAAGTTTTCTCGTGCTGTAATTTTTTGAAATACTGCTAATAATTTTTTATATTTTAAAGGAATATTTCCTACGTCTGGTTCACCAATTTATTGCAGAAAAATAATATTATGCCACGTTGGCATAATATTAATAAGAAAGTTTATTATGCTGCGTTGGCATAATAAGAATAAGAGGTATTGTGTTATAGAAGATAGTACATGAGGTATTAAAGTATCAATAAATGTACTTGTTGCATGTTATTTTTGGCTAGTGGTCGAACGGCAAAAGAAAAATGGTATTTACCTTTCCATGATTAAAGCAGCAAGAGAGAGTATATACATAAGAAGCGGGAAAATCTTTGTTTGGGCGCAAATTGAAATATATATCTGTGTGCAGCTTACGATTGGCCTAACTTAGCCAAATCACGCACGAATAGCTTATTAATATGCCAAGCAAGTAGCTTCGCTACAAGATAAAGTTTTATATTGCTTTAATCCAAATGAAAATAAAAATTATATGTTAATCCCGAGGTCTAATACCTTGTGAAATTTGAGAATGCATAAGGAAACAGACAGACAGACTGAGAAACAAAGAATTTTATATATACATAGAGATTATTAACTCCTTTCAGTTTGGCTTCATTGACTTACTGTTGGTCATATTATATACCTATATCAAAGTATTGCCAAGGGGCTCATATAACTTGTGAAATTAGATCCACAAGAGCCTTTCCATAGTTTAGAATGTGAATTGAAATGACTAGTTTAATTGTTTTATAAGCAATTCATTTGAATTCACTCTCTTCTTCCCAAACTATCAATGATAGTAACAGCATGTTTGAATATCTGATAATTCATTTTATTTGGCAGACATCAAAAAAATAAAAGAACAAAATAAAATAACCATGTTAAGCCACAATCTTGTCTTTTTAGAATAATAGAGATTAAGTTACAAAGTTTGTTCAAATATTTGCTGAATAAATAGAATCAGTGGCAATAGCAGCAGCAGCAGCAGCAGCAGTTAGAAACACCAAGAAATTGTGTTTGTTCCAGGTAAACATTGAAGCTGGTGATTTACTGTCAGCGTCTGGGAAAATGGTGATGTCAGCACAACCATAGAATTGTTCTTGATTACCACATCCTATACAGCCAACTTTGGTAATGGGATCAATACCCCAACTATTACCTGTTGGAAAATAGAAATATTCATTATCAAGGTTGTGAGTTCAATTCTCGGACCGGGTGATGTATTGTTTCCTTGAGCAAGACACTTTATTTCACATTGCTCCAGTTTACTCAGCTGTAGAAATGAGATGATAGGACTGGAGTCCCTATCATTCTACTGCAAAGTGGTTGTGGAGGTGCCACGGCAAAAAAAAAAGCATCCAGCCCACACTAAAGTGGTCGTGTAGGCACCACGGAAAAAAAAGCACCCAGCACTTACTGTAAATGATGTTGGTGTTAGGAAGGGCATCCAGCTGTAGAAATCAAGCCAGAATCAGTTCCCGTATGAGCAAGACAAGGTCAGCCGACCGGACACTGCCCACAACAGGACAACCCGTCTAACGTGGAAGAACGTATGTAAAATGGTGATGATGATGATGATGATGATGATGATGATCTAAAAGTATCAGTATTTATTTTAATGAAAAGGGTGGTCTAACTGGAATTTCTAGTATAACTTTAGTGGGTAGGAAATGAGAGGGAGAAATGTATAATCATTTGATTGAATATATATATGAGTGATTCAATACATGTTGCCATGAAGACTTGGTTGTTTGGTTGAAATTGAAGTATATAAATTTAAGACATAACTCAAAACCTTATTTATTCCAATCAATATAACTCTTGTGGCTAGATAAGTGTGTGTGTATGTGGGAGGTATTAATAAGTACAAATCCAGTAGTTCAGATTTCAGAATTGAAATTGTATCTCAATAAACAAGAAAAGTTTCAGGACTAATCTAAAAAATGAAAATAAAACACATTGTTGTATTTAACCAGAGAGGGTACAGATATAAAAGAACAATTATTAGTTGTTACTTAACTCTGACTGAACAGACGACCTACTTATGATTGAAGGCATTTGTAGAAGCTCCATTGTTTACTAATTAAGTATTCTGTTTATTTTTACAGTTTATTGTGGATGCAGCATGGCCAAATCGTTAAGTTCACTTCCCAATCATTAGGTCCTGGGTTCAATCTTACTTCATGGTATTTCAGGCAAGCACTGTTTATCAAAGTCTCAGGTTAACCTAAGGCTTGTGAGTAAAATTGAGTAGATTGAAACTATTGGGAGCCTGTCAGATGGACTGTTCTTGTAATTTAAAGGGTCAGTCTTGTCACACACTGCATCACATCTCTTTGGAATACTCAACCACTTACATGATCATTTCATGAGCAGGCTGTTAATTAAACAAATGGAAGACTCATCACTGAAATCAACAGTAGTCCATTCCATTCCACTGTTTAATCAAAGATGAAAAGAGAATGTCCACACCAGAGATTGGTGGGAAAAAGAGAGGAAGTCATTTTCTGATGGAAGACCTGATTTGAAAGCTTGTAATAGAGTGGTCTTCATTAAAGATGTCCAAGCAGTTTAGCTTTCTGGCTAAAATTTGTCTTCAAATTATCAGAGGGAAGGAGATGACAGTGATACATCAAATCTGCCTTTTTATACCTTCTGGCATAAGAAAATGTCAGGGATTATGGGAGTGGGAATTGTGACATTCAAGCAGTGCCAGATGAAAAATTGGTGAAGCCCTAAGCTATGTAAAATTCAGAACCTCCACATTAAAACTTTACATTAGAAGGTATCACAAAAAGTGAAAACATATGCTTTTTGATTATTTTGCTTAATAGTTAATTTAGGATTGGATTCTGGCCTTTCCAAAAGGTTTTAGACAAACCAAACCTCAGTCACTGACAAATGAATTGGAGGAAGCCTCTACATGATCACTTCACTTGATAGAAATAATAGCCAAATATTCATCATATCACACTATAATATTTTATTTTAAAGACACATTGGATAATGTAGCCAAAGACATACTATGACCGAAAAAAAAAAGTTGAGACGTTGAGATCACGGCTAATCTATGGTTAAAGAAACAACTTCTGCTGCCACTGATGTGATATCTCCATTTCAATGAATTTGTTCTTAAATTATTACAAAGGAAAATAAGTACGAAGTGGATTTAATTGAATAAATTTAACAGATACCAATAAAGATGTTCACTGTAACAATAATGTGTTGTCTATTGCAGGAGATCAGCAGAATCATTAGAACATCAGACAAGATACTTTGTGGTACTTAGCTACGACCATTTCTGTCATCAGTTCAAATCCCACCTAGGCTTTAATGCTTCTGTGGTTGGATAAGATAACAATCTAGTACTGGGATTGATATAATCAAATGTTGTTCCCTCCATCCATCAAATTTCTTCCCTATTAGGAATGATTGTTTTCTGTCTTTTGGAACTGACCAGTGCCACGGTCAGTGGTCTTTTCCTTTTTTGGTCCTTGTCGCAATCAAAGTTTCATTTTTCATTCAACTAAATACCAAAAGTACTTTGTCCAATGCTCTAACAACTCTACCAACCTACTACAATAGACAATGTATTGTTGTCACAGTGAACATTTTGATTGGAATCTGTTAAAACTGTTCAATTAAATATAGATAATTGATATGTATGAAAACCACTCAAGGTGGCTGAAATCAATCCTGGATAGAATCATTCTTATCCCATCTTAACTGTTAATCACTTCTTTTGCAGAGGGGTAAACTGTGATTATGTCTATTAATTTGATGAGTGATGTCACTCCTGATTTTTCAGAAATGACAGATATATGCCATTCCCATGATAAAACATTTCATTAAATTTTTTTTAAATAAAAAAAAAAAAAAAAATCAGTTAACTTACCAGCATTGTATTTCCAACGAAATACACAATATGGGCAAGAAAGGCCTTTAGGTAACGTAATGTTTACTTTCACCAACATTGAGCCCCAGGCACCACGAATAGGGAATTTGTATTTATCTTTTATTCCAACTATTTTCAAGGGATGGGACTCGAAGCATTCTAGAGGTTCTGGGTCAGAATATTTTTTTTTGGGACATATTGTAAACATGAACCAGCCTTTATGATTTGCTGTCAGTTGAACTTGTGCTTCCATCTGTTGGCCTTCTGTGTAATTTCTAACAATAATTCCTGTAGCGTATTTTCCAGTTACTTCATTGTCTCGCTGTTTGTTGTATGGATCACCACACACACCACATTTACCTCCATTTATGTCATACTGTACCTGAGTAAACAAAAAAAGAAAAATGTAATGAGGTTTGAAATGGCCTTTGAGACAGGTAGTGAAAAGGAAGTAGACTCTGTTAAAGGCCCACAAGAACTGAGTGTTAGTGTTAAACTAAGAAATAGATTAATTCTACTAACTGAGAGTAGAAACGATCTCTCCAGGATTCTGTCTACAAAATGTTACTCCTGTTTGTTTTGGTCAACATAAGACACTTGGCCTAGGTGTTATATAACACAAAACTAAGTAGTTATGAAACAAAGTGGAGAAATAACAAAAGCTAGAGAAAAGAACAAGAATAAATATCTTGTACTCATTATTTCTTTCTTCATTCTGAAAGTTCTGATTAAGAAATCTATCCTGGGATTATCTTTGCTTTTCAATGTATCATATTGGGTTTTGAGGTTGCCAATAAAATAAACACCTCTCCAAATAAAATTTCAGTTATTATTCAGACCCAGGTCAACTTAGATCAATTAAAGAAGTCCAGCCACAACAACTCCATCTCTTTATGATTATATAGAGGATTACAATTTAATATATCCTTCCAAAGTTTTTTAAACGATGTTATAGTTTGATTCAAGGAATACTTAGCTGCTATTTCTAGCAAGTAGAGCAACTACGTATAGGCTTTCTAGTTTGCTTAATAATATGTGGGTGAAACATGCAAACCATTGGTTTGTGTGTAACCAATGGTGTCGTGTGTAACCAATGGTATTGTGTGTAACCAATGGTGTCGTGTGTAACCAATGGTATTGTGTGTAAACAATGGTATTGTGTGTAACCAATGGTGTCGTGTGTAACCAATGGTGTCGTGTGTAACCAATGGTGTCGTGTGTAAGCAATGGTATTGTGTGTATCCAATGGTACTGTGTGTAACCAATGGTATTGTGTGTAACCAATGGTGTTGTGTGTAAACAATGGTGTTGTGTGTAACCAATGGTATGGTGTAACCAATGGTGTCGTGTGTAACCAATGGTATTGTGTGTAACCAATTGTAGTGTGTGTAACCAATGGCATTGTGTGTAACCAATGGTATTGTGCGTAACCAATGGTATTGTGTGTAACCAATGGTATTGTGTGTAACCAGTGGTATTGCGTATAACCAATGGTGTCGTGTGTGACCAATGGTGTTGTGTGTAACCAATGGTGTTGTATGTAACCAATGGTGTTGTGTGTAACCATTGGTATTGTGTGTAACCAATGGTATTGTGTGTAACCAATGGTGTTGTGTGTAACCAATGGTATTGTGTGTAACCAATGGTGTTGTGTGTAACCAATGGTGTTGTGTGTAACCAATGGTATTGTGTGTAACCAATGGTGTTTGTGTAACAGATGGTGTTGCGTGTAACCAATGGTGACATGTGTAACCAATGGTGTCGTGTGTAACCAATGGTGTTGTGTGTAACCAATGGTGTCGTGTGTAACCAATGGTGTCGTGTGTAACCAATGGTGTCGTGTGTAACCAATGTTGTTGTGTGTAACCAATGATGTTGTGTGTAACCAATGATATTGTGTGTGACCAATGGTATCATGTGTAACCAATGGTGTCGTGTGTAACCAATGGTGTTGTGTGTAACCAATGGTGTCGTGTGTAACCAATGGTGTCGTGTGTAACCAATGGTGTCGTGTGTAACCAATGGTGTCGTGTGTAACCAATGATGATGTGTGTAACCAATGATATTGTGTGTGACCAATGGTATCATGTGTAACCAATGGTGTTGTGTGTAACCAATGGTGTCATGTGTAACCAATGGTGTCGTGTGTAACCAATGGTGTTGTGTGTAACCAATGGTGTTGTGTGTAACTAATGGTATTGTGTGTAACCAATGGTGTCGTGTGTAACCAATGGTGTTGTGTGCAACCAATGGTGTCGTGTGTAACCAATGGTGTTGTGTGTAACCAATGGTGTCGTGTGTAACCAATGGTATTGTGTGTAACCAATGGTGTTGTGTGTAACCAATGGTGTCATGTGTAATCAATGGTGTCGTGTGTAACCAATGGTATTGTGTGTAAACAATGTTGTCATGTGTAACCAATGGTGTCGTGTGTAACGAATGGTATTGTGTGTAACCAATGGTGTTGTGTGTAACCAATGGTGTTGTGTGTAACCAATGCTGTTGTGTGTAACCAATAGTGTCGTGTGTAACTAATGGCGTTGTGTGTAACTAATGGTGTCATGTGTAACCAATGGTATTGTGTGTAACCAATGGTGTCGTGTGTAACCAATGGTGTCGTGTGTAACCAATGGTATTGTATGTAACCAATGGTGTTGTGTGTAACCAATGGTATTGCGTGTAACCAATGGTGTCGTGTGTAACTAATGGCGCCGTGTGTAACTAATGGTGTCATGTGTAACCAATGGTATTGTGTGTAACCAATGGTGTTGTGTGTAACCAATGGTGTTGTGTGTAACCAATGCTGTTGTGTGTAACCAATAGTGTCGTGTGTAACTAATGGCGTTGTGTGTAACTAATGGTGTCATGTGTAACCAATGGTATTGTGTGTAACCAATGGTGTCGTGTGTAACCAATGGTGTCGTGTGTAACCAATGGTATTGTGTGTAACCAATGGTGTTGTGTGTAACCAATGGTATTGCGTGTAACCAATGGTGTCGTGTGTAACTAATGGCGTCGTGTGTAACTAATGGTGTCATGTGTAACCAATGGTATTGTGTGTAACCAATGGTGTCCTGTGTAACCAATGGTGTTGTGTGTAACCAATGGCGTCGTGTGTAACCAATGGTATTGTGTGTAACCAATGGTGTCGTGTGTAACCATTGGTGTTGTGTGTAACTAATGGTGTTGTGTGTAACCATTCGTATCGTGTGTAACGAATGGTATTGTGTGTAACCAATGGTATCGTGGGTAACCGATGGTATTGTGCGTAACGAAAGGTGTTGTGTGTAACCAATGGTATTGTGTGTAACCAATGATGTCGTGTGTAACCATTGGTGTTGTGTGTAACCAATGGTGTTGTGTGTAACCATTGGTATCGTGTGTAACCAATGGTGTCGTGTGTAACCAATGCTATTGTGTGTAACCAATGGTGTCGTGTGTAACCAATGGTATTGTGTGTAACCAATGGTATTGTGTGTAACCAATGGTATTGTGTGTAACCATTGGTGTTGTGTGTAACCAATGGTATTGTGTTTAACCAATGGTGTCGTGTGTAACCAATGGTGTCGTGTGTATCCAATGGTACTGTGTGTATCCAATGGTACTGTGTGTAACCAATGGTGTTGTGTGTAACCAATGGTGTTGTGTGTAACCAATGGTGTTGTGTGTAACCAATGGTATGGTGTAACCAATGGTGTCGTGTGTAACCAATGGTAGTGTGTGTAACCAATGGTAGTGTGTGTAACCAATGGCATTGTGTGTAACCAATGGTGTTGTGTGTAACCAATGGTAGTGTGTGTAACCAATGGTATTGTGTTAACCAATGGTATTGTGTATAACCAGTGGTATTGCGTATAACCAATGGTGTCGTGTGTAACCAATGGTGTCGTGTGTAACCAATGTTGTCGTATGTAACCAATGGTGTTGTGTGTAACCATTGGTATTGTGTGTAACCAATGGTATTGTGTGTAACCAATGGTGTTGTGTGTAACCAATGGTATTGTGTGTAACCAATGGTGTCTTGTGTAACCAATGGTGTTGTGTGTAACCAATGGTGTTGTGTATAACCAATGGTATTGTGTGTAACCAATGGTGTTGTGTGTAACCATTGGTATTGTGTGTAACCAATGGTATTGTGTGTAACCAATGGTATTGTGTGTAACCAATGCTGTTGTGTATAACCAATGGCATTGTGTGTAACCATTGGTATTGTGTGTAACCAATGGTATTGCGTGTAACCAATGGTATTGTGTGTAACCGGTGGTATTGTGTTTGACCAATGGTGTTGTGTGTAACCAATGGTGTTGTGTGTAACCAATGGTGTTGTGTGTAACCAATGGTGTCGTGTGTAACCAATGGTGTCGTGTGTAACCAATGTTGTTGTGTGTAACCAATGATGTTGTGTGTAACCAATGATATTGTGTGTGACCAATGGTATCATGTGTAACCAATGGTGTTGTGTGTAACCAATGGTGTCATGTGTAACCAATGGTGTTGTGTGTAACCAATGGTGTCGTGTGTAACCAATGGTGTCGTGTGTAACCAATGTTGTTGTGTGTAACCAATGATGTTGTGTGTAACCAATGATATTGTGTGTGACCAATGGTATCATGTGTAACCAATGGTGTCGTGTGTAACCAATGGTGTTGTGTGTAACCAATGGTGTCGTGTGTAACCAATGGTGTCGTGTGTAACCAATGGTGTCGTGTGTAACCAATGGTGTCGTGTGTAACCAATGATGATGTGTGTAACCAATGATATTGTGTGTGACCAATGGTATCATGTGTAACCAATGGTGTTGTGTGTAACCAATGGTGTCATGTGTAACCAATGGTGTCGTGTGTAACCAATGGTGTTGTGTGTAACCAATGGTGTTGTGTGTAACTAATGGTATTGTGTGTAACCAATGGTGTCGTGTGTAACCAATGGTGTTGTGTGCAACCAATGGTGTCGTGTGTAACCAATGGTGTTGTGTGTAACCAATGGTGTCGTGTGTAACCAATGGTATTGTGTGTAACCAATGGTGTTGTGTGTAACCAATGGTGTCATGTGTAATCAATGGTGTCGTGTGTAACCAATGGTATTGTGTGTAAACAATGTTGTCATGTGTAACCAATGGTGTCGTGTGTAACGAATGGTATTGTGTGTAACCAATGGTGTTGTGTGTAACCAATGGTGTTGTGTGTAACCAATGCTGTTGTGTGTAACCAATAGTGTCGTGTGTAACTAATGGCGTTGTGTGTAACTAATGGTGTCATGTGTAACCAATGGTATTGTGTGTAACCAATGGTGTCGTGTGTAACCAATGGTGTCGTGTGTAACCAATGGTATTGTGTGTAACCAATGGTGTTGTGTGTAACCAATGGTATTGCGTGTAACCAATGGTGTCGTGTGTAACTAATGGCGTCGTGTGTAACTAATGGTGTCATGTGTAACCAATGGTATTGTGTCTAACCAATGGTGTTGTGTGTAACCAATGGTGTTGTGTGTAACCAATGCTGTTGTGCGTAACCAATAGTGTCGTGTGTAACTAATGGCGTTGTGTGTAACTAATGGTGTCATGTGTAACCAATGGTATTGTGTGTAACCAATGGTGTCGTGTGTAACCAATGGTGTCGTGTGTAACCAATGGTATTGTGTGTAACCAATGGTGTTGTGTGTAACCAATGGTATTGCGTGTAACCAATGGTGTCGTGTGTAACTAATGGCGTCGTGTGTAACTAATGGTGTCATGTGTAACCAATGGTATTGTGTGTAACCAATGGTGTCCTGTGTAACCAATGGTGTTGTGTGTAACCAATGGCGTCGTGTGTAACCAATGGTATTGTGTGTAACCAATGGTGTCGTGTGTAACCATTGGTGTTGTGTGTAACTAATGGTGTTGTGTGTAACCATTCGTATCGTGTGTAACGAATGGTATTGTGTGTAACCAATGGTATCGTGGGTAACCGATGGTATTGTGCGTAACGAAAGGTGTTGTGTGTAACCAATGGTATTGTGTGTAACCAATGATGTCGTGTGTAACCATTGGTGTTGTGTGTAACCAATGGTGTTGTGTGTAACCATTGGTATCGTGTGTAACCAATGGTGTCGTGTGTAACCAATGCTATTGTGTGTAACCAATGGTGTCGTGTGTAACCAATGGTATTGTGTGTAACCAATGGTATTGTGTGTAACCAATGGTATTGTGTGTAACCATTGGTGTTGTGTGTAACCAATGGTATTGTGTTTAACCAATGGTGTCGTGTGTAACCAATGGTGTCGTGTGTATCCAATGGTACTGTGTGTATCCAATGGTACTGTGTGTAACCAATGGTGTTGTGTGTAACCAATGGTGTTGTGTGTAACCAATGGTGTTGTGTGTAACCAATGGTATGGTGTAACCAATGGTGTCGTGTGTAACCAATGGTAGTGTGTGTAACCAATGGTAGTGTGTGTAACCAATGGCATTGTGTGTAACCAATGGTGTTGTGTGTAACCAATGGTAGTGTGTGTAACCAATGGTAGTGTGTGTAACCAATGGTATTGTGTTAACCAATGGTATTGTGTATAACCAGTGGTATTGCGTATAACCAATGGTGTCGTGTGTAACCAATGGTGTCGTGTGTAACCAATGTTGTCGTATGTAACCAATGGTGTTGTGTGTAACCATTGGTATTGTGTGTAACCAATGGTGTTGTGTGTAACCAATGGTATTGTGTGTAACCAATGGTGTCTTGTGTAACCAATGGTGTTGTGTGTAACCAATGGTGTTGTGTATAACCAATGGTATTGTGTGTAACCAATGGTGTTGTGTGTAACCATTGGTATTGTGTGTAACCAATGGTATTGTGTGTAACCAATGGTATTGTGTGTAACCAATGCTGTTGTGTATAACCAATGGCATTGTGTGTAACCATTGGTATTGTGTGTAACCAATGGTATTGCGTGTAACCAATGGTATTGTGTGTAACCGGTGGTATTGTGTTTAACCAATGGTGTTGTGTGTAACCAATGGTGTCGTGTGTAACCAATGGTGTTGTGTGTAACCAATGGTGTCGTGTGTAACCAATGGTGTCGTGTGTAACCAATGTTGTTGTGTGTAACCAATGATGTTGTGTGTAACCAATGATATTGTGTGTGACCAATGGTATCATGTGTAACCAATGGTGTTGTGTGTAACCAATGGTGTCATGTGTAACCAATGGTGTTGTGTGTAACCAATGGTGTTGTGTGTAACCAATGGTGTTGTGTGTAACTAATGGTATCGTGTGTAACCAATGGTGTCGTGTGTAACCAATGGTGTTGTGTGTAACCAATGGTGTCGTGTGTAACCAATGGTGTTGTGTGTAACCAATGGTGTCGTGTGTAATCAATGGTGTCGTGTGTAACCGATGGTATTGTGTGTAACCAATGGTGTTGTGTGTAACCAATGGTGTCGTGTGTAACCAATGGTGTCGTGTGTAACCAATGGTATTGTGTGTAACCAATGGTGTTGTGTTTAACCAATGGTGTTGTGTGTAACCAACGGTGTTGTGTGTAACCAATGGTGTCGTGTGTGACTAATGGTGTTGTGTGTAACTAATGGTGTCATGTGTAACCAATGGTGTTGTGTGTAACCAATGGTGTTGTGCGTAACCAATGGTGTTGTGTGTAACCAATGGTGTTGTGTGTAACCAATGGTGTCGTGTGTAACTAATGGTGTCGTGTGTAACTAATGGTGTCATGTGTAACCAATGGTATTGTGTGTAACCAATGGTGACATGTGTAACCAATGGTGTCGTGTGTAACCAATGGTGTTGTGTGTAACCAATGGTGTTGTGTGTAACCAATGGTGTCGTGTGTAACAAATGTTGTTGTGTGTGACCAATGGTATCATGTGTAACCAATGGTGTTGTGTGTAACCAATGGTGTCATGTGTAACCAATGGTGTTGTGTGTAACCAATGGTGTTGTGTGTAACTAATGGTATTGTGTGTAACCAAGGGTGTCGTGTGTAACCAATGGTGTTGTGTGTAACCAATGGTGTTGTGTGTAACCAATGGTGTCGTATGTAACCAATGGTGTTGTGTGTAACCAAAGGTGTCGTGTGTAACCAATGGTATTGTGTGTAACCAATGGTGTTGTGTGTAACCAATGGTGTCGTGTGTAACAATTGGTGTTGTGTGTAACTAATGGTGTTGTGTGTAACCATTCATATCGTGTGTAACGAATGGTATTGTGTGTAACCAATGGTGTCGTGGGTAACCGATGGTATTGTGCGTAACGAATGGTGTTGTGTGTAACCAATGGTATTGGGTGTAACCAATGATGTCGTGTGTAACCATTGGTGTTGTGTGTAACCAATGGTGTTGTGTGTAACCATTGGTATCGTGTGTAACCAATGGTGTCATGTGTAACCAATGCTATTGTGTGTAACCAATGGTATTGTGTGTAACCAATGGTGTTGTGTAACCAATGGTTTAGTGTGTAACCAATGGTATTGTGTGTAATCATTTGTGTCATGTGTAACCAATGGTGTCGTGTGTAAGCAATGGTGTCGTGTGTAACCAATGGTCTTGTGTGTAACCAATGGTGTCATGTGTAACCAATGGTGTCATGTGTAATCAATGGTATTGTGTGTAACCAATGGTGTCATGTGTAACCAATGGTGTCGTGTGTAACCTATGGTATTGTGTGTAACCAATGGTGTCGTGTGTAACCAATGGTGTTGTGTGTAATCAATGGTGTCGTGTGTAACCAATGGTGTCATGTGTAATCAATGGTGTCGTGTGTAACCAATGGTATTGTGTGTAACCAATGGTGTTGTGTGTAACCAATGGTATTGTGTGTAACCAATGGTGTTGTGTGTAACCAATGGTGTCGTGTGTAACTATAGTGTCATGTGTAACCAATGGTATTGTGTGTAACCAATGGTGTTGTGTGTAATCAATGGTGTTGTGTGTAACCAATGGTGTTGTGTGTAACCAATGCTATTGTGTGTAACCAATGGTGTTGTGTGTAACCAATGCTATTGTGTGTAACCATTGGTATTGTGTGTAACCATTGGTATTGTGTGTAACCATTGGTATTGTGTGTAACCAATGGTATTGTGTGTAACCAATGGTATTGTGTGTAACCAATGGTATTGTGTGTAACCAATGGTGTTGTGTGTAACCAATGGTATTGTGTGTAACCAATGGTGACATATGTAACCAATGGTGTCGTGTGTAACCAATGGTGTTGTGTGTAACCAATGGTGTCGTGTGTAACCAATGGTGTCGTGTGTAACCAATGGTGTTGTGTGTAACCAATGATGTTGTGTGTAACCAATGGTATTGTGTGATACCAATGGTGTTGTGTGTAACCAATGGTGTCGTGTGTATCCAATGGTGTCGTGTGTAACCAATGGTGTTGTGTGTAATCAATGGTGTCGTGTGTAACCAATGGTGTCATGTGTAATCAATGGTGTCGTGTGTAACCAATGGTGTTGTGTGTAACCAATGGTGTTGTGTGTAACCAATGGTGTCGTGTGTAACTATAGTGTCATGTGTAACCAATGGTATTGTGTGTAACCAATGCTGTTGTGTGTAACCAGTGGTGCTGTGTGTAACCAATGGTGTTGTGTGTAACCAATGGTATTGTGTGTAACCATTGGTATTGTGTGTAACCATTGGTATTGTGTGTAACCATTGGTATTGTGTGTAACCATTGGTATTGTGTGTAACCATTGGTATTGTGTGTAACCATTGGTGTCGTGTGTAACCAATGGTGTTGTGTGTAACCATTCGTATCGTGTGTAACGAATGGTATTGTGTGTAACCAATGGTGTCGTGGGTAACCGATGGTATTGTGCGTAACGAATGGTGTTGTGTGTAACCAATGGTATTGTGTGTAACCAATGATGTCGTGTGTAACCATTGGTGTTGTGTGTAACCAATGGTGTTGTGTGTAACCATTGGTGTCGTGTGTAACCAATGCTATTGTGTGTAACCAATGGTATTGTGTGTAACCAATGGTGTTGTGTGTAACCAATGGTGCCGTGTGTAACCAATGGTATTGTGTGTAACCAATGGTGTCGTGCATAACCAATGGTATTGTGTGTAACCAATGGTGTCGTGTGTAACCAATGGTGTCGTGTGTAACCAATGGTGTCGTGTGTAAGCAATGGTATTGTGTGTATCCAATGGTATTGTGTGTAACCAATGGTGTTGTGTGTAAACAATGGTGTTGTGTGTAACCAATGGTATGGTGTAACCAATGGTGTCGTGTGTAACCAATGGTGTTGTGTGTAACCAATGCTATTGTGTGTAACCATTGGTATTGTGTAACCATTGGTATTGTGTGTAACCATTGGTATTGTGTGTAACCAATGGTATTGTGTGTAACCAATGGTATTGTGTGTAACCAATGGTATTGTGTGTAACCAATGGTATTGTGTGTAACCAATGGTGTTGTGTGTAACCAATGGTATTGTGTGTAACCAATGGTGACATATGTAACCAATGGTGTCGTGTGTAACCAATGGTGTTGTGTGTAACCAATGGTGTCGTGTGTAACCAATGGTGTCGTGTGTAACCAATGGTGTTGTGTGTAACCAATGATGTTGTGTGTAACCAATGGTATTGTGTGATACCAATGGTGTTGTGTGTAACCAATGGTGTCGTGTGTATCCAATGGTGTCGTGTGTAACCAATGGTGTTGTGTGTAATCAATGGTGTCGTGTGTAACCAATGGTGTCATGTGTAATCAATGGTGTCGTGTGTAACCAATGGTGTTGTGTGTAACCAATGGTGTTGTGTGTAACCAATGGTGTCGTGTGTAACTATAGTGTCATGTGTAACCAATGGTATTGTGTGTAACCAATGCTGTTGTGTGTAACCAGTGGTGTTGTGTGTAACCAATGGTGTTGTGTGTAACCAATGGTATTGTGTGTAACCATTGGTATTGTGTGTAACCATTGGTATTGTGTGTAACCATTGGTATTGTGTGTAACCATTGGTATTGTGTGTAACCATTGGTATTGTGTGTAACCATTGGTATTGTGTGTAACCATTGGTGTCGTGTGTAACCAATGGTGTTGTGTGTAACCATTCGTATCGTGTGTAACGAATGGTATTGTGTGTAACCAATGGTGTCGTGGGTAACCGATGGTATTGTGCGTAACGAATGGTGTTGTGTGTAACCAATGGTATTGTGTGTAACCAATGATGTCGTGTGTAACCATTGGTGTTGTGTGTAACCAATGGTGTTGTGTGTAACCATTGGTGTCGTGTGTAACCAATGCTATTGTGTGTAACCAATGGTATTGTGTGTAACCAATGGTGTTGTGTGTAACCAATGGTGCCGTGTGTAACCAATGGTATTGTGTGTAACCAATGGTGTCGTGCATAACCAATGGTATTGTGTGTAACCAATGGTGTCGTGTGTAACCAATGGTGTCGTGTGTAACCAATGGTGTCGTGTGTAAGCAATGGTATTGTGTGTATCCAATGGTACTGTGTGTAACCAATGGTATTGTGTGTAACCAATGGTGTTGTGTGTAAACAATGGTGTTGTGTGTAACCAATGGTATGGTGTAACCAATGGTGTCGTGTGTAACCAATGGTATTGTGTGTAACCAATGGTAGTGTGTGTAACCAATGGCATTGTGTGTAACCAATGGTATTGTGCGTAACCAATGGTATTGTGTGTAACCAATGGTATTGTGTGTAACCAATGGTATTGCGTATAACCAATGGTGTCGTGTGTAACCAATGGTGTTGTGTGTAACCAATGGTGTTGTATGTAACCAATGGTGTTGTGTGTAACCATTGGTATTGTGTGTAACCAATGGTATTGTGTGTAACCAATGGTGTTGTGTGTAACCAATGGTATTGTGTGTAACCAATGGTGTTGTGTGTAACCAATGGTGTTGTGTGTAACCAATGGTATTGTGTGTAACCAATGGTGTTTGTGTAACAGATGGTGTTGCGTGTAACCAATGGTGACATGTGTAACCAATGGTGTCGTGTGTAACCAATGGTGTTGTGTGTAACCAATGGTGTCGTGTGTAACCAATGGTGTCGTGTGTAACCAATGGTGTCGTGTGTAACCAATGTTGTTGTGTGTAACCAATGATGTTGTGTGTAACCAATGATATTGTGTGTGACCAATGGTATCATGTGTAACCAATGGTGTCGTGTGTAACCAATGGTGTTGTGTGTAACCAATGGTGTCGTGTGTAACCAATGGTGTCGTGTGTAACCAATGGTGTCGTGTGTAACCAATGGTGTCGTGTGTAACCAATGATGTTGTGTGTAACCAATGATATTGTGTGTGACCAATGGTATCATGTGTAACCAATGGTGTTGTGTGTAACCAATGGTGTCATGTGTAACCAATGGTGTCGTGTGTAACCAATGGTGTTGTGTGTAACCAATGGTGTTGTGTGTAACTAATGGTATTGTGTGTAACCAATGGTGTCGTGTGTAACCAATGGTGTTGTGTGCAACCAATGGTGTCGTGTGTAACCAATGGTGTTGTGTGTAACCAATGGTGTCGTGTGTAACCAATGGTATTGTGTGTAACCAATGGTGTTGTGTGTAACCAATGGTGTCATGTGTAATCAATGGTGTCATGTGTAACCAATGGTATTGTGTGTAAACAATGTTGTCATGTGTAACCAATGGTGTCGTGTGTAACGAATGGTATTGTGTGTAACCAATGGTGTTGTGTGTAACCAATGGTGTTGTGTGTAACCAATGCTGTTGTGTGTAACCAATAGTGTCGTGTGTAACTAATGGCGTTGTGTGTAACTAATGGTGTCATGTGTAACCAATGGTATTGTGTGTAACCAATGGTGTCGTGTGTAACCAATGGTGTCGTGTGTAACCAATGGTATTGTGTGTAACCAATGGTGTTGTGTGTAACCAATGGTATTGCGTGTAACCAATGGTGTCGTGTGTAACTAATGGCGTCGTGTGTAACTAATGGTGTCATGTGTAACCAATGGTATTGTGTGTAACCAATGGTGTCCTGTGTAACCAATGGTGTTGTGTGTAACCAATGGCGTCGTGTGTAACCAATGGTATTGTGTGTAACCAATGGTGTCGTGTGTAACCATTGGTGTTGTGTGTAACTAATGGTGTTGTGTGTAACCATTCGTATCGTGTGTAACGAATGGTATTGTGTGTAACCAATGGTATCGTGGGTAACCGATGGTATTGTGCGTAACGAAAGGTGTTGTGTGTAACCAATGGTATTGTGTGTAACCAATGATGTCGTGTGTAACCATTGGTGTTGTGTGTAACCAATGGTGTTGTGTGTAACCATTGGTATCGTGTGTAACCAATGGTGTCGTGTGTAACCAATGCTATTGTGTGTAACCAATGGTGTCGTGTGTAACCAATGGTAGTGTGTGTAACCAATGGTAGTGTGTATAACCAATGGTATTGTGTTAACCAATGGTATTGTGTATAACCAGTGGTATTGCGTATAACCAATGGTGTCGTGTGTAACCAATGGTGTCGTGTGTAACCAATGTTGTCGTATGTAACCAATGGTGTTGTGTGTAACCATTGGTATTGTGTGTAACCAATGGTATTGTGTGTAACCAATGGTGTTGTGTGTAACCAATGGTATTGTGTGTAACCAATGGTGTCTTGTGTAACCAATGGTGTTGTGTGTAACCAATGGTGTTGTGTATAACCAATGGTATTGTGTGTAACCAATGGTGTTGTGTGTAACCATTGGTATTGTGTGTAACCAATGGTATTGTGTGTAACCAATGGTATTGTGTGTAACCAATGCTGTTGTGTATAACCAATGGCATTGTGTGTAACCATTGGTATTGTGTGTAACCAATGGTATTGCGTGTAACCAATGGTATTGTGTGTAACCGGTGGTATTGTGTTTAACCAATGGTGTTGTGTGTAACCAATGGTGTTGTGTGTAACCAATGGTGTTGTGTGTAACCAATGGTGTTGTGTGTAACCAATGGTGTCGTGTGTAACCAATGGTGTCGTGTGTAACCAATGTTGTTGTGTGTAACCAATGATGTTGTGTGTAACCAATGATATTGTGTGTGACCAATGGTATCATGTGTAACCAATGGTGTTGTGTGTAACCAATGGTGTCATGTGTAACCAATGGTGTCATGTGTAACCAATGGTGTTGTGTGTAACCAATGGTGTTGTGTGTAACCAATGGTGTTGTGTGTAACTAATGGTATCGTGTGTAACCAATGGTGTCGTGTGTAACCAATGGTGTTGTGTGTAACCAATGGTGTCGTGTGTAACCAATGGTGTTGTGTGTAACCAATGGTGTCGTGTGTAATCAATGGTGTCGTGTGTAACCGATGGTATTGTGTGTAAACAATGGTTTCATGTGTAACCAATGGTGTCGTGTGTAACCAATGGTATTGTGTGTAACCAATGGTGTTGTGTTTAACCAATGGTGTTGTGTGTAACCAATGGTGTCGTGTGTGACTAATGGTGTTTTGTGTAACTAATGGTGTCATGTGTAACCAATGGTGTTGTGTGTAACCAATGGTGTTGTGCGTAACCAATGGTGTTGTGTGTAACCAATGGTGTCGTGTGTAACTAATGGTGTCGTGTGTAACTAATGGTGTCATGTGTAACCAATGGTATTGTGTGTAACCAATGGTGACATGTGTAACCAATGGTGTCGTGTGTAACCAATGGTGTTGTGTGTAACCAATGGTGTTGTGTGTAACCAATGGTGTCGTGTGTAACAAATGTTGTTGTGTGTGACCAATGGTATCATGTGTAACCAATGGTGTTGTGTGTAACCAATGGTGTCATGTGTAACCAATGGTGTTGTGTGTAACCAATGGTGTTGTGTGTAACTAATGGTATTGTGTGTAACCAAGGGTGTCGTGTGTAACCAATGGTGTTGTGTGTAACCAATGGTGTTGTGTGTAACCAATGGTGTCGTGTGTAACCAATGGTGTTGTGTGTAACCAAAGGTGTCGTGTGTAACCAATGGTATTGTGTGTAACCAATGGTGTTGTGTGTAACCAATGGTGTCGTGTGTAACAATTGGTGTTGTGTGTAACTAATGGTGTTGTGTGTAACCATTCATATCGTGTGTAACGAATGGTATTGTGTGTAACCAATGGTGTCGTGGGTAACCGATGGTATTGTGTGTAAACAATGGTTTCATGTGTAACCAATGGTGTCGTGTGTAACCAATGGTATTGTGTGTAACCAATGGTGTTGTGTTTAACCAATGGTGTTGTGTGTAACCAACGGTGTTGTGTGTAACCAATGGTGTCGTGTGTGACTAATGGTGTTGTGTGTAACTAATGGTGTCATGTGTAACCAATGGTGTTGTGTGTAACCAATGGTGTTGTGCGTAACCAATGGTGTTGTGTGTAACCAATGGTGTTGTGTGTAACCAATGGTGTCGTGTGTAACTAATGGTGTCGTGTGTAACTAATGGTGTCATGTGTAACCAATGGTATTGTGTGTAACCAATGGTGACATGTGTAACCAATGGTGTCGTGTGTAACCAATGGTGTTGTGTGTAACCAATGGTGTTGTGTGTAACCAATGGTGTCGTGTGTAACAAATGTTGTGTGTGACCAATGGTATCATGTGTAACCAATGGTGTTGTGTGTAACCAATGGTGTCATGTGTAACCAATGGTGTTGTGTGTAACCAATGGTGTTGTGTGTAACTAATGGTATTGTGTGTAACCAAGGGTGTCGTGTGTAACCAATGGTGTTGTGTGTAACCATTGGTGTTGTGTGTAACCAATGGTGTTGTGTGTAACCATTGGTATCGTGTGTAACCAATGGTGTCATGTGTAACCAATGCTATTGTGTGTAACCAATGGTATTGTGTGTAACCAATGGTGTTGTGTGTAACCAATGGTGTCGTGTGTAACCAATGGTATTGTGTGTAATCATTTGTGTCATGTGTAACCAATGGTGTCGTGTGTAAGCAATGGTGTCGTGTGTAACCAATGGTCTTGTGTGTAACCAATGGTGTCATGTGTAACCAATGGTGTCATGTGTAATCAATGGTATTGTGTGTAACCAATGGTGTCATGTGTAACCAATGGTGTCGTGTGTAACCTATGGTATTGTGTGTAACCAATGGTGTCGTGTGTAACCAATGGTGTTGTGTGTAATCAATGGTGTCGTGTGTAACCAATGGTGTCATGTGTAATCAATGGTGTCGTGTGTAACCAATGGTATTGTGTGTAACCAATGGTGTTGTGTGTAACCAATGGTATTGTGTGTAACCAATGGTGTTGTGTGTAACCAATGGTGTCGTGTGTAACCAATGTTGTTGTGTGTAACCAATGATGTTGTGTGTAACCAATGATATTGTGTGTGACCAATGGTATCATGTGTAACCAATGGTGTTGTGTGTAACCAATGGTGTCATGTGTAACCAATGGTGTTGTGTGTAACCAATGGTGTTGTGTGTAACCAATGGTGTTGTGTGTAACTAATGGTATCGTGTGTAACCAATGGTGTCGTGTGTAACCAATGGTGTTGTGTGTAACCAATGGTGTCGTGTGTAACCAATGGTGTTGTGTGTAACCAATGGTGTCGTGTGTAATCAATGGTGTCGTGTGTAACCGATGGTATTGTGTGTAACCAATGGTGTTGTGTGTAACCAATGGTGTCGTGTGTAACCAATGGTGTCGTGTGTAACCAATGGTATTGTGTGTAACCAATGGTGTTGTGTTTAACCAATGGTGTTGTGTGTAACCAATGGTGTTGTGTGTAACCAATGGTGTCGTGTGTGACTAATGGTGTTGTGTGTAACTAATGGTGTCATGTGTAACCAATGGTGTTGTGTGTAACCAATGGTGTTGTGCGTAACCAATGGTGTTGTGTGTAACCAATGGTGTTGTGTGTAACCAATGGTGTCGTGTGTAACTAATGGTGTCGTGTGTAACTAATGGTGTCATGTGTAACCAATGGTATTGTGTGTAACCAATGGTGACATGTGTAACCAATGGTGTCGTGTGTAACCAATGGTGTTGTGTGTAACCAATGGTGTTGTGTGTAACCAATGGTGTCGTGTGTAACAAATGTTGTTGTGTGTGACCAATGGTATCATGTGTAACCAATGGTGTTGTGTGTAACCAATGGTGTCATGTGTAACCAATGGTGTTGTGTGTAACCAATGGTGTTGTGTGTAACTAATGGTATTGTGTGTAACCAAGGGTGTCGTGTGTAACCAATGGTGTTGTGTGTAACCAATGGTGTTGTGTGTAACCAATGGTGTCGTGTGTAACCAATGGTGTTGTGTGTAACCAAAGGTGTCGTGTGTAACCAATGGTATTGTGTGTAACCAATGGTGTTGTGTGTAACCAATGGTGTCGTGTGTAACAATTGGTGTTGTGTGTAACTAATGGTGTTGTGTGTAACCATTCATATCGTGTGTAACGAATGGTATTGTGTGTAACCAATGGTGTCGTGGGTAACCGATGGTATTGTGCGTAACGAATGGTGTTGTGTGTAACCAATGGTATTGGGTGTAACCAATGATGTCGTGTGTAACCATTGGTGTTGTGTGTAACCAATGGTGTTGTGTGTAACCATTGGTATCGTGTGTAACCAATGGTGTCATGTGTAACCAATGCTATTGTGTGTAACCAATGGTATTGTGTGTAACCAATGGTGTTGTGTGTAACCAATGGTTTAGTGTGTAACCAATGGTATTGTGTGTAATCATTTGTGTCATGTGTAACCAATGGTGTCGTGTGTAAGCAATGGTGTCGTGTGTAACCAGTGGTCTTGTGTGTAACCAATGGTGTCATGTGTAACCAATGGTGTCATGTGTAATCAATGGTATTGTGTGTAACCAATGGTGTCATGTGTAACCAATGGTGTCGTGTGTAACCTATGGTATTGTGTGTAACCAATGGTGTCGTGTGTAACCAATGGTGTTGTGTGTAATCAATGGTGTCGTGTGTAACCAATGGTGTCATGTGTAATCAATGGTGTCGTGTGTAACCAATGGTATTGTGTGTAACCAATGGTGTTGTGTGTAACCAATGGTATTGTGTGTAACCAATGGTGTTGTGTGTAACCAATGGTGTCGTGTGTAACTATAGTGTCATGTGTAACCAATGGTATTGTGTGTAACCAATGGTGTTGTGTGTAATCAATGGTGTTGTGTGTAACCAATGGTGTTGTGTGTAACCAATGCTATTGTGTGTAACCAATGGTGTTGTGTGTAACCAATGCTATTGTGTGTAACCATTGGTATTGTGTGTAACCATTGGTATTGTGTGTAACCATTGGTATTGTGTGTAACCAATGGTATTGTGTGTAACCAATGGCATTGTGTGTAACCAATGGTATTGTGTGTAACCAATGGTGTTGTGTGTAACCAATGGTATTGTGTGTAACCAATGGTGACATATGTAACCAATGGTGTCGTGTGTAACCAATGGTGTTGTGTGTAACCAATGGTGTCGTGTGTAACCAATGGTGTCGTGTGTAACCAATGGTGTTGTGTGTAACCAATGATGTTGTGTGTAACCAATGGTATTGTGTGATACCAATGGTGTTGTGTGTAACCAATGGTGTCGTGTGTATCCAATGGTGTCGTGTGTAACCAATGGTGTTGTGTGTAATCAATGGTGTCGTGTGTAACCAATGGTGTCATGTGTAATCAATGGTGTCGTGTGTAACCAATGGTGTTGTGTGTAACCAATGGTGTTGTGTGTAACCAATGGTGTCGTGTGTAACTATAGTGTCATGTGTAACCAATGGTATTGTGTGTAACCAATGCTGTTGTGTGTAACCAGTGGTGTTGTGTGTAACCAATGGTGTTGTGTGTAACCAATGGTATTGTGTGTAACCATTGGTATTGTGTGTAACCATTGGTATTGTGTGTAACCATTGGTATTGTGTGTAACCATTGGTATTGTGTGTAACCATTGGTATTGTGTGTAACCATTGGTATTGTGTGTAACCATTGGTGTCGTGTGTAACCAATGGTGTTGTGTGTAACCATTCGTATCGTGTGTAACGAATGGTATTGTGTGTAACCAATGGTGTCGTGGGTAACCGATGGTATTGTGCGTAACGAATGGTGTTGTGTGTAACCAATGGTATTGTGTGTAACCAATGATGTCGTGTGTAACCATTGGTGTTGTGTGTAACCAATGGTGTTGTGTGTAACCATTGGTGTCGTGTGTAACCAATGCTATTGTGTGTAACCAATGGTATTGTGTGTAACCAATGGTGTTGTGTGTAACCAATGGTGCCGTGTGTAACCAATGGTATTGTGTGTAACCAATGGTGTCGTGCATAACCAATGGTATTGTGTGTAACCAATGGTGTCGTGTGTAACCAATGGTGTCGTGTGTAACCAATGGTGTCGTGTGTAAGCAATGGTATTGTGTGTATCCAATGGTACTGTGTGTAACCAATGGTATTGTGTGTAACCAATGGTGTTGTGTGTAAACAATGGTGTTGTGTGTAACCAATGGTATGGTGTAACCAATGGTGTCGTGTGTAACCAATGGTGTTGTGTGTAACCAATGCTATTGTGTGTAACCATTGGTATTGTGTGTAACCATTGGTATTGTGTGTAACCATTGGTATTGTGTGTAACCAATGGTATTGTGTGTAACCAATGGTATTGTGTGTAACCAATGGTATTGTGTGTAACCAATGGTGTTGTGTGTAACCAATGGTATTGTGTGTAACCAATGGTGACATATGTAACCAATGGTGTCGTGTGTAACCAATGGTGTTGTGTGTAACCAATGGTGTCGTGTGTAACCAATGGTGTCGTGTGTAACCAATGGTGTTGTGTGTAACCAATGATGTTGTGTGTAACCAATGGTATTGTGTGATACCAATGGTGTTGTGTGTAACCAATGGTGTCGTGTGTATCCAATGGTGTCGTGTGTAACCAATGGTGTTGTGTGTAATCAATGGTGTCGTGTGTAACCAATGGTGTCATGTGTAATCAATGGTGTCGTGTGTAACCAATGGTGTTGTGTGTAACCAATGGTGTTGTGTGTAACCAATGGTGTCGTGTGTAACTATAGTGTCATGTGTAACCAATGGTATTGTGTGTAACCAATGCTGTTGTGTGTAACCAGTGGTGTTGTGTGTAACCAATGGTGTTGTGTGTAACCAATGGTATTGTGTGTAACCATTGGTATTGTGTGTAACCATTGGCATTGTGTGTAACCATTGGTATTGTGTGTAACCATTGGTATTGTGTGTAACCATTGGTATTGTGTGTAACCATTGGTATTGTGTGTAACCATTGGTATTGTGTGTAACCATTGGTGTCGTGTGTAACCAATGGTGTTGTGTGTAACCATTCGTATCGTGTGTAACGAATGGTATTGTGTGTAACCAATGGTGTCGTGGGTAACCGATGGTATTGTGCGTAACGAATGGTGTTGTGTGTAACCAATGGTATTGTGTGTAACCAATGATGTCGTGTGTAACCATTGGTGTTGTGTGTAACCAATGGTGTTGTGTGTAACCATTGGTGTCGTGTGTAACCAATGCTATTGTGTGTAACCAATGGTATTGTGTGTAACCAATGGTGTTGTGTGTAACCAATGGTGCCGTGTGTAACCAATGGTATTGTGTGTAACCAATGGTGTCGTGCATAACCAATGGTACTGTGTGTAACCAATGGTGTCGTGTGTAACCAATGGTGTCGTGTGTAACCAATGGTGTCGTGTGTAAGCAATGGTATTGTGTGTATCCAATGGTATTGTGTGTAACCAATGGTATTGTGTGTAACCAATGGTGTTGTGTGTAAACAATGGTGTTGTGTGTAACCAATGGTATGGTGTAACCAATGGTGTCGTGTGTAACCAATGGTATTGTGTGTAACCAATGGTAGTGTGTGTAACCAATGGCATTGTGTGTAACCAATGGTATTGTGCGTAACCAATGGTATTGTGTGTAACCAATGGTATTGTGTGTAACCAATGGTATTGCGTATAACCAATGGTGTCGTGTGTAACCAATGGTGTTGTGTGTAACCAATGGTGTTGTATGTAACCAATGGTGTTGTGTGTAACCATTGGTATTGTGTGTAACCAATGGTATTGTGTGTAACCAATGGTGTTGTGTGTAACCAATGGTATTGTGTGTAACCAATGGTGTTGTGTGTAACCAATGGTGTTGTGTGTAACCAATGGTATTGTGTGTAACCAATGGTGTTTGTGTAACAGATGGTGTTGCGTGTAACCAATGGTGACATGTGTAACCAATGGTGTCGTGTGTAACCAATGGTGTTGTGTGTAACCAATGGTGTCGTGTGTAACCAATGGTGTCGTGTGTAACCAATGGTGTCGTGTGTAACCAATGTTGTTGTGTGTAACCAATGATGTTGTGTGTAACCAATGATATTGTGTGTGACCAATGGTATCATGTGTAACCAATGGTGTCGTGTGTAACCAATGGTGTTGTGTGTAACCAATGGTGTCGTGTGTAACCAATGGTGTCGTGTGTAACCAATGGTGTCGTGTGTAACCAATGGTGTCGTGTGTAACCAATGATGTTGTGTGTAACCAATGATATTGTGTGTGACCAATGGTATCATGTGTAACCAATGGTGTTGTGTGTAACCAATGGTGTCATGTGTAACCAATGGTGTCGTGTGTAACCAATGGTGTTGTGTGTAACCAATGGTGTTGTGTGTAACTAATGGTATTGTGTGTAACCAATGGTGTCGTGTGTAACCAATGGTGTTGTGTGCAACCAATGGTGTCGTGTGTAACCAATGGTGTTGTGTGTAACCAATGGTGTCGTGTGTAACCAATGGTATTGTGTGTAACCAATGGTGTTGTGTGTAACCAATGGTGTCATGTGTAATCAATGGTGTCGTGTGTAACCAATGGTATTGTGTGTAAACAATGTTGTCATGTGTAACCAATGGTGTCGTGTGTAACGAATGGTATTGTGTGTAACCAATGGTGTTGTGTGTAACCAATGGTGTTGTGTGTAACCAATGCTGTTGTGTGTAACCAATAGTGTCGTGTGTAACTAATGGCGTTGTGTGTAACTAATGGTGTCATGTGTAACCAATGGTATTGTGTGTAACCAATGGTGTCGTGTGTAACCAATGGTGTCGTGTGTAACCAATGGTATTGTGTGTAACCAATGGTGTTGTGTGTAACCAATGGTATTGCGTGTAACCAATGGTGTCGTGTGTAACTAATGGCGTCGTGTGTAACTAATGGTGTCATGTGTAACCAATGGTATTGTGTGTAACCAATGGTGTCCTGTGTAACCAATGGTGTTGTGTGTAACCAATGGCGTCGTGTGTAACCAATGGTATTGTGTGTAACCAATGGTGTCGTGTGTAACCATTGGTGTTGTGTGTAACTAATGGTGTTGTGTGTAACCATTCGTATCGTGTGTAACGAATGGTATTGTGTGTAACCAATGGTATCGTGGGTAACCGATGGTATTGTGCGTAACGAAAGGTGTTGTGTGTAACCAATGGTATTGTGTGTAACCAATGATGTCGTGTGTAACCAATGGTGTTGTGTGTAACCATTGGTATCGTGTGTAACCAATGGTGTCGTGTGTAACCAATGCTATTGTGTGTAACCAATGGTGTCGTGTGTAACCAATGGTAGTGTGTGTAACCAATGGTAGTGTGTATAACCAATGGTATTGTGTTAACCAATGGTATTGTGTATAACCAGTGGTATTGCGTATAACCAATGGTGTCGTGTGTAACCAATGGTGTCGTGTGTAACCAATGTTGTCGTATGTAACCAATGGTGTTGTGTGTAACCATTGGTATTGTGTGTAACCAATGGTATTGTGTGTAACCAATGGTGTTGTGTGTAACCAATGGTATTGTGTGTAACCAATGGTGTCTTGTGTAACCAATGGTGTTGTGTGTAACCAATGGTGTTGTGTATAACCAATGGTATTGTGTGTAACCAATGGTGTTGTGTGTAACCATTGGTATTGTGTGTAACCAATGGTATTGTGTGTAACCAATGGTATTGTGTGTAACCAATGCTGTTGTGTATAACCAATGGCATTGTGTGTAACCATTGGTATTGTGTGTAACCAATGGTATTGCGTGTAACCAATGGTATTGTGTGTAACCGGTGGTATTGTGTTTAACCAATGGTGTTGTGTGTAACCAATGGTGTTGTGTGTAACCAATGGTGTTGTGTGTAACCAATGGTGTTGTGTGTAACCAATGGTGTCGTGTGTAACCAATGGTGTCGTGTGTAACCAATGTTGTTGTGTGTAACCAATGATGTTGTGTGTAACCAATGATATTGTGTGTGACCAATGGTATCATGTGTAACCAATGGTGTTGTGTGTAACCAATGGTGTCATGTGTAACCAATGGTGTTGTGTGTAACCAATGGTGTTGTGTGTAACTAATGGTATCGTGTGTAACCAATGGTGTCGTGTGTAACCAATGGTGTTGTGTGTAACCAATGGTGTCGTGTGTAACCAATGGTGTTGTGTGTAACCAATGGTGTCGTGTGTAATCAATGGTGTCGTGTGTAACCGATGGTATTGTGTGTAAACAATGGTTTCATGTGTAACCAATGGTGTCGTGTGTAACCAATGGTATTGTGTGTAACCAATGGTGTTGTGTTTAACCAATGGTGTTGTGTGTAACCAACGGTGTTGTGTGTAACCAATGGTGTCGTGTGTGACTAATGGTGTTTTGTGTAACTAATGGTGTCATGTGTAACCAATGGTGTTGTGTGTAACCAATGGTGTTGTGCGTAACCAATGGTGTTGTGTGTAACAAATGGTGTTGTGTGTAACCAATGGTGTCGTGTGTAACTAATGGTGTCGTGTGTAACTAATGGTGTCATGTGTAACCAATGGTATTGTGTGTAACCAATGGTGACATGTGTAACCAATGGTGTCGTGTGTAACCAATGGTGTTGTGTGTAACCAATGGTGTTGTGTGTAACCAATGGTGTCGTGTGTAACAAATGTTGTTGTGTGTGACCAATGGTATCATGTGTAACCAATGGTGTTGTGTGTAACCAATGGTGTCATGTGTAACCAATGGTGTTGTGTGTAACCAATGGTGTTGTGTGTAACTAATGGTATTGTGTGTAACCAAGGGTGTCGTGTGTAACCAATGGTGTTGTGTGTAACCAATGGTGTTGTGTGTAACCAATGGTGTCGTGTGTAACCAATGGTGTTGTGTGTAACCAAAGGTGTCGTGTGTAACCAATGGTATTGTGTGTAACCAATGGTGTTGTGTGTAACCAATGGTGTCGTGTGTAACAATTGGTGTTGTGTGTAACTAATGGTGTTGTGTGTAACCATTCATATCGTGTGTAACGAATGGTATTGTGTGTAACCAATGGTGTCGTGGGTAACCGATGGTATTGTGTGTAAACAATGGTTTCATGTGTAACCAATGGTGTCGTGTGTAACCAATGGTATTGTGTGTAACCAATGGTGTTGTGTTTAACCAATGGTGTTGTGTGTAACCAACGGTGTTGTGTGTAACCAATGGTGTCGTGTGTGACTAATGGTGTTGTGTGTAACTAATGGTGTCATGTGTAACCAATGGTGTTGTGTGTAACCAATGGTGTTGTGCGTAACCAATGGTGTTGTGTGTAACCAATGGTGTTGTGTGTAACCAATGGTGTCGTGTGTAACTAATGGTGTCGTGTGTAACTAATGGTGTCATGTGTAACCAATGGTATTGTGTGTAACCAATGGTGACATGTGTAACCAATGGTGTCGTGTGTAACCAATGGTGTTGTGTGTAACCAATGGTGTTGTGTGTAACCAATGGTGTCGTGTGTAACAAATGTTGTGTGTGACCAATGGTATCATGTGTAACCAATGGTGTTGTGTGTAACCAATGGTGTCATGTGTAACCAATGGTGTTGTGTGTAACCAATGGTGTTGTGTGTAACTAATGGTATTGTGTGTAACCAAGGGTGTCGTGTGTAACCAATGGTGTTGTGTGTAACCATTGGTGTTGTGTGTAACCAATGGTGTTGTGTGTAACCATTGGTATCGTGTGTAACCAATGGTGTCATGTGTAACCAATGCTATTGTGTGTAACCAATGGTATTGTGTGTAACCAATGGTGTTGTGTGTAACCAATGGTGTCGTGTGTAACCAATGGTATTGTGTGTAATCATTTGTGTCATGTGTAACCAATGGTGTCGTGTGTAAGCAATGGTGTCGTGTGTAACCAATGGTCTTGTGTGTAACCAATGGTGTCATGTGTAACCAATGGTGTCATGTGTAATCAATGGTATTGTGTGTAACCAATGGTGTCATGTGTAACCAATGGTGTCGTGTGTAACCTATGGTATTGTGTGTAACCAATGGTGTCGTGTGTAACCAATGGTGTTGTGTGTAATCAATGGTGTCGTGTGTAACCAATGGTGTCATGTGTAATCAATGGTGTCGTGTGTAACCAATGGTATTGTGTGTAACCAATGGTGTTGTGTGTAACCAATGGTATTGTGTGTAACCAATGGTGTTGTGTGTAACCAATGGTGTCGTGTGTAACTATAGTGTCATGTGTAACCAATGGTATTGTGTGTAACCAATGGTGTTGTGTGTAATCAATGGTGTTGTGTGTAACCAATGGTGTTGTGTGTAACCAATGCTATTGTGTGTAACCAATGGTGTTGTGTGTAACCAATGCTATTGTGTGTAACCATTGGTATTGTGTGTAACCATTGGTATTGTGTGTAACCATTGGTATTGTGTGTAACCAATGGTATTGTGTGTAACCAATGGTATTGTGTGTAACCAATGGTATTGTGCGTAACCAATGGTGTTGTGTGTAACCAATGGTATTGTGTGTAACCAATGGTGACATATGTAACCAATGGTGTCGTGTGTAACCAATGGTGTTGTGTGTAACCAATGGTGTCGTGTGTAACCAATGGTGTCGTGTGTAACCAATGGTGTTGTGTGTAACCAATGATGTTGTGTGTAACCAATGGTATTGTGTGATACCAATGGTGTTGTGTGTAACCAATGGTGTCGTGTGTATCCAATGGTGTCGTGTGTAACCAATGGTGTTGTGTGTAATCAATGGTGTCGTGTGTAACCAATGGTGTCATGTGTAATCAATGGTGTCGTGTGTAACCAATGGTGTTGTGTGTAACCAATGGTGTTGTGTGTAACCAATGGTGTCGTGTGTAACTATAGTGTCATGTGTAACCAATGGTATTGTGTGTAACCAATGCTGTTGTGTGTAACCAGTGGTGTTGTGTGTAACCAATGGTGTTGTGTGCAACCAATGGTATTGTGTGTAACCATTGGTATTGTGTGTAACCATTGGTATTGTGTGTAACCATTGGTATTGTGTGTAACCATTGGTATTGTGTGTAACCATTGGTATTGTGTGTAACCATTGGTATTGTGTGTAACCATTGGTGTCGTGTGTAACCAATGGTGTTGTGTGTAACCATTCGTATCGTGTGTAACGAATGGTATTGTGTGTAACCAATGGTGTCGTGGGTAACCGATGGTATTGTGCGTAACGAATGGTGTTGTGTGTAACCAATGGTATTGTGTGTAACCAATGATGTCGTGTGTAACCATTGGTGTTGTGTGTAACCAATGGTGTTGTGTGTAACCATTGGTGTCGTGTGTAGCCAATGCTATTGTGTGTAACCAATGGTATTGTGTGTAACCAATAGTGTTGTGTGTAACCAATGGTGCCGTGTGTAACCAATGGTATTGTGTGTAACCAATGGTGTCGTGCATAACCAATGGTATTGTGTGTAACCAATGGTGTCGTGTGTAACCAATGGTGTCGTGTGTAACCAATGGTGTCGTGTGTAAGCAATGGTATTGTGTGTATCCAATGGTACTGTGTGTAACCAATGGTATTGTGTGTAACCAATGGTGTTGTGTGTAAACAATGGTGTTGTGTGTAACCAATGGTATGGTGTAACCAATGGTGTCGTGTGTAACCAATGGTATTGTGTGTAACCAATGGTAGTGTGTGTAACCAATGGCATTGTGTGTAACCAATGGTATTGTGCGTAACCAATGGTATTGTGTGTAACCAATGGTATTGTGTGTAACCAATGGTATTGCGTATAACCAATGGTGTCGTGTGTAACCAATGGTGTTGTGTGTAACCAATGGTGTTGTATGTAACCAATGGTGTTGTGTGTAACCGTTGGTATTGTGTGTAACCAATGGTATTGTGTGTAACCAATGGTGTTGTGTGTAACCAATGGTATTGTGTGTAACCAATGGTGTTGTGTGTAACCAATGGTGTTGTGTGTAACCAATGGTATTGTGTGTAACCAATGGTGTTTGTGTAACAGATGGTGTTGCGTGTAACCAATGGTGACATGTGTAACCAATGGTGTCGTGTGTAACCAATGGTGTTGTGTGTAACCAATGGTGTCGTGTGTAACCAATGGTGTCGTGTGTAACCAATGGTGTCGTGTGTAACCAATGTTGTTGTGTGGAACCAATGATGTTGTGTGTAACCAATGATATTGTGTGTGACCAATGGTATCATGTGTAACCAATGGTGTCGTGTGTAACCAATGGTGTTGTGTGTAACCAATGGTGTCGTGTGTAACCAATGGTGTCGTGTGTAACCAATGGTGTCGTGTGTAACCAATGGTGTCATGTGTAACCAATGGTGTCGTGTGTAACCAATGGTGTTGTGTGTAACCAATGGTGTTGTGTGTAACTAATGGTATTGTGTGTAACCAATGGTGTCGTGTGTAACCAATGGTGTTGTGTGCAACCAATGGTGTCGTGTGTAACCAATGGTGTTGTGTGTAACCAATGGTGTCGTGTGTAACCAATGGTATTGTGTGTAACCAATGGTGTTGTGTGTAACCAATGGTGTCATGTGTAATCAATGGTGTCGTGTGTAACCAATGGTATAGTGTGTAAACAATGTTGTCATGTGTAACCAATGGTGTCGTGTGTAACGAATGGTATTGTGTGTAACCAATGGTGTTGTGTGTAACCAATGGTGTTGTGTGTAACCAATGCTGTTGTGTGTAACCAATAGTGTCGTGTGTAACTAATGGCGTTGTGTGTAACTAATGGTGTCATGTGTAACCAATGGTATTGTGTGTAACCAATGGTGTCGTGTGTAACCAATGGTGTCGTGTGTAACCAATGGTATTGTGTGTAACCAATGGTGTTGTGTGTAACCAATGGTATTGCGTGTAACCAATGGTGTCGTGTGTAACTAATGGCGTCGTGTGTAACTAATGGTGTCATGTGTAACCAATGGTATTGTGTGTAACCAATGGTGTCCTGTGTAACCAATGGTGTTGTGTGTAACCAATGGCGTCGTGTGTAACCAATGGTATTGTGTGTAACCAATGGTGTCGTGTGTAACCATTGGTGTTGTGTGTAACTAATGGTGTTGTGTGTAACCATTCGTATCGTGTGTAACGAATGGTATTGTGTGTAACCAATGGTATCGTGGGTAACCGATGGTATTGTGCGTAACGAAAGGTGTTGTGTGTAACCAATGGTATTGTGTGTAACCAATGATGTCGTGTGTAACCATTGGTGTTGTGTGTAACCAATGGTGTTGTGTGTAACCATTGGTATCGTGTGTAACCAATGGTGTCGTGTGTAACCAATGCTATTGTGTGTAACCAATGGTGTCGTGTGTAACCAATGGTATTGCGTGTAACCAATGGTATTGTGTGTAACCAATGGTATTGTGTGTAACCATTGGTGTTGTGTGTAACCAATGGTATTGTGTTTAACCAATGGTGTCGTGTGTAACCAATGGTGTCGTGTGTATCCAATGGTACTGTGTGTATCCAATGGTACTGTGTGTAACCAATGGTGTTGTGCGTAACCAATGGTGTTGTGTGTAACCAATGGTGTCGTGTGTATCCAATGGTACTGTGTGTATCCAATGGTACTGTGTGTAACCAATGGTGTTGTGCGTAACCAATGGTGTTGTGTGTAACCAATGGTGTTGTGTGTAACCAATGGTATGGTGTAACCAATGGTGTCGTGTGTAACCAATGGTAGTGTGTGTAACCAATGGTAGTGTGTGTAACCGATGGCATTGTGTGTAACCAATGGTGTTGTGTGTAACCAATGGTAGTGTGTGTAACCAATGGTAGTGTGTGTAACCAATGGTATTGTGTTAACCAATGGTATTGTGTATAACCAGTGGTATTGCGTATAACCAATGGTGTCGTGTGTAACCAATGGTGTCGTGTGTAACCAATGTTGTCGTATGTAACCAATGGTGTTGTGTGTAACCATTGGTATTGTGTGTAACCAATGGTATTGTGTGTAACCAATGGTGTTGTGTGTAACCAATGGTATTGTGTGTAACCAATGGTGTCTTGTGTAACCAATGGTGTCGTGTGTAACTAATGGTGTTGTGTATAACCAATGGTATTGTGTGTAACCAATGGTGTTGTGTGTAACCATTGGTATTGTGTGTAACCAATGGTATTGTGTGTAACCAATGGTGTTGTGTGTAACCAATGGTATTGTGTGTAACCAATGGTGTCTTGTGTAACCAATGGTGTCGTGTGTAACCAATGGTGTTGTGTATAACCAATGGTATTGTGTGTAACCAATGGTGTTGTGTGTAACCATTGGTATTGTGTGTAACCAATGGTATTGTGTGTAACCAATGCTGTTGTGTATAACCAATGGCATTGTGTGTAACCATTGGTATTGTGTGTAACCAATGGTATTGCGTGTAACCAATGGTATTGTGTGTAACCGGTGGTATTGTGTTTAACCAATGGTGTTGTGTGTAACCAATGGTGTTGTGTGTAACCAATGGTGTTGTGTGTAACCAATGGTGTCGTGTGTAACCAATGGTGTCGTGTGTAACCAATGTTGTTGTGTGTAACCAATGATGTTGTGTGTAACCAATGATATTGTGTGTGACCAATGGTATCATGTGTAACCAATGGTGTTGTGTGTAACCAATGGTGTCATGTGTAACCAATGGTGTTGTGTGTAACCAATGGTGTTGTGTGTAACCAATGGTGTTGTGTGTAACTAATGGTATCGTGTGTAACCAATGGTGTCGTGTGTAACCAATGGTGTTGTGTGTAACCAATGGTGTCGTGTGTAACCAATGGTGTTGTGTGTAACCAATGGTGTCGTGTGTAATCAATGGTGTCGTGTGTAACCGATGGTATTGTGTGTAAACAATGGTTTCATGTGTAACCAATGGTGTCGTGTGTAACCAATGGTATTGTGTGTAACCAATGGTGTTGTGTTTAACCAATGGTGTTGTGTGTAATCAACGGTGTTGTGTGTAACCAATGGTGTCGTGTGTAACTAATGGTGTTGTGTGTAACTAATGGTGTCATGTGTAACCAATGGTGTTGTGTGTAACCAATGGTGTTGTGCGTAACCAATGGTGTTGTGTGTAACCAATGGTGTTGTGTGTAACCAATGGTGTCGTGTGTAACTAATGGTGTCGTGTGTAACTAATGGTGTCATGTGTAACCAATGGTATTGTGTGTAACCAATGGTGACATGTGTAACCAATGGTGTCGTGTGTAACCAATGGTGTTGTGTGTAACCAATGGTGTTGTGTGTAACCAATGGTGTCGTGTGTAACAAATGTTGTTGTGTGTGACCAATGGTATCATGTGTAACCAATGGTGTTGTGTGTAACCAATGGTGTCATGTGTAACCAATGGTGTTGTGTGTAACCAATGGTGTTGTGTGTAACTAATGGTATTGTGTGTAACCAAGGGTGTCGTGTGTAACCAATGGTGTTGTGTGTAACCAATGGTGTTGTGTGTAACCAATGGTGTCGTGTGTAACCAATGGTGTTGTGTGTAACCAAAGGTGTCGTGTGTAACCAATGGTATTGTGTGTAACCAATGGTGTTGTGTGTAACCAATGGTGTCGTGTGTAACAATTGGTGTTGTGTGTAACTAATGGTGTTGTGTGTAACCATTCATATCGTGTGTAACGAATGGTATTGTGTGTAACCAATGGTGTCGTGGGTAACCGATGGTATTGTGCGTAACGAATGGTGTTGTGTGTAACCAATGGTATTGGGTGTAACCAATGATGTCGTGTGTAACCATTGGTGTTGTGTGTAACCAATGGTGTTGTGTGTAACCATTGGTATCGTGTGTAACCAATGGTGTCATGTGTAACCAATGCTATTGTGTGTAACCAATGGTATTGTGTGTAACCAATGGTGTTGTGTGTAACCAATGGTGTCGTGTGTAACCAATGGTATTGTGTGTAATCATTTGTGTCGTGTGTAACCAATGGTGTCGTGTGTAACCAATGGTCTTGTGTGTAACCAATGGTCTTGTGTGTAACCAATGGTGTCATGTGTAATCAATGGTATTGTGTGTAACCAATGGTGTCATGTGTAACCAATGGTGTCGTGTGTAACCTATGGTATTGTGTGTAACCAATGGTGTCGTGTGTAACCAATGGTGTTGTGTGTAATCAATGGTGTCGTGTGTAACCAATGGTGTCATGTGTAATCAATGGTGTCGTGTGTAACCAATGGTATTGTGTGTAACCAATGGTGTTGTGTGTAACCAATGGTATTGTGTGTAACCAATGGTGTTGTGTGTAACCAATGGTGTCGTGTGTAACTATAGTGTCATGTGTAACCAATGGTATTGTGTGTAACCAATGGTGTTGTGTGTAATCAATGGTGTTGTGTGTAACCAATGGTGTTGTGTGTAACCAATGCTATTGTGTGTAACCGTTGGTATTGTGTGTAACCATTGGTATTGTGTGTAACCATTGGTATTGTGTGTAACCAATGGTATTGTGTGTAACCAATGGTATTGTGTGTAACCAATGGTATTGTGTGTAACCAATGGTGTTGTGTGTAACCAATGGTATTGTGTGTAACCAATGGTGACATATGTAACCAATGGTGTCGTGTGTAACCAATGGTGTTGTGTGTAACCAATGGTGTCGTGTGTAACCAATGGTGTCGTGTGTAACCAATGGTGTTGTGTGTAACCAATGATGTTGTGTGTAACCAATGGTATTGTGTGATACCAATGGTGTTGTGTGTAACCAATGGTGTCGTGTGTATCCAATGGTGTCGTGTGTAACCAATGGTGTTGTGTGTAATCAATGGTGTCGTGTGTAACCAATGGTGTCATGTGTAATCAATGGTGTCGTGTGTAACCAATGGTGTTGTGTGTAACCAATGGTGTTGTGTGTAACCAATGGTGTCGTGTGTAACTATAGTGTCATGTGTAACCAATGGTATTGTGTGTAACCAATGCTGTTGTGTGTAACCAGTGGTGTTGTGTGTAACCAATGGTGTTGTGTGTAACCAATGGTATTGTGTGTAACCATTGGTATTGTGTGTAACCATTGGTATTGTGTGTAACCATTGGTATTGTGTGTAACCATTGGTATTGTGTGTAACCATTGGTATTGTGTGTAACCATTGGTATTGTGTGTAACCATTGGTGTCGTGTGTAACCAATGGTGTTGTGTGTAACCATTCGTATCGTGTGTAACGAATGGTATTGTGTGTAACCAATGGTGTCGTGGGTAACCGATGGTATTGTGCGTAACGAATGGTGTTGTGTGTAACCAATGGTGTTGTGTGTAACCATTGGTGTCGTGTGTAACCAATGCTATTGTGTGTAACCAATGGTATTGTGTGTAACCAATGGTGTTGTGTGTAACCAATGGTGCCGTGTGTAACCAATGGTATTGTGTGTAACCAATGGTGTCGTGCATAACCAATGGTATTGTGTGTAACCAATGGTGTCGTGTGTAACCAATGGTGTCGTGTGTAACCAATGGTATTGTGTGTAACCAATGGTGCTGTGTGTAACCAATGGTGTCGTGTGTAACCAATGGTATTGTGTGTAACCAATGGTGTTGTGTGTAACAAATGGTTTTGTGTGTAACAATGGTGTTGTGTGTAACCAATGCTGTTGTGTGTAACCAATGGTGTTGTGTGTAACCAATGCTGTTGTGTGTAACCAATGGTGTTGTGTGTAACTAATGGTGTTGTGTGTAACCAATGGTATTGTGTGTAACCATTGGTATTGTGTGTAACCATTGGTATTGTGTGTGACATATGTAACCAATGGTGTCGTGTGTAACCAATGGTGTTGTGTGTAACCAATGGTGTCGTGTGTAACCAATGGTGTCGTGTGTAACCAATGGTGTTGTGTGTAACCAATGATGTTGTGTGTAACCAATGGTATTGTGTGATACCAATGGTGTTGTGTGTAACCAATGGTGTCGTGTGTATCCAATGGTGTCGTGTGTAACCAATGGTGTTGTGTGTAATCAATGGTGTCGTGTGTAACCAATGGTGTCATGTGTAATCAATGGTGTTGTGTGTAACCAATGCTGTTGTGTGTAACCAATGGTGTTGTGTGTAACCAATGCTGTTGTGTGTAACCAATGGTGTTGTGTGTAACTAATGGTGTTGTGTGTAACCATTGGTATTGTGTGTAACCAATGGTATTGTGTGTAACCATTAGTATTGTACGTAACCAATGGTACTGTGTGTAACCATTGGTATTGTGTGTAACCAATGGTGTTGTGTGTAACCATTGTTGTTGTGTGTAACCAATGGTGTTGTGTGTAACCATTGGTGTTGTGTGTAACCAATGGTGTTGTGTGTACCCAATGGTATTGTGTGTAACCATTGGTATTGTGTGTAACCAATGGTGTCGTGTGTAACCATTGGTGTTGTGTGTAACAAATGGTATTGTGTGTAACCAATGGTGTCGTGCATAACCAATGATATTGTGTGTAACCAATGGTATTGTGTGTAACCATTGGTGTTGTGTGTAACCAATGGTATTGTGTGTAACCAATGGTGTTGTGTGTAACCAATGGTGTTGTGTGTAACCAATGGTGTTGTGTGTAACCAATGGTATTGTGTGTAACCAATGGTATTGTGTGTAACCAATGGTATTGTGTGTAACCAATGGTGTTGTGTGTAACCATTGGTATTGTGTGTAACCAATGGTATTGTGTGTAACCATTGGTATTGTGTGTAACCATTGGTATTGTGTGTAACCAATGGTGTTGTGTGTAACCAATGGTGATGTGTGTAACCAATGGTGCTGTGTGTAAATATTGGTATAAAAAATGTTTAGCTGAATCCTAATGTTTTTACTGTGTAGTGAGAGAGGGAAGAGTAGAGCAAATGATGCTTTATTCATTTTTTTTTCGTGGATTGCAAGAATTGTGGGAGGAATTTATCCTCTTGCTAGAGGCCTGGCCCAAATGCTTGCAGCAGAGTGAACTTTGTTAAAGGCACCCAAAGAACAGATTGTGGTTTTAAACCAGGCAATGGATTAAGCCTACCACCCAGTTTTTATTGTATAGTAAATGCATCATCCTCATCATCATTTTACATCCGCTTTCCATGCTAGCATGGGTTAGAGAGGTTGTCATGATCTGAGATAAGACAGGTCAGAGCAAGCTGTCTTGCTCATATGTTTCATATTTAGCATGGTTTCTACAGCTGGATGCCTTTCCTAATGTCAGCTATCTTACAAGGGGTACTGAGTGCGTTTTTTTCAAGGTACCAACACTAACATTTTACAGAGTTAACTGGGTGCATTTGTTTATGGCACTAACACTTATACTTTACAGGATATATTGAGTGCATTCATCCCGACTGAAGGGTTCCCTCAAACCCTATATTGTCTGTTTTATTGCCAACACATTAGCCTTTGGTTTCTTACTACATTTACTTTTTGTATCTCAGTGCTTGTACAGGCGGGCAGGTCATTTGTATTATGGCATGTCCCATTCAGTTGAGTTCTATGTCACCTCCTTCAGAAGGTACAATTTCTGGAAGTCATTTTTCACATCTTTGTAAAGTAGCAGTGGTGATATCACAACAAAATGCACTCTGTAAAGTAACAGTGCCGATGCCGGGATAAAATGCAGTCAGTACACACTGTAAAATAGTTGGCATCAGAAAGAGCAAATGAAATGCATAAGAAAGTCGTCACCATCTGACTTTTGTAATTAGTCTTAGAATATGATAACCTGCCCAACCCATGCTAGTGTGGAACAAGGACATAAATTGGTGATGATGATGGTATTAACTATGGAGGGATTTAAATACTGAATGTTATAAGTTTCAATAGTTTAAAGCATTTCGTCTGATGCTATGCTAATTCTATCTACTACCACCCTCTCAAAACACATAATAGAACCTCATGAGCCAAGAAGGGGACCTTGAACTACTAGAAATAGCAGCAAAAATTCCCTAAAATCACATTGTACCCATCTTAGAAAAGGATACATTGGATAAATTTGTACTGACTGAAAGCATGTTTCAACATAGTTCTGATGGATCAAGTCTGACCTAGGGCTAAATGACATCATCATTGTTTATAACAAACAAATGAAAACACTCCCTCTTGCTCTAAAATACAAATCTTGAATTAGAGCTATAAATATCTATTTCAAACAAGCTGTCAATCAGGTATAAGATTAATAGGTTAATTGGTTTATAATTGAATAAAAATGTATGATAGTAAAGTAAGGACAAACAAGAGGTTGTTAAACTTATCTGAAACAATATATAATGCAGACTCTTGACAAATATATATTATTTATGTTTTCCCCCTCTGTCACACAGCATAGACAAGATGGCCAGTAGTCAGAGCAGCTGCAAACTATATCTATCTTTCTATCGATCTGCATGTCTATTTCTGTCTGTTTATGTCTCTGCCCCCCCCCCTCTCTCTCTATACATATATATATAGTCAACATGACAAAGACTAAGGTCCTTGTAAGTAGACGAGAAAACAGAACCCAGATCTCCTCAGGGAAATGGCCTTGCTCAGTATGTAGGAAAGGTGTAGGTAGGAACTCCATTCTCTGCCCCAAATGCAAACAATGGGTACACAAGAGATGTAGCGGGATCTCAGGAAGCTTAATTAAGAATGTAGGCTTCACATGTAGCAGCTGGGCTGGGACAGCAAGCAGCAAACAGCCACAGGAAACAAGTACCACCAACCTCTGGGAGGGCTCTGTAGAGACAGTTGACAGCTTCTGCTACCTAGGTGACCGAATTAGCAGCGGAGGTGGGTGTTCAGAAAGTACAATAACTAGGGTAAGAACGGGATGGAAGAAGTTCAGGGAACTACTGCCACTGCTAGCTGCAAAAGGCTTCTCCCTCAAAATGAAAGGCAGACTGTATGATGCGTGTATACGAACAGCAATGTTACATGGTAGTGAGACCTGGGTGCTGAAGGTGGAAGACTTACGTAGATTAGAAAGAAACAAAGCCTGCATGCTCCGATGGATGTGTAATAGTAATATACGCGAACGGCAAAGCATAAATGAATTGAGAGAGAGACTGAGCATAAGAGGAATCAAATGCTGTGTGCAGGAGAGGCGGTTGCGTTGGTATGGACATGTGATGCGTATGAAGGATGACAGCTGCATAAAAAGGTGCAGAGCACTAGAAGTCAATGGAAACCGCGGAGTGGGGAGACCCAAGAAGACCTGGGATGAGGTGATAAAAGCCGACCTTACCCAATTACACCTCTCAAAGGCGATGACACACGACCGTGACCTCTGGCATCATGCAGTAATACAGAGTACCCGACCTCCTATGGGTACAAGCTGAAACATATAGACAATATGCCTCCACACTCTCCCACTGCAAAGTGGTCGCGGAGGTGCCATGGCAAAAAAGCACCCAGCCCACACTGTAAAGTGGACGTGTAGGCGCCACGGAAAAAAGCACCCAGCACTCAGTGTAAATGAGGTTAGTGTTAGGAAGGGCATCCAGCTGTAGAAATCAAGCCAAAATCAGTTCCTGTATGAGCAAGGTACGGTCAGCTGACCAGACACTGCCCATAACAGGACAACCCGTCTAACCCATGCTAGCATAGAAGAACGGACGTAAAACGGTGATGATGATATAAATATATATTATATATATGTAAATATGATAATAATGGAGCTGCGGCGTTGCAAATGGGTTACATATGAAAAAGTTTGTCCTTCATCAGTGGTCTTCCAACCGTCCGAGGCATTTCATCGCTTTAAGGGCCATATACCTCAGGTTGGTGTGAGCAACGGCTAAAAAGAGTCGTTGGGACACGTAAATAAAGCGGACGCTAGGGTAAACAAACAAAATGGTTTAAGCAACAGAAAGTGATGAAGAAAGAGACAAGTCCCAGATTTCTATGAATATAAATTCTGTGAAATCGTGAACGAGAGAATAAAGACCATCAAACCTGGTTGAAATGTGAGCAGGGAAGGAATTTCGCACAGGTCTAACGGGAGGAAGAAGAAGGGGTCTGGTCTGCGAATTCGGTAAACATAAGTTCTGTGAAGTCGCAGACAAGAGAGAGAGAGAAAAAAAAAATTCATACCGGCTTGGTCAAGAGCGCGCGGGAAAAGAAATCGGACAGGTCAAGCGGGAAGAAAGAGGAGGAGGAGAGGTAGTGACAGAGAATGAGTGAGTGAAGGGTGAGGAAGAGGCTAACAGAGAGAGAGACTGCTAGAAAGGGTAAAGATACAAAGAACGAAACAGACGGGTAGCAGCAGAGGAAAAAATATATGTGTAAATATGATAATAAAGGAGCTGCGGCGTTGCAAATGGGTTACATATATATATATATGGGTTATATATATATATATATATATATATATATATATATATATATTATATATATATATATATATATATATATATATTATATATATATATATATTATATATATATATTATATATTATATTACAGTTCCACACTGTAAATGTGGTTGGTGTTAGGAAGGACATCCAGCCGTAGAAAACCCGCCAGACAGTCCTATGCGAGCAAGACAACCACTCTTGCCTCAAGTGGGAAAACTCCCGTCCAAACCCATGCAAGCGTGGAATATGGACGTTAAACGATGATGATGATGATGATATATATATATATATGTCCTCCACCTACCCCCCACTCTCCTGAGCGTGAATCTAATAAACATTTGTCGTACTGCCTCTCTGTTCTGTCCCTGTTCAATTTTTTATTATATATATATATATATATATATATATATATATATATATATATATATATATATATATATATATATATTATATATATATATATATATATATTATATATATATTATATATATATATATATATATATATATATATATATATACATATATATATATATATATATATTAGAAAGTGAGGTTTTTTTTACAAAATGAAAAATAACCGAGGTGTCCTACACGAGTGGAAGTATAAAGAAAAAGGGATGAAATCGAAAATGCAACTGAAGTCTTATTTTTTTTAAAAATATATATATTTATTTGGTTCCTTTACCGGTTTCACAGTTCTTCTGCTTTTCAAAAGGTGAGTTGAGATGGAGGGTCTGTGGTTTTTCTCACATCTGGTTGGTCTCTAAATGTTACTTGTTTTATATGGAAAAAGTGGCTCGAAAACCAGGTTTTTCGAGAAGTAATTTGATTGGTTTGTCAATAATTATAATAAATTTCGCGCCAGTTCGCGTTACAATAGTTCTTCAAATAAGAGAGGGGGGGGGGTTGTCACAGGTTGTTTTTTCATATATGAGTGTTTGAATTTCTTTTTACTTGAAAAAATGAGGCTCACGAAGGCTTTTTTTTGGTTGGTTATAAATGAAATTTGGCTGTCACGTGAACAAGTTTTCATTACATTTTTGCGCCCTTATTTGGAAAACTATTCTGTAGTCTTTATAGTGAATGTTATGACAATGGAGAGATAGTGGTCAAGGGAAAAGGGATTGGGAGAAATGTTCTGGTTCAGTGAATATGGCCAGCTGTCAGAGTTCAGGTGTCAGAGTTCAGATTTTCTATTGAGACTGAAGATATGTGTTTATTTGTGTGCTTGTGTGTGTGTATATGTGTGTGTGTGTATGTGTGTATTGGAAGATGATTCTATTAGTAGAGATGGGGGAGGGAGTTGTGCGAAATAAAAGACTTCAAGAATTAAAGGAAATTCTACTTGAGAGAGAGTACCCACTATTACTAATAAATAATGGAATAGAAAGGGCTAAAGCAATAGGCATTGATGAATTACGGAAACAGAAACAAATTCAAGGTACGTCCAATATTCTATCATATATCTCAACACACAACCCAAGAAATGCGGAAGCTTACAACACTATTCACAATAACATCCCACTACTAAAACAAAACCCAAGAATGAAAAAAGCCCTTGAAACACACAAAATAATCAAAAGCAAAAGACAACCAAAATCACTGAAAACATTACTCACCAATGCCAAATTACCTACCACAAACCCACAACCAAGTATCAAAAAATGTGGTCGCTCTAATTGTGGAACCTGCACTCACCTCATTGAAGGCAACACGCATACATTTAAATCAGGACAACATTTTACTGTAAAAAATCACTTCACTTGCTCATCAAAAAATCTAATTTATGCCATTAAATGTAAAGGATGCAATGAAGATTATATAGGACAAACTAAACTCACACTCAGAAACAGAATGACAGTTCATCGCCAACAATTACGAGATCCAACCACGAGACAGATACCACTAAGTGCACATCTAGACATTTGCGCAAGTAATAAGACACCCAAATTCCAAGTCTTCCCATTTTACCTTTGCGCTAACAATACAACAGAACAAATGCGAATAAATAAGGAAAATATGTTTATTCAAAAATATAGACCAACATTAAATAAGGTTTAATATACATTATGTCAACACCACAATATGACATACACACACACACATAACACCTACTTTAGAAAATAAAAACCCGAACTAAATAAACCTTAAACATACGTTTGCACTGGCAATACAACAGCAAACACGAAAAAGTCAGGAAAATATGTTCATTCAAAAATATTCCTACTAAAGGAATCATTTTCCTACACACACACAATATATATATATATATATATTCTCTTCATCTTAACATGCTAACCATACTCCCACACACATAACACCCATACACACACATAACAACCCCCACACCTACAACACCCTCCCCATTTCTACTAATAGAACCACTTTCCTACACACATATATATATACACACACACAAAAAATATATATTCTCTCTATCTAACATACTCGCACACACACACATAACACCCATATACACACACACACAACTCCCTCCCCCATCTCTACTAATAGAATCATCTTCTAATACACACATACACACACACACACACACACACACACATATACACACACACAAGCACACAAATAAACACATATCTTCAGTCTCAATAGAAAATCTGAACTCTGACACCTGAACTCTGACAGCTGGCCATATTCACTGAACCAGAACATTTCTCCCAATCCCTTTTCCCTTGACCACTATCTCTCCATTGTCATAACATTCACTATAAAGACTACAGAATAGTTTTCCAAATAAGGGCGCAAAAATGTAATGAAAACTTGTTCACGTGACAGCCAAATTTCATTTATAACCAACCAAAAAAAAGCCTTCGTGAGCCTCATTTTTTCAAGTAAAAAGAAATTCAAACACTCATATATGAAAAAACAACCTGTGACAACCCCCCCCCCCCCCCTCTCTTATTTGAAGAACTATTGTAACGCGAACTGGCGCGAAATTTATTATAATTATTGACAAACCAATCAAATTACTTCTCGAAAAACCTGGTTTTCGAGCCACTTTTTCCATATAAAACAAGTAACATTTAGAGACCAACCAGATGTGAGAAAAACCACAGACCCTCCATCTCAACTCACCTTTTGAAAAGCAGAAGAACTGCGAAACCGGTAAAGGAACCAAATAAATATATATATTTTTAAAAAAAATAAGACTTCAGTTGCATTTTCGATTTCATCCCTTTTTCTTTATATATATATATATATATATATCATCATCATCATCATCATCATTTTACGTCCGCTTTTCCCTGCTTGCAAGGGTGGGACGGGTCTTATTCTGACTTTGTGGACATGGCCACGCGTGTTAGACACATGGAAATCAGAAAGGTACTCAGGGTTGTTGTTGGCAAGATGGTTAATAATTTTGTGGGTGTTTACCATGTCAGTTGCCAAACATTGGAGCTTCAATGTATCCATGCCCAGGGAAGCAAGGCATTCAGAGTATGGTAGATGCCTGATGGAGGGTATTCGCTTGGTTGCGCGTCTCTGAACAGTTTCCAGGCGGTCAATGTTCTGAGCAAGATAGGGGTTCCAGACTGGTGATGCAAATTCTAAGTGTGGCCGTACCATAGTCATGTACAGCCTTAAATAGATAGCTGGAGAGCAGCTGACAAAAGTCTTGCTGAGTGATGCTAAGATACCCTCAGCCCTCTTGACAATTTTAGAGACGTGCTTCATCCAACGCAAATCGCTGCTGACCGTAATGCCCAGGTCACATTCACAAGAAGACTTCTTGATATTAGTGCTGTGGAGGGAGTATGTGGACGTTGGGTTTTTACTCCCAAAATGCATGGTGGTGCACTTGTCCACAGCTAGCTTGAGTTGCTAGTCTGAGATCCATTGTTGCATTGTGTCCAGGTCAGACTGCAAGCAAGATCTATAGTGTTCAGGATCTGTCCTTTTTATCTCAAAGTACAGCTTGATGTCGTCTGCATACTTTAGTACTGTGGCATTCTTTAAGTTGACATCTTTGTCATTAATATATGCCACAAACAAAAGGGGCCAAGAACAGATCCCTGTGGTACACCAGATGACATCTCATATGGTGAGGAATGCTGTCTCAGAACTGTGACTACCTCTCTTCGACTGAGAATGAAGGAGTTCAACCAGTTAAAAAGATCATCCTTCACACCCATTGCAGAGAGTTATGCCATAAGCCTTTTGTGTGGCACAGAATTGAAAGCTTTCACAAAGTCAAGGTAAACAACATCCACCCATGAGCCGCCATCAGTGATCCGGGTGATGTCCTCAAGAAACTCGATAAGTTGATCACAGCAGCTGGAGTTGGGGATAAATTCAAATTGTGAGGGCCGGATAAGACTGTGAGAGTTCCAGAAGTTCCAAAGTGTTTCTCTGACACAGGATTCCATCAGTTTGGCAATGCAACTAGTAAGACTGACTGGACGATAGTTCACAGGTGATGTGCGGTCACCCTTTTTGAACAGAGGAATGACACTGGCAGTTTTCGACTGTTCTGGAGTAGCACTGTTGTTCAGACAGAATTGGAAGAAGCGTGATAACTGGTGCAGAAGGAAGTACCCACCACATTTAAGAAGCAGGTACGTAACACTATCAAGACCAGGAGAGGCATGGTTGCGTTTATTTTTTAGGTGACGTCGCAGCATTGCAGGTGTAAATTCCATGGTTGTAATAGAGTCCGGTGTCATAAGTGGTGGAGATGGTACACTCTGGTCTTCAATAGTGAAAATGCCTGCATAGCATTTAGCAATGAGCTCTGCGCATTCCTTGGGGTCGTCAGTAATCTGGCTTGTGTGAGGATTGCGAAGAGGACCAACTGGAGAGTGAGGCCTCTGGTTTGAGTGAACATACTTCCAGAACACCTTACTGTCAGGGCTGGTTGCTATGCGCTGCTCAAATTGAAGCACTGCCTTTTTTGTCACCTGTTTGAGGTGGTTGGACGATCTATTTCGCCTCTTCCTATTAATGTCTGATTTGTGCAGTTTGTACTCACGTTCAGCATTGCGCCGTTCTTTTCTGGCAAGACGGACTGCTGCAGTCTCCCAAATTGCACTTTTGGGATGTTTTTTCCGCTTACGTGGCACCGATGCTGCACATGCTGTCCATATTGAGCTCAGGATATTCTGGAGTACAGTGTTGACATCTCCAGAGTCGTAGAACTCAAGCCAGTTTGGCTGTTGCAACTCGGTGCAGTAACAGTTCCAGTCTGCTTTATTCCAGTCAAAGTGAGCAGTTTGGAGATGGTTGTGGTTCTTGTTACTGCCCATGAGGGATAGATTGGCAATAATCATAGCATGATCAGAGTCACCCAAAGGTTCCTCAGCAGTAACACTAATGACCGTTTCAGGAGTAGTGGTGAAGAGTAGGTCCAAAGTGTTGTCACCTCTTGTTGGGGAGGTGACTACTTGGGACCAACTCGAGTCCAGCACTAGCTCAAGGAAGTCATTTGCACTTGGCGGCCAACAAAAGGTTTCCCAGTCAATCTCAGGGTGATTGAAGTCTCCTGTAATGAAAACATAAGTGGCTGTCTTCCTAGCAGCAGCTCTGAGGATATCACAAAGTTGAGTGTCCTGATGGTAATTTAGGGGACGGTAAACGACTCCAAGTACCAGTGTTGACATGGTGATACGTATATCGCAGAAAAAAATCTTCCTGCTGTGATTGGTTCAAATCAGCACAAGGAATTGCCGACAGATTTGACCGAACGTAGACCATTACACCACCACCACCACGATTAATGCTGTCTTTACGAAACAGGTTGTAGCCAGTCATGCTGAAAACCCCATCACAGAGTAAGGGATGTGCCCAAGTTTCCGTGACTGTAATGAAGTCAGGGTTGATACTTTTCACGTAGGAGTCAAAAAGATGAATCTTATTGCATAGACTACGTGCATTCAAGGACAACAATTTGTACCTTGATTCCAGTCTATGATTATGTGCAGGGGATGGCAAGTTGTTCTGATTTAGTTTCCCAGAGTTTTTTCAGTTTCCTTATTGTCAGTTGTTGTGGGTACAGTGTTTTCAGACCAGTTGGTGTCTCTTTTCCATATTTCGCCAGCCTTAACAAACTTCCATATCTGCCCATCATCTCGTAGGCTGAAGCTTTCATGTTCTGCCGAGCTGCGGTTTAAGGAAGCTGCAGCACGCAACTTTGGGCGGACATCAGGTGGAAGACCAGGGCGTGTTCGGAAAGCAATCCGACTTTCACGCCTAGCTTTATCAGAGGCTGCAAGGTATGAACGTGCCTCAGTTGAGTTTGAAAATGACAGTCTAATTAGCCTGGGTTTCGGGCCTGGTCGGCCAAGGCGTAGAGCACCCTTTGCAGGAGCACAGCCCAGGTCTTTGGATAAACTGGCAGCAAATGCCTGAAGATCAACTATGTCTTCTGGTACACCAATGGAAATCACTTCGTGGTTTACAGATTCTGTGGCATTCTCAATGCGTCTAGGTTCAACATGAGATACGCGGAGATTTTTTAACAAGGCACCCCGGTAAGATATATGTATCTATATGTATGTAAAATGTAAACAGAAATAACAACACATATACTAATGAACATGTTTTTACATTAAACACAGATAATAACAATATTTAGATATAAATGTACATATCTCTATTGGTCTCATAATTTTTTTTTTTATTTCCTTGTGTGTAGCAACACGTGGTTGTGTGTTGCTGCTGACTCTAGCAGAGCCCAAGAAAACACGTCTTGCCCTAACAGCCGCCTATATATATATATATATTATATATATATATATATATATATATATAGTATTTACGTATCGAGAAAGAGAAAAAAAGGGGGGATAGGTGATACATATAGTTATTTGCCAAGTAGTGTATGCCAAAGGTGCTCGATACTAGTGCCGGCAGTATTAAATATTCGAAGTGTTAATATTTAGTGGGCTAGAGAGTTAGCAGAGCGTAAGCACGTGGGAAAGTAAAAAATCGGAGAATAGACCGTTAAAACATGTTTATTTAAAATATCGCCTACGTACGTTTCGCCCAGTTGGGCTTCTCAAGGGCATAAATAATCACAAGTGTTCCTTATATTGCTCGGAAAGAGATTTTGGGGTTAAATCCACATCAAGGTTCATTGCTCACAAAAATATCTTGTTTTGATTTTGCAGCAGGTCAAGGGAGGTAACTCTGGCCGGTGTTAGGGCAGCCTTTCCATCCAGTTTGATATAGATAGCTACTACGCCTCTATTTCCCCCATACTCTTAAATAAGACACTTATCTTAGCTAGATCTAACACTAGCCTCACTAAAAAAGAAATAGACATAATTCTAGCGGCACGTAGAACCATTATCCAGTTCGAAGGCTCCCACTGGACCAGAACCAACCGTCCTGATAACTTCGATGTCACGATGGGGTCCAGTGACTCAGCGCAAGCAACTGACCTGGTCGGGATATACCTCCTACATAAGCTTAGGGAAGAAATACCGGCCCTACAAGGAGGTGTATATAGGGACGACGCCCTGTTTACCGTTAGGAACCATAGCCCCCGTAGGATAGAGAACCGTAACAAACATATACACAGGTTCTTTAAGTCATACGGCCTGTCCGTAACTATGGACCTCAACCACAGGGTTGTCAACTTCCTGGACATGACCCTGGAGTTGAGTACGGGCTTATACAAGCCATACCATAAGCCTGGAGAGTGCCTCTCTTATATTAATTATGCCTCCAACCACCCTAAGCAGACTCTCAACTCCATAGTCTATAGTATCTCACATAGAATCTCGAGGCTATCCGCCAATGAGAATATCTTCAACCAAGCGGCTGATTACTACAATAGGGCCCTGATAAGCGCCGGCTTTAACCGAGGAATTTCCTACATCCCTAACGCTAGCTCTAGAAACCACCCCCCTCATAAAACTAACGTTATAGTAAGCCATACCTATAACCGATCACACGGCGACCTCATTGAAATCGGATATAATAGAATAGATAACCGCACCAAAGATCACGTCCCCGGCGACGGTGAACACTGTAGATTACTCAAACTATTCCCCTATTACAAAACCAACAAAGGCGACGGCCTACTACCAACGCCTTCCAACCAACATCTTCGTGTACATAAACATGGAAGAGGTAGAAAGAGTGCACCCGAGCATAAAGTGAAAGGGGCACCGAACGGGCGACTGCGCATTAACACACATAAGAGCGGTCACTTAGATAGAACCACCCGTAGCAAAAGTACAAGGACACGTAATCGCCACCGTAATGTCCTATGGTTCCACCAACCCCCTACTCTCGGAGTGTGGCCTCCAACATACCCCGGATGTTCTTCGAAGCCTTAGAGAAGAACTTCCCGCCCAACCATAGGTATAGAAAAATTCTTAATAGGAACAATATAAAAATATCCTTCTCTACTACTCCTAACCTAGCAGACATCATAGGAACAACGAACCACAGTAAGATCACCAAGACACAGCACCTCGACACAGACGCACCTACACCTGACAATAACTATATCGGCCTTAACAACTCCCTGACAGCATCCAATAGTGTTGGCAACGGCATCCGCAGACGCAACCAGAATGACCGCGAAATGACTGGGGAACATGCAGAACATGACGTGCGGAATAACAATCGCACCACCCCGCGTGCTGTGGGTTGTAATTGTGCTAACGACAGCTGCGGTAGCGCAGGTAACAACGTAGGCAGCAACAATGATAGCCTTACCGTGGGAAATAGACGGAACCGCGACAGAAATTGCAACTGCCGCGACAGAGGACGCTGCCCCCTTAGAGGATACTGCTTGACTGATAGGGTTATATATAGATGCACTATTACTAGCCACAATAGCGTTAAACATTATATAGGGGCCACCTCCGGCCCGTTCAAAATTAGGTTTCGAACACATCTCCACTCTTTCACAAATAGAAAACTAAGGCACTCCACTTCGCTCACGGACTACATCACATCACTAAAGGACTTAAACATCAGCTTCTCCACGCACTGGGAGATTGTCGGCAGGGCTGCACCGTACAACTTCAAGAGGAAATGCGATCTTTGCCTCATGGAGCTCTACCACATCATAACTGCACCCCACGAGCTCACCAACAGCAGAGCTGAAACAGCGATAAGTTGTACACATCGCTTAAAAATATCCTTCTTCAGATGGGTTAAGGATGAAGAGTGAAATAGTACACTGGATCTCCCTGCAACAAGTCTTAACACCCCGGCGGGCAGGCGCTGCAAAATAACACCCAGGAAACAATCCTTGCATACCAGACCCAGCCTCAGACAAACGGATGCAGCAAAAAAAAAAAAAAATTGTCCGGGAAAGACTGCCCTAACACCGGCCAGAGTTACCTCCCTTGACCTGCTGCAAAATCAAAACAAGATATTTTTGCGAGCAATGAACCTTGATGTGGATTTAACCCCCAAAACTCTTTCCGAGCAATATAAGGAACACTTGTGATTATTTATGCCCTTGAGAAGCCCAACTGGGCGAAACGTACGTAGGCGATATTTTAAATAAACATGTTTTAACGGTCTATTCTCCGATTTTTTACTTTCCCACACACACACATATATATATATATATATATATATATATATATATATATATATATATATATATATATATATATATATATTATATATATATATATATATATATTATATATCATCATCATCATCATCACCGTTTTACGTCCGTTCTTCCACGCTAGCATGGGTTAGACGGGTTGTCCTGTTGTGGGCAGTGTCTGGTCGGCTGACCATGCCTTGCTCATACAGGAACTGATCTGGCTTGATTTCTACAGCTGGATGCCCTTCCTAACACCAACCTCATTTACAGTGAGTGCTGGGTGCTTTTTCGTGGCGCCTACACGTCCACTTTACAGTGTGGGCTGGGTGCTTTTTTTGCCGTGGCACCTCCACGACCACCTTGCGGTGGGGGGAGTGGGGGCATATTGTTTATATGCTTCAGCATGTACCCATGGGAGGTCGGGTACCCTGTATTACTGCATGACGCCAGAAGTCACGGTCGTGTGTCATTGACTTTGAGAGGTGTAGTTATATATATATATATTCCCGTTAGACCTGTACGAAATTCCTTCCTTGCTCACATTCCAACCAGGTTTGATGGTCTTTAGTCTCTCTCGTTCACGATTTCACCGAATTTATATTCATAGAAATTTGGGACTTGACTTCTTCTTGCTCACTTTTCGTTGCTTCACCATCTTTGTTTATTTACACTCGTGTCCCTTTATTTACGTGTCCCAACCACTTTTTTTAGCCGTTGCTTGCACCAACCGGAGGTATATTGTCTTTAAAGCGATGAAATACCAATGATGGTTGGAAGATCACTGATGAAGGACCACTTTATTCATATGTAACCCATTAGCAACCACGCAGCACGTTTATTCTCATATTTACACATATTTTTTCCCCGCTGTGACCCGTCTATTTCGTTCTTACTGCTTCCTCTTTCTCTGTATCTTTACCCTCTCTAGCAGTCACTCTCTCTGTTAGGCTCTTCCTCACCCTTCACTCACTCATTCTCTGTTACTACCTCTCCTCCTTCTTCTCGTTTGACCTGTGCGTAATTCTTTTCTTTCGCACCCTTGGTCTGGCAGGCCGCTTTTTCTCTCTCTCTCGTCTACGATTTCACAGAACTTACGTTCACCGAATTCACAGACTAGATCCCTTCTTCCTCCCGTTAGACCTGTACGGAATTCCTTCCTTGCTCACATTCCAACCAGGTTTGATGGTCTTTATTCTCTCTCGTTCACGATTTCACCGAATTTATATTCATAGGAATTTGGGACTTGACCTCTTCTTCCTCACTTTTCATTGCTTCACCAACTTTGTTTGTTTACACTCGTGTTCCCTTTATTTACGTGTCCCAACGACTTTTTTTAGCCGTTGCTCACACCAACCGGAGGTATATGGTCTTTAAAGTGATGAAATACCAATGATGGTTGGAAGATCACTGATGAAGGACTAACTTTATTCATATATATTTATATTCAAATTTGTAAGAAAGTCAAGGATAAGAAATTATTATTTATTCATACATCTCTACGAACATTTCAATACTGCTAGAATATCAGATCCAAGATCCATTTGTAGAGCAAGTGGAGGTTATTAGTTAACAATTATTTCCATTATAGGTGCTTTATCTCAACCATATCTTTTCAGGAAATATTCAGGATGATAAAGTGCATTGAGCTTATCTCATCTTACCAAAGAAAATAGTGAAGTACTACACTATAACCTGATATATTATATATCATCATCACTGTTTAGCATCCATTTTTCCATGCTTGCATGGTTTAGATGAGTGGTCCACGCCGTGAGGCAAGTCTAGCCAGAGTTGGCCACACCATACCTTGCTCCGATGATGACTGTAAATTTGACTGGGTATTTTACAGCTGGATGCCCTTCCTAACACCAACCACATTTATAGTGTGAAATTGGATGGCTCTACATTCACACACAGGTGATGAGTTGGCAGAGTCATTAGAAAGTCAGATAGAATGTTTTGTGGTGTTCCTTCTGGCTCTCTGCTCTCTCAGTTCAAATCCCACTGAAGTCAACTTTGCCTTTCATCCTTTCAAGATCAATAAAATAAGAACCAGTTTAGTACTGGGATCAATTCTTCCTCTATATCTCTTTTTCACTTCCTCTTTCTCAATTTCTATTCTTTTCTGGAAGAAATCTGCTGTTTTCAGACCTAGAGGGGGGTGGGTTCCACCAGGCATAAAAAAGAAATGCCCTAGAAACGCTGTATGCCACTATGGCACCCCTATGACTGCATCAGCAGTTACGGGACCATACTTATATATACACATACAAATAACTGCCTGCCTCTCTCAATGTGAAATGAAATATAGTAATGGTCAAAGAAAACCGAACAGTCAAGGATCATTACAAAAATGTTATAATAAAGTAATTATTGAATAAAATATCTTTACAATAAACCCCATTATTTTTGACAGGTACTATGCTAGTATAATTTTTCATGCTCGCATATATATGTATATATATATAGAAAAAAAAAGAGAAAAGGAAAAAATTAAAAGTGACACATGCATGAGCACACCATACTTGTATAAGCAAACATCTGTGTTATTGTTTGGTGGAAAAAAAAAAATGTTCCCTTCTATTTACTGAAACTACGCCTTTGATTACTTTGCTTAACTGGACTTTTAAATATATTCAATTGATTTGATTCCCACCCACCCCCAAGTTTGTGCGTGTGTGTGTGTATATAACAGAGCCTAATCAATAAAAACCGACAGGAACTACAACTTTATATATATAGATATGTATATGTACATATATATATGTATATATATATATATATATATATATATATATATATGTATATATATATAAATATATATATATATATATATATATATATATATATTTATATTTATATATATATATGTATATATATATATGTATATATATATATATATATATATATATATATATATATATATATATATATATGTATATATATATGTATGTATATATATATATGTATATAAACCAGTTGGTGCTACTGGTAACATGTATTCCAGTACAACCTGTCCCATGTTCGAGTCGTTGGCGACTAAACTGGCAACCCCACCAAGGTTTCTTGGTGAGGAGGGTGACTTTGGATCCTGCAGGACTAAAAACAAAACCTGTCAAAGGGCAAAGAAGTTCTTAAGAGACAATGGCCATCCAAAATCAGCGGGAAAGATGACCCCTTAGCCTTTGTCAAGGCAGAATTCTAGAAGGAAAACTCTGATATAACACCTGCAACTCTGATGGTATCCAATGATGTTGACTTGTTCTTCTTTTTGGTAAATATCATCTTGGTTAAGAGAGTGGGACTGGCTTTGTGCAGTGCCTTTGCTCACTATAAAAGCTTCACGGCACAGGCATTGCTTTATATCTGGAGATCTCTCTGCACTTGTCATCACATGGTACCATGGGCCCAGCACTATGTGTCAATAATTGTCACAAGTGTAGTGTTTGTACCAGAGTTTTCAAGTCGCTGGCTGGACTAAAAAGTCACACTCGATCAGCGCATCGGTAGGGGTTCTCCTACATGGATATAAAGTAGTGGCCGTACTCGAAAACGAGTTGGCAGCCCCCACCATATATATATATATATATATATATATATCATCATCATCATCATCATCACCGTTTTACGTCCGTTCTTCCACGCTAGCATGGGTTAGACGGATTGTCCTGTTGTGGGCAGTGTCTGGTCGGCTGACCATGCCTTGCTCATACAGGAACTGATCTGGCTTGATTGCTACAGCTGGATGCCCTTCCTAACACCAACCTCATTTACAGTGAGTGCTGGGTGCTTTTTCGTGGCGCCTACACGTCCACTTTACAGTGTGGGCTGGGTGCTTTTTTGCCGTGGCACCTCCACGACCACCTTGCGGTGGGGGGGGGGGCATATTGTTTATATGCTTCAGCATGTACCCATGGGAGGTCGGGTACCCTGTATTACTGCGTGACGCCAGAAGTCACGGTCGTGTATATATATATATGAACGGAAAAAATGAAACAAAATTTCATTTCTCACTCTTAGTACAGCTGTTATTTAAATATAAGTATGTATACGTACATACATATATGTATACAGACGTACAGTAGTATGTATATATATATATACATACATGCACACATATATATATATCTACGTATGGATTTACCGAACATTTATTATAATGCTCGGTGTGTTTGTAAACAATCCATACGTACATATATATATGTGTGCATGTATGTATATATATATACATACTACTGTACGAGTTATGTACGTATACATACTTATATTTAAGTAACAGCCGTACTAAGAGTGAGAAATGAAATTTTGTTTCATTTTTTCCGTTTATCGTTTTCGGTGCGCCCGGCCGATTAACTCATTCGATATGCACATTAGGCTGCTCAGCCGTTAATATGCATAAGGAAAGTATATACTTTCAGACATTCAATCATCTGGCAGGAAGGTATACAGTGCTGATGATAGCTAATAAGCTTGAAACTAGTACATCGTTCCTTTGTCAGTGTTGAACAAAAGAGCAACGATGGTTGCTAAACACTGTACGGCTTAATTCGGGATGTTTGTTTACAAACACACCGAGCATATAATAAATGTTCGGTAAATCCATACGTACATATATATATACATACTACTGTACGTCTGTATACATATATGTATGTACGTATACATACTTATATATGTAAATGTGGTTGGTGTTAGGAAGGGCATCCAACTGTAGAAAACCTGCCAGACAGTCCTATGCGAGCAAGACAATCACTCTTGCCTCGAGTGGGAAAACCCCCGTCCAAACCCATGCAAGCGTGGAACACGGACGTTAAACGTTGATGATGATGATGATATATATATATATATATATATGTATGTATGTATATATAAATATATATATATATATATATATATATATATATATATATATATATATATAGGAAGAACACTTAGAGTCGGACAATATAGAGGGACAGTGGGAATTTCTGAAAGCAAACCTGCTGTTGGCCACAGACGAAGTCTGTGGCTGGAGCAGGCCTGTAGGCAGGAGGAGAGTAACATGGTGGTGGAACAGTAAGGTGGAGGAGTCAATTAAGGCCAAAAAGCAGGCTTGGAAAGTATGGCGGGATGGGGGAAGTAGAGTAGACTATCAAGTGGCCAGGAGGGAAGCTAGGAGAGAAGTGTACTTAGCAAGAAGGGAAGCTGAGGAAAGAAAGTTCAAGCATGTCCTACAACGCGATGACCAAAAACGTGAGGTGTTCAGGATTGCTAGGCAATGCGTCAAGGAAAACCGTGATATTGTCGGGGAGAAGTGTGTACTTAACGATGATGGCATACTTGCCATCACCGACACTGATAAGAAGGCAGCTTGGAAGTGTCACTATGAAAGGCTACTAAATGAGGAGAATAAATGGGAGAAAGACAGTCTCCCCCATGTCGACCCAATAGAGGGACCAGCAGTGTTAGTCGAGGGGAGTATAATAAGTAAGGCAATCAAGGATATGAAGACAGGTAAGGCGGCTGGGCCTTCGGAAATAGTTGCTGAGATGCTGAAGGCATCTGGCACGGTGGGACACACCATGGTCACCCGCATAGTTAACCAAGTCGTACAGAATGGGGCTGTTCCGAAGGACTGGCATAGCAGCATCATCGTTAACTGTTATAAGGGTAAAGGAGACGCCCTAGATAGGAGTAACTATAGAGGCATTAAATTAATCGACCAGGTCATGAAGGTCACAGAAAAAGTAATAGCGCAACTAATCAGAGAGAGAATTGACCTAGATGAAATGCAGTTCGGGTTTGTGTCAGGCAAAAGTACCACAGACGCTCTTTTCATAGTACGACAACTACAGGAGAAGTACCTAGCTAAAGGTAAACCCCTCTACTTAGCTTTTGTCGACTTGGAGAAAGCCTTCGACAGAGTCCCCCGCTCCATTATCTGGTGGGCTCTTAGAAAACTAGGCGTTGACGAATGGCTTGTGAGGGCTATACAAGCCATGTATAAAGAAACAGTCAGCAAGGTTAGAATTAACAACGAATATAGTGAAGAGTTTAGCGTAAAAGTTGGCGTCCATCAGGGCTCTGTTCTCAGCCCCCTACTATTTATTATTGCCCTTCAGGCTATAACAGAGGAGTTCAAGACAGGCTGCCCATGGGAACTCCTATACGCAGACGACCTGACACTCATAGCGGAATCAATGGCCGAGCTAGAGAAGAAATTCCAAACATGGAAGCACGGCCTAGAGTCAAAAGGACTTAAAATTAACCTGGCTAAGACCAAAGTTCTAGTTTGTAGGAAAGAAAACAAGGCGGCGGTCCCTTCTGGGAAATGGTCGTGCTCGGTGTGTAGGAAAGGCGTAGGTAGAAACTCCATTTTGTGTCCTAAATGCAAAGTATGGGTGCATAAAAGATGTAGTGGGATCACAGGTAAGCTAACTAAGAACATAGATTTTACATGTGGCCGGTGTTCTGGTGCAATAAGTAGCAGCAAGTGCCCACACAATACTAGCTCTTTCAATTGCGCAGAGGGTTCTATAGAAATAGTGGACAGCTTCCGTTACCTGGGCGATAAAATCAGCAGTGGGGGAGGGTGCTCTGAAAGTACTGTAGCTAGAGTCAGAACTGGTTGGAAAAAGTTCAGAGAGCTTATACCACTATTAGCTGCTAAAGGGTTCTCCCTAAAAATGAAAGGCAGGTTGTACGATGCCTGCATACGAACAGCAATGTTGCATGGCAGTGAGACCTGGGCATTGTGTGCAGAGGATATACGCAGACTAGAGAGGAACGAAGCTTGCATGCTCCGCTGGATGTGTAACAGTAATATACGTGAACGGCAAAGCATAAACGAACTAAGGAAAAAATTAGAGATAAGAGGGATCAGATGTTGTTTACTCGAGAGAAGGCTACGTTGGTATGGACACGTGATGCGCATGAAAGTCGATAGCTGTATAACAAAGTGCAGGGCAATAAAGATAGACGGTAGCCACGGAATAGGCAGACCTAGAAAAACCTGGGACGAGCTGATAAACTCCGACCTCACACACTTACACCTCTCCAAGACAATGTCACTGGACCGAGACCTTTGGCGGTACTCAGTAACAGAGAAGACCCGCCTTGCCAGTAGGCATCTCTAACAAAATACACCCCGTCCCACCACCACCACCCCCACCCCATCCACACCACCCCGTCCTATGTAAAGTTATGTTGGTGCCGCGCCATCCGGGCCGAAACAAATGAGATCGTGTAGGTGTCACGACAAAAAAACACACAGTCCACGCTGTAATGTGGCCGTGTAGGCAACACGGTAAAAACCTCCCAGACCCACACTGTAAATGTGGTTGGTGTTAGGAAGGGCATCCAACTGTAGAAAACCTGCCAGACAGTCCTATGCGAGCAAGACAATCACTCTTGCCTCAAGTGGGACTACCCCCGTCCAAACCCATGCAAGCGTGGAACACGGACGTTAAACGTTGATGATGATGATGATGATGATGATGATATGTATATATATATATGTATATATATATATATATATATATCATCCTCCTCCTCACTACTCCCCTATACATGGCTTGTACAGCTTTCACAAGCCATTCATATATACATATATATATATGATGATGGCTGCCCCTTTGTTATTGAGTATGGCCATTGCACGAGATGAAAAAAACAAAAAAAGAACATAATAATAACAATAATAATAATAATAACGACAACAACAATAATAATATACATATATATATATACACACACACAAACATATCTATACACACACACACGATAGCAATTAACAGCGCTGCGATCGAATGTGGCTTTTTAGCCCAGCCAATGATCTAAAATGTCTTGCACAGAGTCGGCAACCAAAACATTCACTGGGAATAGCCGGCTGCGGTTGGAGTTCATGTACTTTTGCATTTCGCTTGAGCCCTCCTGCTGATTTACATTCTCTACCACATGCTTGGCAAGCATGATGAGTAGCATCTCCAACAGCAGCCTGGTAGTCAACCACTGGTCTTACTTTATGACTGCGAAGATGACTTTCGAGTCTAGCTTTGCTTAGGCAGAGTCTCGCACAGACACTGCATGTCAGCACCATAGGAGGATGTTCGCCGTCTGGAAGTGCAACAGCAATGCCCTTCCTCACATCCCCCTTTACTTTCTCGTATGCGATTCGAGATGCCTCAAAGGCAACTTTCCCCTCATATACAGTCTTTCTCCATTTATTACTATCAGCAGCAACATTTTCCCATGTATCAGCAGAGATGTTAGCGTCTTTCAAAGAGGCTTTCAAAGAAACCTTATACCTCTTTTTTGGTTTATGTGGCGGTCGTTTTCATTTAACTAACTCTCCATAAAATAGTTGTTTAGGTATTCTAGAATCCTTCATCCTGGCAAGGTGACCACTCCAATGGAGTCGTTGCTTAAGCACAAGAGCTTCTATACTGTCACACATAGAGCTTTCCAAAATCTCGACATCACTGATGTGGTCCCTCCAGTGAACGCCATGGATCCATCTGAGACACATCTGATGGAAACGCTCCAATTGCTTAAGGTGGTGTCGATATGTGACCCAGGTCTCGCAGGCATAAAGAAGAGAAGAGAGCACACATGCCTTGTACACCTTTACCTTTGTTTTCTTGCATATGTCTCGCCGACCCCAGAGTCGCTTTTCTAGCTTTCCGAAAGCGTCACTTGCTTTCCTAATCCTGAGTGGGATTTCACTATCAAGGTGCTGTATCGATTGACAGTGCTTCCCAGGTAGACAAACTGATCAACCACTCCAAGTCGTTTACCATACACATATATATTTGGTTCACTGTACTGCTTACCAGGGGCAGGTTGGTACATGACGATGGTTTTCTTGAGACTGACAGTCAATCCTAGGGCAGTGCAAGCATCAGAAAATGCATTCAAAATGTGCTGCATATCACTCTCTGTGTGCGCTACAAGATCGCAATCATCTGCATACAAGAGGTCTCTTATGATTGATGTAAATACTTTTACATCAATCATAAGCGCCTGATGTTAAATATGCTGCCTGAGGTTCGATATCGGATGTAAACACCATGCTCGCAATTCCTGAATGCAATACAGAAAACCATTGCAAAGTATATGGCAAACAGGGTCGGTGCTGGAATATCCCCCTGTTTCACTCCATTTTTTACTGAGATAGGCTCCGACATGTTACCTCCGACATTAACCCAAACCTTCATGTCGTCATGGAAAGACCTAACTAAAGCAAGGAACTTATCAGGGCAACCAAGTTTCTGGAGAACCTTCCATAATGCATCTCTGTTAACAGTATCGAAAGCTTTTGTTAGATCGACAAAAACCTGATACAGATCCAAACCTTGTTCCATGCACTTCTCCTGGAGCTGTCTAGCTGAGAAGATCATATCAGTAGTGCCGCGTCCAGCACGAAAACCAGATTGACTTTCAGGAAGAATACAATCTGCAATGTGTGTCAGCAGACGGTCCAGAAGCACCCTACATAAAACTTTCCCTACGACAGAAAGCAATGATACACCTCTGTAGTTCCCCCACCAATCATTCCTGTTACCATTTCCCTTGTACAAGACCACCATTACTGCATCTCTCCAGTCCTCAGGTACGGATTCATTAGCCCATATCCTGCCAAACAAAGAGTGAAGATGTTGCAGGAGTCTCTCATCACCATATTGTAGGAGCTCAGCATGTATGCCATCCATACCTGGAGACCTTCCACTGTTCAGCTTTGAGATAGCCACTGCAACCTCCACAATCGTCGGAGGTTCTGCGAGAGCTACTTTCACAGGACTTTTTGGAAGGAGATTTCCTTGCTTATACTTTTGCCTGTACTTTTTGCTTATACCTCTTACACTTTCAACCAGTGCTGCCTGTAATTGTGTTATCTCAAGCATAACATCTTTTTAACTCCTGACTCTCCACATGATGCCTATGACAAACAACAATTATGTAGCCTAAATGTTCTGAATGACTAGGATTTTAGTCACATGTTTCAACATTCCCTATGCTCCGATGATTCCATACTTCCCTCTGGAAGAAACAATTGTCAGCAAATAAATGTTCTAAACTAAAATTTGATCATTTTAACACTTTGTATATATATATATATATATCATCATCATCATGATATATATATATATATATATAAATATATTTAATACATTAACAGAGAAAGCCTTAAGCGATACTCTGACCAACTCCATCTCACTCAACAAACTTTAGGATATACCTAAGTATTTTCCCAATTTAGTGTTTGGGGTGCTAACTAATCAGTATTTCGTGAATAGCTGGTTGTATTATTTTATATGAGACATAATTAAATAAATATCTCTTTCCTTCCAGACGATCGTTTCGTTATAAGATTTCTACAATTTGGGATAAATAATGTCCAGGTTATGTAGAAACTTGTATATAATCCATACACAAGCGGGCTCTTATAAACTTATCAGTGGATGCCCAAATAATATCGATATAAAAATTACATCGACATTAATAGATTAGTGATGGTCTCTTTCAGCGCTAAAAAGAGACTGGAAGATTCTAAAAATCCAGCAGTCATCTCAAGGGTAAAATACACGCTGTCCCCAAGAGGGTAAGGGGAGGTCATCTTAAAATATAAAACAATATACACGCTGGTCATTTAAACCTGTTAGGTATTATAACCACGTGTTTAAGACCTCAATTGGATATTAAAAGAATAACTATATGTATACACAATCAAAGCACACATAGAGATATTAAAATATAATAAATACATGTATGGACCACCCATTATATGTATATCTTTGACCCCGATGGCAAAGCTCAAGCCGTTTCGACGGCTATTTCTGGACTAAATTAGAATTTTTAGTGTGGTAAATAAATAGCTGAAGTTTTCAAGGAGTAATTCCTTATATGGGAAGATTGTAGTTGTCAAAAAGATTGGTCAAAATTTCTTGTAAACACAATTAAGTCTTTCATGGCAGTGGGTGGGAGGTGGGGGTGGCTGAACTTGCCTGTAGAACAATGAGGGAGTGGGTGGAGCCGGTCAAGCGCTGAAAGTGAATTCTATACAGCAAATTCTAAGGAATGTGTATGAAAATAGGCTAGATAGGAAGCAGGCGAAAAAGGATTCTGGAGAAAATAGAGAGGCGACATTATAGAATAGGTTAATAAATTGAGATTAGAAGATAATAAATAAATAAATGAATATATAAAAATATAAAATTGGATAGTAAGAAGTAATAAAAAAAAAATCTCTAGAGTCTAAAACAGCTGCTATATTTAGTTGGTATTGCGTTTTCGGTCAATGCTATAGAATATGTTAATAAATTGAGATTAGAAGATACTCAATAAATAAAAGAAATATATAAAATTATAGAATGGTTAGTAAAAAGTAATTGCGTTTTCGGCCAATGCTATATATAATTTATTGGGATGGGGGTACTGAGTTTACAAAAGCCCGATGGGCTGCCTCGGGGTAGGCGAAAGGGGAAAAAGGAAAAGGAAGAGGATAGGGAGTGGAAGGAAGTGATAGGAAGAGATAAAGGGAAGAAGAAAATAAAAAGTAAAAGAGAAGAAGTACATCTACCTATGTTAGCTGGGGTTTCGCCTACCTTGTTCAGCAAGTGGGGAAAAGGAGGATGTTGCAGCCATTGTCTACCCACCCGGGTCATGAGGGGGTTTGAGGGCGTGGTAAGTCCTACGCAATCGGTGTTTGCATGCAGTTACAAGTTCGTCTTTTTTGTTTAGGAGTTGGTTTTTCGTAAACAGCATTTGTAATGTTTCCTCCGAGCATAAGTTACACAGACGGCGTCCTCCCGTGTAGGAGTTAGCCCTGGACAGTAAGCTCCAAGTAAGATTGTATGGCATGTCACCGGGCCGGGTTTCGGAACGTATGTCGGTGTTGGTAGAGCTGGGTCTTAAAGTCACAAGCTGTTAATCCCATATAGGCTTTGTTGGAGGTTTCCGTCCTCACGTTGCATTGGTAGATCACGTTACGTTCTCGGCATCTGTTGTTGAGGGGGCATGTAGTTCTATCAGGGCAGTTACACCTCCTGGTCAGCTCTCCACCAATGTCTAGGTTGTTTCTTCCATAGGGGTTGAGTTTCTTGTTGTTTGAGGAGGCAATTGTTTTGTGCGAAGTTAGGTGTGGTGCTGTAGGAGAGTTTGATAGTGTTTTTGTTGATTATGTTGTGGTAGCGGTGTTGTGGTGGGAAGTGTTTTTCGAGGAGCCTAAAGAAGATTTTCCCGATAGATGTTGCCACCTCGGCATTGTGGGGCGGGTTGAACCATGTTACGTGGCGTGAGCGGCGGCGTCACCTGCTGGTTCCACTAAGGGCAGCTGGATAAAAGGAAATTTCCTCCAGAAAGCTGCTTCGCTTGAGGGCCTGGTTGTAATGAGGCGCATGTTCATCGAATATCTGCTCATTAGCGGACAAACGAGATATGCGGAGGGAGATGTTTTTAACCAGGTTATTGGTGATGTTTCTAGGATGGTAAGAGCGGCGGTGGATGTAGTGCAGGTTGTCGTTTGGTTTCCTGTATGGGTAGTACAGATCATTTTCGAGGTTGAGGGTAACGTCCAGAATATTGGCTTGGGTTAGGGACGTTTGTAGGGTGATTCTAAATCCTCAGTCCCGGAAGAAGTTGATTAGTTGTTTACGAACCCGGTATGTACTACTGGGGTTGTACCCTTTGAGGGTAATGAGCCCATCGTCTCGGTACAATCCTCCGCTGAAAGCAGGAAACATTTCAGTGAGTTTATATAGTAGGAATAATCCTATAAGATCGGTCACCTCGGCCGAGTCGGTCGTGCCCATACTGACGTCAAAAGGGGAGTCGGGAGCTCTCTTTATCCACTTGGAGTTGTCGAAAAAGATGACTGTCTTCCTGGCGTGGAGAATGATGTTTCTTTCCTGGTCGGTGATGGGTGTGAGTGTTTTGGCAAAGTCCAAAGTGGCCGTAAGGAGTGGTAAGGTAATAGAAGCGTAGTAACTCTCTATGTCGAACTGGATGAATTTGGTGTCCTGTTTGTCCTCAATATTCCTGAACCATGAGATGACTTCCTGGGTGCTGACCCAAAGGTTAAGTCTCGCGTTTTGCTTAACTTTTGGTATAACGCGGTCTAGGATATTTTTACTGACTCTCCCTATGTCCGACTTCGTCGGGTTTATAAGCCTGATGGATGGTTTGCGGTCGAAGTCGGATTTGTGGTCCTTCAGGGTGAAGTAGAGAGTCCGTGGGTGGAGGGGTTCAGTGCGGTCGGCGACCCCGAGGCTGGAGGTAATGTGTTGTCCATCTAGATTTATGTCCTCGATTATTGAATGGTTAGCCTTTTTGTAGGTGGAGTTCAGGCTGCTCCTGATCAGTGTGTGGTGTCTGTCAGGGTTGACAAAATATAGGTTTCCAGTTTTGTCCGAATGCACCAAGATGTCGTTGGTGCTTTCATACTCCGTTATTTTGCTACGGAGTTGTAGGAATCTGTTGTGTCTGGGTTTGAAATTTAATGCTCTTGACCAGGTGGAAGAGGTCGTTCTCGAAGGGTGAGAGCATAGGGTTCAGTGGGGGAGATTTGTAGGTATTGAATCCGAATCTCTCCTTGGTGTCGAAGTCCTGATTGTCGCGGTATCTATGATAGAAAAATGTTCTCCATCTCAGTCTTTTCACAAACAGGTCGATTTTTTGCGTGAGCATCCGAAGGTAAAGTTTTCTCGGTGGAACTGGGATGTTCTTGGTAGAGAAGTCGATATTGTGTTTTCGCATGGTGAGGGTAATGAAACTTGAGCTGGGTGGAAAAGTCAGGATACGGCGTGGTAGGGTCGGAAAGTGCTCTACTACGGAGGTAGGAGCTAGATAACGAAGGAGGTGTGGCAAGGAACCAGATGGACCATAACGTACCAGAGTACTCAATACTTAGGGTAATAGAGTGGGTAATAGGAAAATGTTTGACCCCGACGGCAGAGCTCAAGCCGTTTCAACGTTAATATTACTGCCATTATTATTATTACTATTTCCCACTCTCCTGCTATTGTTATGACAAATTCTCCACTCACACTACGCTAAACCCATGGCCTCCAAATACCTGATACTCAAAAACTCAGCAATGTCCAGTAGAGCTAAGTTTAATATTCTGATCGCAGACTTGGTATGAGTGATGAAGAACGTGTCCTGCATGTGCGACCCAACAGAAATGGAAGACACATCCAACACTTCATCAACCATGCAGTTCTCTGGCTACAACCAAAGAGACAGAATCAGAGTATACAAAGGAGCCACGGAGAAGTATAAGACACTCATAGAACTGGACATGAAAGGAATTTGCCCATTATACAGGAGCAAATCATGGAATAGCTTAGATAGGACTAAACATAAGATAGGGAAAGTCACCTCTTGGTACGACAACCAGAGATACCAGAGTGTCCTGTTTGTGGACGCTACCCCTGGAGGGAAATTAGCTAACCAGTGTAGAAAGGCCCTGAGAAAGACCCACTTAAAGATTAAAGTGGTAGAAAAGACAGGAACAACCATAAAATCCCTGATCAGCAAAACATACCCTTTTAAGAAAACCCACTGTACTAATAGAAAATGTGTTATATGTAAAGTAAACCCCCGGATAAACTGTAAAACTAGAAACGTAGTCTATAGCATAAGATGTACAGGGGTACTTGCTGAAACATGACAACAACATACATAGGCGAGACAGCTCGTAGCATAGGTGAAAGGATAGACCAACACTTGGGGGGGGGGGGGCTAAAAGGATGAAAAAACGGTTCAGTACTATACGAACAAGCCAGACAACAACATGACGGTAACATAGACAACATAGAAATTAGAATAATATCTAAACATAGAAATGACCCAGCAGATAGGCAAATCAGAAAGGCCAGTGAAATAGAGCTTAGAAGGCCAAAGCTAAACAGAAAAGAAATGAATGGAATAACAACACCCAAATAAAAAATACTGACTTAAGAGAAATATAAATAAATAAATAAATAAATAAATATATACACAAGCACAATAACAACAAACCAATGTAAACACACACTAGTAAACCAAGATAGAATACAATAACCAAAACAGTCACCCAAACGCGAACACACGCAAACGCATGCGCAGAGAAGAAGAAAAAAAAACCCAGATAAAATGAAAATGGCGTAGATATACAATACAACAGGAGGAATATAATAGTACCACTGATGATGTTGCAGATGTGCAACGAAAGAACTTTGTTATACTATATATATATGTGTTTATATCTATATTATATCTGTATTTTTGACCGTTGGTCAGTCAATGATAAACATTGAGGACCAAATGAATTAACTGTGGAGATATAAAAGATACAGAAGCGAAAACCAACCAAACAGTGAGTGTGTTCTGTTATTATTTCTGACAGTATTATTACAACAATATGACTCTCCCCAAACAATATATATATATATATATATATATATATATATATATATATATATATATATATATATATATATATATATATATGTGAGAAAAACCACAGACCCTCCATCTCAACTCACCTTTTGAAAAGCAGAAGAACTGCGAAACCGGTAAAGGAACCAAATAAATATATATATTTTTAAAAAAAATAAGACTCCAGTTGCATTTTCGATTTCATCTCTTTTTCTTTATACTTTCACTCGTGTAGGACACCTCGGTTATTTTTCATTTTGTAAAAAAACACCCTCACTTTCTAATATATATATATATATAGAGAGAGAGAGAGAGAGGAGAGTTCGAAATAATAAACAAACGCAGGAGTAAATGTTACATGTTGTTATTAGCTTCTCACTTGGTGAGAGTGTGTGTGAGGGGGGGGGAGGTTAAAAACACACACACACACACATATATATATATATATATATATATATATATATATATATATATATATATATATATATATATATATATATATGTATATAGATATATATATATAAATGAGAGGTATAGAGATTGTTTTAGCAAGAAGCTAACGGCATTCTATAACATATATGCGACTATAACGTCAAGATGGGAAAAGTAGTTAACGAAAGATTTAGGAAAAATAACTCAAACTCATCTCAAAAGAGAATCAGGATATAAATTCATCCACAGAATTTAGTGAAATCCAGGGAAAAATCTATAGACCTTTAACTCATGATAAAATAAAGTTTGAAACACTTATCCTTCAATTTGGAATAACATCAAATGCTCTGTATAGTCTTAAAAGACTATTTCATGAAAACTTTCAGTGGAGATGGTGACGGTTGGATTTCATTCATCAGCAGAGCTCAACAGAAAACCAGGGCTCTCACAGTAATATAATCCGAAAAAGGGAATTCTAAAACTGGCTAGTTCGCCTTCATGTGTAATTATGAAAAAGCACATGAGGAAAAAACGGGGCTAGTGACGTCAGGATGGAAGTGAATGTTTATTTACAAGAAATAGCAGTCAAATACATTCTGAAAAAAACTCTACAATATATATATATATATATACAATATATATATATATATATACAATATATATATATATATATATAACGAAGGAAGTGTGGTAAGGAACCAGGTGGACCATAACGCACCAGAGTACTCAATACTAAGGGTAGTAGAGTGCTTTGCCGTCGGGGTCTTAAACATTTCCTATATATGTCAACATGAATAGACCTGCTATTTTTATCTAAAGACATTTTTTTGCAATTCCAACCCGCTCGTCTCCTCAATCTATTTTATTTCTCATTCTTTCTTCTGATGAAGGACTAGCGTCCGAAACGTTAAGACCCTCTTCCTGCTATATCAAGCGTTAACCTAATATATACCTCTCATATACTGTACCCATTGTGTTGTTATTTCTGTTTACCTTTTACACACACATATATATATATATATATATATATATATATATATATACTAAATCGAAATAAGTTTCGAAATGAAAAAGTGAAAAAATACCCCGTTCAGCTCTCCTCGGCAAGTACCCTGAACAATTGGTATGTTTCACTTCAAAATATTTAAAAAGACTGTTTAACGCACATGGTTTTCCAGTATCTAGCTGCCGCATACTCGTTCTGCTAGAAATAACAGCCGTTTATATGGGGCTAAAGTTAGCTCTACATAAGGAGCAGTGATACTAAGAATAATGAGTTCTAAACTCAAGTATTACACGGCTCAGAAATACTTCTTTCTTCGAGCTATTTCATTGTAAAGGACTGCTTGAGTTTAGAACTCATTATTCTTAGTATCACTGCTCCTTATGTAGAGCTAACTTTAGCCCCATATAAACGGCTGTTATTTCTAGCAGAACGAGTATGCGGCAGCTAGATACTGGAAAACCATGTGCGTTAAACAGACTTTTTAAATATTTTGAAGTGAAACATACCAATTGTTCAGGGTACTTGCCGAGGAGAGCTGAACGAGGTATTTTTTCACTTTTTCATTTCGAAACTTATTTGGATTTTGAAGTTTAAACTTATCTACGGAACAGGTTTGATTTTGAAATTTAAATTTGTCCAAGTACCACGGCAATTTGCCAATATCGTTTGTTTTTATTGATTTATTATTTTAAATCGAGACAGGCAAACTGTATTATTATAATTAGTATTTTTCAATCTAGCTAACTTAGTCATTTACAATACAAACACTTATATGTTGGTATTTGTGTTTTATCATATATATTAATTTATATTAACTTGTATATATATATATATATATATATATATATATATATATATATATATATATATATATATATATATATATATATATATATAAGAGCCTTGAAAATGTTGACATTGAAGCAAGATGTATTCAATCACTTTCTAACTTTATGAAAATACGACTATGTTCTGCAATAATGCTTCAATAAAGATTAACCTTATTTTCATTAATAAATAATATAAAAAGAATTAACGCAGGCTTCATAGAATAATCCACTGAAAAGGTATAATTATTCGTATCATTCAGCGTTTATCCTAATCTATCAAATTTTCCTCATAGTGAAAACAGTATTGCTGATCATTAAACGATCAGGTGGGAAATAATCTTTGCTACTATGAAGTCTGTCTGACCTTGTATACTGATTTCTAATATAGGCAAAAGGCCAGCAAATTTGGGGAAAGGGTAAAGTTGATTAAATCAATCCCAGTACTTTATTATATCGGGTACTATATTATATCGATCCAGGAAGAATGAAAGGCAAAGTTAATACAGCAATTGTATTTTATCCGATCCTCTACCAATTCCGCCAATTCATCTCCCTTGTCTGACCTTGGATGTTAAATATATAATAAGGTGATGAGTTAACAACATTTAATAAATCTCGATCTACTAAATACCTTATTCAAACCCCATAAGGATCGCCTTTCGTAATTCAACATTAAACCAGACACGTAGAACGTCAACCGAACGATTAGGCGGGACCCTCAGATCTTTTGTTCCAGTCATGGATGCAGCATGGCCAAATAGTTAAGAAGTTCGCTTCACAATCGTTAGGTCCCGGGTCCGATCCCACTGTATGGCACCTTGGGAAAGTACCATTTACCTTAGTCTCGGGTTGGTTTATGCTTTGTGAGTGAAATTGAGTAAACGGAAACTGGAAGCCCATCGAATGGACTGTATTTATAATTCAAAAGACCTTGTCATACATTGTGCCACATGAATCTCCATGAGAATTACGTTAAGGCTACCCGTGTCTGTGCTGTGTACTAGTTCAATCAGTGAAAACAACGAAAGTAAATTGTAATGAAAGTGAAAACAAAAATAATATATATGTAACTAAATTCTTCTATGGCGGAGATTCGAAATCGAATCTAAAAATTCTCGCCTCTAAAACCACCTATTGTTAGGTGTTCTTACTATTGTCCTGTCAAAAAACAACTATGATAAATGTTATATACCACTTGACCTGTGACCCCAGACACTTGACAGACGATAGGCAAATGGCTAGTAAAACAATTAATGTAGTGATAATTGTATCACGTTTTTATTACTCAATATTCGATGTACCAACAAATGAATTTTATTATTATAAAATAAACGTTGTCAACATCACAATTCTTCATTCTTTTTATCATTCATCCTGCAAAGAACACATCTTAACAGTTACATAGACGTGCCCCTATTCGCTACACACACACATATATATATATAAAACCTGCTATGAATAGACACACCTTAATCCAATATACGCCCCACATCCCACACATCCTACTCCATCCTCCCACTTCCGCCCACACCACCCTTTCTCTGTAAAGTTATGTTGGTACTACAGAACATCCAGCCCACACTAAAGTAGTCGTGTAGGTGTCACGACAAAAAGCACCTAGTCCACACTGTAAATGTGGTTGGCGCTAGGAAGGGTATCCAGCCGTAGAAAAATCAGCCAGAAACAGTTCTATACGAGCGAGACCCGGTCACCCGACCCAACTTGCCTCAAGTGGGACAAACTCGTCTAACCCATGCTAGCGTGGAAGATGGACGTTAAAAGATGATGATGATATATATATATAGTTTCAATGAAAAACACGAGTAGGCCGAATTCCGATAATTTCCTTGGAATTCGGCATTCGTATGTTTTTCATTGAAGTATTTAACTCCATTCATGTACTTCCCATGAGACATTAATTCTGTAGCGTTCTCTAGACAGGGAAGTAGCTAGAGTTACTTCCCGTCGAAAGTCTAGAACCCTCTTTGTAACTTCCGGAAAGAGGATATAAATAGCGGCAACGCAGTCAAACTCTCTCTCTTTTTGGCGCCTTCCTTCGAATTGACAACACTGAAGACAAGCATGTTAACTTTTCTCTGACCACCTATCATGGATCTGGACTATAACTAATCATGTACGAGAATATTTGTTTACAACAATTATAACATGGAACTACAATAAAATGAAGACTTATATTCGATACCCGTTCCGAGAAACTGCTTACGTTTTATCATTACCTTTGTAATGGGAATTAACTCTCATTCGACATGGTGTTATGTAAAAATATCTTATCCTTTTCTTTATAAAATTTAGTAGTTAGATTCCGGTGACATTTACTCGAGTAAATAACCCTGGGTCTGGCAGAACACTAAAATGGTGACCCGACGTAAAGAAAAAAAAAAAAAAAAAAAAAAGATTATTTCCGGATACGCATAAATACTTCGTTTTCAACAAAGCCTTCGTTTTGTATTCGCCATTTTGCTTCCTCCGTGTTACACCACTTCAACTATTCATGTTACCACCACGTGTTACCACAACTAATTTTCTTTCAAATGTGTTGTCATTGGCTGATTCACGGAAGTTTTGCGGCAGTTAAAAAAAAAAAAACATTTCACCCGGCGGCTACTACATTCATGATGAGCAATTCTTCGCTACCGACGTATTCAGGTGATGCAGAGTTGTGGTTTGCACAACTAGATTCGTATTTTGTTGCACATGGCGTCCAAGCGGCATAACAAAGGTTACACGTGCTCATAAGTGGAATCCCTGCCTCGCTCGCCGTGTCAGTAAAGGATATCATCACAGATCCCCCACAAGGCGTCACTTATGAGACCCTTAAGGCAGAAGTGCTCAGACGGAACAGCCGTTCGTCTGAGAGCAAATTTCGTTCCTTGTTGGAGGAAAACCTGGGAGCTAGAACCCCGTCCCAGTTTTTACGGCGCATCCGGGAACTGAGTGACTCAACAGCAGAGGACAACTTTCGTAAAACAATTCTTCTTCTCCCGTTTGCCAACAAATGTGCAGACCATACTAGCAAATATAGTCGATACCAATTCTCTGGACCAAATTGCAGCCTCAGCGGACCGCATAATGGAATTTTCTCGAGTACCTACTTCGGCAGATCCACACATTGCTTCTTCTACTTTTAAAGCACAGCCTGTTCCACCTCGTGAAGACTATATTGAGAGCAACTCGTCAAGTGAGTAAACTGTGTCGGGAACGAACACATTCCAGATGGCGCCCACGAAGTCGTTCTCCTTTTCATCGTCGCGCCAAATCCCCCGCCAACAACTCGTCTTTATGTTGGTATCACGTGAGTTTTCGTGAAAAGGCGAATCATTGTATTCAACCCTGCTCTTTCGGGACTTCGGAAAACTAAACCTGGAGAATCTGGGCACGGCAGATCTCTCCCCCATTAATTCTCCTTATCGTGCCTTTTTCATAAAAGATAGAATTTCAAACAAATCGTTTATGGTCGACACAGGATCTAGTTGCAGCATTTGGCCTCTTCGGTTCAGCTCTACCAAGCCACATTTTTCCGGTATTTCCTTGTATGCAGTAAACCAGTCTCCTATAAAAACTTATGGACAAATATCTCTATCATTGGACCTAGCTTTGCGTCGGGATTTCAAATGGATTTTCGTTGTAGCGGACCTACCCACCCTATTCTCGGTGCGGATTTTTTTACACCACTACTCACTGTTAGTAGATGTCAGGAAACAGAAACTTTATCTACACATCTTTATCTACGTCTGCTCGTGGTTCTACTGTTGCCACCATAAGTCCCGCGTGTTTCATAGCTGCCTCTGGAAACCAGCTTCATTCTCTTCTTGCCTCGTTTCCCGAGTCAACTGACATTTCATTTAAACCGAACCATGTAATCCACTCGACTCGACATTTTATTACAACAACTGCTCCGCCTGTTTTTTCTCGACCACGTAGGCTGGCTCCAGACAGGCTAAAAAAAGCCAGGGATGAGTTCGATCACATGCTTCAGTTTGGTCTTATACGACCGTCCACCAGCCCATGGGCATCCCTGCTTCATTTGGCTCGTAAGGGTGAAGCGGATTTTAGACCTGTGGGTAATTATAGACGACTTATCGCTATCACAAAAGCTGATCGTTATCCTCTACCAAATTTACAGGATTTTTCATCCGCTCTGCATGGATGCAAGATATTTTCTAAAATAGATCTGGTACGGGCTTACCACCAGATACCCATGAATCCAGAGGATATACCAAAAACAGCTGTGACCACCCCTTTGGTTCATTTGAATTCCTGTCCATACCTTTTGGTTTGCGGAATGCTTCTAGTACGTGCCAGCGTTTTATCGATGAAGTCACGCGTGGATTGGATTTCGTGTTTGCTTACGTTGATGATCTCCTGATAGCCAGTGATTCGGATGAACATCATCATCAACATCTATCTCAGTTATTTCAACGTCTCCAATCGTACCGAGTCAGAATCAACCCAGCTAAATGTGTGTTTGGTGCAAATTTACTGGAATTCCTCGGACACCTTATAGATTCAGAAGGCATTCGTCCTTTGCCAGCTAAAGTAGAGGCGATTCAGCAATTAGCACCACCAACATCCTTGAAACAATTACGCCATTTCTTGGGATTAACTTTTATCGTCGTTTTATTCCTGACTGTGCGGACAAGTTATTCTCCTTGACACAGTTTTAAGGGCTGCAAAAAAGAAAGATGAAAAAATTTCACTTTCTGCCGATGCATTGCAGTTTCCTTCCTTGCCCATCCTGTTGCAAATGCGAGAGATTCCTTACCTGTTGATGCATCTGATCGTGGTGTTGGCGCAGTTTGCATCATGTAATCGATCACCAAGTTCAACCATTGGCATTTTTCTCTCGCCAATTAAAACCAGCAGAACAGAGATACAGCACCTTTGACAGAGAACTTTTGGCGATTTATCTTGCCGTGAAGCACTTCCACCATCTTTTAGAGGGGCGAGAGTTCACGATATTCACGGACCACAAACCGTTAACGTTCGCTTTACAATCCAAGTCCGACAAGTACTCTCCGAGAGCGTATAGGCATCTGGATCTCATCTCACAGTATACCAGTGACATTCGTCACATAGCTGGAACTTTCAACATGCCTGCGGACGCACTATCTCGACTTTCTGTGTGTTCTCTTGCGTCTCCTGCACATCGATTTAGTTGCCATTGCAACTGACCAACCTACTTTGGATTCGTTGGACATTTCCTCTGACCAGTTCTCCTGCTGCAAATTGGAATATTTACCTCTTCCATCTTCTGAAGGGAAATTCTCTGCGATGTTTCTACTGGCTCACCCAGACCGCTTGTTCCAGATTGTCATCAGCGTACCGTTTTTGATGCACTTCATTCCTTGTCACATCCTGGCATAGCTGCCACGGAGAAGCTTATTATGGCTCGATTCTTATGGCCTAATATGCGTCGTTTAATCACCGGTTGGGCACGTTCTTGCTTGAAGTGTCAGCGCTCTAAGATTCATCCGCGCTCCTCTTGGAAAATTCAGCCTGCACGACGCACGTTTCCGTTATATACACATGGATATTGTTAGTCGTGGATTCACATACATATTGACTTGTATCGATCGTTTCTCTCGGTGGCCTGAAGCCATACCCGTCATGGACATAACAGCAGAGTCCGTTGCCCGAGCTTTCATTTCCAATTGGATTGCTCGTTTCGGTATTCCTAATAAAATAACTACGAATCGTGGACGCCAATTTGAGGCTTCCTTATTTCGTGAAATATCACGATTCTTGGGTGCTCATCACATCCATACGACCAGCTATCACCAAGCCTCCAATGGAATGATCGAGAGGTTTCATAGACAGCTGAAAGCTGCCCTTCGCGCTACTCCTGATCCACAACGTTGGACTGAATTTTTGCATATCGTGCTTCTTGGTTGTCGTGCTGCCATTAAGACAGATTTAGGTTTTTTTCTGCTGAACTTCTTTATGGTACCACATTGTCTCTTCCTGGACAAATGTTAGCACCAGTGGATTCATCACATCTTGACCCAGCATCATATGTCACCAGGATTCGTTCGTATTTCTCGGATCTTCCACCGATGAACCCTCGTGACCAATCTATTTCTTCTGCTGTCCCATCGGACATCTCTACGTGGACACAACTTTTCATACGGAATGATTCCGTCAAGGACCTCTTACGTTACCTTATAATGGACCTTTTCGTGTGCTTTCGCACACACCCAAACATTTCACAGTGGCTGTCAATGGCCGAAAAGAGACAATATCCATTGACAGAGCAAAAAAGGCTTTCTCCGAAAGTCTCATCACACTGCCTGATACACCTCGTACATACACTCCCACACCACCACTTTCACCTCCACCGCAAACACCACATACCACACAACCTTGTCACACGAGGTGGCAGGACGGTAAAATGGCCACGAAAACTCTCAAAAACAATATACATTTAAACCCCAGTGGCATTAACATACCTCTTCTTTTTCAGTTTTCAGATAGAACTAGTGTCAGAAAAGTCTGTACACTAGTGATGTATGAACTATTTGACTTTGAAAAACATTGATTTTACCATTGAGCATCAATATTCTCTGCTCCTTTGTATGACTATGATTTATCATTCGTTACATTCAAACATTCTTTGTAAAAATGCATTACTTATTTTATGCTCATTTTGGTATTTGCTTGCTCATGTTTTATTCATTCATGTTCTTGTACCTTTTGTTTTGCTCCTCATGTCCTCGCTACAATGATTTCATTTGGTCAGTCGACTTCTCGTCTGAGAGGGGAGTCTTGTAGCGCTCTCTAGGCAGGGAAGTAGCTAGAGTTACTTCCCGTCGAAAGTCTAGAACCCTCTTTGTAACTTCCGGAAAGAGGATATAGATAGCGGCAACGCAGTCAAGCTCTCTCTCTTTTTGGCGCCTTCCTTCGAATTGACAACACTGAAGACAAGCATGTTAACTTTTCTCTGACCACCTATCATGGATCTGGACTATACCTAATCATGTACGAGAATATTTGTTTACAACAATTATAACATGGAACTACAATAAAATGAAGACTTATATTTGATACCCGTTCCGAGAAACTGCTTACGTTTTATCATTACCTTTGTAATGGGAATTAACTCTCATTCGACATGGTGTTATGTAAAAATATCTTATCCTTTTCTTTATAAAATTTAGTAGTTAGATTCCGGTGACATTTACTCGAGTAAATAATCCTGGGTCCAGCAGAACACTAAACATCTATGATGGAAGATACGTTTACGTTGAGTGCATTTTTGCTTATTACATACCGGTTTGCTGATCGGAATGAGTTGAGCACAAACCCAGCTACCTATTAGTTAAACCATACAACGTAAAGAATGTATGTATGTTATGTTCTTCTGGTTTTATAATTTCACAAATGTTTTTCCCAATAAAGAGAGAGTCGGTTTCTAACATAGACACAAGACTCTCTCATTGGAATTTACACAACATCAACTAGGTAGATTATATATGCATGTGTAGATATGGATGTTATTGTATGTGTGGATGTGTATGTTTTGAGTTGTATGTGTGCATGTGTATATGCTTTGCATCTGTACATGTGTATATGCAGTTATTAGATGCCAAAAGTTTGGAATGTTTTACATATTTTTACTGTTCCATTAATGGATTGTACTTGTAATTTCCTAACTAGTTGTGTTCTTTCTGTTCCTGTGAAGCCCAGATTCTCAAGATTTGTATTGAGACAGTTACTAACATACCCCAGCGCCCCAATAATCACAGGCATAAATCTGAAGGTGTAGTCAGGGTGGAGTATCTGCAGATTTCTCATTAGTTCTGCATAAATATTTTCATTTTCGCTAATCTTTGATATTATATTGGCATCTGCTGGGCAGCTAATTTCCACTACTGCGCATGCTTTCTTCTCCCTGTCCTATATCATAATATCTGGTCTGTTATGCCTGCATTTTATTGGGATTTTTACTGGAACATTCCACTAGTACTCTTTCATATTATTTACATGGATGTCTTCCACATTGCTGTAGCTTTTAATGTGTTTATTATCGGGGCTATCTTTTTTACGAACTGCATTGTACAGTGTTTTGGCCACTACATCATGCCTCATAGGTAGATAGTACCGCGATGACATCTTTGGACAGCTGCTAATGACATGGGTGATATCCTCGATGTTAGTTCTGCAGAGTCTGCACTTGTTAGCACTTGTTATGTATGTATGTATGTATGTATGTATGTATGTATGTATGTATGTGTGTAGGCATCCATATGTATATGTATGTATGTGTGTAGACAGGCATCTATGTCTGTGTGTATATATGTATATAGATATATATATGTCTATGTTGGTGCTACTGGTAACATGCATCCCAGTACAACCTGTCCCATGGTCGGGTCGTTGGCGACTAAACTGGCAACCCACCAAGGTTTCTTGGTGAGGAGGGTGACTTTGGACATCCTACAGGACTAAAAACAAAACCTGTCAAAGGGCAAAGGAGCTCTTAAGAGTCAATGGCCATCCAAAATCACCGGGAGAGATGACCCCTTAGCCTTTGTCAAGGCAGAATTCTAGCGGAAGGAAAACTCTGATATAACACCTGCAACCCTGATGGTATCCAATGATGTTGACTTGTTCTTCTTTTTGGTAAATATCATCTTGGTTAAGAGAGTGGGACTGGCTTTGTGCAGTGCCTTTGCTCACTATAAAAGCTTCACGGCACAGGCATTGCTTTATACCTGGAGATCTCTCTGCACTTGTCGTCACATGGTACCATGGGCCCAGCACTGTGTCAATAATTGTCACAAGTGTAGTGTTTGTACCAGAGTTTTCATGTCGTAGGCTGGACTAACAAGTCACACTCGTTCAGCGCATCGGTAGGGGTTCTCCTACATGGATATAAAGTAGTGGCCGTACTCGAAAACGAGTTGGCAGCCACCATGTATGTATGTATGTATATATATATATATATATATATATATATATATATATATATATATACATACAGTGTCGAAAAGATAGCAGGAAAGAAATGAATACAAAATAAATTAGACTATTTAAAATATGAATTATAAGAAAACAATTGCAACATGGAACACGGAGTTATCAGCAAATATAAAATTCATTTATCGAAGAAATAATAATTGTTTCTACTTTTAGCTAAAGACCAGCAATATAAAGGGAAGGGGGGAAATCGATGATTAAATCGATCCTAGTGTGTTATTGGTACTTTATTTTATCTACCTTGTAAAGACGAAAGTCAAAGCTAATCTCGGTGGGATTTGCTTTCAGAACTTAAAGAGCCGTAACTATATACCGAAAAGCATGTTGTCTGGCGCTGTACCGATACTGTCAACCTACCGAAGAAATAATAATGGTTTCTTATATAGGCACAAGGCCAGCAATTTTGGGGGAGAGGAAAGTCGATTAAATCGACCCCAGTGCGTGACTGGTACTTTATTTTATCGACCCCGTAAGGATGAAAGGCAAAGTTAACCTCGGCGGGATTTGCTCTCAGAACTTAAAGGGCCGTAACTATATACCGAAAAGCATGTTGTCCCGCGCTGTACCGATACTACCAACCTACCGAAGAAATAATAATTGTTTCTACTATTGGAACAAGGCCAGCAATTATCTCAGTGCATTACTGGTACTTTATTTTATCGACCCAGTAAGGATGAAAGGCAAAGTTAACCTCGGCGGGATTTGAACTCAGACCATAAAGGGCCGTAACTCTGCAAAGCATGGCGTCCGACCCTCTACCGATACTGCCAATCCACCGCCCTACCGAAGAAATAATAATGATTTCTAATTTATGAACACAACACACTCCATTTTAAATAAAAAAAGAATATATTGGATAATGTAATAAAATGTGGATAACTTCGTACGCCATGGATGAGAAAAGTTATCTGAGGTTTGGAGATTGGCCTTTTGGCTGAGAAGATATAGTGTTGTGCATAATTAAGAGACAACCTACATGTTAGTTGTCATATTATTAGTAACCTTAGTATATACACACACAAGTGCGCAAATATCATCACACTTTTTTTTCAATCATTGTATGATACATAGTCGACCAATCACATTATTTGTTGTATTTTCATATATATATATATAGCACACCGTGTCAACATTTTAATACATTTTTTAGTACTAACATGGCTGCCATTTCAAGCGAAACACGCGTAAATATCATCCTTTTTCATGAAGAAGGCTATTCCCAGTGCGAAATATTTGTACTTTTGGGTATATCTAAGACTGGTGGTCAAAAAACACTTGCCCGTAATGCATCAAAAAGCACTCTTATCTCAAACAAGCGACATGGAAGACAAAGCAAGATAAGTGTTCAAACAGATCACATGATACGCTGACTTGCAGTGTTAAAAGATCACATGATACGTCGACTTGCAGTGTCAAAAGATCACATGATACACCGACTTGTAGTGTCAAATTTAACTGCTTCCAACTCATATATGCAAGCCCAGCTTCTTCAGCACACAAACATATCATCTTCTACCGTCCGACGACGCTGTGTTAAGACTTTAATCTTCGGGCTTTTAAGACAGCTGCCAAACCTCAACTTTCAAATAAAAGCATCGACGACCGTCTGTTGTTCTGCAACACTTATCGTCACTGGACTGCTGTTTAATGGAGTGAGGTAATGTTTAGTGATGAAACATTAATTAGACAATTTGTACCTTATAATCACCATGTAAGCAGACCACCTGGAGAGCGTTATAATTGTCGTTATGTCAAACCAACAGTTAAACATTCACAATCATTGATGGTCTAAGTATCAATAACGCATAAATGGACGAACTGCACTGACCATAATTCCGGCAGGTAAAACTGTAAATGCAAACATGTATTTGGAAATCATACGTGAAAAGCTCCCATTATGGAAGGAGGGGCATGGTTGCAAGATATATCAACAAGATGTATCAACAAGATCCTTGCCATAACCAATTTTTTCGAGAATCTGGTATTGAAGTGCTGACACCTTGGCTTAAACCCAATTGAAAACTGTTGGAAATTGATGAAAGACAAAGTTGCCAAGCTAAATCCCAGTTCAATTACTGATTTACAACAAAGAATTCTTGCTGTATGAACACAACGCATTACTCCTAAATAGTGTGCCTCCTTGGTGGAATCAATATCTCGCAGAATTGCTGCAGTAATTGTTGCTAAAGGTCATGAAACAAAATACTAATTTGGAATAGACAATTTATAGCATAATGCTTTGTGTTGTTTGTAATAATATGCTATTTTTATCTAATAATTGTACTTTGTTCAATAATAACCTAATCTAATGAAATTATTGGGGTGGTCTCTGAATTATGCATAACACGGTATATATACTGTACATGTGTATTATCATTCGGTAGAGCGTCAGACAACATGCTTTGCGGCATAAAACTTCGGCTCTTTACGTTCTGAGTTCAAATCCTTACGGGGTCGATAAAATAAAGTACCGGTAATGCACTGGGATCGATTTAATCGACTTTCCCCTCCCTAAAATTGTTGGCCTTGTGCCTAAATCAGAAACCGTTATTATTAGCTCATGCCATTTTATCACCAACGCGAGACTAAGAAAGAAATTAAAAACATGATCATAGTAACATATTTAGATAGAATCAATAGAAAATCAGTGTAGGAAAAACCAAAGCACAAGTATATTAAAACAAATTATTGGAGGGGATTAAGACCCTAAAGCACCTTAGCGCCGGTAGGCTTGTATAGCTGTTGAAACGGCAAGAGCTCAGCCGTCAGGGTTCCGACTCTTTCATATTACCACATTCTACTACCTCAAGTATCGAGTACTTTGGTGAGTAATGGTCTAACAGGTTTTTACTGCATCTATTTTGATTTACACATATATGTATATATACCGTATTTCCCGACGCCGAAGACGCTTCGTCCTTGAAGACGCACCCTAATTTTAAAAACCAAAAATTTGAAAAAAAATAATAAACAATCTTCGGCCTCCAGGATGCATGGTAGATTTTTTAGGCTTATTTTATGAAAAAAGTAGCGTCTTCGACGCCGGGAAATACGATATATTATGTTAAAAGTACGAGGAAATAATAGACAAAATTATACCTATTTTTTCTTCAAAGTCCGGACTGCAGTTTCGCCGAATCCGTTTGCAGCAATTTACGCACTATAGAAGTGCATCATCGCTGTGAGGTTGATAAGGCTTATCAAGAGACCCTCAAAAAGGACTGTTTCTTGACGCGTTCGTAACAAGTGAGAAATTCTCGAGAGGCGGAGTGAGAAATTAACACGTGGTACAGTGGTCACAGAAGGGTAGTAAAGGTGGACAATAAGCGAGTACCGTATTTGCTAAAAAAAAAAAGCAGTTAGCACACGCCTGATTAACTCCTTGCTGTAAACAGATTCGGCGAAACTGGAAGTCGGGACTTTGAAGAAAAAATAGTTATATTTTTGTCTATTACTTTCTCGTACTTTTAATTTGATAAATAGTTCTCATTACTGAATTATTAAAAATTATTTTTACTCTTTCGCTCACCGAGCAAAACATGTTAAGGCGGACTGCACACACACACACACACACACACACACATGAATATGTGGAAGCTCATTATTTATTGGCAGTATTGGTAGAGGGTCGGACGCCATGCTTTGACGTATAGAGTTACGGCCCTTGCCATTCTGAGTTCAAATCCCGCCAAGGTTAACTTTGCCTTTCATCCTTACGGGATCGATAAAATAAAGTACCAGTAATGTACTGGGTCATTGCTGGCCTTGTGCCTAACGTAGAAACAATTATTTATTTATGTCGGTGGATTGGCAGTATCGATAGAGGGTCAGACAACATGCTTTGCAGCATAGAGTTACGGCCCTTTATAATCTGAGTTCAAATCTCGCCGAGGTTAACTTTGCCTTTCATCCATACGAGGTCGATAAAACAAAGTACCAATCACACACTGGGGTCGATTTAATCGACTTTCCCCTCCCCCAAATTGCTGGCCTTGTGCCTATATAAGAAACCATTATTTATTTATGTCTCGTAATGTAGCAGTTTGACAAAAAGAGATCGATAAAATAAAGTAGCAGACCTGAAAGAGAAACATCTAGGTGGTGCCCCAACATGGCCACAGTCTAATGACTAAAATCAGTAAAAAAATAATACAAAAGAATTTTGGGTGTGTAGGTAAATGTTACTGGTCATAGGTGTCAAGGGTCAGTGTGTGTGTGTATGGGGGGGGGGATAGAATTTTATGGGTGTATGTAGGCAGAGGTCACTTGATAGGGTAGGGGGAAGTATTAGTGAATATAATTGAATATATAGGAAGAGGTCACTGGACTGGACACAGATGTCAAAAGTAGGTAGAGGTCAGTGGATACAAATGACATAGTTCATTGTATGAGATAGTGATGTGGTGAATGGTAAATATAATTGTGCGGGTGTATGTGTCGAAGTCACGGACTGTGTGTATGTGTGCAGGGGCCTCGTTTGCTTTAAAAATGTACGAGGGACAAACCAACATTTGTTGATTCTTAAAGGAGCATAAATTGCTTATGGTGCCTTACCCGGACCCGATCACATAAGTAACATTTTACGCTAATTAAATGTTATATATTCAAATGAAGTTCAGATATAAAAAAATTAGTTCAGATATAAAAAGGAATCTATCATATCAAATAAACAAAAAATAAAACATAGACGTTTGAAAAAGTGTGTGTATGGGGGGGGGGGGGGCTTGTCCCCTGGTACCCCCTTGAAACAAGGCTCTTGTGTGTGTGTGTGTGTGTGTGTGTGTGTGTGTGTGTGTGTGTGTGTGTGTTTGTTTGTGTGTGTGTGTGTCAGGGTAACTGCCAAGGTGAAAATATATATAAGAAGATAAAGTAAAGAAAGGTAAGAGAAGTGATGATAGCGGAATTATGGGAAAAGGTAATGATTCTACATTTCATTATTTGTTTTTGGTCGATAAAATAAAGTACCAGTAATACACTGGAATAATTGCTGGCCTTGTGCCAAAAGTAGAAACAATTATTTGTTTTTGTTGTTGAAATTATTTAAAGGTGTCCAAAGTTAGGAGGACTTTGGGGTTAAGCTGGAATCCAACTTCAGATCAGCAAATAAAGTATAGGCAAACCATCCGCCGACTTTGTAATAAAAAGTCCTCCTCCATAGCTACTATCAGGAATGCGTCTGAGGTTCTCTCTTCAGGTAGAAAGAACACTTTGCTGATCTCCTAAACCCGATCACAACAGCATCTTCTGATGACTAGTCTCTCAGAGACTGAAGTCACAAGAGAAATTAAAGAGCTCAAATGTGACAAGGCGGCTATGGAAGAGGAAACCTGGCCCGAGATGTTAAAAAGCTTTAAATATAGAAGGTATTCACTGGCTGATTCGTGTGTGCCATGTGGTCTGGATCTCTGGAAAGGCACCTAAGCAATGACAATCGGGAGTGATAATCTCAATTTTCAAAAAGGGAGACAATAGAGATTGTTCCAATTACAGAGGGATCTCCTTGTTAAGCCTCCTCGGTAAAGTCTATGTTAAGTGTCTGGCAAAGGGATGTAGGGAGATTGTCCAAGCTAGCTGATGAACAGTGGAGTTTTCGCCCCGGACGCAGCACAACCAAATATTCACGTGGGAGTATTGCCAAGAGGTATATTCTTGTTTTGTAAAAAAAAAGGCGTATGATTGCGTTCCCCAGGACCTGCTGTGGAATGTTCTGCAAGAGTATAGGATCGATGGCCAGCTTCTGGCCCTATACGAGTGCCCAAGTATTTGTGTTCGGATAAATCGAGTTAAATCGAAACCATTCAATGTGGGGTCGGATTGCGTCTAGAGTGAATACTGTCACCTCTCTTGTTCATTATTTTCATGAAACGGATTGTGCAGCTGGGTTGGAAGTGGTGTCACGACTGGCGGGTCTAAAATCAGACGAAATATAGTGTTATTTAACTCTACAGAAAGAGATCTCTGACTTGCATTTGATAAGTTTGATGCCGAGTGCTGCATGGCTGGAGTGAATGTCAGTGCTGCGAAAACTGAGACACTCGTCCTCTCAAGGAAACCTGCGTAGTGCACTCTACATGTGAATGGAGTTCCACTGAAGCTGGTGGAGAAGTTCAAGTATCTCTGGGCCGTGTTCACGAGTGATGGCAGACAGGAGGCTGGATTAAGTGTAAGAATTACAGGAGCTGGTGCAGTTATAAAAAAAGGGAGGTAAGTGTAAAAGCCAAACTCGCTATCTTCAATTCGATATTAAAGCCAACCCTTACCTATGGTCATGAATCTTGGGTAATGACCGAAAGAATACGATCACCAATACAAGCGGTCGAAATGGAGTTCACCCAAAGGGTCTTTTGAGTAACGTTACTCGATAAAGTGTGTAGTTCGGAGATCAGAGAGTCACTCCAATTGAGAGATCACAGCTCCAATACTTTTGGCATGTGGTTAGAATGTCTCAGGAAAGAATCGCTGGACAGATTTTACGGGCAAAACCAATCGACAGGAGACCCAGTGGTAGACCCCGAGCCAGAAGGTTGGATAACATTTATGAGCTTGGCTGGTCTTGCTTGGGGATCCAGCCGGATCAGTTGGAGATGGTTGCTTCTGACAGGACCCGCTGGAAGGAGTGTTTGAGGATTCTGCCCTCACGACCCTCTCAGGAATAAGTGGGTGAAGAAGAAGAAATGTAAAATGTTAATGGATGCGAGCCCTTTAGGGCTACAGATGAATTTTCTTCTTCTTCTTTGTCCACCTAGGAGTGGGGGAAGATCCACAGACGTGCTTTCCAGAGCGTCCTATGAAAAGCAACCGTTTCTAATTGATCTGACTAGATCACCAACTGAGACCAACCGAGCTCATGTTATCTAAACATCTTCATCGTGGCCTACCTCTGTGTCTCATGCTGAATAGCTTGCTCGTAAAATCTCTCTAGTGATCTTTCTTTAGACTTTATTTTATCGACCACGAAAAGATGGAAAGCAATGTTCAACTCAACGGGATTCGAACTCCGAACAAATACCAACAATTCGCCACCCATATCTTTCAGGGTAAAATATTTCATGATAAATAATGGTGGGTGATATTTGCAAGACAAAATTTCTCTATCAACTGATGAAAGTATAAACATTTAAGGATGTCGTGGATGCATTGTTAGATATTGTAGCTCTCGAAAATGGAACGTGGAGGTCGGGACGAGAATTATTCAACTTTATTTCTTCCTTAATATTCTTATATCATGACCCACCAATGTTGTCAGTGTATTCGGCTCATATTTAGAGGCTATTTTAGAGTATTTAATTCGCCTTTTTCTTTTTGCTGTAAGCGACAACATGACTTCACAGCTATTCAGGAAATGGCTTCGACAACTTGCCATATAATACCTAAACTTGCACAAACATGGTGGCTTTCTTAACCCTTTAGCATTTAAATTTCTCTAGATATACTATTGTATTTTCACAGCAAAGGTTTTATCTTACATAATATCTCACATAATATTGAATCTATGAGAGTTTGATATCATTTATTTTGATAACAATACCTTAACATGAGTATGAGCAGCCGGTTACAGCCAGTTTGAACAGAAAGAGGTGAGAGAATTCTGGCCGGTTATGGCCGGTTTAAATTCTAAAGGGTTAAGAAACAGTTATTACAGTGACATTAGAACAATATCTCTAATGGGAATCAAAAGTTGAAGAAGTCGATGGCATTACGAGAATTTATGACATTAAGCGATCGCGGAATCAAGGCCATATTAGCTTTCATTCGGTATGTTCTACAAGAGGTAAAGTTATTAAATGTTGAATTCGAATCTAATTAGTTCAGGTTGCATCTTCAGTGCTTCATAATATCGTAATTTTTAAAAAATCTCCCGAATCTCTATTATCATTATTAAAGCTGAATCCCTAGATAACTAAATTATTAGAAGTTGATTAGTAGCTGCAAAAATATTAATATTTACTTTAGAGAAAAGGCAACAGTACTTTTAATAATTGTTTCTACTATTGGCACAAGGCCAGAAATTACCCAGTACATTACTGGTACTTTATTTTATCGACTCCGTAAGGATGAAAGTCAAAGTTAACCTCGGCGGGATTTGAACTCAGAATGGCAAGGGCCGTAACTCTATGCGTCAAAGCATGGCGTCCGACCCTCTACCGATACTGCCAATACAAAACTAATTGTTGGAAATTCCTAGCGGAATTTTGTAATTCAACCTAGATGGAATTACTGCTAAACCTGAAGTATTGTTATACCAAAAGACAGCTCGTGAACTCAGCATCGTCTATAGTTCTGCAATATGTTGATTCCGCAGTCACTGTGCCGGAAAATAGATTAAGTCTTCTTGGAGATCAATGAAGTTATCATTTAATACCAGACAATTTACCGATCTCCATAGAAATGTTTCTCAATACTGGTACATGTGAAGCGAAGCAATGGTTAGTGAATGTTGTTAGAGGTGTATTAACACAAAATAGATGGTTTCGTTTTGATACAAGATTTACTTCACTTCACTTTATAAATGAATAAAGAATAAGTTACAAAGTTATAATGGTTGACGATGTTTTTGTTGTTATGGTGAAATAGTCTGTGGCCAGAGAAGGTAAGACCAGGAGAGAGAGGGGAGAGAGAGAGAGAGAGAGAGAGAGAGAGAGAGACCCCAAGAGGTCTGTAGAAAGCAAATGTTTTACATACAGAAATCAAAAATCAAATTAACATTCATTAGTAGATTAAATAGTAGAGTGGGATAATAATGGGAGGGCTCAAACGACATGCAAAAGTACCTGAAATCCAACCACAGCCGGCTATTGGCACATATTCTTCATTGACCATACTTAAATATGGAATGATACGCGATGGGGTCCCTCCCCCACACAGCCCCAGCGGACAGGATGGAGAAGGCGTTTCCCCAGAGGACAGCAAGGGAGACGCGCTGGAAAAGCCACTCCAACTCGCGGGGCTCACACCTACGGCTGGCCAGCTCAGCGCCTATCATGGTGAGTAGGGAGGTAGCCCTAGGGCCGAGGACACCAGAAGTTTCCACTGCCAAGGGTACAACCGCAAACCTGTCGGAGAGCGACCGGTATTTGAGGAGTTTGGCCTCCTCAGCCCGACGTGCAGCAGAACCTGGGTTAGTCGCAGACTACACCAGGCTGCGGCTGCAGAAAGTGTTTGCCGTCCCCTCGGTCCAGCCCCACCGGCTCGAGCTGGGAAGGGAAGCCTGCAGCGTCTAAGCCATGCTTTATGACCTCGTTGAGAGCAACATGGCGTGGAAGGCGGCCGGACTGTGGCGACAGGAAAGCGGGTGGAGGCCGAAAGAGTCCACGGTGGATCCGCAGCGACATTGGTGTGGCTCGCAGATCCGGAGGTCGAGCCTCAAGAAACGCCGATGCGCAGGCTATTGTTGTCTAGTTGCGTGCCAGTAGAGAGGGAGGCAGGGAATGGTGCCAGGCACTACTGTGGGGTTTGGAGGCCGCACGAAAACAGGCAAGGCGGTGCTGGTCGAGCTGGCGCGTGAGCCTGTCTGAGGCCAGGCTGCACTGGATGGCATCCCAAGTGCTTTAGGGGGACTTGACGTCAACAGGCGGAGAAGAATGAGGGACGTCTACTGGGCTAAGTCCCAGCCGGTCCCACGTCTCAAAGGCGGCCTCACGTTCTCTGAACACAGAGGGTTGTATTGTTTTGACGAACCCTGCTGACGAGGACGCAACACGAGGTTACCGACGAAAGATACGCCGGCAAAGCCAGTGAGATCGGGAACCGGAGGCCAAGGCCGCCATACCTGACAGATAAAGTGGCCTGTTGCCATCCAATATCGTCAAACTTGACGTTGCATATCTCCTCGGCTTCTGCTCGGATACAAGTATCGAGGTCAGCGAGGAGAGATGTGTGGGTGTAGCACGGAGCGTTGCGAAGGGTATAGAGGAGCTTCGGCATGGCGAAGCAGTTCCTCAACAGAAAGAGAGCTGGGTGGCTGTCGATCAAGCCCAGTCGACTCGTGAGAGTCTGGAGTTGTTGAAGCCTGGACCTGATGGTGGAGAGGATGGCCGGCGGGTAGATCAGTGACCCGAGGATGAGGACATCCTCTTTGGGGGTCACTTGTACCTGGTGGAGTATGGACCACACGTCCGAGACATAGGCTGCAAAGCTCTCAGCATCGTGGCTGACATTCACCACCTCCGAGTTGACCTGGAGGCATGAACCACCGATTTTAGGTCATGGCAGACAGTCTGTACGGGCCCGCTCAACGTAGCATCATCCATATACCAAACGTTGAGAGGGGCCGTGATACTCCGGGTGATGTGATCTATACCAAGGGCAAACGAGTGGTCCCGGTGTAAGCAGTTGAAGGCATTCCTCATGTCAAGCTTGACAATGAGGTGCCTGGAGTCCCTGGATGCTGGTTCCGGTGGGCAGCTGTTGAAGAACTGCCTGGTTGCATGTGCGGCCCCCTCACAACAACCGGACACGCCGACACCCAGTTGCACCGGACTGAACTCCTCACCCAGTCCGGGTGTTATGGACTTGCAGACCACCTTGGCAGCCAGCCTCCGGAAGAAATTGCTCACAGCGATCGGGCGTATGCCACCCCCTTTCTTCCTGAGAGCGGTGAGGTTAGCCGAAAAAAAGAGGCCTCGGGCGTGAGGGTCCAGGGTGCCATGGATGAGCCTATTGGTGGGTGCTTCAATTGCACTCAGAAGGCGGCGCCCAGCCTCAGCAGAGAGGGGGGATAGCAACTCCTTGAGGTGGCCTGGTCGGAGACCATCAGCACCTCCGCTGCTGCTAGCTGGGAAGGACTTGATTGCGGACATGATGTCTGCGTCGGAAGCCACAAGGAGCAAGTGGGGGTCGGGTGGTGGTATGGGTCTGAGATCAGCGGGTGGCTCAAGGTGCTTGAGTCGCAGGGTAGCCAGGACCTCCTCGGTGGATTGGAGGACAGTGTCCTTTGAGGCAACCACTCTGACTGCGGCCAAGACATCACCAATGATTAATTTAGCATTTACGCGGTCACGCAAACGCTTGGCGCTGGCCTCAGGAGTGGAGGATTGGGTCACCCTGAGCCAATCCTCTGCGAAACGCGCGTAACAGGTCGATGCGCAATAAATATTTTTCATATGTAAACGAGACTACCTCGTTTTTTCTATTATATACACTCTACATGTGCATAGAGGGCTTGATTTGGCACCAACACCAGTATTTCACCGTACTACCTACACTATACACACACACACACACACATTATATATATATTAAAATAACAGATTAAAGTTTCAGCAAAGAATCGCTGCTTTCACCCTTAACGGGATCTTCTGAAATCTTTTTTCGTTTCAGAAGATCCCGTTAAGGGTGAAAGCAGCGATTCTTTGCTGAAACTTTAATCTGTTATTTTAATAAATATTTGGTCTGTGTTTTTTTTTTATATATTTATATATATATATATATATATATATATATATTATCCTTGTCGAGCCCTCTTCGGATTTTAGTCTTCACATTTATTATTACTTTGCCTTTCATCCTTACAGGGTCGATAAAATAAAGTACCAGTAATGCACTGGGTATTGCTGGCCTTGTGCCTAACGTAGAAACAATTATTATTATTATTACTATATATATATATATATATATATATATATATATATATATATATATATTTATTCAACATTCTAATTGGATTTTAAAATATTTGTAATAAAATGCGGAAAAAAAATAAATTTGTAACTGAATTCTATGTTAGCCTGGCGGAGATTCGAAATCGAATCTCCGCCAGGCTAACATAGAATTCAGTTACAAATTAAATAGTGAAAGTAAGGGGAAGGGAGGAGTGAGTGGCAGACTCTATACTCCAGCCTAGGTGGTATATCTTAGCTGCATCCCGTAGACAAAATGGCGAAGGCATCGTCGCGAAGAACAGCCAGCAACATCCACTGTATTAATCAAACCACCCCATTTGGCTCCTTCCTCAGGCGGAATGCACTCCTCCAAATTTTGCGGAGGAAAATTGCTGCTCGATAGTCGAGGACACCAGAGGTCTCGACGGCGTCCGGCATGAAAAAGGAAGTGGTCGATCAAGTTACAGCATTTGACTACATGTTAGGCATTATATAGAGAAAAGGAGGTGAAAACGCATAGCTTAGTGGTCAGGGTGTTCATCTCAATATCGTAAAGTCCTGTGTTCAATTCCTGGACCGGGTGGCAAATATGAGTTATACCTGTAATTCAAGGAGGAAACTTTGTCACACTTGTGTACCACTGAATCTTTCTGAGAACTATGTTAAGGGTGCATGTGTCTATGGACCCTCAGATACATACACGTTAATTTCACGAACAGGTAGTTCCGTTGATTGAATGGGCCAACTAGCGGTCACTGCACCAGCAAGAAATAGTTGTTAAATCTCCCAGTCAGGCCACAACTATCTTGTAAAACCACAGCTGTATTGGATATATTTAATAAGGAACTAGACTACAACAAAAACATTGCTTTATATGACACACGGGAGTATCTTCAAACAATGAGTCAGCTCTTTTCAACAGTCTGAAGCTAACACATTGTTGGAGTCAGATTAAGAAATGAGTCATTGTGACCGGGGTTACTTACAAGGTCACATATACATCCGGTGAGATGAGGTAAAGTAAGTTTTGACGATGAGTATTCTACTTGCATGATTAACCGAACGGCCTGTTCCTTAAATTAACGCGTGACCCATTAGCGTAATTCCTAGGGAGATACTACCAGACACAGTGTGTGTCAAGGTTGGGTTTTTCAATTACATTTACAGTCAAAACAGCTTCCAAACAATTTCTGTCTCCCCAATTTCACTAACAAAAGTTGGGTCGATCCGATAGTACTTGGTTAAGATATTATGCACAAGGATCAAACCTAAAACCTTATGATTTTGAAGCGAACCTCTTGACCATTTAGCCATGTTACGTCCATAGTGAGGAGTGGTAGGGTAAATGTTATAGTCATTAAGAAATGTATTGCATTTAGTTGATCCTTGGACAATTTAAACAGGCAATTATTGAGGCCACATGTTCAGGTTGTGATAGGAAACTGGTCGCGTCAAGGCTCCTTTTGATGACGTCGTTCAAGCTAGTGTGCCGAGGAAACCGACCTGTGCTGTGGCGACAAGAGAGCGGATGTAGTTCGAACTCATCGGCCATGGGTTCACAATGGCATTTGTGTTGTTGACTCACGCGGAATTCAAAGCGCTTGGACACTCTGGGTACTCTCACCATCAAGAAAGGTACCGGTTGATGAAGAGAGCGCCAGTTGATGAGGAATGCACCGGTTGAAGAGGAGGGCACCGAACTGAGTCATGCGCTGCTGTTTGGCTGCGAGACAGACCAGAGGTAGAAGAGCCAGTGTTAGTCCAGGGAAATCCACTAGCTTCACAACAGCTTCTCCCTCGGAAGGATCTGGACAGCTAACACATCCTTATTGGAGGTAGACAAGGCGATATCTCTGGCAGGAGCTTGGGAGTTTCTGATATTGGCCAGACTCAGCCATAGCACATGCTCGCTAATTTGACTCTGAGTCAGTTTCAGATATCGTTGGTGTATGTAAATTCAGTTTCGAGGTAGTTTTGAAAGCATTATCACTGAGATGCCCAGATAATGTATATGAAACTGCCACTGTCAACCTTCTCTATTACATAAACATCTCAACCTCCTTAATGACCACTAGTACGGCTTTCGTAAAACCAGATCTACTGAAGACTCAGCTTTGATAGATTTAGCTATTTTAGTTATTCCAGCGTCGTAGACTTGCTATCACCTGTGACAATGTTGCATGTGTGTTGGCTTACCTAAAAAAATATTAGAGGGTGGTTCGAGCACACCTTGTGGTATGTGATTGAATGTGGTGATCCTTTCTCCACCACATTTTTTCTTCATTATTCACTCACTTTTATCTCTCCACCTACTTCTTTTTTTTTCAGTTTTTTAGTAATGTATATATCTGCATAGTCTAATTCATTATATAAATTGTATTGACAAATTACTTGTATAATAAAGTTTCTTAAGTAATTGCTGTTTTATTTCACCATCTGCATTATCTAGGCTTCTAAGTCTTTTTAAATCTCAACACATGGTCACACAAACGCACATGTATAGATGTATATATAAAGTATATACATTTATATAATATAAATTAAGCCGTTAATGCCAAATGCAACGAATTTGACATTAAAGGGGTTGTTCACCCCCCCCCCCCCCCCCTGCCCTCTTTGTCCTCCCGCGTCCTTGAGAGAAACATCCTCCAGTCCCTCCGGACGACAACCTACACTTGCTCGACCCTTCAGGTTATTTACAGCCTGTTTTCACCTCAGACAACAGGAAGGCGATTGTATCATTTCTTGCGGGTTCTGGTGGCAGGAATTGGTGGTCTACGACCTCAACATCTCAAGGATAGTATCTCCCTATCAGCTGGCGTTGCCGGCCCTCAGCTCTTGGAGAACCATGTTCTCGCCCTCTGTTTTTTTGGGGGGCTAAACTGTTTGGTATCACAAAGACCAATGGTTACCTCTATCCCATAACAGTTGGGCGTACTCTGCGACGGCTCACAGTGAAAGTGTGTCTGTCCTCGGCTCCAGACTTCCTGTCCACCGAATAGGGATTCAGCTAGGTGTAGGTACCAAGCTGGGTCATGTGGTTATAGCTCACGCCACTAGAGCTTTTATCAACTTGCCTTCTGAGACTCCAAATGTTATTCTCAAACTAGATATTAGGAACGCTTTCAGTTTCACCCGTTGGGATGTCATCTTTCGTTCAGTAAGGGAGAGGGTCTCCCAGCTGCAGCACTTTGCTTGGCAAGCTTATAGGGAGCCCTCCAACCCCCTATCTGCATCAGGGATCCAACAGGCGACCTTTGAACATCTGGTGTCTTGATGATGCTTTTTTTTGTTTTTTGGAGGGAGGGGGGTTCCAGAGAAGGTCCTTCCAACTGCGAGGACGATGATTGAGGAACTTGGTCGTAGGGGCCTTTACGCTTACAGTTGCAAATGGGAGCCCTGGCTCCTCAAACACCCAGTTTCACATCAGAGACTGTAGACCTGTTTACCGATACCTTTCCTTCTATTCCGATTCCTCCCTCATCAGCGACGTGCGCCCTTGGAGCCCCAATTACTGACTGAACCTTCGATCCCACATTTCAATCCAAGTTGGCTAACCTCGAGCAACTGTTAAAAAACCTTGAGGCTTTTCATCCCCACTAAGGTTTTTTATACTTAGAAATTACTTGTCGATTCCGAAGTTGTATTTTCTCAGAGTTAGTCCATCCTATAGATTCTCGTTGTCTCTACAACGCTTTGACGGCCTAATCTTCAGCGAACTCGAATGCTGGATCAATGTCAGACTCTCCCCAGAGTCCCGCAATTAGGCTGCCTTGCCTGCCCAAACGGTTGGAGGTCTAGGTTTGCGTAAATACTCGTATCCGTCTCTTCTCTGTTTTCTTTCCTTCATTTGCGTTTGCTCCCTTTGGTAGAAAATATCCTCTCCTTTCCAACATGGACTAGTTCCAACAGGAAGATTGATGAAGCTTTACTACAGTGGAGAGAGCTAGGTTTGTAGACAGAAGTAGAGAGTATGGGACAATCTGCGTTCGAGTGATACCTTCAACTCTCTCTTTGATCAATCAGATCTATTTTCAAGGTGTCGCCTATTTTCTGCAAGCGCAAAATTCTTGGGGAACCGAGTTGATGCACTGCCTGTGACCAACATTGGTGGTCTTCTTAGTCTGGGTGAGGTCCGCATCTCCATTGCAATCAAAGTGGGAGCCGATGTCTGCGGGGGACTGCGATATCGCTGTGGTAGGCCCCTCGATTCCACAGGCCTCCATCATTTGTATTGCCGCCTGAATGCTGGTCGCTTCGCCCGCCACACTAAACTAAGCTTGATCATTAAGCGGGCTCTAGCTCGGGTAAATATCCCCTCTGGATTATCCAGGATTGCTGAGAAGAGACCAGATAGCCTTACCCTTTGTCCCTGAGTAAGAGGTAGATATCTCATCTGTGACACCACAATCAGTGACTCTTTTGCTCACTCCCACATCCTGGATGCTGCGGTGAATGTGAGGGACGCTGCTTCCGTAGCTGAACGGAATAAAATTCTAAAGTACAGGAACTTATCGGTAGACCTTTTCTTCCAGACGTTTGGGGGAACTGGGCCGCTGACAGCAACATTCTTGTCATCGTTAACGGCTCGCCTTACCGAGGTGTCAGGTGATGCTCGTGAGGGTGCTTGGCTATTTCAGCGTCCTAGCCAAGTCATCACCCGAGGCATGTTGGCTTACCTAAACAAATTCCGATGACCCATGTAGTGTGACCGATTGACGCATTTAGTGTAGAATTAATTGAGAATTAATTGGGGTTTTTTCGCCTTATTGTATATTTTTGTGTATTATATTTATAAAGTTTCTAGCAATAATTAATTAATTATATGTATATATTTTTTAATTTTATATTTTTATCTATTAATTATATTTGTTAAATGATAATAGAAATGCTTTTTTTTTAATATAAAAACAAACAAAATTTAGTTCAGTAGTATAGTGTATACATGTATATGTAGTGGACAACAGGAACAACATAATTCAGTGAATCTCGTTTTTCATAATGGATAATGTTATCAAACTCTATGTATGTATGGGGTACAAAGGTCGGTCGAGTAAAGAGATACATAAGTATAGGTGTAGTCTGGGTTAAATTTTATTTGATTTTATTATTGCCCCCCCCCCCCCCCCCCCCCCAGTGAAGTATATCTCTAATGACTTGATTTTTTATTTCATTGTTTTAACTTATATATATATATATATATATATATACATATACACGCATATACATATACATATAAATACATACATACACATGACTGCTATTTAATACCCGAGCAACACCGGGTACCTCTGCTAGTATATATATATATATATATATATATATATATATATATATATATATATATAAAATATAGTTGGCATGTTACTAGTTCTGACAAGATTAGTACTCCACACTTAAGAAAGTAAAGTCTGGTAGGTATTATATGGGGTACGAAGGTCGGTCGAGTAAAGAGATACATAAGTATAGGTGTAGTCTGGGTTAAATTTTATTTGTAATCACAGATAGTTAAATCTCCCCCTTTGTAATCACAGTTAGTTAAATCTCCCCCTTTGTAATCACAGATAGTTAAATTTCCCCCTTTGTAATCACAGATAGTTAAATCTCCCCCTTTGTAATCACAGATAGTTAAATTTCCCCCTTTGTAATCACAGATAGTTAAATCTCCCCCTTTGTAATCACAGATAGTTAAATTTCCCCCTTTGTAATCACAGATAGTTAAATCTCCCCCTTTGTAATCACAGATAGTTAAATTTCCCCCTTTGTAATCACAGATAGTTAAATTTCCCCCTTTGTAATCACAGATAGTTAAATCTCCCCCTTTGTAATCACAGATAGTTAAATTTCCCTCTTTGTAATCACAGATAGTTAAATTTCCACCTTTGTAATCACAGATAGTTAAATTTCCCTCTTTGTAATCACAGATAGTTAAATCTCCCCCTTTGTAATCACAGATAGTTAAATTTCCCTCTTTGTAATCACAGATAGTTAAATTTCCACCTTTGTAATCACAGATAGTTAAATTTCCCTCTTTGTAATCACAGATAGTTAAATCTCCCCCTTTGTAATCACAGATAGTTAAATTTCCCTCTTTGTAATCACAGATAGTTAAATTTCCACCTTTGTAATCACAGATAGTTAAATTTCCCTCTTTGTAATCACAGATAGTTAAATCTCCCCCTTTGTAATCACAGTTAGTTAAATCTCCCCCTTTGTAATCACAGATAGTTAAATTTCCACCTTTGTAATCACAGATAGTTAAATTTCCCTCTTTGTAATCACAGATAGTTAAATCTCCCCCTTTGTAATCACAGATAGTTAAATTTCCCCCTTTGTAATCACAGATAGTTAAATTTCCCTCTTTGTAATCACAGATAGTTAAATTTCCACCTTTGTAATCACAGTTAGTTAAATTTCCACCTTTGTAATCACAGATAGTTAAATTTCCCCCTTTGTAATCACAGATAGTTAAATCTCCCCCTTTGTAATCACAGATAGTTAAATTTCCCCCTTTGTAATCACAGATAGTTAAATTTCCCTCTTTGTAATCACAGATAGTTAAATCTCCTCCTTTGTAATCACAGATAGTTAAATCTCCCCCTTTGTAATCACAGATAGTTAAATTTCCCTCTTTGTAATCACAGATAGTTAAATCTCCCCCTTTGTAATCACAGATAGTTAAATTTCCCTCTTTGTAATCACAGATAGTTAAATCTCCCCCTTTGTAATCACAGATAGTTAAATCTCCCCCTTTGTAATCACAGATAGTTAAATTTCCCTCTTTGTAATCACAGATAGTTAAATCTCCCCCTTTGTAATCACAGATAGTTAAATTTCCCTCTTTGTAATCACAGATAGTTAAATCTCCCCCTTTGTAATCACAGATAGTTAAATTTCCCTCTTTGTAATCACAGATAGTTAAATCTCCCCCTTTGTAATCACAGATAGTTAAATCTCCCCCTTTGTAATCACAGATAGTTAAATTTCCCTCTTTGTAATCACAGATAGTTAAATCTCCCCCTTTGTAATCACAGATAGTTAAATCTCCCCCTTTGTAATCACAGATAGTTAAATTTCCCTCTTTGTAATCACAGATAGTTAAATCTCCCCCTTTGTAATCACAGATAGTTAAATTTCCCTCTTTGTAATCACAGATAGTTAAATTTCCCTCTTTGTAATCACAGATAGTTAAATTTCCACCTTTGTAATCACAGATAGTTAAATTTCCCTCTTTGTAATCACAGATAGTTAAATCTCCCCCTTTGTAATCACAGATAGTTAAATTTCCCTCTTTGTAATCACAGATAGTTAAATTTCCCCCTTTGTAATCACAGATAGTTAAATCTCCCCCTTTGTAATCACAGATAGTTAAATTTCCTCCTTTGTAATCACAGATAGTTAAATCTCCCCCTTTGTAATCACAGATAGTTAAATCTCCCCCTTTGTAATCACAGATAGTTAAATTTCCCCCTTTGTAATCACAGATAGTTAAATCTCCCCCTTTGTAATCACAGATAGTTAAATCTCCCCCTTTGTAATCACAGTTAGTTAAATCTCCCCCTTTGTAATCACAGTTAGTTAAATTTCCCCCTTTGCCGATGATCCAACATTTGACAACTGTGATTCACCGATTAATGGTGAAATATATTTCTTTGATGGAATATGTACAAAGGAGATTAATCATTATTGCAAGGTATGTGGGCGGTGGATTGGCAGTATCGGTAGAGAGTCGGGTGCCATGTTTTGTAGCATAGAGATACAGCCCTTTATGATCTGAGTTCAAATCTCGCCGAGGTTAACTTTGCCTTTCATCCTTACGGGGTCGATAAAATAAAGTACCAGTCACGCACTGGGGTCGATTTAATCAACTTTCCCCTCCCCCAAAATTGTTAGCCGCATGCCTATATAAGAAACCATTATTGCAAGGTATCTATATTTAGGGTTCTCGTAAATTTATAATATGTTACCTATGTAACTATATGTTTACACTCTTTACAAATTATCCCCTGTAATTGTTTGATGTGTTTATTATATATATGTCAATAGATTTTTAATTTAATATTAATAAATGCTCAGATTTATTCCTTAGAATTCTTTGAGCTTATTCTACAGGTGGTATAGCGCATGTTTCTGATATTCTCAGACATTACATTTTTAATTTAATTTTGGTAATATATATATATATATCCACGTGATTCGCCAACACTACACCTGATATCCCCCTCCATACACACACACACACATGTATTTGATGACTCATACACTGTTCAATTACCTGACATTTGTACATCATTCTATGTACTATACATGCACCTTTGATGAGTTGTAGTACACCTGAGCACTGTACACAATAATTTCATTATTATTATTTTATATCTGTGAATATGTTAAGTATATTTGCAGAGAGGAGTTCTCGGTGCTATAATTAAGATTGGGTAAGAGTCATATGTAAAAGTTATAATTAATTGTAATTATACATATGTATGTGTCAAATAGTGTTCGATGCGTCTTATAGAGCAGACAAGTCAAACTAAGGGTCCGCCGAGGGCCACATGGGTCACATATGTGTTGTCTGAGGACCACACATGACAACTATTTTTTTAAATTTTATATTACGAAGATAAAGCATGCTCGTGCTGTAAAAACCCTTTGTGCGGACCGCATGCAGCCCGCGGGACGCATGTTTGACATGCCTGTTATAGAGTACACATAGTGAAAGAAATACCCACCAAACACAATCCAAAACTTCAGAGTTGGTACCATGAATGTAGGGACCTTAAAAGGCCGCTCAAACGAGGTAGTAGAAATGCTTGAACGTAAGGAGGTTGATGTCTGCTGCATCCAAGAGACCAGGTGGAGGGGCGGGTCTGCTAGATTCATTGTGGGTAAAAAACGATGCTATAAGCTTTTCTGGGTGGGAAATGACAATGGGCTGGGTGGGGTAGGAATCATGTTAGCAGAAAAATGGGTGGATAAGATAATAGATGTAAATAGAGTAAACGACAGAATAATTAAAATAAGACTTGTTCTAAATAGAACTACTGTGACGATAATATCTGCGTACGCGCCCCAATCCGGACTGCCTGGCGCTATAAAAGACACTTTCTATGAGACACTGATGCTCACTACCTCCCAAATAACCGACAGTGACTATATAATTATTACTGGCGACCTAAATGGTCACGTTGGACAACATTGTGACGGCTATGATGAAATCCATGGAGGCTATGGGTTTGGTACTAGAAATGAGGAAGGCTCCAGAATCCTGGAATTCTGTGACGCAAATAACCTAACAATCTGTAACACTAACTTCAAAAAACGAGACAATCACTTGATCACCTACAGATCAGGGGAACATACCAGCCAGGTAGATTATATCCTTACCAGAAGACGTGACAGAGTGACTGTTGTAAACACTAAATCCCTCCCCCATGAAGAATGCACCTCCCAACATAGACTGATAATTAGCGACCTCATAGTCAGGACGAGACGTACTCGACAGCAGAAGAGGACTATCCTCAGGAGAAAAATATGGAAGCTAAAGGACCCCACAGCCAGAAATAAATTTCAAAGCATATTACTTGACGCTTTCGACAGTAAGGAAGAGCATTTAGAGTCGGACAATATAGAGGGACAGTGGGAATTCCTGAAAGCAAACCTGCTGATGGCGGCAGACGAAGTCTGTGGCCGGAGCAGGCCTATAGGCAGGAGGAGAGTAACATGGTGGTGGAACAGTAAGGTGGAGGAGTCGATTAAGGCCAAAAAGCAGGCTTGGAAAATGTGGCGGGATGGGGGAAGTAGAGAAGACTATCAAGTGGCCAGGAGGGAAGCTAGGAGACAAGTGTACTTTGCAAGAAGGGAAGCAGAGGAAAGAAAGTTCAAGCATGTTCTACAACGCGAGGACCAAAAACGTGAGGTGTTCAGGATTGCTAGGCAATGTGTCAAGAAAAACCGTGATATTGTTGGGGAGAAGTGTGTACTAAATGATGATGGCGTACTCGCCATCACTGACGCTGATAAGAAGGTCGCTTGGAAGTGTCACTACGAGAGGCTACTAAATGAGGAGAATAAATGGGAGAAGGATAGTCTCCCCCAGATCGATCCAATAGAGGGACCAGCAGTGTTAGTTGAAGGTAGTATAATAAGTAAGGCGATCAAAGATATGAAGACGGGTAAGGCGGCTGGGCCTTCGGAAATAGTCGCTGAGATGCTGAAGGCCTCTGGAACGGTGGGACACACCATGGTCACCCGGATAGTAAACCAAGTCATACAGAATGGGGTTGTTCCGAAGGACTGGCGTAGCAGCATCATCATTAACTGTTACAAGGGTAAAGGAGATGCCCTAGATAGGAGTAACTATAGAGGGATTAAATTAATCGACCAGGTCATGAAGGTCACGGAAAAAGTAATAGTGCAACTAATCAGAGAGAGAATCGATCTAGATGAAATGCAGTTCGGGTTTGTGTCAGGCAAAAGTACCACAGACGCTCTCTTCATTGTACGACAACTACAGGAGAAGTACCTAGCTAAAAGTAAACCCCTATACTTAGCCTTTGTCGACTTGGAGAAAGCCTTCGACAGAGTCCCCCGTTCCATTATCTGGTGGGCCCTTAGAAAACTAGGTGTTGACGAATGGCTTGTGAGAGCTATACAAGCCATGTATAAAGAAACAGTGAGCAAGGTTAGAATTAACAACGAATATAGTGAAGAGTTTAGCGTAAAAGTTGGTGTCCATCAGGGCTCTGTTCTTAGCCCCCTACTATTCATTATTGCTCTTCAGGCTATAACAGAGGAGTTCAAGACCGGCTGCCCATGGGAACTCCTATACGCAGATGACCTAACGCTCATAGCTGAATCAATGGCCGAGCTAGAGAAGAAATTCCAAACATGGAAGCACGGCCTAGAATCAAAAGGCCTTAAAATTAACATGGCTAAGACTAAAGTTCTAGTTTGTAGGAAAGAAAATAAGGCGCCGGTCCCTTCCGGGAAATGGCCATGCTCAGTGTGTAGGAAAGGCGTAGGTAGAAACTCCATCTTATGTCCCAAATGCAAAGTATGGGTGCATAAAAGATGTAGTGGGATCACAGGTAAGCTAACTAAGAACACAGATTTTACATGTGGCCGGTGCTCTGGTGCAATAAGTAGCAGCAAGTGCCCACAGAATACTAGCTCTTTCAACTGCGCAGAGGGTTCTATAGAAATAGTGGACAGCTTCCGTTACCTGGGT
>OZ024740.1:51685254-51697754 GCA_964016885.1 Eledone cirrhosa
TACCAGTAGATATCCCGCCGACAAAATTGACGGTATAAATATGGCCGACACCCCATTAACAGATGAGTTCAACAACAACAACAACACAAATATATACGGCAACACGGTAATAGATGGCGATGAGTTATCTGTATTACGTCTACCACCGAAATTTGCGACATTCAAGAAGGTAAATATGATTAGTTGTCTGTCAGAAATAGAAAAATCATTTACAAAACTACGCTGGAGCCTCAAAACCAAAAACAAAAACATAAGTAACAATATACGCACATACATATACAATACACATCCCAACAACAACAGACACACAGACACAAACAACAATAACAACAACACACACACCAACAACAACAACAACAACAACAATAATAACATACCCAGAAACAACAACAACAGACACGCAGACACAAACAACAATAACAACACACACAACAATAATAACACACACGGAGACAACAACAACACACATCAACAACAGCACACATCAACAACAACAACACACACACATTCAATGCCTCTCACCACCACCACAATCTTAACAAACACACAGACACAGAAAACAAGTAATGACAGTAGCACATAAATCACAGAAATAAGGGAAAGTAATAGGATTAAAAGGAGAAGGGAGACTAAGGACAAAGAAAATAACCAAGACGAACACACAGACACACAAAATAGGGTAGATAACAACAATGAGCCAGTGGAAAGAGACAGGAGTAATTATGAGAGACATAGAAACAACCATGAGGCTGTTGGTGGAAATAGAAATAGAAACAACACAACTAACAATAACAATAGCACTAGTACACATAAAGCAGTAGCCTGGAACTCTACGTTTTATAATCCCTCCGATAAATCGTTCGACCTGCGACGAGTCCATGCCACGACTTTACCATTTAACAAACGCACGCAATTGCCGTCGCAGGTCGATGAACAAACAGAAGCACAATTTAGTATAGCTAGATCCGAACTTAGAAATATTATAGAACAGTATAGCAAGAAGCATAATAGAATGGAGGCCCAGCAACTGGGAGAAAAATCTGCAAATGGCTTGCGTAAGCTCATGCAGCGCTCGCGTAATGGAGAGATAGCATGCTTTCCAACAGACAAGTCTGGCAGAATGTCGGTTGACAGCCTGCCAAACTACATCCAGGCAATGCAACCCCACATCACTAACACAAGAGAGGTAACACCACAGGAGCATGAGGATATAGAAAAAGCCGTCAATGCCCATATGGTGATGTGGACGAATATAATGCAGCCCAACAAAAGGACTGCCAACAACTTCCAGGCCTGGAACAATGACGTGCCGGCGTTGTATGGGCTTCGAAAAGACCATAAAACGGGCAGTGACCCTGTTGCGGGACCACCAACACGGCCAGTCTGTGGAGCTAACATTGCTAGTAACTACAGACTGTCCTACTTCCTCTCCCTGATCATACGCCCCATCATTGAAATGTCCCCAGATGTATGTGACAGCACGGAGGACCTCCTCAGCAGAATCGGCGAGGGTAACCGATCTAGGGACCTAACAAACTGCATAATAGGTAGTATGGATGTTGTGTCCCTGTATCCATCTATTGACGTGGATTTTGCTGTGGAGAAATGCGTAGAAATGATCAGTGAGAGCAATGTTGAGTTCCGTGGGATTGATACCAGTGAGCTGGGACTCCTACTTAAACTTACCTATAGTAATAATTACCTAGACACATATGACCTTAGCAACCTGTGCCCTACAAGACCAGCAAGAGGCAGACCACCTACCATTACCTCAATGGCCAAGAAAACCCATACAGATAGATGGAACGGGTGGACCAGAGCCATACGGACACCCGAAAACCACGATGAACTGAAGAAAATGATTGCACATGCGGTAGGGGCCAACATAAAACCAACCCTTAAGGAACATATGTTCAAATTTAATGGAAAAACATATGCCCAAGAGGAAGGAGCAGCCATTGGTGTTAGCATTGCAGGCGACATAGCTAACTTATTCATGGTATGGTGGGACAGTAGACTTAAACTTAAACTTAAAGAACAATTAGAAGACCCCTTAACCCTGATAATGTACTCCCGCTACGTTGATGATATAAACATCGTAGTTAAGACACCCCCACTAGAGAACAGTCAGGAACTAGAGAAAAACACAATGGAAAGCATCCAGCAAATAGCTAACTCCATCCACCAGAGCATTAGAGTTACTATACACTACCCAAGTAAACACCCCAACCATCGATTACCTGTACTAGACACAGAGCTCTGGTTAGATACCATTAATAACAAAAAACAAATCCTCCATTCCCATTATGCCAAACCCATGACTTCCAAACATCTGATCCACCGAAACTCGGCCGTTTCGGACCATACCAAAATCAACATACTGATTGCGGATTTGGTACGGGTGATGAGAAACGTGTCCCGCAATGCAACCCCGAAGAACTAGAGAGACACATACAACACTTCATCCACCGTATCCAGTTCTCTGGCTACAATCAGAGAGATAAAATCAGAGTGTATAGAGGAGCCAGAACCAAATGGGAAAAAATGGTAAATAATGACATAAATGGGACCTGCCCCTTGTATAGGAGCAAATTTTGGAATAGAATAGAAAGAACTAGGAACAAGGCTAATAGAATAAACTCATGGTATGATAGCAATAAATACCAGAGTGTAATGTTCATCGATACAACCCCTAGAGGTGAATTAGCTTACAAATTTAGAAGGGCCCTAGATAAACATAAACTCAATATTAAGATAGTAGAAAGACCAGGTACCTCCGTAAAAACACTTATTAGCAAGACATACCCTTTTCAAAGACCCTCATGTATAGATAAAAAATGCATAACCTGTAAAATAAGCCCCCATATTAACTGTAAAACTAGAAATGTAGTGTATGGCATAAGATGTACTGAAGGACAATGTAGAGACAAAAATATAGTGTACATAGGTGAGACAGCTCGTAGTGTAGGGTAACGGATAAATGAACACTGGCGAGACCTTCAAGATAGTAAAGAATCATCTGTACTCTACCAACATGCTAAAATAGAACACAAGGGTAAATTAGAGAACATAGAAATAAAAATAGAATCTACACACAGAAAAGACGCAATGTTTAGACAAATCACAGAGGCAATAAACATAAAAGAATTACAACCAAAATTAAATAGAAAATATGAGTGGAACAGCAACATCACAACTTACAATTAAGGACAAAATGAAAACACACACACACATAGAACAAACAACCAACCAGTAACATGTAAATAAACAAATAAATAAATGAACATAAACACACACAGACACCCGGATGTGGCGCATGCGCAGACTGAGCACACAACACACAGAAACAAAATGGCGTAGGACAGAACAAAGGAGAGGCACAAAAACAAAGAAAGGAACCCCAGTCACTGAAGAGGTCACAGAGTGTGTGACGAAAGAACTATGACAATATATAAACAACTATCTGGTTGTGGAACCAACCTACCAACCAGAAATTTATAAATTTATAAATTTATTATAAATTTATAATAAATTGAAGTGAAAGCAACTGGTGCATGTGTTTCTTATTGGCAACATGACCCTCCCAAAGCATAACAATATCGGTTTCAACACACGATTTCAGATAAAGAATCTTACTAAACAAATTCAGAAACGAAATATATATATATATATATATATATATATATATATATATGTGTGTGTGTGTGTGTGTGTATGTGTATATATGTATATATATATATATATATGTGTGTGTGTATATGTATATATGTATATACATGTATACATATGTGTATATATGCGCGGGGAGATAGAAATAATCGAGCTGGATACCTGATCGCGCGGTTAAACCACTGGGAGTCTTTGTCAGGACATTCTTCTAGGAGAAGGCAACTCAGGAAACTGGGATAACTCCGACATAAAACCTGCGGCTTGGTAGCTACCGATGATGATGATGTTTTCTTTTTTTCGGGTTATAGCTACTGTCGCTCAGAGAGTGGGATTGGCTCAGTGCACAGTCTTTCCTCACTTTAAAAAAAATCTTCACGCACAGGCATTGCCCGAGAGCATTAATAATTAGATTCGGACACCATGCTTTGACGCATTGAGTTACGGCCCTTGCCATTCTGAGTTCTAATCCCGCCGAGGTTAACTTTGCTTTCATCCTTACGGGGTCGATAAAATAAAGTACCAGTAATGTACTGGGTAATTGCTGGCCTTGTGCCAAATGTAGAAACAATTAATTGATAATTATTAGTAATGGTATATCGTGCAATGGCCATACTCGATGACGAGGGGGCAGCCATCATGTATGTATGTATGTATGTATGTATGTATATGCGTATGTATGTATGCATATGGTGATATAATTGCAAGTGTAGCAGCGGGGTCGGGAGCAGGGGAAAGATCCGGGAGAAGAATTGGAGGGAGGAAAGGAGCTGCGAACGAGCAGGTTTCGGAGGTTGCGTGCGCGCTTGAAAGAAGAGAGGGGCGGAGAATATGTCGGATATGTGGATATGTGGGAGAGGAGGGCGGCTAGTAAGAGTGCAAAGAAGGAGTCGAGATAGGTGGAGATGAGTTCGATGGAGCAGTTACATGCGATGGGGAGGCTAGGATATCAGGCTTGTAAATGTCTTTATTGTAAAAAATGCAAGTGGCTTTTGCGATGAATTATGTAAGAGGATTACGTTGAACCCAAACATATAATAATACACAGGGTTCTAAAAACCTTTGCTAAGTACAAACCACTACCTCCCTATGGACAACTGACGCTGCACACCAGATCCGAACACGGAAGAACCTAACTCCCACTGCCATCGCCTCCGTCTCTCTCGCCCTTCTTATCTCTCTGTATTATGAGCAAATGGGGTCCCGCGTGCTGGTTGCCCCACGGCTCCGGCGGACAGATTGGAGAAGGCGTTTCCCCGGGGGATGGTTAGGGAGATGCGCTGGAAGAGCCATTCCATCTCGCGAGGCTCACACCTGCGGCTATGGTAGCCCTAGGGCCAAAGACAACAGAAGTCTCCACTACTAGGGGCATGACCGCAGTCCTGTTGGAGAGCGACGATACTTGGGGAATTTTCCCTCCTTAGCCCGAAGTGCAGCAGAACCTGGGTTAGTCGCAGACTACACCAGGTTGCGGTTGGAGAAAGTGTCGCTGCAAGTTACATCCCAGACGAGGGGTTTGCCACCGCGGAGCTGAAGATGGTCACACCGACTGGCCTTTTGCCGTCCCTTCGATCCAGCCCCACCAGCTCGAGCTGGGAGGGGAAATCTGCAGCATCAAAGCCATGCTTATGACCTCGTTGAGGGCGGCATGGCGTGGAAGGCGGCCATCACTGTAGTGACAGGAAAGAACGTGGAGGCCGAAAGAGTCCACAGAGGATCCGAAGCAACATTTGTGTGGCTCGCAGATCCGGAGGCCAAGCCTCAGGGAAACCCCGATGCGCAGGCTATCATTGTCCAGCAGCATGCCAGTGGAGAAGGAGGGTAAGGCATGGAGCTAGGCACCGCTGTGGGGTTGTGAGGCCGCGCGAAAACATGCAAAGCGGTGCTGATCGAGCTGTCTGAGGCCAGGTTACACTGGATGGCATTCCATCAAATTGAACGACACCTTTTGTCTGCATGAAACGACTAGACTATCATCGCAAGGATTTTGAACAGACCGTCTCTACTAACTAAGTCAAATGCTTTTGTGAGGTCAATGAAGGTGATGTAGAGTAGTTGCCTTTGCTCTCGGCACTTCTGTTACTGTCGAAGGGAGAAGATCATGTCGATGGGAGCGTTCTGACCACACTGAGATTCGCTGTAGTCTGTTCAAGTCTCAGCGATTTTCGATCAAGTCTCAGCGATTTGCTGTAGTCTGTTCAAAATCACACGGGCAAAGACCTTCACAATGATGCTTAGTAGCAAGATGCCTCGTTAGCTATTGCAGTCTCTCCTGTCCCATTTATTTTAATAGAGGATAACAATGTTGCAATCTTTCATGTTTTGTGGGACTGTTCCTTCCTTCCGGCACTGACACAGTAGTTTCAACAAGTGGCAAAGAAGCACACGCTTTGCACACCTGATGATCACTGGGGGATGCCGTCCGATCCTGGTGCCTTCCCAACAGCGCGCTTCTCCTTCATGGTCACGTTGAGCTCATTCTCACTCGTCTCAAACCAGTCAAATGTCATTTTTCACTTCCTCCCGAAGGTCTTCAATGCAGTGCCATGGATGATCTCTTTAAGAGAGTCCCATCTTTGCTGAATATCACCTTCCGGCGGGTATGCAAGGACATCGTCCTCCAGTGACTTGCGGAATGTAACTACCTTGGCTGACTGCTGAGTCACAGTAGCATTGATACGCTGCCTGCCCGGAGGCTTGGCGTAGTGCATTATTTTTGGTTGGAGTTTGAGATTGCAGCAAACCAGGGTGTGATCTGTGTCACAATCAGCGCTCTGAAAAGACCGAGGTGGTTGCGTCTTGAAGGGATCAGATCTAGCTGGTACCAGTGCCCTGAGCGAAGATGACGCCAGGAAACCTTGTGCTGAACTTTAACCTGGAAGTAGGTGTTGGTGACACATAGTTCATGGATCATACAGAGCTCAAGTTGCCCGCTGTCGTTCATGTTACCGATCCTGTGCCGTCCTAGACACCCTGTCCAGGAGTCGTGGTCAGCTCCAACTCTGGCGATCACCTGTATTTATTTTTAGAGCTGATTATAAAACTTATCCTTGTCGTCCTGACGGCTGGGGCATAAGCACTGACAAGGTTGACATCCCATCTGAAGTGTGCAATCGGAACGAGTTCCACCATCTTTAACAGTGAGTTCTTCACGACAAAGCCGACACCATGCTCTCTCGGTTCATCTATGCATTTTCCCTGCCAGAAAAAAAGTATATTCTCTCTCACGAAGGGTCCCCGAATCTCGGAGCCACGTTTCCTGGAGCGCTGCAATGTACACTCGAAGTCGTAGCAGTTCGCTGTTGATAACTGCTGTTTTGCGGATGTCGCTGATCTTTTGAAGATCATCTGACAGACCAGTAGTCATGGTCCGTATATTCCAACATCCAAGTCTCAATGCCGTTTCCTTACATGGTTTTTTCTTGGTGCAATGTTTACAGTCCACGATTCAGTATATTAATATCCATAAACCCCACATACCCATTGGAGCAGGTGGGCTGTGACGGGACAGCCCATAACTGGCTGGGGCTGTCCAGCTTGAGGCGAGGGGTAGCCGAATGGGCAAAAGAGAGAGAGATCGCTCTAAGTATCCCTTTTATAGGGTCTCAAGCCGGAAGTGACAAAAAGGGTTGCCACCCCAACGGGAAGTAACTCCAGCTACTTCCTGTCTAGAGAGCGTTACTCTATTGGTGATGTGATCGTCACATCAAGGGAGGAAACTCTTGCTACATTATCCCCCGCCAGATTTTTAAAACATAAAAATCGAATGAAACATGTATGGAGTAAGATGGCGAGAATGTAACAGGCATGAAAATTACGAAAAAAATAATGTTTGCAATAAAAGGAAAACAGCAAAATATATGCATGCAAAAATGAATGATAGATATCAAGGTAGCCAACCGCTCTTGGCCAGAGAACGGCTGGACATCTATCTATCCATCACCCAAAGATACAATGTAATCAAAGTAAAAGAAGATGTCAAAGTTCAAAATACAGTTCACAGGTGTGCAATCACATGACAGCAGGAAAGAAAGTGTGTTCCAGAGAATGCATGCAGGTAGTTCTGGTCTGTGGTATAACGTGAAATTTCCAACCTCCGAAGGGATTTTCTCACATGAAGAGTGGTGCAAAAATAAATTCTCTGGCTTGTTCTGCTGGTTTTGGTTATTGATGAAGCTGTGTTGTTGTTGTTGATGTTGTTGTCTCGCGGAGTGAGCGTATTCGATGTTTAAATTCACAGTAAAAATTTTCCCAGAAAAAATGAGTTGCGCAAAGTGCTAGAAATAACAGCCAAAGTTGATGGTCGATGTTGAGAATGCGTTGACCTGGAAGGGTCAAGAGGCCAGCGACTAAAGAAATAAGCATTCTGAATAAATGCGCAGTTTTCAACGGCAAATTTACGTGGTAAATTTTTAAACCGGCAAATAAGAGAATATAGCTTAAGGCTGGAGAATCCTTGGCAAGAAACATTATCTATGGCGTGTGGTATCTCAGTGAGTCGAGATGTGTGCTGCCCACACGTGCCTAAACAAGGTTAAAGTCAAGTTGAAAAAAATATATTTCTATGGCGTGTGGTAACTCAGTGAGTCGAGATGTGTGCTGCCCACACGTGCCGAAACAAGGTTGTTAGCAGCCATTTTGAAAAAACTCGTGTGTGAACGTGATAATATGATGAAACAGAAAGAAAGGCTTCGCTTGGTATAACAAATATAGCGAGTTCAACTTTTTTGTGAACGATGAAAAAAGCTTGGCGGAAAGAATAAGCAATAGTTGAGATTCAGCGAAAATAAATGTTCATGTTGAAATGTGTAAAAAAAAAAAAAATCAAATTTCTTTTTTTTTTTTTTTAAATGTTCGTTGTAAGAAGAAATGAAAACCATATATATACATCCAGTGAAATGCGACACTTAGTTGATGTGCGACACGTGCGTGAGAGAAAAAGAGTCTGTCTGAACGAGAATTTCACATGTGCGTGTGTTCGTTTCTGTGTCTGCGTATTCTCCTAGTTTGTTAATAAAATTTGCTGCGTATTCGAAATGTTGGTCGACATATTCCCACGAAAATGGGGTACTGCTAATTAATTTTCTTTTTTCCATACTCACACAACACCAGATTCTGTCATTTTTTTCTCGGGATCACCACTTATTACAAAATACTGGTGTGTATGAATATAACAAAAGTCTCAGTTGAGCATATAAAGTTTAATTAACAAGTTGAAGTTATGTAGTATAGAATTGTTGACATGTCAATGGGTAGATGAAAGAATGAAGTAAAATGATTTGTTACCGTTTTGAAGTTAGCTAGCAAGAAACCATGATAGGGTTGCCAGGCGAACGCGCCTGGCCGAAGGCCAGCAGCCGAAAGGGCAAAAGAGAGAGAGATCGCTCTGAGTATCCCTTTTATAGGGTCTCAAGCCGGAAGTGACAAAAAGGGTTGCCACCCCAACGGGAAGTAACTCCAGCTACTTCCTGTCTAGAGAGCGTTACTCTATTGGTGATGTGATCGTCACATCAAGAGAGGCAACTCTTGCTACAGCAGCCTCTGGCGCCTTGCTCTCACGCTAATCATGTGCAGACTTATAACCGTCTACCGGTTATAAGTTTGCACATGATTAGCGAGAGAGCAAGGCGCCAGAGGCTGCTTTCAACGAAGGGAGAAGCTATTGTGCCTCACTGAACAGCTACCCCTCGCCTCAAGCTGGACATCCCCAGCCAGTTAGGGGCTGTCCCGTCACAGCCCACCTGCTCCAATGGGTATGTGGGGTTTATGGATATTAATATACTAAATCGTGGACTGTAAACATTGCACCAAGAAAAACAATGAACAAAAAACCATGTAAGGAACCGGCATTGAGACTTGGATGTTGGAATATGCTTGGATGTTGGAATGCTGCTTTCTGTTTTGCCGTTGAGGTGATGCTGGAGTGACTTCTCCAGGGCGCAGTCCTGAGCTGGGTTTTATGGGAGATCGGTAGTTGCCCATGCACTACCTTCTCTGCGCCACCGGTGTTGTCTAAGAGAAAGTCAGAGGCATCTATACAACTTACCACCTGTGGAACCGCAGGAGTTGCCAAAACGTAGTTGGATGTTACATTGAACATCGGGACTCCAGCTCCGGATTTATCCTCGCGGTTTCTCTCGAAGCCTTTCTCATAAGTGGGTATAGCTGCAAGGCAGCGGAGGTTTGATTTCAGAGTTTTCCTTATCTTAGATGGACTGCCCTTTTGGGCTGACGAGTTCCATCTACACGGACACTATTTTGAAGGCACCAGAACCCGCCAAGCACCATTCCCCCGTCAGTAGGAACAGTTCCACCGGGCTTGCATGTTAAGCCACACAAGATGGCCAGGAGTTGAACTTAGTTGCCAGAGGCTATTCGAGGCGCATGCTGCAAGGAACATTTATTAAGCAGCTCATCCACACTGCCACCCCTCAGTCTAGCAACTTTGGAACCATATATATAAATTATATACAATATATAAAAGTCTAAAGTCTGTCTTAAGCCAGAAGGCTCATTTTGCCGGTGCTTATCCTGGTTTCATGGCGTGAAGCGACTGAGAGTACAAGAGACACCCCTGGACAGGACGCCAGTCCATAGCAAGGTTAAACCTCCAGCTATTGCTGGTACTCATTTTCAGCTGAGTATACTGGAGCAACGTGAAATGAAGTGTTTTGCTCAAGAACACAACACGCAACCCAGGAATCGAGCCCACGACATTATGATCGTAAGTCAAACACCCTTACCACTAGGCCACGTGCCTCCATATACAATATATATATATATATATATATATATATGTGTGTGTGTGTGTGTGTGTGTGTGTGTGTGTGTGTGTGTGTGTGTGTGTGTGTGTGTGTGTGTGTGTGTGTTGACTCCCTTTCCCTTCTCCCCCCTCTCTCTCTCTCTCTATTTATCCCTCTTACTCACCCCCTCTGCTCTCTACCCCCTCTCACCTCCGGTTTCTCCGTCTTTCTCTCTCCACTCACTTTACTGAGAATAGTCACGGAATTACCTGCTCCTCTGTTATTATGGCTCCCGGGCTTAAACCCAACGGCTCTGTTTAACTTGATCTATTTTCTCTTCGGTTACTCACTTACATGTGCCATTGTCCTGTGTTCCCCCTTATATCGGTATGTTTACTTGTTTTTTTCCTTTTTTTTCTTTCTTTCTCTCTCTTCGCCATCACTTCTTTCCCTCGTGGCTTTTTGATAGATAAAAGTATATGGGCGCGCTATGGATCGATGTTCTGTTTATAATGCGCCGAAACATCCATGATCCGTAGTAAACAGCTGACGAAGAGAAACTTTCCATCTCTTGTTTGTGTCGCCTTACCTTCTAACACTGACAGTTTGAACTTTACAACACCACCTGCCTCCTTGAGATCAAATACCAACCCTATTAGCATCTACAAACTGACCAATGAGAATTAAGATTATTCCTACTGACAACATTAAATTATCCCTAACAAGCTCATATGTCCCAAGGCTCTGATACCATCAACACCATAAACACAGAGCTGGCATATCTAAGAACTGACTAACTGCCTGATGAGTTCACAACCATTCAATGGCTATCATCGAAATATATATAGCAGTAAATAAAGGATTATGAGTTCATGCAATTGACTTATGTTTCGTCACTATATATATAGTTTATACTTGGAGTAATAATAATTCATATTATTATGAACATCTCAATATAACCCTAATATTATTCATCATATCTACCATGCACATTTTACTATTTTACTACCTTTATTGCTTCTATTATTGTTGTTATCACTGTCTTATTTATACACGATTTGTTATTGATGCTGTGAAAACTAAACCCCCACGATTCGAACTAACAATCCCCACCTTTAGTATAGGCCACTTAAATAAAGAATCTACAACTCTATTTAACACCACATAAAAACTATCATCACTAAATTAATCAAGCGAAAATGTTTATCTGTCAAATAAAAAAGTAAATCTCCGGTTTATTGCTAGAATACTTACAGCACAGTGGATACCTCATAAATTCTGTCTCCAAGTACGTCTTAGTGGTTACTGTTATCTAGTCGCTACCCCATCACTATATCTAATGTACCCTATAGCAGTTTTCACACGTAAATTCCATACATCTGTATCATATCAATCTGTTTAACATGCTAGATTCTCCATTATACTCTATCTCTTACTTATATTGATGTTGTTATTTTAATTGTATGCTATCTGGTTATTTTATTTTATTATTGATATTATTGTTCTGGTTTAATACCACACTTATATAAAAACCATGCCTTATGTATCTTCTTCATTTCACCCGCTCTTATGAAACAGACTGGTTATAAACAAAGTATTGGAGGTCGATTGGCGCATAATCAGGCGTATAGCGAACTCTAGACCTTCCAGATCAAAGAAACAATTGTCAGCAATGTGAATGAAGCCCTTATTGTATAGCGAACCATGTCAATCTTCTTTCTTGAATTATTATTACTCCAAGTATAAACTACATAGAAATAACCGCGAACTCGCAGCATCACTATGGAAACGTCTTGTTGAGTCAAACTAAGCCACACGTTAATACTATCCACTACACGAACTACTCCAACTGGACTACATCTAAGTGGACTGCCATAAGAATAACCTGTTATCCCGTATATATATATATATATATATATATATATATATATATATATATATATATATATATATATATATATATATATATATATATATATATATATATATATATATATATATATATAATATATATATATATATATATATATATATATACACTAACACACAATTTCAACACTTCATGACAACGATACACACCATATGCAAAAA
>OZ024740.1:51707754-51717754 GCA_964016885.1 Eledone cirrhosa
ATAGACGTAAAAATAATGTAAAAATGTCAGGAAAGTGAACATGTATGAGTCATAATATACATGTGTGCGTGTGTATGGAGGGGGAAATCAGGTGTAGTGTTGGCGAATTTCAGGAAGCATGGAGTTTTTAAAGGATGCAGCGTCTCGGCAGCTAACAACTGATGCAAGTAGTTTGTTCCATGCTTCAGCAACTCTGAGCGTGAAAATATATTTCCGAAAGTCATGGGAACTGTGCTGTTTTCTGACTTTGTAAGCATGCCCACGTGTGTTAGACACATGGAATTCAAAAAGGTGCTCAGAGTTGTTATTGGAAAGATGGTTAATAATTTTGTGGGTGTTTACCAAGTCAGTTGTCAGACATCGGAGCTTCAATGTATCCATGCCCAAGAGAGCAAGGCATTCAGAGTATGGTAGATGCCTATGGAGGGTATTCGCTTGGTTACACGTCTCTGAACAGTTTTCAGGAGGTCAATGTTCTGAGACAGATAGGGGTTCCAGACTGGTGATGCAAATTCTAAGTGTGGCCGCGCCATAGCTATATACTGCTTTAAATAGATAGCTGGAGAGCGGCTAACAAAGGTCTTGCTGAGTGATGCCAAGACACCCTCAGCCTTCTTGACAATTCTAGAGATGTGCTTTGTCTAATGCAAATCACTGCTGACAGTAATGCCCAGGTCACGTTCACAAGAAGACTTCTTGAGATTGGTGTTGTGAAGGGAGTGTGTGAACCCTGAATTTTTCCTCCCAAATATTTTACTCAATTTTCTCTATTGTATTAGTGTTGTGGAGGGAGTGTGTGGACGCTAGGTTTTTACTCCCAAGATGCATGGTGGTACACTTGTCCACAGCCAGCTTGAGTTGCCAGTCCGTGATGCATTGTCAGGGCCTGTTTTTCGCTCAAGGTACAGCTTGATGTCACCTTCATATTTCGGTACTGTGGCATTCTTTAAGTTGGCATCTATGTCACTAATATATGCAACAAACAAAAGGGGACCAAGAACAGATCCCTGTGGTACACGAGATGACATCTCATACGGTGAAGAATGCTGTCCTAGAACCGTGACTACCTCACTTCGACTGAGAATGAAGGACTTCAACCAGTTTTTAAAAATCATCCTTCACACCCATTGCAGAGACTTTTGTCATAAGTCTTTTGTGTGGCACAGAATTAAAAGCTTTAGCAAAGTCAAGGTAAACAACATCCACCCATGAGCCGCCATCAGTAATTCGGGTGAGGTCTTCAAGAAACTCGATAAGTTGATCACAGCAGCTGGAGTTAGGGGGGATAAATCCAAATTGCGAGGGCCGGATAAGACTGTGAGAATTCCAGAAGTTCCAGAGTGTTTCTCTGACACAGGATTCCACCAGTTTGGCAATGCAGCTAGTGAGACTGGCTGGACGATAGTTGATAGGCGGTGCGGTTACCCTTTTTGGACAGAGGAATGACACTGGCGGTTTTCCACTGCTCCGGAGTAGCACCGTTGTTAAGACATAATTGAAAGAAGCGATATAGCTGGTGCAGAAGGAAGTACCCACCACGTTTGAGAATCAGGCACGTAACACCATCAAGACCAGGAGAGGCATGGTTGCGTTTATTCTTAAGGTGACATCGCAGCATTGCAGGAGTAAATTCCATAGTTGTTATAGAATTTGATGTCAGAGGTGGTGGAGACGGTAGTTTGTGAAAGTGCCTGCATAGCATTCAGTAATGAGTTCTGCGCATTCTTTGGGATTGTCTAGCTTGTGTGGGGATTGCGAAGAGGACCAATTGGAGAGTGAGGTCTCTGCTTTGAATGTACTAATTTCCAGAACACCTTACTGTCAGGGTTCGTTGTTATGTGCTGTTCAAATTCAAGCACTGTTTTTTTTTGTCATCTGCTTGAGATTATTTATTTCGCCTTTTTCTATTGATATCTGATTTATGCAGTTTGTATTCCCGTTCAGCAAGTAGGACCGCTGCAGTCTCCCAAATTGCTCTTTTGGGATGTTTTTCTGCTTACGTGGCACTGATGCTGTACATGCTGTCCATATTGAGTTCTGAAGTATAGTGTTCACATCTCCAGAGTCGTAAAATTCAAGCCAGTTTGGGCATTGTAGCTCGGTGCAGTAACAATTCCAGTCTGCTTTATTCCAGTCAAAGTGAGCAGTTTGGAGATGGTTGTGGTTTTGGTTACTGCCCATAAGACACGGGTTAGCAATGATCATAGCATGATCAAAGTTACCTAAAGGTTCCTCAGTAGTAACACTAATAACCGTTTCAGGAGTAGAGGTAAAGAGTGGATCCAAAGTGTTGTCACCTCTTGTTGGGGAGGTGACTACTTGGGACCAATTCGAGTCCAGCACTAGCTCAAGGAAATCATTTGCACTTTGCGGCCAACGAAAGGTTTCCCAATCAATCTCAGGGTGATTGAAGTCCCCTGCAATAAAAACATAAGTGGCTGTTTTCTTGGCAGCAGCTCTGAAGATATCACAAAGCTATATATCCTGATGGTAATTTGGTTGGCGGAAAACAACTCCAAGTAGCAGTGTTGACATGGTCATACGTATATCGCAGAAAAATACTTCTTGCTGTGATTGGTTCAAATCAAGACAAGGAATTACCGAAAAATTTGACCGAACGTAGATCATTACACCACCACCACCACGATTAATGCGGTCTTTGCGAAACAAGTTGTAGCCAGGTATACTGAAAACCCCATCACAGAGTAAGGAATATGCCCATGTTTCCGTGACTGTAATGAAATCAGAGTCGATACTTTTGACGTAAGAATCAAAAAGTTGCATAGACTACGAATCTTGTTGCATAGACTACGAGCATTTAAGGACAACAATTTGTACCTTGATTTCAGTTGATGATGATGTGCAGGGGATGGCAGGTTGTTCTGATTTAGTTTCCCACAATTTTTAAAGTTTTTTTCATTGCCAGCTATTGTGGGTACAGTGTGTTCAGACCAGATGGTATCTCTTTTCCATGTTTCACCAGCCTTAATAAACTTCCATATCTGCCCATCATCACGTAGGCTGAAGCTTTCTTGTTGTGCTGAGTTGCGATTTAAGGAAGCTGCAGCACGTAGCACGATTGTTGTTATTATTCTAATTCAATCCCCAACGACTCCATTTTCCGAAAACGGGAGCGAGGATGTGTCCCTTGGAGCTATAGATAAGTCCCTCTCAGCCTTTTGAATTTATACAAAAGCACCCGCTGGTGATCGCGAAGAAAATGTTTTTCCTAGGTTTTTTCGTGTGTTTTCAATTAATGCAATCTCCAGCATCCTCACAATCGCCTTTTTCCCGAAAACGGAATAACGGGGGGCTTTGTAAATACGTTAACAATGGTTCCGATGATGCCATGTTTGCGCTATAAAAATGAAATATGTCCGACGAAGTGACCAACACCGGCGATATATGAGCAGTAGAATGGCGGTGGAAACGAGGGGTTGACCCTCCGATTTTCACAGCCTCGGAGATTTCTTCTGTGGGAATTTTTTTTTCTAAGTTCTTTCGTTTGTTTCCGACCGATCTGGCATCCGACTCACTCACCAACGACCCCTTTTTCCAAAATTGGAGGCGGGGAGTGAGGGAATTATAGATAAGCACCTCTCAGCCATTTAAATTAATAGAAAAGTACCCGTTTGGGTTCACGAAGAGTCTTTTTTCCTAGTTTTTGTTTTTTCAATTAATCCAATTACTAACATGCTCGCAATCGTTTTCTTTTCGAAAATGGAGGGGGGTCTCGGATGTCCCCAGCATCGGAGTCCAACCAGAATTACGTCTCCTGTCATGGGTTTTGTAGTGGATAAATGCATTTTCTTAAGGATGAATGATAAAAATGTTGACAATGTTTATTTTACAATAACAATATTCACTTGTTGGTACATCGAAAATCGTGACAGCAATGATCACTACAGTAATTTCTCACTAGCTTCTTCGAGCTAGTGTAAGTGCATGTATCACAGAAAAACGATATAGTAAAAGTTGTGTTGTATCTTACAGTTATACAATACTAGCAGTGGTACCCGGCGTTGCACGGGATAAGGTATTGTGAAATATATAACAGCCTTAGCTAAGCTTAGTATTGCCACAACCACGGCTGGCAAAGAAGTAAGGGTCTGGTGGTACGTAAGTAAGCAACACTGTGGCTTAAAACGTGAGGAAGAAGTTGTGTGCACTTACCAACTGTTTGGGGAATGAGTATGAGATTTGTATTGAGCAAGGGTGGCAGAATAACTGGAGGCAGCAGACATACAGACAGATATTATAAGGGCGCGTTCTGGAGGAAGTGACGTAATGCAGACAGCCAGACATACAGACATATATTATAAGAGCGCGACGTTATATGTATGTATCTATCTAAAAAGAGAAAGACTAAGAATTATAGAGAGAGATCGCTAAATCGCCTAACGCGACCCATAGGGCATTGAAAATTTGAATTTCTTTTTGCTCAGAACACTCCCTGAAACATAAGTATTACATATGTAAAGTTTGAAAACAGTTGGTTGGGTGGTTCTCTAGTTTTAGGGATTCAAACTCACACACACAGACAGACATCCTCAGTTTTATATATATAGACTAGCAGAAAACCACCCACCGGGTGGTTTTCTGTTAGTATATATATATATTACACACACAGAAATGTATATATATTTCTGTGTGTGTATATATATATATATATTACACACACAGAAATGTATATATATTTCTGTGTGTATATATATATATATATTACACACACAGAAATGTATATATATTTCTGTGTGTATATATATATTACACACACAGAAATGTATATATACTTCTGTGTGTATATATATATATTTCTGTGTGTGTATATATATTACACACACACAGAAATGTATATATGTTTCTGTAGCACTCCTCAATTCCTCCCGCTATCCCCCTCTTGTAGTCTGTCTCTTTCTATTCACTCTCTCTCTCCCTCTCTCCCTCCCGCTATCCCCCTCTCGTAGTCTGTCTCTTTCTTTCACTCTCACTCTCTCTCTATGCGTGCGCAAAAAACATTCGCACGCGCGCACGTGTTTCCACTGTCGGACAGATAGACAAACAGAGAAATTGCTGGTTATATATTATAAGGAGATGACAGGGAGATGGAAGAATAGATAAAGCGTAGAAGTAAACAAATGAGACTTACTATGTGTGTGTGTCTATTCTTAGTATACGTTATTCCCGTAGTAGTGGTCAATCTGTCGAGCTGGTATGAAATGTGAGAGCATAGTAAACAAACTGGTATTTGTGAAGAGAAATTTTCACAGTGTTAGCAGAACTTTCTTCTCTCATCTGTGTTATCACTGTCTGCTCCCTTTCTTGTAGCCATTGCATTTATAATAACGCTATAGCTAGAAGGATGTGTATATGGGTTGATTTAGGAGCAGCCATGTGTGTTTCATCTGTCAAGAAGCTGGGGTCACAGGTCTAGTGGTATATACGTTTATCATAGTTGTCTCTTGACAGGACAATGGTGGGAACTCCCAACAATAGGTGGTTTTAGAGGCGAGAACCCTCAGATTCAGTTTCGAATTTTCGCCAAGTAAAACATACGTTACAGTTTCTTTTTTTCTTTCTTGCCATAGCAGTGGTGGTAGAAATGGGGGAAGGGGCATGCCCCCCCCCCCCCCATTTCTACCACCACTGCTATGACAAGAATTATTGGGGGGGGGCATCCCCCCCCCCCCCCCCCCAATAATTATATTTTTCTCCCCAAACTACCAAACCACACATCTATTTGTATATGTGCTACAATTTATGTACATGTTATGTTTATCACATATCGAAGTTTTTTATATCTTGGTTGACATTTGATAATAACAGTGTAAAATATTATGTTAACCTTCGAAGTAAATTGTTTGTCATGTCGTAACTTTTTCTCCACATATCACTATTTTCTAATTGCTTGTATGTGTATTCAGAAACAGATTTCATGGGTCATTTTGCTATAATTACTTTATAATTATTAACCTGATTGGACTCAAATTGTATTTTCTGACCATTTTAGAGTGCAAAGACCGAAACTAATCACTACCACTAAATTGACCAAATTTGCCACCCCCACCACACCCCTTCAGAAATGCTTCCATTGCTCCTGCATAGGAGGCAACAAGGAGATAACCAGTTGCATCGCTTTTTTGGAATTAATTAAAAAAAACAAACAAACCTCATGGAGGACATACATAAATGGAAGTCACCCCGGTTACAACGACGACTGTTCCAGTTGATGAGATCAACGGAACAGCCTGCTCGTGAAATTAACGTGCATGTGGCTGAGCATTCCACAAACATGCGTACCCTTAATGTAGTTAGCGGGGAGATTTTGCGTGACACAGAATGTGACAAGGTTGGTCCTTCGAATTACAGGTACAACTCATTTTTGCCAGCTGAGTGGACTGGAGCAACGTGAAATAAAGTGTCTTGCTCAAGGACACAGCGCGCCGCCGGAAATCATACATACATACATACATACATACATACATACATACATACATACATACATACATACATACATACATAGAATATAAATTGAATCAATTAAAATAACGCCCACAACTAAAGGAAAAGACATCTTTGGCGTATCGATAAAATAAGTACAATTTTTTTCATTTTCGTCTTGGTTCTCACTTCATCTATTTTAGTAGTAGTAGTAATAGTAGTAGTAGTAGTAGTAGTAGTAGTAGTAGTAGTAGTAGTAGTAGTAGTCTTTTTCTTCTTCGTCCGCTTATTCCTGAAAGGGTCGTGAGGGAGAGTGTTCACACGTTCCCTCTAGGGAATCCTGTAAGAGTTGTAACCTTCCAGCTGCCAATTGTTAACGTTTGCTTCTTTCTGAACTTTCTTTCGGATCCCACGTAACATTTGTACGCCCATCCCAACCTCCAAAGTCAGGTCGAAGGCCCAATTCAGTCTTTTCAGCATTATATGGAGGCTGCAATATATTTTTCGAAAGGAGTCAGCTCTGATTCAGAAAACCTATGAGCAAAGGCATTCAGTTACATTGTGTTTGAATAGTCAAATAGTCAAGAAAATGGATAGCCATTTTCTTGACTATTCAAACACAATGTAGCTTAAGCAATAGTTTTTTTCAAGGCGGTTGGGTGGATATAAAGGAGAATTTGCTGATTTTTCTAAAATATCGTGTGACATCGAAGAGGTTTCCCAGTTAGCTAGTGATCATAGCCAGTTACTTACTATAAGAAGCTTGTTTAGCCCTAGATAGACTTGAACGAGTGAGTCTATGATCAATAGCCTCCCATCCATAACCTCTATGTCATTTTTCTATGTTAGGGGAACCGATTATCGCATTATCCAACGTATCTAGATAGTAGGGTCTGATTTGAGGGTAATTTGACTGCTATTTCTAGTATGTCAAGCGACCAGCTAGAATCTCTCTTGCTGGCTCGACAACTGGTTGGTATGTGGGGAGGTAGATATGTATGAAGGAAGGTATGTAGGTGGGAAGGTAGGTACATGTTTAAGTTGGTAGGTGTAAAGACAAAAACGTGAGTAGGTAGATATGAAGGTAGAAAAGTAAATAGGAAGGTAGGTAAGTAGGTAGGAAGGAGGGATGGTTGACCAGTAAGCAGTTAAAACAAAATCAGAACAAACTGTTTTTTTTTTTTTGGCCGTGAGTAATAGGGAACGCCTTTGTTCGTCCATCCTCAAATATAGGAGAACAAAACAGCCGATTATATCTATCTCAGTATTTTGTAGGTAAGGTGGCGAGTTAGCAGAGTCGTTAGAACGTCGGCATTCATTCCGGCTCTCTGCTTTTTAAGTTCAAATCCCGCTGAGGTCAACTTTGCCTTTCAAAAGTACCAGTTTAGTACATGGGTCAATTTTTCCTCTATACGCCCCCCCCCCCCTTCTCTTTCTCTCTCTCCTTCTCTCTCTCATTCTATGCCCTTCTCTGGAAGAAATCTGCTGTGTTCAGACAAGGAGAGATGGGCTCCACTAGACTTTAATACCCAAGAAACGTTGTATGTCACTACCGTGCACCTTCGACTCCAGCGGGAGTTACAGGTCTAAGAGACTTTATTGGTACTTTATTTTATCGACTCCATATGGTTAAAAGGCGAACTTGACCGTAGCATGATTTAAAATCACAATCTCTCTCACAGAAATGACATCAGTAAGGAGTGGTCAAGAATGTAAAAAATTAATACTAAACATCCTATAATCTGATCTAGTCAGAGTCCTCTAGTATTTTACAAGAATGTGTTGCTGATGCAGTTTTATGTGACATAGGATGTTAAGAGTCAAATATGGCTGCTGTTATCTCACTGATTACAGAAAGGAAGTAATCAGTTAACTTTAAAAACTTGATTCAGTGGAAGGATACATGATGCCCCCCCCCCCCCCCACACACACAGCCCTGGCGGACAGAATGGAGAAGGCGTTTCCCCGGAGGACGGCAAGGGAGACGCGCTGGAAAAGCCACTCCAACTCGCGGTGCTCACACCTGCGGTTGGCCAGCTCAGCTCAACGCCTATCGTGGTGAGTAGGGAGGTAGCCTTAGGGCCGAGGACACCAGAAGTCTCCACTGCCAAGGGAGAACCTGGGTTAGTCCCAGACTACACCAGGTTGCGGCTGCAGAAAGTGTCGGTGCAAGTGGCATCCCAGACGAGGGGTTTGCCACCGCGAAACGGGAAGATGGTCATGCCATTTGGCCTTTTGTCGTCCCCTCGGTCCAGCTCCACCGGCTCGAGCTGGGAAGGGAAGCCTGCAGCGCCCAAGCCATACTTTATGACCTCGTTGAGGGCAGCATGGCGTGGAAGGCGGCCGGCACTGTGGCGACAGGAAAGCGGGTGGAAGCCGAAAGAGTCCACGATGGATCCGCAGTGACATTGGTGTGGCTCGCAGATCCGGAGGCCGAGCCTCAAGGAAACGCCGATGCGCAGGCTATTGTTATCTAGCTGCGTGCCAGTAGAGAGGGAAGGCAGGCCATGGAGCCAGGCACCACTGTGGGGTTTGGAGGCCGCACGAAAACAGGCAAGGCGGTGCTGGTCGAGCTGGCCCGTGAGCCTGTCTGAGGCCAGGCTGCACTGGATGGCATCCCGAGTGCTTTGGGGGGACTTGACTCAATAGGGGGAGAAGGAGGAGGGACGTCTACTGGGCAAAGGCCCAGCCGGTCCCACGTCTCACAGGCGGTCTCACTTCTCTGAACCCTGCTGACGAGAACGCGGCATGAGGTTACCGATTAAAGATACGCTGGCAAAGCCAGTGAGATCGGGAACCGGACGCCATGGTCGCCATACCTGACAGGTAAAGTGTCCTGTTGCCATCCAATGTCGTCAAACTTGACGTTGCATATCTCCTCGGCTGCTGCTCGGATACAAGTATCGAGGTCAGCGAGGAGAGATGCATGGGTGTAGCACGGAGCGCTGCGAAGGGTATAGAGAAGCTTCGGCATAGTGAAGCTGTTCTTCAACAGAAAGAGAGCTGGATGACCGTCGATCAGGCCCAGCCTGCTCGTGAGAGCCTGGACCTGATGGTGGAGCGGATGGCCGGCGCCTGGATCGGTAACCCAAGGATGAGGACTCCTGGTGGAGTATGGACCGCACGTCCGAGACGGAGGCCGCAAAGCTCTCAGCATTGTGGCTGACATTCACCACCTCCCACTTGGCCGAGTTGACCTGGAGGCCGAATCCCGCTAGGGCAGGAACCACCAATTGTAGGTCATGGCAGACAGTCTGTACGGGCCCGCCCAACATAGCATCACCAAGATACCAAACGTTGAGAGGGGCCGTGATACTCCGGGCGGTGTGGTCTATACCAAGGGCAAATAGGAGGGGGCCCAAAGGGTCGCCCTGTTGGACTCCAGTGGCTGAAGGTATGACCGTATCAGCTGCAAGGAGCATGCTAGGGCTCCATACGACAGGTAGGCCAGCGGGTAGGCAGAGGAGGCTCGGTTGAGGCAGGCATCGAGCAGATGGTCTCGGCGTAAGCAGTTGAAGGCATTCCTCATGTCAAGCTTGACAATGCGTTGCCTGGAGTC
>OZ024740.1:51722754-51725254 GCA_964016885.1 Eledone cirrhosa
GGTAATTGCTGGCCTTGTGCCTAATGTAGAAATAATTATTAATATTCGAAAAACTCAGATTACATTTATATATACATGGCATACGTCAAAACGGCCGGTCTCAAAAGTGAAACTAATTTTTGACAGTTACGTACACGTTATAAGAGTTATTTAAATTTATATATATAAAATAAAGGAGCAAATAAGAGCATGATATAAAGTCAGTCATGTGTGTGTGTGTATATGTGTGTGTGTGTGTAAACGAATGTAAAAGTACACACACATATACACTTATATATGCACACATACACACTATAATATATACACGTGTGTGTGTATATATGTGTGTGTGTGTAAAATTCTAAGAAACCTTATCTATGCCCTACATATATTCTTTTACATTCGTTTACACACACACACACATACACACACACACACACATACACACACACACACATACACACACACACACATGACTGACTTTATATCATGCTCTTATTTGCTCCTTTATTTTATATATATAAATTTAAATAACTCTTATAACGTGTACGTAACTGTCAAAAATTAGTTTCACTTTTGAGACCGGCCGTTTTGACGTATGCCATGTATATATATCTATGTATATATGTACATATATATATATATATATATATATATATATATATATATATATATATATATATATATATATATATATATATATATATATATATATATATAGGCATACGTCAAGACGGGCGGTCAGGAAAGTGAAAGTAATTTTTGACACTGTGAATTTTGTTTTTTTTGTTTTTTACAACAGGTCTCAATAGTGAAAGTTACGATACACACGCAATTGTATGGATTTCTTAATATATATATATGTGTGGGTGTGTATATGTGTGTATATATATGTGTGTCTGTATGTATATATATATGTGTGTTTGTATATATATATGTGTTTGTGTCATCACCATCGTTTAACGTCTATCTTCCACGCAAGCATGGGTTTCCGACCCAAATCCCTTATCATTCTCTGTCCTTCTTATGACCCGACCTTAATTTCTTTGGGGACAGAGAGTTGGTGCAAACAAGTTTGGCGAGATGTACAAACATATATATACACACAAACATATATATACGTCTAAACCCATGCTTGCGTAGAAGATAGACGTTAAACGATGATGATGACACAAACACATATCTCTATACAAACACACATATATATATACATACAGACACACATATATATACACACATATACACACCCACACATATATATATATTAAGAAATCCATACAATTGCGTGTGTATCGTAACTTTCACTATTGAGACCTGTTGTAAAAAAAAACAAAAAAAACAAATTCAGTGTCAAAAATTACTTTCACTTTCCTGACCGCCCGTCTTGACGTATATATATATATATATATATATATATATATATATATATGACCATCTCCACTGAAAGTTTACGTGAAATAGTCTTTTTCAAGACTATACAGAGCATTTGTAGTTGTCCCAAATTGAAGGATGAGTATTTTAAACTTTATTTTATCATGAATTAAGGCTCTATTGATTTTTCCCTGGATTTCACTAAATTCTGTTGGATAAGTCTATATCCTGATTCTTTTTGAATTGAGTTTGAATTATTTTTCCCACATCTTACGTTAACTATTTTCCCAAAGCCGTTTTGACGGCTAATTCTTTAGTCCAGAATTAGCCGTCGAAACGGCTTGAGCTCAGCCGTCGGGGTCCTACTCGTTCCTATATATATATATATATATACACACACACATATATACACACACACACACACACACACTTACATATACATGCATATATATGTAGCGAAAACGGATGTGGTTAAGTAGGTGTAGCGATGGATGAATTGGTTTGTATTTGTTGTTGTTCATTTAACCGTGGCAGAAGTAGTAGTTTGTATAGTTGTCTTCTGAGTGGTTATGAAGCAGGTACAAAATATATAAACCAGTCCCATGACTAACCCTTATCGAAGTAGTCCAACCCTGTCGACTGGGTTGGAGTGTTTGAGCAACTCGAATTATCTTTCGAGAAACCATCTTGGCGTGCTGACTGCAATGATCACCACCAGTCTCCCTCTCCATCTGTCGTCTATTGTTCGTAGCATGTCCACCAAGTTGCACTCAACATCGTCACATAGCTGTTTGATGTAGGATGTGTTTGCTCACATTGGAATGCCCATGCTTTGGTGTCCATAACACATCGCTAACAAGTTCTTCCTTTGCTTTCCAATAATGCCCCGTGATTACAGGTAGATGGCCGTAAAGTTGCTTTTTTTCTAAGGTATGTTTAAGGCATTCTTGTGTAAGTCCCATAAAGTTTCTTCTCCAGTCATTTAGTCAGTGTCCATGTAATACACATGTACAACGGGACTGACTCTACTCTTGCTTGGATCAATTCACATTTCATTTGTTTGGGTAGCTTCGATTTTTAAAGCATCCCAAGCTTTTTTTATTGGCGCGGCGGGGAGACCCTTTTCTATTAGGCGCGGTGGATGGTCTGT
>OZ024740.1:51732754-51797754 GCA_964016885.1 Eledone cirrhosa
ATAAAAAAATAAATAAAAAAAAATAATAAAAAAAATAAAAAAAAAAAATAAATAAATAAAATAAAAAAAAAAAAAATAAAAAAAAAATAAAAAAAAAATAAAAATAAAAATAAAAATAAAAGTTAAATAAATATTATATCAATATAATTTAAAAATTTAAAAATTTTTAAAAGTTTTAAAAAAGTTTAAAAAATTTAAAAATTTAAAAATTTTTAAATTTTTAAATTTAAAAAAGCCAAGGATTCTACAGATATCCTTATATTTAGTATAGAAATTTATCTTACGTATATTTTATTTAAGACATTGGAAGTATAAACATTTTAGAGTAGTTTATTATATCTATGTTTATATTTAGGAAGAAAATTTTAAAAGAAAAAGGTGAAGGAATGATTTATCAACAGGTTTCTAATGATTTATCAACAGGTTTCATATATTAACTAAATTACTTAATTACTTATACTACATTTTAAATTTATATTTATATTTAAACGTTGAGTTCAATCTGTGTCTGCAGCAACTGAATAAATTATTCCTTAAATTAAGGGAATTTTTGGACTTTAATATAAAGAATATTTCTTCAATACAAAGATCACAATTTTCTGAAGAGGAATTAAAAGGAGTAGCTTTTTTAAATAATATTCCAAGTCATCGAATATTTAACATTATCTCGTTTAAGGTCCCATAGTAGGCTAGATAGCGAAGTTGAAGATTTTTTGTTTGGATCTGTGAAAGAATTTTTATGATTATTGAAGCGAAATTTAAATTCTGTAGAGGTAGAACCGACATAGTTAAATGAATTTAAATTAGTTTTAACATTACAATTGTACACTACATTTTTAGCTAAGCAGTTGTTATTTAACGGACAGTTAGATTTATTTCTACAGTTACAGTTATTCAATTGAATATTGCTTGGGTTATTATTGGTATTTTGGTTAGGCTTCCAAAAATAATGGTTGCATTTTAAAAGGGTACGTCAAAGCTTATTTGTAAAACTGTTATATATTGTATTTTGTCTGATGAAGGCATACCATGATTTAATTTGGTATCCCTGAAATATGTATAATGAAATAAATATGGTTTTATAAATATAGTTTCCATTTATTAATATCGTATATCTACTCCAAATACTTGTCGAGTGCTTTATATCAGTTATAAAAATATTTACTTGTTGTATCCCAACAATTTTAAATAGAACTTTTGCATATATATATATATATATATATTAAATTCAACTATTAATAAAATAGATGTTCTTGTGATCAATTAAATTTTATTATACATATTTCAGAGGTACTTGAATCAAGTTCAATAGTACGTCCTCATCAGATAAAACAAAATGATACATGACATACACTGACATGTTAAATAGTTCAGATTTAATCAAGGTAGTGACTACCTTGATTAAATCTTAACCATTTAACATGTCAGGGTATGTCATGTATCATTTTGTTTTGTTTTGTTTTATCTGATGAGGACGTACTATTGAAGTTGATTCAAGTACCTCTGAAATATGTATAATAAAATTTAATTGATCACAAGAACATCTATTTTATTAATATTTGAATTTAATATTAATAACTCTGGAAAATATCTCTCTGTATAGTACTTTCAATCTACTGTAAAACTCATTCTTTGATGTACTCATTGAATCTTGTTTAACTCTTTAAAATATATATATATATATATATATATATATATATATATATATATATATATATATTCTGTCCAGAAATAGCCGTCGAAACGGCTTGAGCTCAGCCGTCGGGGTCTTACTCGTTCTTATTATCCACTCTACTACCCTAAGTATTGAGTACTTTGGTGCGTTATGGTTCACCTGGTTCCTTACCACATTTCCTTCGTTATATATATATATATATATATATATATATATATATATATATATATATATATATATATATATATATATATATATAAATGAAAGGTATAGAAATTGTTTTAGCGATAAGCTAACAGTAAACGGCGATGAATTAGTTTTGCGAGGTTTTTTATATGAAATCGTGTGTCGAAACAAATATTGTTATACTTGGGGAGGGTCATATTTGTGTAATATTGCCAGAATTAATAACAGAACACACTCACTGTTTGGTTGGTTTTCGCTTTTCGCTTCTGTATCTTTTATATCGGTAATCTAATTTATTCGGTCCTCAATGTTGCCATTGACTGACCGACGGTCAAAAATAATACAGATACAATATAGACACAAACACATATATATAGTTTATCAAAGTTCTTTCGTTGCACATCTGCAATATCGTCAGTGGTGCTATTGTTTCCTCCCGTTACATTGTATGTCTACGCCATTTTTATTTAGACCCACATCACCAACACGAGCGAAATTGCACAGCAAACACATGATGGGAGAGAGAAAATCCTCAACGCTCACATGATGATGTGGACTGACATCCTAAAGCAACATATAATTTATCACTCCGATCCTAGGCAGAACGAAAACCTGTTGATAAACTGAATCCTCCGTTCGATCACCAATACCACGAGCTTGCCATTTACGTAAGTCTGATATTTAATTTCGGATTCAAAGAAACACTTTAAACGATTGTTCGTTTGATTTGTCCAGGTGTACTTTTCTCAACCTGATTAGTTCTATCGTTACTTTGGTATGTATTGTGTGTTAGTTTCGCCTACCACAATGTTCGATTTGTCAAGCTATTTAAACGTATGTTATTACTCTGAGGTCCTATCTTATCGAGTGCTTTGCTAACTCATCATTTCATATAAGTAGGCCGAATTTACTTGCAAACCGCCAGAGATTCGATTTTACTGATTTCCAATTATATATTATATATATATATATATATATATATATATATATATATATATATATATATATATATATATATATACATATACATATATATATATTATATATATATAGGAGGTGTGTCAGAAAAGTTCCAGGGCTGATGTCACAAAAGATTTATTTCAAACCCAAACTTCACACTAAGTGTTTTCTCCTTCAAAGTAATCCCCCTGGAGTCTAATGCACTTTTCCATCCTTTTCTGCCACGCTTGCATGCACTCCTGGATGTGTGTGTGTGTAGGGGGGGGGGTAAACACAGATCTATGCTGAAGGGGCTTCTGTATCCCGCCTCCGAAAGCAGCAGCCGATGTCTCATCAGGAGAATAAGTAATTCTGTAGTTGTTTCGGCCCCTTCCACCTATGTGTGTGTGTGTGTTGGGGGGGGGGGGCGTGCGTATATCTATATAGATATATATTTGCATGTATATGTATATGTGAAGGCACATGGCTTAGTGGTTAGAGCATTAGGCTTGCAAGCGAAAGGTTGTAAGTCAATTCTCGGACCGGGTGATGTGTTGTTTCCTTGAGCAAGACACTTTATTTCACATTGCTCCAGTTTACTCAGCTGTAGAAATGAGATGATAGGGACTGGGGTCCCTATCATTAAATCACCCAAGACACCTCCAACGAGATATACCTCGGAGGAGGCTTGCTAAACCTGCATAGGTGTGAGCTGTAACAAGAAGAAGAAGAAGTATATATGTGTGTGTCTGTAAGCTTATCTATATTTGTATAGCTACTCATATATATGCATACGTGTGTGCATGCACGTATACACCGTTATTTACTTACATACACTCATATGGTGTTAATACATATATATGGTATGGATACACATATACAGTTTCATTCCTGATGTAATTTGTGGCCTGGGGCAAGTGTCATGAACTCTACTAACCCCATTATTTGCATTCTTACACACACACACACACAAATACACACACACAGATATTTAATGTCATTATACCCTTATATAAATATATGCATGTACATATATATGTACACACACATATACATATATATATATATATATATATATATATATATATATATATATATACATACTTGAAGAAATAACAAACAAAACAAAAGGATGCAAAAACAAAGATACATACACACGCATGCAATCACACACACACACACACACACACACACACACACACACACACACACACACACACACACACACATATATATATATATATATATATATATATATATATATATATATATATATATATATATATATATGAGTGTATGTGTGTGTGTGCGAGTATGTATGCATTTTAAATATATATACATATGTGTGTAATGTCATCTTCATTATACAGATTAGATTACGGCAGTCTGCAATATCCGTGCATCAGTTTGTAGCTAACTAGATGAGGTACCCGGCTTCGCCCGGGTGAACAGTTGATAAGAGAAGACAGGTAGAAGAGAAGACGACTGTATTGGATGCATTGTCTGGTTTACAGTACGACGCGAGACTGTGGTGCGTGTGTGACAAACAAAAAGTAAATAAAACTTCCAGATACACCAGATTCTTTGTTTTATCGTTCGTACATAGTATATGAAGATTTCTAGATGTTTCCACTCATGAACAACCAACATACAACTGTCCATGGGTAAAAACTGATTCTCTCAGATTCAATCCTACAACTTTGAGACCCAGACCCTGAGCTTTATTTATGGTCATAGCAAAACTGGCTCTAACAGGGAACTGAAGTCTTGAGAATTTGAATGGTAGAGTAAGGGATAAGTGGAATTTTTGGAATAAATGCACTTTCGCCTTGATAATTGCCTCCAAGAATAGTGACCTCTAGGAGATGTTTCATCATCCGCCCCACTGTGCCATTGCATAGATGTGGTGGGTCCAGGTTTCTAAAAAGGATGATGGGAGTTCCAATCTTTAGTGTTACTTTGTGTGGAGGAAGTCCAGGAAGTTCCTATTAAGGAACTCTACAGGATAATTAACAGCTTCGTCATCCTTTTCAATCTTGTCAATAGAGACATATGTATGAACTTCCCCTGGGAGCGTATCCAGTAGACATTGGTTGATCTGATATACCATATTATTTTTTGGTGCTAAAATTGCTCGCTCAAACAGCCATGATTCATTGAAATAATTTAAGGCAACATTTGGAAATACTTGATCAATTAGTTCATTTGTTGTATTACAGACATTTCCAAATGGAAGGCTGACTTCTCCATTTTTATCTTGTTGTAGATTTCCATCACCCAGTGTAATTAGCTGTTTTGCAAAAGTATCAATTTCTGCATCATTGTACCACTGCACTTTCATGTTTGTCCTCAAGGGTAATCACTGGACTTGTTGCCATATAGTTGAGGCTTTGAGACAAGTGTTTACAATATCAGCTCCTCTCGTGCCTTTAGAAACGACGGGAGAATCTGTCTTAAGTCTCCAGCAAGCAGCATCGTTACTCCTTCCATGATTTTATTACATCCTGTAACGTCTCTTAAAGAATGGTCCAGAGCCTCAAATAACTTTCTATGTGCCATTGTGGCCTCATCCCATATAATCACGGAGCATTTCTCTAAAAGCTTTGCTTTTGGTGTGTTCTTTTTGATATTGCACGAAGGAGAGTCTTCTTTTGTGACATTCAATAGCAACTTGAACGTTGTGTTTTGACTCCATCAAGTAAGGTAGTAGCAATACCACTTGATGTAACAGCCAAAGCAATTTGCTTTTGCTGCCTTACTTTTGCCAATATGAGATTTATTATGAAGGTTTTATCAGTTCCTCCTGGAGCATCTAAAAAGTAAAGGCCTCCTTCATTCTGGTCGATGCTGGTCAATATTTTTTCATAAACAATTCTTTAATCTTCAATCAGCTTTTCTTCATTTTCATTGACATGTTGTGTAAGCTTGTTGATGTCATAATTTATCTCCTTAATATATCCTGTGCAATAGAGTATGCAACTGTATCCTCAGGTTCTGGTAAACCGCAATCCTTGAGGGACCAGCCAATTTCACTCAGTGTTTTGAAGATGATCCAGTACAATATATGTTCCCACAAGTCTTTCTTATAGCTTTCCCAGAGACTCAAGGGATCTGAAATATTGCCCGTAGTGAGCATTACAGTGAACAGCTGTCGAAGCTTTTTAGGCATTTGTGTGGCAGCTACCTCTTCCAATATTCCCCGTCTTCAAGTAGGCCAAGTAATTTACATGCTTCATCATACGTTGCACAGGGAGTTCCTTGTAAAATTTTCATATTTCAAATGATGTTGGCCCTCTAACAGTGTGAAGGAGTAACATCAAATGGAAACATTCTCTATGTCTAGGATGGACCATGTAAACTCTTCTTATTGCACCACTTGCTTTGAAGTCTTGATAGCCATCCACATCGTTGCCTATCTGTCGTCTGCTCCATTTCTTTTTATTCCATGTGTACAATGCAATCAATTGTGCATTTTCTTCTTTCTGAAAACGGGCAACTGGGGGAGATAGGTGGTGAATTTACATTTTTCTGGAAGGAGAAACATGTTTAAGAAAGGAAAGAATCAAGAGTGGGTTTCGCTATCCGCTCGAGTCTAGCCCACAGACTAACAGAACCTCCTCGTAGGATCAGTGACTGGTTAATAAATTGTCGTCTACACGTCTCGAGTGACAGGCATGTCACTACTATTAGTGTATGTTCGTTTTTTAATGAAAATATTCAACTTTGGGAGGAAATGCTGTTCACTAATACTGTTGGGAGGAAATGCTGTTCACTGTTGCTAGACTCAAAAGTTACGTCTATTTTAGATTTATTGAAGCTATGTATTAATGAGGATAACTTCCCATTGAACATCTGATGGAGTGTTTGCTATGGTAGATAGATACAAAGGTTTCTCTTCTCATCTAATGCCAATCTATGGAAACACTTAAAATCGGCCTTCCCAACTTCCTACTTGGTAGAAGCTGGATATAACCAAGCGATGTAACTTGCGGTTTAAAGATGATAAATTTTTGTTTCAATCAAGGGGTCAAAGATGCCATCGGAGCAAAGAAGGAGGCTTACAAAGTTTGGCTTGGAAATAAACCCTCCTTCTTGCACAAGCAGGCACGAAGAATCGCAGCAGAGACAGTAAAGACGTCCAAAGTTAAGACATAGGAGGACTTTGGGGTTAAGCTGGAATCCGACTTCAGATCAGCAAATAAAGTGTTCTGGCAGACCATCACCAACTTTGTAATAAGAAGTTCTCCTCCACACCTGCTATCAAGAACGCCTCTGGGGTTCTCTTCAACGATGTGTTCTGGAAAGCACGTCTGTGGACTCTGTCCCCACTCCTAGCAATAGGTGGACAACCCTCTAAAGAAGAAGAAGAAGAAGAAGAAGAAGAAGAAGAAGAAGTGGCGGTGGCGGCGGCGGAGGTGGTGGTGGTTAAAGAATTGGTAACCGTTTGTTACTAGTTCGAAAACTGACTTTTTGTGACGGTTATACATCTTATGTAAATACAATTTAATAGAAAAAGAAAAAAATATTTAGTTTGAGAAGAAAGAAGGGAATGTAAAATAAGAAAATATTTTTTTTTTTAATGGAAAAGGAAGGGAAAGGCAAGGGCTCTAGTGTCACAGAAGAATGGGGAAAGGGGTGGAGTGATTCGGTTCTGAGCCTAGGGCGCGGAGAAAGCCGCAAAAGCATTCCCGTAGTCAATGGTCAGCGACACTCGCTGCAAAAGCCATCCCACCTCGCGGAATTCCTTCCTCAGACGATCTGATCTTTCGGAGGAGCTAAACAATACGGGGTCCAAGTACGCCTGAAGTCTCGACGGCGGCCGGTGCGAGGAAATTTATCGTAGTAAGTGTTCATCAAAACATAATTTGCGCACCATATAGTTTTCGGGAAAATGTTATAAGATTTTATTAAAATCCTTTGATACAACTTACTTCTGTTTTTCTTTCATTTCTTTTCATTTTTAATTAATAAAAAAAAACGTTTTCCTTTTTACCCACGCTGTCCATCATTATCAGTAGAGCGTCAGACACCATGCTTTGCAGCATAGAGTTATGGCACTTCACGTTCTGAGTTCAAATCCTGCTGAGGTTAGCTTTGTCTTTCATCTTTACGGAGTCGATAAAATAAAGTACCAGTAATGCACTAGGATAATTGCTGGCCTTGTGCCAAAAGTAGAAACAATTATTAAAAACGTTTGGCACAACTTACATCTGTTTTCCTTTCATTAATTCTCTTTGTCTTCTTTATATAATATATAATTGTTTTCCCCCTTTTTTTATCACACTGGTTCGATTTTATCAAGGCAAAAATAAATGCCCGTCAAAACATAATTTACCCATCAAGAAAATGTTATAAGGTTTTATTAAAACCTATTGGCACAACTTAGCCAAGGTAGTATTAATTGGAATTCTGAGTGCATGTGAAATAAAAAGAAATAAGCAAGGCAAAATAATTTAACAAATAATCCATTCACTAATTTTTAAGCCCGATACGTCGAACTTTCTTTTCTCTTTCCAATATAAAGCGTGGATTTTTAAAATCTGAGCGAAGCGCTGTAGAGTTTGTATCGCAGTCAATTTTATTTACTTTTTCTGCATTTATTTAAAACTTCCAATAAAGTGAATTTTTATGACTACGTTCAACTTAATTTTTTAGTTGCTTTTCATTTTCTTTAACATGACTGAATAAAGGATAAAACTCCTCCCACGGCTTTATTTCATTTTTTCGCACTTCTTCAAAGCATTCCAAATCTACTCCAACCTATTCATTGTAATATTTTTTATACGCGGAAGATTTTTTTTCTGTTTACATCTTCCGTGCATACCCCCCCCCCCCCCAAAAAAAAACACATTACTTTCTGTATATATTGAATGCTTTAAAATCCGTAATATTTTAAAACTGTATTTTAATAAATTTAATTATAAATGATATAGTTTAGTTTTAGGGAAGTTATTTACATGAATTATTTACATGAAGTTATTTACATGAAATTATTTCACTTTCGCAGGGTGGTGGATTGGCAGTATGGGAAGAGGGTCGGACGCCATGCTTTGTAGCATAGTTACGTCCTTTTACAGACTGAGTTCAAATCCCACCGAGGTTAACTTTGCCTTTCATCTTTACGGGGTCGATAAAATAAAGTACCAGTAATGTACTAATAAAATTGCTGGCCTTGTGCCAAATGTAGAAACAATTATTTCACTTTCGCACACATGGTTCGAAAACAAGGGTATTAACTTCTGTTTTCTCTTTCATGAATTTCCCACACATTCGATGTTAAATCTACGCATAAAAGTTGTGCACCGTTTCTCACACCGATTGAATGATTCTAACAATGGTTGTATTTTTTGTAGGTGCGAAGTAAAATACTCTCCAAAATATTCCCTGAATTTTAATTAGTTTATGGTGTAGTAAAAATGATTAAAGGGAGGTAACCAATAACGCCGACTTAAGAAATGCTGCTGCTATTACCATATTAAAGAATAAATGAATGCACACTTGACCATTTAAAACTGTAATTTATTAAATTTTATTATAAAAGATATAATTTAGTTTTGTGGTTATGATTAGGGAAAGCGTTGCAAGTGATAACACAAAAAAAAAAAATTAAACAATTTTATAATTAAATAATTATAAAACTTAAGCCCATTGGGGGAAATGTTCCTGTTGTTATTAATACTATTCTAATTTTTCTTCTACTTCTCTTTTCCTCCGTTTTGTAATAGTAGCAGTTGTTCTTTTTCTTGTACCTCCGAATTTCAGCTAAATTGTGGAGGACAGTGGATAGAGACTGAACTCTTTAGCATATTGGTGGCCTCCCCACAGCTCCGGCGGACAGCATGGCGAAGGCGTTTCCCCGGAGGACGGCAAGGGAGACGCGCTAGAAAAGCCATTCCAGCTCGCGAGGCTCACACCTTGGGCCATATTCAATCAATCCAAGACAATCTTATGATGAGTGGCCAAACCTATCCAACCCAACCTATGCCAGCAAATGATGTTGATGAAATGTTACACACACACATACAATAAACTCCACCCACAAGGGATGGTCAACCTAAGACTATGGTAGACGGGTGTCATACAGTGGGATTGAAGGAGAACTACCTAACCACAGCTGCTACACTTATAATTTGTGACTTTATTAGAATGAATATTCAATCTTAACGCACTCATTTCACCGATACATCTGCAAGTTCAAATAAGCATTTCTCTGATATAACTGTAATTGCTTAAAAATGCAACATTATCTAAATGAAATAGACACAAGAGTATATATAGATAGATAGATATAGATATATTTATTCAGTCATTAAAAAGCATATTTATATATACAATGTAATACAAAATGTAAAGTTTTGTTAATGAATAATTCATTTTAAATGTTCAGGTTGGTTGTTTATAAATTTAGGAGAAATGACTCAATTAATACTTTAAGTTACCATAGTAACAGCTATCACTTTAAGAAAACATTTTTTCCTTGGTTTTTAAAAAATTTTATTCGTATATTTTTCGTGTGTGTTTATTTGCATAATAAACATTTTAAAAAAATTAGGTACAGTAAAAAAAAAAGAAAACATCAGTAGACTTTTTTTTTACTTTTACATCCTCTGGTTGTTTATAATCCTGTATATAAGAGCAGTAACTCAGCCATTTTTTACATTTATTTTCATTTTGGCAAAATAAAGTTCACTGAATTCCTCAGAGCAGTTTTGAAAGTCTGTTAGAGTCTATAAGGAAATATTTTGTTCCATGGTTAGTAGTAAGTATATCATAATGCCAGGCACATAGATCTTGTAAGCTTGAAAAATATTTTTTACTTTAGATCCAAAATTTCCATCAAAGTAATTTTTTGTTTTAATCATCTTTCTTATTTGCTTCTGGTTCAGTCTTCTTCTGAAGAATAGAATATTCTTCTAACAACCTATCATATTCACGTTGAGTTGCTTCAGATTGAGATTTCATGGCTGTCAAATCCATTTGATTTTGTTTCAATTCTCTTTTGGTCTCATCTAATAACACATCCGCTTTTTCCAGTTTCTCTCTGAGAGCCTGAAGACTTTTAGCAGCATCTTCCCTTTCAGAATTTGCCATATTTTCCTCTGGAGGTGCCGATGCATTCATAAATCTATTGGCAGCTTCATTAGCACTCACAGCTTGCTTGTGAGTTGCTTCCAAATCTACCATAAGTTGAGCTTGGGTGTTGATCAATTTGACAAGACGATTCAAGACCATCCAAAGAAACAAAGAAAATCCAGAGATGTAAAAATTACGTTGAGCCCGAAACAGGTTCAAATGTTGATTCTCTCCAGCCCCTGGCATAACTACAGTCATATCCAGTTTGTCGATTGCAATGTTGTATTTATGGAGATGCCAAATTGAGTCAACAAAAGCAACTCCTAAAACCAACATTAATAATCGAATATACAAATATGAATAGGTAGATATCAATGCTATAATTCGGGATTGGAACAATTTCCGCCATGTCAGTGGTGATACGAGAGGTAACAAAAGCAAGAAAATTACTCCTATTTCTGAATATAAGAAGCTAGCAATGATAGTCCAGTGTAAACCCATGATGAAATATGTTTTGTTGTATTTTTTTAAAGTATGAAAGTGAAATTTTTTTAAAGTATGTAAGTAGAATTTCTTGTTTCTAAATGAACTCAGATCCTGTAAATAAATATATATATGTATATAAATAGATGTTAAGTATATAGGTCTGTTATATACATTTTCAAAAAAGAAATGGAAAAGCAGATGTTAAAACAACGATATATGTGTGTGGGCGAATATGTTCATAAATCCACAAAACAAAAGATGAAATATATTTTGCAAGTCAAAATACAAAATAAAAAAAGCTGCAGCCCTTTGGCAGGAACAAAGGAGTAAAATATTGTGCATAGCATGCAGTGCTAAAGGAATATATCATCATCATCATCATCATTTTACGTCCGCTTTTCCCTGCTTGCAAGGGTGGGATGGGTCTTATACAGCACAGTATCTCTCCACTCGTCACGGTCCTTCGTCATCTCCAGCGATCTGAGGTCTTTTCTCACCACCTCCACCCATATTTTTCGTGGTCTACTTCTACCACTTGGCACTTCTTCACCCATCGGTCATCCTCCATGCGCATCACATGTCCATACCACCTCAGTCTCCTCTCTCGCACACTACATTCTATCCCTCTCGGACAGTTTCTCTCTCAACACATTTATGCTGGGTCATTCACGCACATTGATATTGCACATCCAACGGAGCATGCTTACCTCATTTCTCTCCAGCCGTCGCATATCCTCTGCAGTTGCTACCCATGTCTCACTACCATGCAGCATCGCGCTCCTCACACAGGCATCATATAACCGGCCTTCGTCAGCAAGAGGAAGTAGCTCCCTAAACTTCTTCCAACCCGTCCTTATTCTAGATACTATGGCCTCGGAACACCCACCTCCCATGCTAATCTGATCTCCTAGGTACCGGAAGCTATCCACCACTTCTATAGCACCCGCCTGCATTTGAAAAATGTGTCTATCAATGCGACTTCTACTGTCTAATTTCCCTGTACATCTACTGCATACGTATTTCTCCCTACCTGTTCGTTTGCCTGCTATCCCGCTACATCTCTTGTGTACCCAGGATCTGCATTGTGTGCATTTTATAGAATTTATGCCAGTTCCTTTTCTGCATATTGATCATGGCCATTTTCCTGACGGAATCAGAGTTTTGTCCTCTTTTCTACTCAACATTTTTGTCTTAGCTAGGTTCACTCTCAGTCCTCTTGCTTCCAACTGCTGTTTCCATAACCAGAATTTATTCTCTAGATCCTCTACTGATTCTGCTATAAGAACCAGATCATCAGCATAGAGAAGTTCCCATGGACAGCCAGTCTTAAACTCCTCTGTTATGGTTTGGAGGACTATAATGAACAAGAGCGGGCTGAGGACCGAACCTTGATGTACTCCTACTTGTATCTGGAATTCCTCACTAAACTCCATTCCTACTCTGACTTTACTGACAGTACCTCTGTACAAAGTTTGCAGTCCTCACAAGCCATTCCTCAACACCTAGCTTCCTTAGGGACCACCAGATGACAGATCGGGGTACCCTATCAAAGGCCTTCTCTAGGTCAACAAAGGCTAAGTATAGTGGCTTATTTTTCTCTAAGAACCTCTCTTGTAATTGTCTCACCAAAAAGAGGGCATCTGTTGTACTCTTCCCAGGCACAAAACCAAACTTCATCTCATCTAGTTTGACCCTTTCTCTAATTAGTTGTGCTAATATCCTTTCTGCCACTTTCATAACCTGATCCATCAGTTTTATACCCCTATAATTCCTCCTCTCCAGAGCATCCTCTTTACCTTTGTAGCAATTTATGAGAATACTGCTGCACCAGTCTTTGGGTATGACACCACCATATATAGCCTGATTGATGATGCGTGCAACCAGTTTAGTGCCTACGTCCCCTGATGTCTTCAGCAACTATCCCCGATGGTCCAGCAGCCTTACCATTTTTCATTTCCTTAATCGCCTCTTGGACCCTATATTCGTCAATCTCAATAGCTGGTCCCTCTGTCGAATCTACTGAGAGTAATTTCTCTATCTCCCATTCGTTCACCACATTCATCAGTCTCTCATAATGACATTTCGAGGCCTCCTTTTTCTGATCATTAGTGACACTAAGTTCACCGGCATCATTCTGGACACACTTATCTCCAACATCCTGATTTGCATTGACACACTGCCTTGCAATGTGGAACACCGCACGCCTCTGATCTTCCCATCGCAGAACATTGGCAAACCTCCTACTATGTATTGCCAAAATTAGCATTTATCTCACAGGAAAGCTACATCTTTAGAAGTATGAAGGCTTAAAATATAGTATTTTATCACAACAGTAAAATGTCCTTTTCTTCTTCTTCTCCCACTTATCCTGTGAGGGTCATGGGGGAAGAGTCTTCAAAAACTCCTTTGAGCAGGTCCTGTCAGAAGCAAGTCTCCAGCTGGATCCTCAAGGGAGACCAGCCAAGCTCATAGATGTTATCCAGCCATCTTGCTTGGGGTCTACTGCCAGTTGGTTTTGCCGTAAAATCTGTCCAGCGAATCTTTCTTGACATTCTAACCACATGCCCATAGTATCAGAGCTGTGATCTCTCAATTTAGAGAAATAGCGGCTCTACTTGGAGTGACTCTCTGATCTCCGAGCTATGCACTCTATCGAGTAACATTACTCCATAGACCCTTTGGAGGAACCCCATTTTGGCTGTTTGTATTCATGATCGTATTTTTTCGGTTATTGCCTAAGATTCATGACCATAGGTAAGGGTTAGCATGAATACTGAATTGAAGATAGCATGTTTGGCTTTTGCACCTACTTTGATTACACAAGCTGGTGCATTACTGCACCAGTTCCTGTAATTCTTGCACTTAAGGCTAAATGAATATGGCTCCAAGATACTTGAACTTCTCCACCTGCTTCAATGGAACTCCATTCATATGTAGAGTGCATTGTGCAGACTTCCTTGAGAGGACGAGTGTCTCAGTTTTCGCAGCACTGATTTTCATACCAGCCATGCAGCATTCGGCATCAAACCTATCAAGTGCAATTTGGAGATCACCTTCTGTTGAGTTAAGAAACACCATGTCGTCTGCAAACTCCAACCAACTGATTTTCATCATCATCACCGTTTTACATCCGTTCTTCCACGCTAGCATGGGTTAGACGGGTTGTCCTGATGGGAGCAGTGTCCGGTCGGCTGACCTTGTCTTGCTCATACGGGAACTGATTCTACAGCTGGATGCCCTTCCTAACACCAACCTCATTTACAGTGAGTGTTGGGTGCTTTTTTTCCATGGCGCCTACATGTCCACTTTTACAGTGTGGGCTGGGTGCTTGTTTGCTGACACCTCCACGACCACTTTGCAGTGGAATGACAGGGGCCCCAGTCCGATGATCTCATTTCTACAGCTGAGTAAACACCTGTAAAATTTCACTAGGATAAATATTAACTCTTTCTAGCAGAGATAACGGACATTAAATGATGAATGAAGCTGCAATAAAAGTTAGTTTGCAGAGCTATTTCCTGTATTCTCTAAAAAAAACAATTAAGCAAATACCCAAGTCTACTATCCAAAGCTATCAGTACTGAAAGCTTGGGCTTTGTCTCTCTCTAAGCCTTAATCATATGTTGGACTAAAAAATATGAGCTGAGACATTTGTCAATTTTATAGTGTTTCTACTTCTTAGAGAATTCAGTTATTCATACCCTATGGTGTCTAAATTCAGTTAAATTGACTGAGCCATATAGCCAACCTCTTAGATCATTATTGAGTATTCTAATGATTCAGCCATCTGCAATCTAACTAAATAGAGAAGGTTATTTTGCTTATCTTGTAATGACTAGTATAGCTTCATTCAATGAGCAAATAGGTTTATACATGGTTGTGTGGTTATGACAAAGTGCAAGTATGGCTATATGATTAAGAATGGACACAAAAATAGATGTATGTCCAAGAGTGGACACAGGCATGACTGTGTTAAGGGTGGGTATGGACAGGACTGTGTTAAGGATGGTGTAGGTATGACTGTGTGATCCAGGAGTCTGCTTCCCAATTATGTGGTTTCAAATTCAATCCCTAAGCATATGTCTATATCATACCCAGAGATTAACCAAAATCTTTTGAATTAAAATTTTGTAGATAGAAACTATCTGGAACCCTTATCAGGACTGTTTCTGTTGTTAGGTGGCAGATTTAATCTGTAGTCAAATTTAGCAGCACCACTTGGCATTTGTGTGTATTTATTAAAGTTCACACTCTTGTTCATGCCAGGTACTCAATTTGAGAATAATTTCCTCCTATGCTTTCAAAAACGTCATAAGGGCTACTTTCTTTACCATGAACGAAACATCAAAAAATTTAAAATGATAATAGTGGAAAGTTTCTAAGTGAAATAAGCAAGAATTCGATGAGTTACAGTTGGTTGAGGGAAGATATAAATTTAACATCACCATTATCATCATTTAATATTCATTTTCCCTATTATCCTGTTTCCAACACCAAGCAAATGTAGATACTCAAAATATTTAACTGTCATTAGCTCAGTTCATTTAGATGTAAATATATATCACTAAGAATTAAGAGGCCATAAGTAGAAGTATTGAAAGTACCATGTAATGAGTTTCTCAGAACGCAGTGATAAATTCAAATATTTCCACAGGAATATCATGGAAATGGATAGATTCTTGTAATGTGACAAACTAGAGAAAAAATATTTTTCAGTTTATATATTGTCATGCATTCTCTAAACAATGAAGTTGCTAGTTATAGGTTCCCAACAGGCTAATAACTGATTCATAAGATTACCAATGGTAAATGACAAGTAAGGCAATGTCTGTTTCTCAGATGGAATACAAGGAATTTTCATCCAAACAGTTTATCATTTTTCTTGTTAATCTTAGCATCTTTAACTGAAATATATACACATATATAGTCTATGGTCCAAAGTGATAGGAAGGACATCCACTTGTAAAAACTACACAAAGAAGAAAGGAACAAACAAATGTAAGTAGAAAGGATGTGCTAAGCTTCATGAATACAAATTCTAGAGCTGGCAGCAAAATAAAATGAACCTAGTTTTAGCAATGAAGTGTTTAATGAAAAGAAGTCATTTGTAAAAGCTCTTCTAAAAAAATGATAAACACAGGACAATAGAGTTAACCTCTTTTGTTCTACTGTTGTGTGCATCTGATGAATGACTGTGATGAGAATAGCCATATTCCAAGGACCCAAGTCAGACTGGAATAGACATTGAATGATGAAGATATGATGACACATATAAATAACCTTTCAATAGACAAAGTTCCATGCAATGGAATCAAACTTGGAAATATGTGGTGTCAAAGCAAACTTCTTACACACCTTGCCATATAATTTTCAGCTGGCACCCTTATGATTTAGGTATTTACAAGGCATTGTAATCTCAAACATTTTATTAGATATATTTCTGTAACTACTTAAAAATGGTTTTGCAACATTATCTAAATGAAGTAGACACAAGAGTATATATATATATATATACATATATAGATAGATATAGATATATTTATTCAGTCATTAAATAGCATATTTATATATACAATGTAATACAAAATGTAAAGTTTTGTTAATGAATAATTCATTTTAGAGGGAGGGCATCAAGGACATTTTAAATGTTCAGGTTGGTTGTTTATAAATTTAGGAGAAATGGATCAATTAATACTCTAAGTTACCATAGTAACAGCTATCAATTTAAGAAAACAGATATTCAATAATTTCTTTTATTCTTTTACATCCTCTATATAATCTTGTATATAAGAGCAGTAACTCAGCCATTTTTTACATTTATTTTCATTTTGGCAAAATAAAGTTCACTGAATTCCTCAGAGCAGTTTTGAAAGTCTGTTAGAGTCTATAAGGAAATATTTTGTTCCATGGTTAGTAGTAAGTATATCATAATGCCAGGCACATAGATCTTGTAAGCTTGAAAAATATTTTTTACTTTAGATCCAAAATTTCCATCAAAGTAATTTTTTGTTTTAATCATCTTTCTTATTTGCTTCTGGTTCAGTCTTCTTCTGAAGAATAGAATATTCTTCTAACAACCTATCATATTCACGTTGAGTTGCTTCAGATTGAGATTTCATGGCTGTCAAATCCATTTGATTTTGTTTCAATTCTCTTTTGGTCTCATCTAATAACACATCCGCTTTTTCCAGTTTCTCTCTGAGAGCCTGAAGACTTTTAGCAGCATCTTCCCTTTCAGAATTTGCCATATTTTCCTCTGGAGGTGCCGATGCATTCATAAATCTATTGGCAGCTTCATTAGCACTCACAGCTTGCTTGTGAGTTGCTTCCAAATCTACCATAAGTTGAGCTTGGGTGTTGATCAATTTGACAAGACGATTCAAGACCATCCAAAGAAACAAAGAAAATCCAGAGATGTAAAAATTACGTTGAGCCCGAAACAGGTTCAAATGTTGATTCTGTCCAGCCCCTGGCATAACTACAGTCATATCATCCAGTTTGTCGATTGCAATGTTGTATTTACGGAGATGCCAAATTGAGTCAACGAAAGCAACACCCAAAGCCAACATTAATAATCGAATATACAAATTTGAATAGGTAGATATCAATGCTATAATGCGAGACTTAAACAATTTCCGCCATGTCAGTGGTGATATGAAGGGTAACAGAAATAAGAAAACTACTCCTATTTCAAAATATAAGAAACAAGCAATTATAGTCCATTGCAAACCCATGTTGAAAATATGAGTTTGACGTGAAAGATGTGGTTGATGATGCAGTCCTAGAACCTCTGGCTTCTAAATGGACTCAGTTCCTGTAAGTATATTTATATTCATTTCAATATATATATATATATATATATATATATATAGATGTTAAATATTTAGGATTGTAATAGATTTCATTCAAACATTTTCAAACAACAAAGAAAAATGTACTATTTCTAAATTGAGTTTATTTTTTTGGTATATATTTATATATTTATATACTATCATATGTGTGTATAGATTTCACATCAAAGGTCATTATTTTAGCTATATCAAATTGGAGAGGGTGTCCATTATATATTTTAAAATGGAATATAATACTTATTATTATTACAGTTCAAAACAAAAATTAACAATCAAAGTGCTTTTCCCTAGCTTGGCATGTAGACCAATTAGGGAAGAACACATTCGTTTTTGTTTTACATTCGAAGAGGGTAGTAGCCCTGAAATATCACGTTGAAATATACTGAGTAAAACATTATTTTTTGTTTTATTTGTCATCCTTTGCCCTTTATATATATATTTCTACTGCATTGTACCAGCTTTCTGAAACTTATCAGTCGTTTATTACATATCTCACATGCTTCATAACTATACTACTTTATTAATAAAAAGAAATACTTCAACAAAGGTGCCATAGATATAATTAATCTGGTTTGAAATTTTTGTAAAAGAATAAAATGTTCTAAGTGGATAGGAAGGGATTATTTCATTTTTCAAATTGAGAAGGATAATTTTTGAAGTAACTATTTCTAAAGCTTCAATTAGACAAAACTTGCATTTAGTTCTACCCCTTACTAAGGTTTTGCAGAATTAATAAGTTTTTTTTCGTTTTATTATTTGTACCAGCTTTTTAAAATTTATCAGTCATTTATTACACACATATATATATATGTATGTGTGTATGTATGTAAACTATATTTTTAGAACTGTTGAGCAGTAGGAAGTTTTTGAATTAGTCAAAAACGTTGAAGCTAATAACTTTCTATGAAAAATAGTTTAATGAGTTGGGCACTGAACAAATGTTCTCTCTAATGTCTTTGATTCATTTAGTTATTTTTTCCAGAGACTGATTTTCTTCAAAATATCTTGTTCTTTTTCTGTTTATATATCTTTAGCTGTTGCCATCTCCATCAGTAAATAGTTTTCCTTACATAACTAACAAATAAGCTACTCTCAAACTAGCTTTAGCTACAGCTTCATTATCAACATTTATGCAAAAGAAAATCTACTGTCATATAAAAATAATATTTCAGGCCTTCATATTTTATGTAATGTAGCTTGATTTGCCATGTATATGTAGCTCAATATAAATTTAGTATATGTTATAAATATTTGAAATTCCACTGATATATATAGATATATACACACACACACACACCCATAATATCCAATGGAACCATCCAGCCCAGACTGTAAAGTGGTTGTGTAGGTGTCGTGACAAAAAGCACCCATCACACACTGTAAATGTGGTTGGCATTAGGAATGGCATCCAGCTGTAGAAACCAAGCCAAAAGCAGTTCTGTATGACCAAGTGACCAAGGCATAGTTACCAGACCTGACATTTCTTACAACATGACAACTTGTCTAACCCATGCTAGTATGGAAAAATGGACGTTAAACGGTGATGGTATATATATATATATATATATATATATATATATAGATATATTTATATCTGGAATTTATATCTATACTATAATAAAGGGAGGAGTGCGAGACAGGATCCGTTTTATATTTTTTAATTGTTAGTAAAACAAGTTGGATTACTTTGAATAAATAATGAATGAATATTACATCATTTATGTACTAAATTTCGTACCTATTGATTTAACATAAATATTCTTATATATAATGATTTCTTATTTTAAGATTCACTTCTTTTAAAATTTGCAAATGTCAATACTTCCGGTTTTGATATAACGTACGCTATATCACATATCGCTTATATAAACGTTCATATATTTGCATCGTTATATCATAACGTTTATATTTCTGTCGCTAATTTTCTCCTTTTTCGTTTTCATTACGTTTCACCGTAATGCAGTTAATATATAATATCGTCTTTTTTTAAATATATCATGGATTACTTTACTGATTACAGAAGGCAGTGTAACACAGTCTCTCTTTAATTTCTGTGCATATTCTGAATTACGATTTTATTTTATGTATTATATCTACATGCATATATATTTGCGTATAATATCAATATGCACACTACACATGCTAGCAGAAAACCACATAAAGGGTGGTTTTTCTGCTAGTATATTTAATTAGAAAGTTAGTAGCTTGAACGTTTTATGACTATGAAAAATAGTCTAGTGAGCTAGGCACATGGGTGTAGAGAATGCTTGTGGTTAGTATGTTTGGATCTATTAGGGCTCCTCCTTTAAGCTTATGTTGTATTATGGATTGTCTTAGACTTAAATCATAATTTACTTACTCTAATACACTCTGTTATGTTACATATGCAATTTTAGTATTTAGATGTCACAACTTGAGACCAGCGAAGGAGAATACCAGGATAAAGAAATGAGAAAAATCTAGTTGATTACTGGATATGGGACGATTTACTGGATATGGGACTCTGAACTCAGCAACCCAATGTAAAACTTTTTCCCATCCAGAGACACCCAACCTAGGATAGCAGTCAATGAACCCATCAATCAACTTAACAGAAGCATGACCATGAAAAGCTCTAGGTGTACACACAGATAGCAGATTCAACCAATAAGCATATAGGGATCACAACTAGAAGGCTTGATAGACAAAAGATGTCTCTGGTTGAGACATTAACAACCTTATTTATTTTCTTTTATAGATTTTCATGCAACTGTCTGATGATGCCATGCCAGCTATTGTTGTAATTGCATAACTACAATGTACTGGCAGAAATGTGCATAACAAATATAATTATGTAATTACACAAAACTGTCTTAACATTTGTGTGTGTATATATATATACACATACATATACATGTGATAAGCTTTCATAGTTTCTGCCTACCAAATTTCACAACTGACATTGATCTACTTGAGGCTATAGTGGAAGACACTTGCCCAGTGTGCCATGCAATAAGACTAAACCAGAAACCTTGTGGTAGTGAAGCAAACTTCTTAACCACACAGTCATGCCTATAAAACACAAGATTTCCAGTACATTTCTCTGGCCCTGGATGAACCAACATATGTCTGTCATTATTGCTATTTAGAAGTGATAGAAGAACGAGTTTCCATAGTTTTCTGATTAATAACATAATTAAATAGTTAATTTGAAGTTTGAATAATCCAGAATGTGCAATACATTCTATAACAAAATGCAATGTCAAAAGTGAACATGCCAAGAAATTAATCCACTTTTTTGTACAGTATTTTACTTGAATTTTTTAAATAAATTTATGAGAAACAAAATTGATGATCTGAAGATTGAGATTTCAATTCTCATGTGTGGACAAAAATCTGTTTCACTACATTATTCATCAGTAGATACTTTCTGGAAAACAGATATATCATGTGTAACAAACAGAACCAGTTGTATCAAATGTGAATTTAATTTGATGGCATTTAAGTAGAGGACTCTTCTATCTGATCACGTGCATAACAACTTCCCCAGTGTTGGTGCCATGATAAAATGTACCTAATACACTCAGTAAAGTGGTTGGCATTAGGAAGGGCTATTTACCGTGTATCAGACTTTGACAACCCATTTAACACATGCCACAAGTAAAGCTGGCGTAAATGATGAGGATGATGATGCTCTCAATCATTGTCACTTTCTAGAACTTTTGAAAAGAAAATAGAAATTGATTATAGCAATTTACTGTACAACACTGCTGTTAACATGGATCTGTAGTAGTGAAATTATCTTATGATATTTTGTTTTAACTTCAGAGAGAGATTAACAATTTTTTTAAATGAAAAACATAACCAAGAAGCAAATTCACCATTTCCTTTTGAATCCATTCAAAACATTTGCACTAGTATGAAGCGACAGATTCAACAGTTTTTGTGGGTTTTTTTAGATCTTGATGAAGAAGTGAAAGTTTTTAAAATCTTTCAAAATCAATTGAACTGATCAATGAACTTCCATCAGAATTGGCCTGTAGCCAAATGACAATTTAACTCAAATACCAAATCGTTTGAAACTATGTGATGGAACTGTTTGTTTCAAAATGTTTATATTTATCTAAAAAAATACTTCCATCATAATTTTATGTAAGAATCTTTAAGTTATGATCCAAACACTAGCATAATAAGGAAAAAAAATATTTTTATTATTATTTATTAAACTGCCCACCTATGTGACATGCACCACACATTCAAAATCACTATATTAATAGATACATAAGAGGAAAGCTTAAACCTTTCAATATCAAACCACCTATTACTGTCCTTAGTGTTATAATACAAAACTATTTTAATCTATTTATCTATCTAAAAACATTCCATTTTAATTTTATGTAAGAACCTTTCATAAGTTATGCTCCAAACACCAGTTTATTATAGAGGAAATTAATTTTATTACTAAATCCTCCAAATTATTTTCAAAGTGATTTCAAAATCATAGGTAGTACCTGCCTTTCATGGTTTTGATTTTGACCCCATAATGAGTTTAAAACCTGTCATGGGACCCTGAGCCTTCAAGATTTCTATAGCAGGGACGAAATGACTTTAGTTATCACCAACAGTTTGATCAAATCATCATCATCATCATCATCATCATCATCATCGGGTTTAGCGTCCGTGTTCCACGCTTGCATGGGTTTGGACGGGGGTTTTCCCACTTGAGGCAAGAGTGGTTGTCTTGCTCGCATAGGACTGTCTGGCGGGTTTTCTACAGTTGGATGCCCTTCCTAGCACCAACCACATTTACAGTGTGGGGCTGGGAGGTTTTTACCGTGTTGCCTACACGGCCACATTACAGCGTGGACTGTCTGGCGGGTTTTCTACAGCTGGATGCCCTTCCTAGCACCAACCACATTTACAGTGTGGGGCTGGGAGGTTTTTACCGTGTTGCCTACACGGCCACATTTACACCGTGGACTGTGTGTTTTTTGTCGTGACACCTACACGATCTCATTTGTTTCGGCCTGGATGTTGTGGGACCAACATAACTTTACATTGAAAGAGGCGGTGTGGATGGGGTGGAGGTGGTGAACTGACACAATCTATAGGACCAGTTGGGTCTAAATGTTCATTGTTCCTTTTTTATATTTTAGTTTTCTTAATGATTTTAATTCAAATGGTAACTAGGAATACAAATACAAATGTATTAATATATTTCGTTTGAATTTGATGTGTCAAAATATTACATTTTAAGCCTTAAAAAATAAATGTAGTAGGGAAAAAAATGGAAGAATAAGTAACAATTTATTTAAAAACTATAAAAAAGGGTAATTTATTTAAAACAGTGGAAAATTCTATCTATAAAGATTAAAAAAGAAAAGGAAAAAAAAACCCACTGAAAACACTTAAATCCTCATTTAAACCTTTTTTTTTTGCAAGTCAGAAGTGTGATTTTTTTTCTGTGATTTTATTTCCATTCATGGAATAAAATTTCAAATTTTCAGCAAGTTAAACTGTCCAGTACTAATGTTAAGGATATTTTGTTTTACCATCATCATTGTTTAACGTCTATTTTCCATGCTTGCATGGGTTAGATGGGTTGTCACATTATGAAACAAGTCAGGTCAGTTGACCATGTCTTGCTCATATAGATCTGTGGATGCCCTTCCTAATGCCAAACGTTACAGCATGAACTGGATACTTTTTTGTCATGGTAGGTTCCAGCACAACCACCTACAGGGTGGACTGGGTGCTTTTTATTGTCAAAATTGACAACCATTTCAATGTCACTATTCTGTAAAGGACTCAATACACCACGTTGCACAAATATTGTGGCATTAGTAGAAAAATTTTGCATGGCAGAACATGACTGTTTTCGGACTTCTAGAATGAGGGAGCTCATCTTAAAAATTCAGTGGAAGCTGAGAATATTTTGAAGTGTGACAGATATTCACAGGATCTTGACTGATGTACCCTCTATCTATAGATCTTGATTGTACTAATTCACTGTTGCTTCTTTTCAGAACTGGCACTTAGGTATTTAGTCCTAGAGTAGCTCTACAATGAATGTTCCCTTCTACCAGTTATGTGCCCCATTGTCCTAAATAAAATATTTTCAACTTCAGTTTGGCAAACTGACAAATCTAAAATTTGACACTTCTTGCTCTGATCACATTAAGAAAACAAAGCTTGCATTCTCCACTAGTCTACCCTCAACCATACCAAATCCTGAGACAGGTTATAACACTGTATGACTCTCTCCAGTGCTATGTAGCAAACATGTTTAGTGATTAATTTATTGGTAACAGGAAATCATTCATCATCATCATGTAACATATATTTTTCCATACTTGCATGGGTTAGATGGGTTGTCACGTTACGAGACAAGCCAGGTTGGGTGACCACATCTTGTGCATACAGATCTGTATTTTGGCTTGGTTTCAATAGCTGGATGCCTTACCTAATGGCAACCACGTTAGTGTGGACTGAATGCTTTTTTATCATGACATCAAAAGAACCATCTAACAGGGATGACTGGTAGCTTTTTCATTGTGTCCCCAACATGACTACCTTACAGGGTGAACTGAGCACTTTTTGTCATGTCACTAGCTTGACTACCTTCTACCTTACAGGTTGAACTGGTTGCTTTGTTTCTTGCGTCACCAATTTAATTTATAAAACTCTGAATCTTAAAAGTTTGTTAATGGCAGCATCAGCCATGCTTCTTTTCTTTCCTATATACCAATCAGCTCTTTCACAACAGATTGTTTGCATTCAGTCGGGAACTCCTTTCACATATAATTGATTTCCTTGCTATTCCTGGCCTGGCCATTTTATATACCTAAAGCAAAACATCCCATGTTTTCATTATTGAAGTTGTTAGTAGTTGAACACTAAATAAAACAGATACAGAGTGATATGCATTCAGGCATGACCAGTCTTGTTGGTGGAGCATGTCTAGACCTACATTATCTAATGTATTATTTTTTCAAGATGGTAGTGTATGATTTATATTTTCTTTCATCGACTTTCTTAATGCACTTATGTTGATGGAATTAAAAAAAAAACTCATAAAATTGTCATTGTCATTGTATTTCCCGTAGGAAAACTGACATCATCCTGATTGATTGTCATCATAAAATTGGAATACAAGGTGAAAAAATTCAAAAAATTCCGAGTTTATGTTTAGCCTACTTGCAAACACAAATCAATGGTATTTAATAATGAAAACATTAGCAAACGGAACTATATACAATAATTGTTTCTACGTTAGGCACAAGGCCAGCAATTACCTAGTGCAATAATGACAGTATAAAAATGATTAATAAAAAAAAATATTTAATCAAAATAATCGTAATCTCAGCAACATTTCATTTAAACATAAGCAACTCTTTAAGTTATAAGGAAACAACACCGGGTGCGTGGGACGGTTATTTTTGTTAAATAATAATAATTATTTCTATATTGACCCCAATAACGATTTGTACTTTAGGCACAAGGTCAGTAATTTGATGATGTGGGTAAAACGATAATACCAAATCCAGTTCTTGACTGGTACTTTATTTTATACACATCGGCGGAGATAATAATAAATGATGTTCTAATTTTTAATGTTTAGCTTCAGATCAACACTAACCGAGTAGACCTAGTATAATGATAATAATAGTTCTGAGAAACGAAAAAGTTATCTATTACGTAGTAAAAACTAATATTCGATAACCGGCTAGAAACAGTAGCCATATCACCCTCAAATCATACCCTTCTGCAAATGATTGTGAATGGGGAATGCAATTTTATCTAAATTTTACATATCTTTTTAACACCAAACATGTTTATATAGTGAGGTGGAGATGTCATGGTGGGGCCCTGAACAGAAAAAAATAATTAAAATATAGGCACATTGGTATTATGAGATAGTCACGTCTGGAAATACCTTTGATTATAAGCTCTGCTCGAACAATGTGGATTGGGAACAGATAAACACTAACTTAATATAAATAATCATACACATATACATGGAGTTAATTTTTTTTCTTTTCGAACAAAATCTAAATTTTACAAAGACATGAAAACATTACAATACACATTAGTAATGAACATCTTTTTTCTGACATAAAGAAAGAAGAAAAATTTAAAATTATAATAAAATAAAATATGCAGACTTCTGAGGTAAAGCATAGGTAAGTGTATAATTACGTGTGTATATATTAAGATTATAGAAAGCAAGTAATTCTCTGCTTTTCTCAGCAATGATGGCGCCGCAAGTCAGCCTCGTTTTCGTTTCTTTCTGTTAAAACAATCGATATGCAAACCTTGATCTTCTGTTCTCAGTCTCACTCCCAAACAGCGCATGTATTGGTTAATATAAACCAACGATGAAACTTTACGTGGTCCTAAATATATATTCTATTTCAAGCTTTGAGAAAATCTCGGAAAATTGATCCTAGAATAAGAATAGGAAATATATCACTAGATTAATTGCGAATATACACGTCAAAATTTTGGTAAGGATGGTTAGTTTGTTAAGTTTGGGGTTAAAGTTCATTAAAAGTAAAGTTCGTTAGGTTAAAGGTTAAAAGAGTTATTAATCATTTTGCTAAAAAAAATCAATTGTGGACCAGTAGAATCTTATTTTGTGCATTGTATTAGATTATTTGACAGAATCGTTGGAGTGTCGGGCAAAATGTTTTATGGTAATTAGTTGCAGCTCTCCACGTCATGAGTTCAAATCCCGCTGAGGTCAACTTTGCCTTTCATCCTTCTCATAAAATAAAGTGCCTGTCAAGTACTTGGTCGATTTAATTGGCTTCCCCATCAATAAAATCGCAGGCATTGGGCTTAAATCAGAAACAATTATGTGGATTGAGAGTATTGATAGAGCGTTGAATAACTTGCTTGGTGACATATAGTTACGTCCCTTTATGTTCTTAGTTCAAATCCCGCTGAGGTTAACTTTGCCTTTCATCCTTACAGGATCGATAAAATAAACACTAACAATTGCCAAACTCACCAAATGAAAGCCTAAAGTAAGAAAATATCAATTTCACAAGACTGACTTGGCTAAGTTTACTAATTATTTAGAAGCTGAACTACAAACAAATACCCCACAACAAATTTTACAATATCCAATCAGCTACACAACTAAAAAATAAATCTACAAAATAAAGATACAATCACTGAGAAAGTACCTTAAACGTATATAAATAACAATAATAAAGATAATGACTACAATAAGGCATGGTGGAGCTAATAATTAAAACAACTAAGAATAGAAATGACCTAATCATTAAAAAAGTGGAAATACCATCCAACAGATTCCAATTATGAAAATTATAAAGGGTTAAAGAAAAAGTTTAAAAGGCAAATAAAACAAGCCAAAAAAGATTTCTGGTCTAGCAAAGCTAACCTGGAGTCCATGGGTGATATATGAAACATGTACAACTCAATGATCAAACCCAAATCGCCCTAAGAAAATCAAGAGCTATTAATACATGATTAATAGTGAGGTAATCTCAGACACTTCCAAACTTTCATTGCTATTTGCAAAATCATTTTTCGACAACGTTTTGTTTACAGAATCCACTCCAAATGTTGACTTCCCACATATTATTGAACAAGAGCTACTAGCAGTTAAGGATGAGATAAAAGAGGAAATGGCCACAGGTTCAGATGGAATATCTAATTTAATCATAAATGAAACTAATTTAATAGTATAATTAAATTTCAACATCATCCAGATATATGAAAATTTACCCATACACTAGTAATACCTAAACCGAATAAAGACAACTATCACTCTGCCAGATCATATCATCCATTAGGTCTATCTTGTATCTAAAATACAAGAAAAAACTATAGGTAATAGATTATCTTACTTAGGAGATACAATGAACATTTTCCCCAAATCTCAGCTTGGATTTGAGAGAATAGAAACACTGAGAATTGTGTACATGAAATAATCACATTCATCAGAAACTCAAAACTCTTGGAAAAATCTAGCTTATGATAATGTAGAATATGTCACTCTAGTTAAAAAAATACATTCATTTAAAATTCCCATCTATCTTTGCAACTGGGCTGAAAGCTTTTTCTCTAATTATAGTACAAATCTGATTTTTGGAAACAAGAAAAGCGAAATTATTTACCTTCTAAAGTGCCTCCCACAGGGTTTTCAAGTCTCATCCATTCTCTTTCTATATCACACAATGGACTTGTTTACATCTCTAAATAAAATTGTGGAAGTATCAGGTTTTGCAGATGATATCAACTTATACACTTCATCTAGTATCATCAACAACAACAAAACCAAATTATGCACAGCCCTATCAACTGCAACTGAATGGGCAAAAGAAAATGGCCAACAATTTGGTCCCTCTAAGACACAATTGATTCATTTCCATAATCCTGAACCTATTAATTATAATTATCAATTGATGAAATATATTTAATGAATCAACTATTGATACCGCAAAAATTCATAAAAACCTTGGTATTTGGTTACAATCTGATTTGAAATGGGACTCTCATCTCAAGAACTCACTGAAACCCCCCCCCCCCTCAACATGGCATGTAATTAATTAAAGTTATTTCAAAGAAATTACACTACCTAAAATATAAATACTTGAGATTATATAATAAGGGTCATCAACACTCAATTTTTGTATGGTAGCTGGGTTTGAGGGGACACAAGCACTAGCTATCTTCAAGCTATCAATAGATTTTGTACCTAAATTGGTAAAACTATATTGGGATGCCTAAGATCTACTCCCAAGAGAGCTATTTTTCACTAAGCAAGGTTAACCCCCTACTCATCTGTTGATAGAAGGGTCTAGGGAATGTAAACTTCTAACTGCTTAGTTTAAATGCAAAAGAAAACAACATGCCATTTGGCTTCCTCCAATAAAAATAGTTTAAAATAACAATTCATCATCATCATCATCATTTAACTTCTATCTTCCACGCTAGCGTGGGTTTAGACGGGAATTGTCCCACTTGAGGCAAGTTTGGTTGTCTTGCTTGTGTAGGACTGTCTGGCAGGTTTTCTACGGCTGGATGCCCTTCCTTACACCAACCACATTACAGCGTGGACTGTGTGTTTTTTTTGTCGTGACACCTATACAACCTCATTTATTTAGGACTCGATGTTGTGGTACCAACATAACTTTACAGTGAAAAGGGTGATGTAGATGGGGGTGGGGGGATGGGGTGTATTTTGGTTAAGAGGTGCCTACTGACTGTAGGTTTCGCTTTGTACTTAGGCAAGGCAGGTCTTCTGTATTACTGTGTGGCGCCAAAGGTCTTGGTCCAGTGACATTGTCTTGGAGAGGTGTAAGTGTGTAAGGTCGGAATTTATCAAATCGTCCCAGGTTTTTCTGGGTCTGCCTACTCTGTAGCTACCGTCTATTTTGATCGCCCTGCATTTTTTTATACGTCCCGTTCTAACTCTAGCTACTGTATTTTCAATGCAACCTCCACCACTGCTGATTGTGTCACCCAGGTAACGGAAGGTGTCCACTATTTCTATAGAACCATCTGGGCAATGGAACGAGCTAGTATCCTGTGGGCACTTGCTACTACTTATTGCACCTGAGCACCGGCTACATATAAAATCTATGTTCTTAGTTAGCTTACCTGTGATCCCACTACATCTTTTATGCACACATACTTTGCATTTGGGAGATAAAATAGAGTTTCTGCCTACTCCTTTCCTACACACTGAGCATGGCCATTTCCCAGAGGGGACCAGTGCCCTATTTTCCTTCCTACATACTAACCCTTTAATCTTAGACAAGTTAATTTTAAGGCCTTTTGATTCTAGGCCATGCTTCTAGGCTTGGAATTTCTTCTCTAGTTCAGCCATCTATTCAGCTATGAGCGTTAGATCATCTGCATATAGAAGTTTCCATGGGCAGCCAGTCTTGAACTCCTCTGTTATAGCCTGAAGGGCAATAATAAATAGGCAGGGGCTAAGGACAGAGCCTTAATGAACACCAACTTTTAAATTAAAAACTCAAAAGAGGGAGCATAAGAATTATCACACAGTCAATCAGTTTTCGCAACTGGGTCAGTTACACAGATGGAACACACTCATAATAGATATAGACTACATCCCAAATTTATCGCAAGTGAAATCATTTAGCAAAAAGAGTGGAGAAAATTTGGGGAAGAATCTAGAGTTAAGCTCTCAAAGTTCAATCCTGCACTTTCTCAACTAGATCTGACAACATATAAAGCATATCAGACACTGAGCAATATTGATAAAAACTGGACATATACTATTGAATTACATTTTATCACAAACTCATTGTAGAGAATCACCTTTATGTTCTTGTGGCGACTTCCCAGAAACTCTCTGGTACTATTTGTTCCAATGTAAAAACTATCAATCTGAAGCTGATCATTAAAAAAGTATCAGGTTTGGAGATACATTATATGGACGCTTTCATCCAAACAATAAAAGCACCTTGATGGTACTTACACTCGCCTGCTTCAACGCATTCAGAATATAAGCTGGCGACATCTGACTTTGAGAGAGATATATGCTGGCCTCTCATGTATATCTGTCATTGTAAGTAAAAGGAGAGTAAGATTTGCTGGCCACTGCCATCATGCCACCTATGAGGCTGTGTCCCCATTGGTGCTTTGGAAACCACAAGCAGTCATTAATAACAGGGGGTGCAAGCTCTCATATACTGATCTCATTGTAGCAAGCTACTTTCCTTTGGCGCATTGATAGGCTATTCGTGCGTGATTTGGCTAAGTCAGGCCAATCGTGAGCCGCGCACGGAAATGTATTTTCAACTTCCGCCCAAACGGAGATTTTCCCGCTACTTTTAATAAACTCTTTCTCTTGCAGCTTTGATCATGGAAAGGTAAACACCATTTTTATTTTGCCGTAGACCCCCCAGCCAATATGTAACAACAACAACAACATAACTGCGGCCTGGCCAATACCTCAGCCAGTTGACTGAACCTCCTAAAATCTTAATTTGTTTATTTCTTTGTTTGGCATGCCAGCTCAACCTTTGTAATCGGTTTGTAAATAAAATATGTAAAAACATTGTAATGTCTTGTGATGCTATTACCACAGCCATAGCCTTTAAATGTGATATGGAAAGATCCTTTTCATATCAGAGTTATTATTACAGCAGCAACAGAACCTGGACTTACAGCCGAACCTCAATTCAAGTAACATTGCCATATAACAAAACCGATTACATTTATTGATATAACAAACCATACATTTCCTGTTATAACAAACTACATATCAATATTATTATTCTTGTTGATATTCCTATTATTATTGTCGTTGATATTATTATTACATGGCATAATATTATTTAACAGCTAAACTGGTGACTATTAAATGTCTGCTATATTGGTGACCTCTGTTGATACAAAACAAATATTATCATTACTATAAATCGGCTAAATCATCTGCAGAGATTCTGGTATTGAAATCCAGGACTTGGCAACGGCAATGAAAGACAGACCCACGTGGAGATCCATTGTTGAGTCCATTTCGACAGAGGCAGCCGGATGATGATGATGATGATATTGTAAAAGATTTACTAACTTTAAACAAAATCTTTGAGTAAAGGGAGGTTACGAAAAGATTCAACAAAAGTACCTTCTAACTGCTTTACAGCTTTCCTTGTTTCCCATTTTTTCTTTGTCTTTTTTTTATGTTTATTTTGCCTCCTGTTGGCCTTCCCTATTTAAATTTTTTATTTCACTTTATTTTTTAAAACTTATATTCACTTATCAATGGAGCAAAATTTTGTCAGTTGTGTAGCTCTGAAAAGTGAAATATACTCTTCAAAGAAACGCTGCTTAAATACGCACCTCAACTGTTTCAATCGTTGTCTCCACAAAGCGAAATTCGTTCTGAAAATGGTCTAGACCAGACTAATATTTTCGACTTTTCAAATGAATCCATGTCTCTTCGTGCAACACAAGTTACCTAACTTTTTCTTGTTAGAGTTAGCCCCCTTTACAATTATAAAATTTAAGTTGTCTGTCTAATTAAAGGGTACTTTTCGGATTACCTGCCCTTAGAACTGCCAAGAATCTTCACGGATGTACTCCATTGTTGTTATGACAGTCTGAATAATTTGGGATAAACAACCAACGAAACTTAAGTATCTGTCACTGTTATAACTAATTATACATAATTTGTCCAACGGACTGAGTGCTCTAAACTCTTGGATATTTATACCATGTTTGTACTACAATATGTATATATGATGCCTGAAAACTCTGCTAAGAATATTGCAATCACTTGTCAGATTTAGATGTGTGACGCTTGGGTATAGCTTTTCAAGCCTACTATGGCTAAGTAGTGAGTCTCGTTATGTGTATGTGTGTCACACACACATACATATATGAATGATCCATTGAAAACTTTATCTAGAGCAGGTTGGTACATGATTTCAGTCTTCTTAAGACTGATTGTCAGTCCCAAAGCACTGCACGCATTAGAAAAATAATCCATAAAGTGTTGCACGTCACTCTGCGAGTGAGCAAAGAGATCACATCATCAGCATACAGGAATTCTGTTTGCCTTGTATTTCGCAATGGTGTTCTTCATGGCCTTCAAGGATTGTCAACGTGGTATCTATCTCAGATATTGCACTTCTGGTAAGCTGTTCAATCTCAGGCGTCTCACTGCCAACACTAAGGTACTGACTACTTTGATCAGAGAATTTTTGTATGCAGATGATTGTGATCTCTTTGAACACTCCCAGAGTGACATGTAACACCTTATGGATTCTTTTTCCAATGCATGCAGTGCTTTGGGACAACCAGTCTGAAGAAGGCTGTCGTCATGTACCAACCTGCTCCAGATAAAGTTTTCAATGAACCATACATATATGTATACGGTCATCTATGTATGTGTGTGTGTGTGTAATATATATATATATATAGAGAGAGATTACACAAGTATCAAGGTTATGTTTAAAACATTTAATCGCTGACAATTGTTTCTTCCTAACTTAAGCTTGAACTCCTCGGAGCATTATTAATGTTTGTACATATAATTAACCTCCTATTCAACTGAAGAATCATACAGATACATATATATTGATGTTGTGGACAACAGTTTCATGTTTACAGGGTGGAATGGATGCGACATATATTATACGAGAATTGTACAATAATTCAAATTAAGATTAAAATTAAAATTAAAAATTAAAAGCAAAGGGTGGAATACATGCGACAGATAATACAAGAGAATAGTCTAATAATTAAATTAAAGAGATAGTACATGCGTTAGTCATATACAAAGGAATGGAACAAGCAAATGTATCATGCATATATGAGTACTGTATGGCAAGGTATTACATGAAATACGAGCACTATAAGCGAATATGTTAGTGTATTATGGGGGATGCAATGCAATGATATTTTCTGTATAGTTCAAATTTGTATGTGTGAAGAATATGAAAGTTACAGATTTCACATCCATTACATAAGTTAAGTTATATTTGTATTGAATGTTTGTTATAGTAATGGATTGTAACTTGGTGTTATTTAATCCATATTTATGGATTAGAGTTGTTCTACTGCAAGAATTTTCAACGGTTTAATATTCGGAAGTGGATATGGAATTAAGGGGAGGTAACTAGCTCATAATAATTAAATTCCTTGCTCTAATAGACATTATATAGTGCCTCAATTGAATCCCTTATATAAAAAAAGTTATGTATTTATATTCAATTTTAAATACAGTCTATTCTCTCATAATATATTAAAGGTTTCATTAGATTGTTGTCTACCCAATATTATATAGTGCCACAAATGAATCCCTTATACAAAATGTTATATATTTATATTTAATTTCAAATACAGTCTACTCTCATAATATATTAAAGGTTTCATTAGATTGTTGTCTACCCAATATTTGGTAAGATATGGAATAACGTAAAGCTGTTTGTATGATAAATTAGATACATCCCTTGAGTAAATAAATTAATCCTTTATATACAATGTTATTAATTTATACATTTAATTATAAATGTATATATAATTCATTGTTACATTTAATATTTGAAGTTTATATATATTATATTATATTTCAATCACTATATAATTATAAGTAAAGTAATTATATTAAAAGGTGGTGACTATAAGAATATTTCTAGAGTATAATGTTAGAGATAAAAATGGTTTGTGTAGAGGAAAGGGGTGGATCAAAGAGTGTAATGCAGCGGTGGAAGGCAAATCTTAGAGGTGAAGTGCTAATGGCGGTGATGAGTTCAGATCTGACATTGTTATATACTAGGTTTAAAGCTATAGAATAAGTGTCGGAAACGATGCAAACACTTCCAATTTTTTATTTAGGAGGTTAAGATTCGAAAAGATTATAGTATGGGTCTCTAGGAGACAGAGGTTACAAACTTTATTAGGTGGTTTATACGATGCAGCCTTACCTACTACTTCCCATTGAAGTGTATATGTTCTATTCCTAGTTTTCAGATAGTGTGTAGCTAGATAGTGAAGTATAGTTGGCTAGATTGTGTTTTTTTGAAAGAGTGCAGGTGTGAGTTGTATCTCATCTTGAAGCAGTTCGAAGTAGAGTTTATATATGTTTTAGAAGAGTCGTTAGTGTTGACCGTGCAGGAGTAAATGATGTCTTTGATTAAGCAGACATCATTTACTCCTGCACGGTCAACACTAACGACTCTTCTAAAACATATATAGGCTCTACTTCGAACTGCTTCAAGACGAGATACAACTATACATAGCTATAAATAGTATCTTTAATATTATATATATATATATATATATATATATATATATATATATATATATTCATTTATTATGGCTAAGTCGTGAGTCTCGTTATGTGTGTGTGTCTTTGTATACACACACACACACATATAAAACCTCATAGGTAGAGTCCTCTATTGTAGTGTAGATCCTGACAAAGTCAAGGGCCCTCTTCAGAATAGGGAGGGTGATTAACACATAATAATTATCAATGTCAAATTGGAGAAACAATCCGGTGTATAATGTGGTCCAACAGTGCTTGATAATCTGTCCTCTGTCCAACTCTATATATACTCTAGCTCCTTTGGTAGAGCACTTTTTCCAACCCTAATCCAACTCCCCAGTGATCACCTACACACCATAATTCAAAAGAAGACCATCGATTTCTCCACCAAAAACATACCCTTTCCTACTAGGAATGTATATCTCAGACTACTGCTGTAGAAGACTGACATCTTCATCAAAAGACTAAGATGGCGTGCATTCTTCTACAACCAACACAATTAGCAGTGTGTCAATCTCCAACAAATAGAGACATCGGCCAACCCACTACTGGCTGAATTTGGAACAGAGCTTTACTCTTTGATCAAGAATTTAAAATTTAAAAAGCACCTTAATGAGTTCAAGAAGAAACTCCAACAATTTACCAGAGAACTCAAAAACATCAATGACCTTCTGGCACAAACAACCTGTACCTCATTGACCATGAGCATTACCACTGATTCAACTAGGTTAACATATGTTGATGCCATAAGGACAGACACTGGTCTCTTGGAGATGCAGGACATGGATGGCAGTGATAAAGAGGGACAGAGACCGCTGGAGAGAACTCATCCATGGATCTCGGGAATTTTACCCGTCCTAGATATAGATAGAGATATATATACACACAAAAATATGGATTGAGGAAGGCGAATGTGGTTACTGATAACGAGTGTTAGAAGGTAAGACGATACAAACAAGAGATGGAAAGTTTCCCTTTGTCAGCTGTTTACTATGGGTCATGGATGTTTCGGCACATTAGAAACAGAACATCGATCCATAGCCTTTTATCTATCAAAAAGCCATGAGGAAAAGAAGTGATAGCGAAAAGAGAGAGAAAGAAAGAAAAAAAAATGGGAGAAGAAAAAAAGGAAAAAATGAAGTAAACATACCAATAGAAGGGGAAACACAGGACAATGGCTCATGTAAGTGAGTAACCCAAGAGAAAATAGATCAAGTTAAACAAAGCCGTTGGGTTTAAGCCCGGAGGCCATAGTAACAGAGGCGATTACTCACTTATATGTGCCATTGTCCTGTGATCCCCCTTCTATCACTTCTTTCCCACATGGCTTTTTGATAGATAAAAGGGTATGGGCGTGCTATGGATCGATGTTTTGTTTATAATGTGCCGAAACATCCATGACCCGTAGTAAAACAGCTGACGAAGGGAAACTTTCTATCTCTTGTTTGTGTCGCCTTACTTTCTAACACTATATATATATATATACACTATATTCAATCATAATCATCATTTTACGTCCGCTTTTCCCTGCTTGCAAGGGTGGGACGGGAACTAATTCTGGCTTGATTTCTACAGCTGGATGCCCTTCCTAACACCAACCTCATTGACAGTGAGTGCTGGGTACTTTTTTGCAGTGGAATGATAGGGACCCCAGTCATATCATCTCATTTCTACAGCTGAGTAAACTGGAGCAATGTGAAATAAAGTGTCTTGCTCAAGGAAACAACACATCACACTATATATATATAAATATACATAATATATATATATATATATAAATATACATAATATATCGAGAGTCGATTGACTTTTGTCAAATTGGACTGAGGAAACAACCTTCCGTTGGTCTTTCCAATTGCTAATACTATCTGTCGGTCGCAACTCCAGGTAGAAGGAGCAACGTGAAATAAAGTGTCTTGCTCAAAGGCATAACGCATCACCCGGTCCAGGAATCGAACTCACAACCTCACGATTGCGCATCTAATTCTCTAACCACTCAACCACGCACCTTCACATTCCTCAGTGAAAGAACAACCCAACCAGGAACTGGGCATATCAGAGTATTGACAAAGTAAAACAACTCAACAACATGTGTACTCGTCTCTACCACACTAATTCGGACTGCCTGAAGAGGTCACAGCCAAAGATGGCTGTCACCGAAATATATATAGCAGTAATAAACGAAGCCAAATTTTAAACCTTTGACTTATTTATTTTAGTTTATTTTATATATATAAAATTTGGCTTTGTTTATTACTGCTATATATATTTCGGTGACAGCCATCTTTGGCTGTGACCTCTTCAGGCAGTCCGAATTAGTGTGGTAGAGACGAGTACATATATATATATATATATATTAAAACACACAGTCCACGCTGTAATGTGGCCGTGTAGGCAACACGGTAAAAACCTCCCAGACCCACACTGTAAATGTGGTTGGTGTTAGGAAGGGCATCCAACTGTAGAAAACCTGCCAGACAGTCCTATGCGAGCAAGACAATCACTCTTGCTTCAAGTGGGACTACCCCCGTCCAAACCCATGCAAGCGTGGAACACGGACATTAAACGTTGATGATGATGATATTATACTTGGGGAGGGTCATATTTGTGTAATATTGCCAGAATTAATAACAGAACACACTCACTGTTTGGTTGGTTTTCGCTTCTGTGAAAGACCCTCATAGAACTGGACATGAAAGGAATTTGCCCATTATACAGGAGCAAATCATGGAATAGCTTAGATAAGGCTAGACATAAGATAGGGAAAGCCACCTCATGGTACGACAACCAGAGATACCAGAGTGTCATGTTTGTTGACGCTACCTCTGGAGGGAAATTAGCTAACCAGTGTAGAAAGGCCCTGAGAAAGACCCACTTAAAGATTAAGGTGGTAGAAAAGCCAGGAACCACGATAAAATCCCTGATCAGCAAAACCTACCCTTTTAAGAAAACCCACTGTACTAATAGGAAATGTATCATATGGAAGGTAAACCCCCGGATAAACTGTAAAACTAGAAACGTAGTCTATAGCATAAGATGTACAGAGGGTACTTGCAGAAACATGACAACAACATACATAGGTGAGGCAGCTCGTAGCATAGGTGAAAGGATAGACCAACACTGGGGGAACTAAAAGGACGAAAAAACGGTTCAGTACTATACGAACATGCCAGACAACAACACGACGGTAACATAGACAACATAGAAATTAGAATAATATCTAAACATAGAAATGACCCAGCAGAGAGGCCAGTGAAATAGAACTTAGAAGGCCAAGGCTAAACAGAAAGAATGAATGGAATAACAACAACACCCAAACAAACAACACTGACCCAAGAGAAGTATAAATAAATAAATAGATAAACAAATACATACACAAGCACAATAACAACAAACAGATATAAACACACACTAGTAAAGATAGAAGACATTAACCAATACACAGTCACCCAATCACGAACACACATCAAACAAAACACTATACACACGCAAACGCATGCGCAAAGAAGACAAAATAAAATAAACAAATAAATAAATATATAAACAGACTAAATAAAGATGGTGTAGAAAATACAATGTAACGGGAGGAAACAATAGCACCACTGACGATGTTGCAGATGTGCAACGAAAGAACTTTGATAAACTATATGTATGACTTTGTGTCTATATTGTATCTGTATTATTTTTTACCGTTGGTCAATCAATGGCAACATTGAGGACCGAATAAATTAGATTACCAATATAAAAGACACAGAAGCGAAAACCAACCAAACAGTGAGTGTGTTCTGTTATTAATTCTGGCAATATTACACAAATATGACCCTCCCCAACAATATTTGTTTCGACACACGATTTCATATCAAAAACCTCGCAAAACTAATATATATATATATATATATATACAATATATAAACAGAGAGAGCCTTAAGCGATACTCCGACCAACTCCATCTCACTCAATAAACATTAGGATATACCTAAGTATTATCCCAATTTAGTGTTTGGGGTGCTAACTAATCAGTATTTCGTGGATAGCTGGTTGTATTATTTTATATGAGACATTATTAAATAAATATCTCTTTCCTTCCAGACGGCCGTTTCGTTATAAGATTTCTACAATTTGGGATAAATAATTTCCAGCTTATGTAGAAACTTGTATATAATCCGTAGTTTTATACACAAGCGGGCACTTATAAACTCATCAGTGAATGCCCAAATAATATCGATATAAGAAACATATCGACATTAATAGAATGGTGATGGTCTCCCTCAGCGCTGAGAAGAGTCAGGTAGATTAAAAGATCCAGTAGTCCTCCCAAAGATAAAATACACGCTGTCCCCAGACGGGTAAAGGGAGGTAATCTTAAAATAAAACAATATACACGCTGGTCATTTAAACCTGTTAGGTATTAACCACGTGTATAAGAACTCAATTGGATATTAAAAGAATAACCATATGTATACACAACCAAAGCACACACAGTTATTAAAATATAATAAATACATGTATGGATCACCCATATGCACACAGCCATTATATATATTTATATATATATATATTTATATATATATATATAAATATATATATATATATATGGATGATCCATACATGTATTTATTATGTTTTAATATCTCTGTGTGTGCTTTGGTTGTGTATACATATGGTTATTCTTTTAATATCCAATGCTCGGTGTGTTTGTAAACAAACATCCCGTATTAAGCCGTAGTGTCCAGCAAGCATCGTTGCTCGTTTATTCAACACTGACAAAGGAACTCTGTACTAGTTTCAAGCTTATTAGCTATCGTCAGCAACGTATACGTTCCTGCCAGATGGTAGAACGTCTGAAAGTATAAACTTTCCTTATGCACATTATCGGCTGAGCAGCCTAATTTGCATATCGAGTGAGTTAATCGGCCGGGGTACCGAAAACGATAAACGGAAAAAATGAAACAAAATTTCATTTCCCACTCTTAGTACGGCTGTTACTTAAATATAAGTATGTATACGTACATACATATATGTATACAGACGTACAGTAGTATGTATATATATATACATACATGCACACATATATATATGTACGTATGGATTCACCGAGCATTTATTACAATGCTCGGTGTGTTTGTAAACAAACATCCCGTATTAAGCCGTAGTGTCCAGCAACCATCGTTGCTCGTTTATTCAACACTGACAAAGGAACTCTGTACTAGTTTCAAGCTTATTAGCTATCGTCAGCAACGTATACCTTCTTGCCAGATGGTAGAACGTCTGTAAGTATAAACTTTCCTGATGCACATTAACGGCTCAGCAGCCTAATTTGCATATCGAGTGAGTCAATCGGCCGGGGTACCGAAAACGATAAACGGAAAAAATGAAACGAAATTTGATTTCCCACTCTTAGTACGGCTGTTAGTTAAATATAAGTATGTATACAGACGTACTGTAGTATGTATATATATATACATACATGCACACATATATATATGTACGTATGGATTCACCGAGCATTTATTACAATGCTCGGTGTGTTTGTAAACAAACATCCCGTATTAAGCCGTAGTGTCCAGCAACCATCGCTGCTCGTTTATTCAACACTGACAAAGGAACTCTGTACTAGTTTCAAGCTTATTAGCTATCGTCAGCAACGTATACCTTCCTGCCAGATGGTAGAACGTCTGAAAGTATAAACTTTCCTTATGCACATTAACGGCTGAGCAGCCTAATTTGCATATCGAGTGAGTTAATCGGCCGGGGTACCGAAAACGATAAACGGAAAAAATGAAACGAAATTTCATTTCCCACTCTTAGTACAGCTGTTACTTAAATATAAGTATGTATACGTACATACATATATGTATACAGACGTACAGTAGTATGTATATATATATATACATACATGCACACATATATATATGTACGTATGGATTCACCGAACATTTATTACAATGCTCGGTGTGTTTGTAAACAAACATCCCGTATTAAGCCGTAGTGTCCAGCAAGCATCGTTGCTCGTTTATTCAACACTGACAAAGGAACTCTGTACTAGTTTCAAGCTTATTAGCTATCGTCAGCAAAGTATACCTTCCTGCCAGATGGTAGAACGTCTGAAAGTATAAACTTTCCTTATGCACATTAACGGCTGAGCAGCCTAATTTGCATATCGAGTGAGTTAATCAGCCGGGGTACCGAAAACGATAAACGGAAAAAATGAAACGAAATTTCATTTCCCACTCTTAGTACGGATGTTACTTAAATATAAGTATGTATACGGACATACATATATGTATACAGACGTACAGTAGTATGTATATATATATACATACATGCACACATATATATATGTACGTATGGATTCATCGAACATTTATTACAATGCTCGGTGTGTTTGTAAACAAACATCCCGTATTAAGCCGTAGTGTCCAGCAACCATCGCTGCTCGTTTATTCAACACTGACAAAGGAACTCTGTACTAGTTTCAAGCTTATTAGCTATCGTCAGCAACGTATACCTTCCTGCCAGATGGTAGAACGGCTGAAAGTATAAACTTTCCTTATGCACATTAACGGCTGAGCAGCCTAATTTGCATATCGAGTGAGTTAATCGGCCGGGGTGCCGGAAACGATAAACGGAAAAAATGAAACGAAATTTCATTTCCCACTCTTAGTACAGCTGTTACTTAAATATAAGTATGTATACGTACATACATATATGTATACAGACGTACAGTAGTATGTATATATATATACATACATGCACACATATATATATGTACGTATGGATTCACCGAACATTTATTACAATGCTCGGTGTGTTTGTAAACAAACATCCCGTATTAAGCCGTAGTGTCCAGCAAGCATCGTTGCTCGTTTATTCAACACTGACAAAGGAACTCTGTACTAGTTTCAAGCTTATTAGCTATCGTCAGCAAATTATACCTTCCTGCCAGATGGTAGAACGTCTGAAAGTATAAACTTTCCTTATGCACATTAACGGGTCAGCAGCCTAATTTGCATATCGAGTGAGTTAATCAGCCGGGGTACCGAAAACGATAAACGGAAAAAATGAAACGAAATTTCATTTCCCACTCTTAGTACGGATGTTACTTAAATATAAGTATGTATACGGACATACATATATGTATACAGACGTAAAGTAGTATGTATATATATATACATACATGCACACATATATATATGTACGTATGGATTCATCGAACATTTATTACAATGCTCGGTGTGTTTGTAAACAAACATCCCGTATTAAGCTGTAGTGTCCAGCAACCATAGTTGCTCGTTTATACAACACTGACAAAGGAACGCTGTACTAGTTTCAAGCTTATTAGCTATCGTCAGCAACGTATACCTTCCTGCCAGATGGTTGAACGTCTGAAAGTATAAACTTTCCTTATGCACATTAACGGCTGAACAGCTTAATTTGCATATTGAGTGAGTTAATCGGCCGGGGTACCGAAAACGATAAACGGAAAAAAATGAATCGAAATTTCATTTCCCACTCTTAGTACGGCTGTTACTTAAATATAAGTATGTATACGTACATACGTATATGTATACAGACGTACAGTAGTATGTATATGTATATACATACATGCACACATATGTATAATTACTTATGGATTCACCGAGCATTTATTACAATGCTCGGTGTGTTTGTAAACAAACATCCCGTATTAAGCCGTAGTGTCCAGCAACCATAGTTGCTCGTTTATTCAACACTGACAAAGGAACGCTGTACTAGTTTCAAGCTTGTTAGCTATCGTCAGCAACTTATACCTTCCAGCCAGGTGGTTGAACGTCTGAAAGTATAAACTTTCCTTATGCACATTAACGGCTGAACAGCCTAATTTGCATATCGAGTGGGTCAATCGGCCTGGGTACCGAAACGATAAACGCAAAAAATGAAACGAAATTTCATTTCCCACTCTTAGTACGGCTATTACTTAAATATAAGTATGTATACGTACATACATATATGTATACAGACGTACAGTAGTATGTATATATATATACATACATGCACACGTATATATATGTACGTATGGATTCACCGAACATTTATTACAATGCTCGGTGTGTTTGTAAACAAACATCCCGTATTAAGCCGTAGTCTCCAGCAACCATCGTTGCTCGTTTATACAACACTGACAAAGGAACGCTGTACTAGTTTCAAGCTTATTAGCTATCGTCAGCAACGTATACCTTCCTGCCAGATGGTTGAACGTCTGAAAGTATAAACTTTCCTTATGCACATTAGCGGCTGAACAGCTTAATTTGCATATCGAGTGAGTTAATCGACCGGGGTACCGAAAACGATAAACGGAAAAAAATGAAACGAAATTTCATTTCCCACTATTAGTACGGCTGTTACTTAAATATAAGTATGTATACGTACATACATATATGTATACAGACGTACAGTAGTATGTATATATATATACATACCTGCACACATATATATATGTACGTATGGATTCACCGAGCATTTATTACAATGCTCGGTGTGTTTGTAAACAAACATCCCGTATTAAGCCGTAGTGTCCAGCAACCATCGTTGCTCGTTTATTCAACACTGACAAAGGAATTCTGTACTAGTTTCAAGCTTATTAGCTATCGTCAGCAACGTATACCTTCTTGCCAGATGGTAGAACGTCTGAAAGTATAAACTTTCCTGATGCACATTAACGGCTCAGAAGCCTAATTTGCATATCGAGTGAGTTAATCGGCCAGGGTACCGAAAACGATAAACGGAAAAAGTGAAACGAAATTTGATTTCCCACTCTTAGTACGGCTGTTACTTAAATATAAGTATGTATACAGAAGTACTGTAGTATGTATATATATATACATACATGCACACATATATATATGTACGTATGGATTCACCGAACATTTATTACAATGCTCGGTGTGTTTGTAAACAAACATCCCGTATTAAGCCGTAGTGTCCAGCAACCATCGTTGCTCATTTATTCAACACTGACAAAGGAACTCTGTACTAGTTTCAAGCTTATTAGCTATCGTCAGTAACGTATACCTTCCTGCCAGATGGTAGAACGTCTGAAAGTATAAACTTTCCTTATGAACATTAACGGCTGAGCAGCCTAATTTGCATATCGAGTTAGTTAATCGGCCAGGGCACCGAAAACGATAAACGGCAAAAATGAAACGAAATTTCATTTCCCACTCTTAGTACGGCTGTTACTTAAATATAAGTATGTATACGGACATACATATATGTATACAGACGTACAGTAGTATGTATATATATATACATACATGCACACATATATATATGTACGTATGGATTCACCGAACATTTATTACAATGCTCGGTGTGTTTGTAAACAAACATCCCGTATTAAGCCGTAGTGTCCAGCAACCATCGTTGATCGTTTATTCAACACTGACAAAGGAACGCTGTACTAGTTTCAAGCTTATTAGCTATCGTCAGCAACGTATATTTTCCTGCCAGATGGTTGAACGTCTGAAAGTATAAACTTTCCTTATGCACATTAACGGCTGAACAGCCTAATTTGCATATCGAGTGAGTTAATCGGCCGCCGTACCGAAAACGATAAACAGAAAAAATGAAACGAAATTTCATTTCCCACTCTTAGTACGGCTGTTACTTAAATATAAGTATGTATACGTACATACATATATGTATACAGACGTACAGTAGCATGTATATATATATAGATACATGCACACAAATATATTTATGTACGTATGGATTCACCGAGCATTTATTACAATGCTCAGTGTGTTTGTAAACAAACATCCCGTATTAAGCCGTAGTTTCCAGCAACCATCGTTGCTCGTTTATTCAACACTGACAAAAGAAAGCTGTACCAGTTTCAAGCTTATTAGCTATCGTGAGCAACGTATACCTTCCTGCCAGATGGTTGAACGTCTGAAAGTATAAACTTTCCTCATGCACATTAACGGCTGAACAGCCTAATTTGCATATCGAGTGAGTTAATCGGCCGCCGTTCCGAAAACGATAAACGGAAAAAATGAAAAGAAATTTCATTTCCCACTCTTAGTACGGCTGTTACTTAAATATAAGTATGTATACTTACATACATATATGTATACAGACGTACAGTTGTATGTATATATATATATACATACATGTACACACATATATATATATGTACGTATGGATTCACAGAGCATTTATCACAATGCTCTGTGGGTTTGTAAACAAACATCCCGTATTAAGCCGTAGTGTCCAGCAACCATCGTTATCGTTTATTCAACACTGACAAAGGAAAGCTGTACTAGTTTCAAGCTTATTAGCTATCGTCAGCAACGTATACTTTGCTGCCAGATGGTTGAACGTCTGAAAGTATAAACTTTCCTTATGCACATTAACGGCTGAATAGCCTAATTTGCATATCGAGTGAGTTAATCGGCCGGGGTACCGAAAACGATAAACGGAAAAAAATGAAACGAAATTTCATTTCCCACTCTTAGTACGGCTGTTACTAAAATATAACTATGTATACGTACATACATATATGTATACAGACGTACAGTAGTATGTATATATATATACATACATGCACACATATATATATATATGTACGTATGGATTCATCGAACATTTATTACAATGCTCGGTGTGTTTGTAAACAAACATCCCGTATTAAGCCGTAGTGTCCAGCAACCATCTTTGCTCGTTTATTCAACACTGACAAAGGAACGCTGTACTAGTTTCAAGCTTATTAGCTATCGTCAGCAATGTATACCTTCCTGCCAGATGGTTGAACGTCTGAAAGTATAAACTTTCCTTATGCACATTAACGGCTGAACAGCCTAATTTGCATATCGAGTGAGTTAATCGGCCGCCGTACCGAAAACGATAAACGGAAAAAATGAAACGAAATTTCATTTCCCACTCTAAGTATGTATACGTACATACATATATGTATACAGACGTACAGTACCATGTATATATATATACATACATGCACACAAATATATTTATGTACGTATGGATTCACCGAGCATTTATTACAATGCTCAGTGTGTTTGTAAACAAACATCCCGTATTAAGCCGTAGTTTCCAGCAACCATCGTTGTTCGTTTATTCAACACTGACAAAAGAAAGCTGTACTAGTTTCAAGCTTATTAGCTATCGTCAGCAACGTATACCTTTCTGCCAGATGGTTGAATGTCTGAAAGTATAAACTTTCCTTATGCACATTAACGGATGAACAGCTTAATTTGCATATCGAGTTTGTTAATCGGCCGGGGTACCGAAACGATAAACGCAAAAAATGAAACGAAATCTCATTTCCCACTCTTAGTACGGCTGTTACTTAAATATAAGTATGTATACGTACATACATATATGTATACAGACGTAGAGTAGTATGTATATATATATATACATACATGCACACATATATATATGTACGTATGGATTCACCGAACATTCATTACAATGCTCGCTGTGTTTGTAAACAAACATCCCGTATTAAGCCGTAGTGTCCAGCAACCATCGTTGCTCGTTAATTCAACACTGACAAAGGAACTCTGTACTAGTTTCAAGCTTATTAGCTATCGTCAGCAACGTATACCTTCCTGCCAGATGGTTGAACGTCTGAAAGTATAAACTTTCCTTATGTACATTAACGGATGAACAGCTTAATTTGCATATCGAGTTTTTAAATCGGCCGGGGTACCGAAAACGATAAATGGAAAAAATGAAACGAAATTTCATTTGCCACTCTTAGTACGGCTGTTACTTAAATATAAGTATGTATACGTACATACATATATGTATACAGACGTACAGTAGTATGTATATATATATATATACATGCACACATATATATATGTACGTATGGATTCACAGAACATTTATTACAATGTTCGGTGTGTTTGTAAACAAACATCCCGTATTAAGCCGTAGTGTCCAGCAACCATCTTTGCTCGTTTTTTCAACACTGACAAAGGAACTCTGTACTAGTTTCAAGATTATTAGCTATCGTCAGCAACGTATACCTTCCTGCCAGATGGTAGAACGTCTGAAAGTATAAACTTTCCTTATGCACATTAACGGCTGAGCAGCCTAATTTGCATATCGAGTTTGTTAATCGGCCGGGGTACCGAAAACGATAAATGAACAAAAATGAAACGAAATTTCATTTCCCACTCTTAGTACGGCTGTTACTTAAATATAACTATGTATACGTACATACATATATGTATACAGACGTACAGTAGTATGTATATATATATACATACATGCACACATATATATATATGTACGTATGGATTCATCGAACATTTATTACAATGCTCGGTGTGTTTGTAAACAAACATCCCGTATTAAGCCGTAGTGTCCAGCAACCATCGTTGCTCGTTTATTCAACACTGACAAAGGAACGCTGTACTAGTTTCAAGCTTATTAGCTATCGTCAGCAACGTATACCTTCCTGCCAGATGGTTGAACGTCTGAAAGTATAAACTTTCCTTATGCACATTAACGGCTGAACAGCCTAATTTGCATATCGAGTGAGTTAATCGGCCGCCGTACCGAAAACGATAAACGGAAAAAATGAAACGAAATTTCATTTCCCACTCTAAGTATGTATACGTACATACATATATGTATACAGACGTACAGTACCATGTATATATATATACATACATGCACACAAGTATATTTATGTACGTATGGATTCACCGAGCATTTATTACAATGCTCAGTGTGTTTGTAAACAAACATCCCGTATTAAGCCGTAGTTTCCAGCAACCATCGTTGTTCGTTTATTCAACACTGACAAAAGAAAGCTTTACTAGTTTCAAGCTTATTAGCTATCGTGAGCAACGTATACCTTCCTGCCAGATGGTTGAAAGTCTGAAAGTATAAACTTTCCTTATGCACATTAACGGCTGAACAGCCTAATTTGCATGTCGAGTTTGTTAATCGGCCGGGGTACCGAAAACGATAAGCGGAAAAAATGAAACGAAATTTCATTTCCCACTCTTAGTACGGCTGTTACTTAAATATAAGTATGTATACGTACATACATATATGTATACAGACGTACAGTTGTATGTATATATATATATACATACATGTACACATATATATATATGTACGTATGGATTCACAGAGCATTTATTACAATGCTCGGTGTGTTTGTAAACAAACATCCCGTATTAAGCCGTAGTGTCCAGCAACCATCGTTGCTCGTTTATTCAACACTGACAAAGGAACGCTGTACTAGTTTCAAGCTTATTAGCTATCGTCAGCAACGTATACCTTTCTGCCAGATGGTTGAATGTCTGAAAGTATAAACTTTCCTTATGCACATTAACGGCTGAACAGCCTAATTTGCATATCGAGTGAGTTAATCGGCCGCCGTACCGAAAACGATAAACTGAAAAAATGAAACGAAATTTCATTTGCCACTCTTAGTACGGCTGTTACTTAAATATAAGTATGTATACGTACATACATATATGTATACAGACGTATAGTAGTATGTATATATATATACATACATGCACACATATATATATATGTACGTATGGATTCACCGAACATTTATTACAATGATCGGTGTGTTTGTAAACAAACATCCCGTATTAAGCCGTAGTGTCCAGCAACCATCGTTGCTCGTTTATTCAACACTGACAAAGGAACGCTGTACTAGTTTCAAGCTTATTAGCTATCGTCAGCAACGTATACCTTTCTGCCAGATGGTTGAATGTCTGAAAGTATAAACTTTCCTTATGCACATTAACGGCTGAACAGCCTAATTTGCATATCGAGTGAGTTAATCGGCCGCCGTACCGAAAACGATAAACGGAAAAAATGAAACGAAATTTCATTTCCCACTCTTAGTACGGCTGTTACTTAAATATAAGTATGTATACGTACATACATATATGTATACAGACGTACAGTAGCATGTATATATATATAGATACATGCACACAAATATATTTATGTACGTATGGATTCACCGAGCATTTATTACAATGCTCAGTGTGTTTGTAAACAAATATCCCGTATTAAGCCGTAGTTTCCAGCAACCATCGTTGCTCGTTTATTCAACACTGACAAAAGAAAGCTGTACTAGTTTCAAGCTTATTAGCTATCGTGAGCAACGTATACCTTCCTGCCAGATGGTTGAAAGTCTGAAAGTATAAACTTTCCTTATGCACATTAACGGCTGAACAGCCTAATTTGCATATCGAGTGAGTTAATCGGCCGGGGTACCGAAAACGATAAATGGAAAAACTGAAACGAAATTTCATTTCCCACTCTTAGTACGGCTGTTACTTAAATATAAGTATGTATACGTACATACATATATGTATACAGACGTACAGTTGTATGTATATATATATATACATACATGTACACACATATATATATGTACGTATGGATTCACAGAGCATTTATTACAATGCTCGGTGTGTTTGTAAACAAACATCCCGTATTAAGCCGTAGTGTCCAGCAACCATCGTTATCGTTTATTCAACACTGACAAAGGAAAGCTGTACTAGTTTCAAGCCTATTAGCTATCGTCAGCAACGTATACCTTCCTGCCAGATGGTTGAACGTCTGAAAGTATAAACTTTCCTCATGCACATTAACGGATGAACAGCCTAATTTGCATATCGAGTGAGTTAATCGGCCGCCGTACCGAAAACGATAAACGGAAAAAATGAAAAGAAATTTCATTTCCCACTCTTAGTACGGCTGTTACTTAAATATAAGTATGTATACTTACATACATATATGTATACAGACGTACAGTTGTATGTATATATATATATACATACATGTACACACATATATATATATGTACGTATGGATTCACAGAGCATTTATCACAATGCTCGGTGGGTTTGTAAACAAACATCCCGTATTAAGCCGTAGTGTCCAGCAACCATCGTTATCGTTTATTCAACACTGACAAAGGAAAGCTGTACTAGTTTCAAGCTTATTAGCTATCGTCAGCAACGTATACTTTGCTGCCAGATGGTTGAACGTCTGAAAGTATAAACTTTCCTTATGCACATTAACGGCTGAACAGCCTAATTTGCATATCGAGTGAGTTAATCGGCCGCCGTACCGAAAACGATAAACGGAAAAAATGAAAAGAAATTTCATTTCCCACTCTTAGTACGGCTGTTACTTAAATATAAGTATGTATACGTACATACATATATGTATACAGACGTACAGTACCATGTATATATATATAGATACATGCACACAAATATATTTATGTACGTATGGATTCACCGAGCATTTATTACAATGCTCAGTGTGTTTGTAAACAAACATCCAGTATTAAGCCGTAGTTTCCAGCAACCATCGTTGCTCGTTTATTCAACACTGACAAAAGAAAGCTGTACTAGTTTCAAGCTTATTAGCTATCGTGAGCAACGTATACCTTCCTGCCAGATGGTTGAAAGTCTGAAAGTATAAACTTTCCTTATGCACATTAACGGCTGAACAGCCTAATTTGCATATCGAGTGAGTTAATCGGCCGGGGTACCGAAAACGATAAATGGAAAAACTGAAACGAAATTTCATTTCCCACTCTTAGTACGGCTGTTACTTAAATATAAGTATGTATACGTACATACATATATGTATACAGACGTATAGTAGTATGTATATATATATACATACATGCACACATATATATATGTACGTATGGATTCACCGAACATTTATTACAATGATCGGTGTGTTTGTAAACAAACATCCCGTATTAAGCCGTAGTGTCCAGCAACCATAGTTGCTCGTTTATTCAACACTGACAAAGGAACGCTGTACTAGTTTCAAGCTTATTAGCTATCGTCAGCAACGTATACCTTTCTGCCAGATGGTTGAATGTCTGAAAGTATAAACTTTCCTTATGCACATTAACGGATGAACAGCTTAATTTGCATATCGAGTTTTTAAATCGGCCGGGGTACCGAAAACGATAAATGGAAAAAATGAAACGAAATTTCATTTGCCACTCTTAGTACGGCTGTTACTTAAATATAAGTATGTATACGTACATACATATATGTATACAGACGTACAGTAGTATGTATATATATATATATACATGCACACATATATATATGTACGTATGGATTCACAGAACATTTATTACAATGTTCGGTGTGTTTGTAAACAAACATCCCGTATTAAGCCGTAGTGTCCAGCAACCATCTTTGCTCGTTTATTCAACACTGACAAAGGAACTCTGTACTAGTTTCAAGATTATTAGCTATCGTCAGCAACGTATACCTTCCTGCCAGATGGTAGAACGTCTGAAAGTATAAACTTTCCTTATGCACATTAACGGCTGAGCAGCCTAATTTGCATATCGAGTTTGTTAATCGGCCGGGGTACCGAAAACGATAAACGAACAAAAATGAAACGAAATTTCATTTCCCACTCTTAGTACGGCTGTTACTTAAATATAACTATGTATACGTACATACATATATGTATACAGACGTACAGTAGTATGTATATATATATACATACATGCACACATATATATATATGTACGTATGGATTCATCGAACATTTATTACAATGCTCGGTGTGTTTGTAAACAAACATCCCGTATTAAGCCGTAGTGTCCAGCAACCATCGTTGCTCGTTTATTCAACACTGACAAAGGAACACTGTACTAGTTTCAAGCTTATTAGCTATCGTCAGCAACGTATACCTTCCTGCCAGATGGTTGAACGTCTGAAAGTATAAACTTTCCTTATGCACATTAACGGCTGAGCAGCCTAATTTGCATATCGATTGAGTTAATCGGCCGGGGTACCGAAAACGATGAACGGAAAAAATGAAACGAAATTTCATTTCCCACTCTTAGTACGGCTGTTACTTAAATATAAGTATGTATACGTACATACATATATGTATACAGACGTACAGTACCATGTATATATATATACATACATGTACACATATATATATGTACGTATGGATTCACAGATCATTTATTACAATGCTCGCTGTGTTTGTAAACAAACATCCCGTATTAAGCCGTAGTATCCAGCAACCATCGTTGCTCGTTTATTCAACACTGACAAAGGAACTCTGTACTAGTTTCAAGCTTATTAGCTATCGTCAGCAACGTATACCTTCCTGCCAGATGGTTGAACGTCTGAAAGTATAAACTTTCCTTATGCACATTAACGGCTGAACAGCCTAATTTGCATATCGAGTGAGTTAATCGGCCGCCGTACCGAAAACGATAAACGGAAAAAATGAAACGAAATTTCATTTCCCACTCTTAGTACGGCTGTTACTTAAATATAAGTATGTATACGTACATACATATATGTATACAGACGTAGAGTAGTATGTATATATATATATACATACATGCATACATATATATATGTACGTATGGATTCACCGAACATTCATTACAATGCTCGGTGTGTTTGTAAACAAACATCCCGTATTAAGCCGTAGTGTCCAGCAACCATCGTTGCTCGTTAATTCAACACTGACAAAGGAACTCTGTACTAGTTTCAAGCTTATTAGCTATCGTCAGCAACGTATACCTTCCTGCCAGATGGTTGAACGTCTGAAAGTATAAACTTTCCTTATGCACATTAACGGCTGAGCAGCCTAATTTGCATATCGATTGAGTTAATCGGCCGGGGTACCGAAAACGATAAACGGAAAAAATGAAAGGAAATTTCATTTCCCACTCTTAGTACGGCTGTTACTTAAATATAAGTATGTATACGTACATACATATATTTATACAGACGTAGAGTAGTATGTATATATATATACATACATGCACACATATATATATGTACGTATGGATTCACCGAACATTTATTACAATGCTCGGTGTGTTTGTAAACAAACATCCCGTATTAAGCCGTAGTGTCCAGCAACCATCGTTGCTCGTTTATTCAACACTGACAAAAGAACGCTGTACTAGTTTGAAGCTTATTAGCTATCGTGAGCAACGTCTACCTTCCTGCCAGATGGTTGAACGTCTGAAAGTATAAACTTTCCTGATGCACATTAACGGCTGAACAGCCTAATTTGCATATCGAGTGAGTTAATCGGCCGGGGTACCGAAAACGATAAACGGAAAAAATGAAACCAAATTTGAATTCCCACTCTTAGTACAGCTGTTACTTAAATATAAGTATGTATACGTACATACATATATGTATACAGACGTATAGTAGTATGTATATATATATACATACATGCACACATATATATATATGTACGTATGGATTCATCGAACATTTATTACAATGCTCGGTGTGTTTGTAAACAAACATCCCGTATTAAGCCGTAGTGTCCAGCAACCATCGTTACTCGTTTATTCAACACTGACAAAGGAACGCTGTACTAGTTTCACGCTTATTAGCTATCGTCAGCAACGTATATTTTCCTGCTAGATGTTTGAACATCTGAAAGTATAAACTTTCCTTATGCACATTAACGACTGAACAGCCTAATTTGCATATCGAGTGAATTAATCGGCCGGGGTACCGAGAACGATAAACGGAAAAAAATGAAACGAAATTTCATTTCCCACTCTTAGTACGGCTGTTACTTAAATATAAGTATGTATACGTACATACATATATGTATACAGACGTACAGTAGTATGTATATATATATACTTACATGCACACATATATATATGTACGTATGGATTCACCGAACATTTATTACAATGCTCGGTATGTTTGTAAACAAACATCCCGTATTAAGCCGTAGTGTCCAGCAACCATCGTTGCTCGTTTATTCAACACTGACAAAGGAAAGCTGTACTAGTTTCAAGCTTATTAGCTATCGTCAGCAACGTATACTTTCCTGCCAGATGGTTGAACGTCTGAAAGTATAAACTTTCCTTATGCACATTCACGGCTGAACAGCCTAATTTGCATATCGAGTGAGTTAATCGGCCGGGGTACCGAAAACGATAAACGGAAAAAATGAAACGAAATTCCATTTTCCACTCTTAGTACGGCTGTTACTTAAATATAAGTATGTATACGTACATACATATATGTATACAGACGTAGAGTAGTATGTATATATATATACATACATGCACACATATATATATGTACATATGGATTCACCAAACATTTATTACAATGCTCGTTGTGTTTGTAAACAAACATCCCGTATTAAGCCGTAGTGTCCAGCAACCATCGTTGCTAGTTTATTCAACGCTGACAAAAGAACGCTGTACTAGTTTCAAGCTTATTAGCTATCGTCAGCAACGTATACCTTCCTGCCAGATGGTTGAATGTCTGAAAGTATAAACTTTCCTTATGCACATTAACGGCTGAACAGCCTAATTTGCATATCGAGTGAGTTAATCGGCCGGGGTACCGAAAACGATAAACGGAAAAAATGAAAGGAAATTTCATTTCCCACTCTTAGTACGGCTGTTACTTAAATATAAGTATGTATACGTACATACATATATGTATACAGACGTACAGTACCATGTATATATATATACATACATGTACACATATATATATGTACGTATGGATTCACAGATCATTTATTACAATGCTCGCTGTGTTTGTAAACAAACATCCCGTATTAAGCCGTAGTGTCCAGCAACCATCGTTGCTCGTTTATTCAACACTGACAAAAGAACGCTGTACTAGTTTGAAGCTTATTAGCTATCGTGAGCAACGTCTACCTTCCTGCCAGATGGTTGAACGTCTGAAAGTATAAACTTTCCTTATGCACATTAACGGCTGAACAGCCTAATTTGCATATCGAGTGAGTTAATCGGCCGGGGTACCGAAAACGATAAACGGAAAAAATGAAACCAAATTTGAATTCCCACTCTTAGTACAGCTGTTACTTAAATATAAGTATGTATACGTACATACATATATGTATACAGACGTAGAGTAGTATGTATATATATATACATACATGCACACATATATATATATGTACGTATGGATTCATCGAACATTTATTACAATGCTCGGTGTGTTTGTAAACAAACATCCCGTATTAAGCCGTAGTGTCCAGCAACCATCGTTACTCGTTTATTCAACACTGACAAAGGAACGCTGTACTAGTTTCACGCTTATTAGCTATCGTCAGCAACGTATATTTTCCTGCTAGATGTTTGAACATCTGAAAGTATAAACTTTCCTTATGCACATTAACGACTGAACAGCCTAATTTGCATATCGAGTGAATTAATCGGCCGGGGTACCGAGAACGATAAACGGAAAAAAATGAAACGAAATTTCATTTCCCACTCTTAGTACGGCTGTTACTTAAATATAAGTATGTATACGTACATACATATATGTATACAGACGTACAGTAGTATGTATATATATATACTTACATGCACACATATATATATGTACGTATGGATTCACCGAACATTTATTACAATGCTCGGTATGTTTGTAAACAAACATCCCGTATTAAGCCGTAGTGTCCAGCAACCATCGTTGCTCGTTTATTCAACACTGACAAAGGAAAGCTGTACTAGTTTCAAGCTTATTAGCTATCGTCAGCAACGTATACTTTCCTGCCAGATGGTTGAACGTCTGAAAGTATAAACTTTCCTTATGCACATTCACGGCTGAACAGCCTAATTTGCATATCGAGTGAGTTAATCGGCCGGGGTACCGAAAACGATAAACGGAAAAAAATGAAACGAAATTCCATTTTCCACTCTTAGTACGGCTGTTACTTAAATATAAGTATGTATACGTACATACATATATGTATACAGACGTAGAGTAGTATGTATATATATATACATACATGCACACATATATATATGTACATATGGATTCACCAAACATTTATTACAATGCTCGTTGTGTTTGTAAACAAACATCCCGTATTAAGCCGTAGTGTCCAGCAACCATCGTTGCTAGTTTATTCAACGCTGACAAAAGAACGCTGTACTAGTTTCAAGCTTATTAGCTATCGTCAGCAACGTATACCTTCCTGCCAGATGGTTGAATGTCTTAAAGTATAAACTTTCCTTATGCACATTAACGGCTGAACAGCCTAATTTGCATATCGAGTGAGTTAATCGGCCGGGGTACCGAAAACGATATACGGAAAAAATGAAAGGAAATTTCATTTCCCACTCTTAGTACGGCTGTTACTTAAATATAAGTATGTATACGTACATACATATATTTATACAGACGTAGAGTAGTATGTATATATATATACATACATGCACACATATATATATGTACGTATGGATTCACCGAACATTTATTACAATGCTCGGTGTGTTTGTAAACAAACATCCCGTATTAAGCCGTAGTGTCCAGCAACCATCGTTGCTCGTTTATTCAACACTGACAAAAGAACGCTGTACTAGTTTGAAGCTTATTAGCTATCGTGAGCAACGTCTACCTTCCTGCCAGATGGTTGAACGTCTGAAAGTATAAACTTTCCTTATGCACATTAACGGCTGAACAGCCTAATTTGCATATCGAGTGAGTTAATCGGCCGGGGTACCGAAAACGATAAACGGAAAAAAATGAAACCAAATTTGAATTCCCACTCTTAGTACAGCTGTTACTTAAATATAAGTATGTATACGTACATACATATATGTATACAGACGTACAGTAGTATGTATATATATATACATACATGCACACATATATAATTATGTACGTATGGATTCATCGAACATTTATTACAATGCTCGGTGTGTTTGTAAACAAACATCCCGTATTAAGCCGTAGTGTCCAGCAGCCATCGTTGCTCGTTTATACAACACTGACAAAGGAACGCTGTACTAGTTTCAAGCTTATTAGCTATCGTCAGCAACGTATATTTTCCTGCTAGATGTTTGAACATCTGAAAGTATAAACTTTCCTTATGCACATTAACGACTGAACAGCCTAATTTGCATATCGAGTGAATTAATCGGCCGGGGTACCGAGAACGATAAACGGAAAAAAATGAAACGAAATTTCATTTCCCACTCTTAGTACGGCTGTTACTTAAATATAAGTATGTATACGTACATACATATATGTATACAGACGTACAGTAGTATGTATATATATATACTTACATGCACACATATATATATGTATGTATGGATTCACCGAACATTTATTACAATGCTCGGTATGTTTGTGAACAAACATCCCGTATTAAGCCGTAGTGTCCAGCAACCATCGTTGCTCGTTTATTCAACACTGACAAAGGAAAGCTGTACTAGTTTCAAGCTTATTAGCTATCGTCAGCAACGTATACTTTCCTGCCAGATGGTTGAACGTCTGAAAGTATAAACTTTCCTTATGCACATTCACGGCTGAACAGCCTAATTTGCATATCGAGTGAGTTAATCGGACGGGGTACCGAAAACGATAAACGGAAAAAAATGAAACGAAATTCCATTTCCCACTCTTAGTACGGCTGTTACTTAAATATAAGTATGTATACGTACATACATATATGTATACAGACGTAGAGTAGTATGTATATATATATACATACATGCACACATATATATATGTACATATGGATTCACCAAACATTTATTACAATGCTCGTTGTGTTTGTAAACAAACATCCCGTATTAAGCCGTAGTGTCCAGCAACCATCGTTGCTAGTTTATTCAACGCTGACAAAAGAACGCTGTACTAGTTTCAAGCTTATTAGCTATCGTCAGCAACGTATACCTTCCTGCCAGATGGTTGAATGTCTGAAAGTATAAACTTTCCTTATGCACATTAACGGCTGAACAGCCTAATTTGCATATCGAGTGAGTTAATCGGCCGGGGTACCGAAAACGATATACGGAAAAAATGAAAGGAAATTTCATTTCCCACTCTTAGTACGGCTGTTACTTAAATATAAGTATGTATACGTACATACATATATTTATACAGACGTAGAGTAGTATGTATATATATATACATACATGCACACATATATATATGTACGTATGGATTCACCGAACATTTATTACAATGCTCGGTGTGTTTGTAAACAAACATCCCGTATTAAGCCGTAGTGTCCAGCAACCATCGTTGCTCGTTTATTCAACACTGACAAAAGAACGCTGTACTAGTTTGAAGCTTATTAGCTATCGTGAGCAACGTCTACCTTCCTGCCAGATGGTTGAACGTCTGAAAGTATAAACTTTCCTTATGCACATTAACGGCTGAACAGCCTAATTTGCATATCGAGTGAGTTAATCGGCCGGGGTACCGAAAACGATAAACGGAAAAAAATGAAACCAAATTTGAATTCCCACTCTTAGTACAGCTGTTACTTAAATATAAGTATGTATACGTACATACATATATGTATACAGACGTACAGTAGTATGTATATATATATACATACATGCACACATATATAATTATGTACGTATGGATTCATCGAACATTTATTACAATGCTCGGTGTGTTTGTAAACAAACATCCCGTATTAAGCCGTAGTGTCCAGCAGCCATCGTTGCTCGTTTATACAACACTGACAAAGGAACGCTGTACTAGTTTCAAGCTTATTAGCTATCGTCAGCAACGTATATTTTCCTGCTAGATGTTTGAACATCTGAAAGTATAAACTTTCCTTATGCACATTAACGACTGAACAGCCTAATTTGCATATCGAGTGAATTAATCGGCCGGGGTACCGAGAACGATAAACGGAAAAAAATGAAACGAAATTTCATTTCCCACTCTTAGTACGGCTGTTACTTAAATATAAGTATGTATACGTACATACATATATGTATACAGACGTACAGTAGTATGTATATATATATACTTACATGCACACATATATATATGTACGTATGGATTCACCGAACATTTATTACAATGCTCGGTATGTTTGTAAACAAACATCCCGTATTAAGCCGTAGTGTCCAGCAACCATCGTTGCTCGTTTATTCAACACTGACAAAGGAAAGCTGTACTAGTTTCAAGCTTATTAGCTATCGTCAGCAACGTATACTTTCCTGCCAGATGGTTGAACGTCTGAAAGTATAAACTTTCCTTATGCACATTCACGGCTGAACAGCCTAATTTGCATATCGAGTGAGTTAATCGGCCGGGGTACCGAAAACGATAAACGGAAAAAAATGAAACGAAATTCCATTTTCCACTCTTAGTACGGCTGTTACTTAAATATAAGTATGTATACGTACATACATATATGTATACAGACGTAGAGTAGTATGTATATATATATACATACATGCACACATATATATATGTACATATGGATTCACCAAACATTTATTACAATGCTCGTTGTGTTTGTAAACAAACATCCCGTATTAAGCCGTAGTGTCCAGCAACCATCGTTGCTAGTTTATTCAACGCTGACAAAAGAACGCTGTACTAGTTTCAAGCTTATTAGCTATCGTCAGCAACGTATACCTTCCTGCCAGATGGTTGAATGTCTGAAAGTATAAACTTTCCTTATGCACATTAACGGCTGAACAGCCTAATTTGCATATCGAGTGAGTTAATCGGCCGGGGTACCGAAAACGATATACGGAAAAAATGAAAGGAAATTTCATTTCCCACTCTTAGTACGGCTGTTACTTAAATATAAGTATGTATACGTACATACATATATTTATACAGACGTAGAGTAGTATGTATATATATATACATACATGCACACATATATATATGTACGTATGGATTCACCGAACATTTATTACAATGCTCGGTGTGTTTGTAAACAAACATCCCGTATTAAGCCGTAGTGTCCAGCAACCATCGTTGCTCGTTTATTCAACACTGACAAAAGAACGCTGTACTAGTTTGAAGCTTATTAGCTATCGTGAGCAACGTCTACCTTCCTGCCAGATGGTTGAACGTCTGAAAGTATAAACTTTCCTTATGCACATTAACGGCTGAACAGCCTAATTTGCATATCGAGTGAGTTAATCGGCCGGGGTACCGAAAACGATAAACGGAAAAAAATGAAACCAAATTTGAATTCCCACTCTTAGTACAGCTGTTACTTAAATATAAGTATGTATACGTACATACATATATGTATACAGACGTACAGTAGTATGTATATATATATACATACATGCACACATATATAATTATGTACGTATGGATTCATCGAACATTTATTACAATGCTCGGTGTGTTTGTAAACAAACATCCCGTATTAAGCCGTAGTGTCCAGCAGCCATCGTTGCTCGTTTATACAACACTGACAAAGGAACGCTGTACTAGTTTCAAGCTTATTAGCTATCGTCAGCAACGTATATTTTCCTGCTAGATGTTTGAACATCTGAAAGTATAAACTTTCCTTATGCACATTAACGACTGAACAGCCTAATTTGCATATCGAGTGAATTAATCGGCCGGGGTACCGAGAACGATAAACGGAAAAAAATGAAACGAAATTTCATTTCCCACTCTTAGTACGGCTGTTACTTAAATATAAGTATGTATACGTACATACATATATGTATACAGACGTACAGTAGTATGTATATATATATACTTACATGCACACATATATATATGTATGTATGGATTCACCGAACATTTATTACAATGCTCGGTATGTTTGTGAACAAACATCCCGTATTAAGCCGTAGTGTCCAGCAACCATCGTTGCTCGTTTATTCAACACTGACAAAGGAAAGCTGTACTAGTTTCAAGCTTATTAGCTATCGTCAGCAACGTATACTTTCCTGCCAGATGGTTGAACGTCTGAAAGTATAAACTTTCCTTATGCACATTCACGGCTGAACAGCCTAATTTGCATATCGAGTGAGTTAATCGGACGGGGTACCGAAAACGATAAACGGAAAAAAATGAAACGAAATTCCATTTCCCACTCTTAGTACGGCTGTTACTTAAATATAAGTATGTATACGTACATACATATATGTATACAGACGTAGAGTAGTATGTATATATATATACATACATGCACACATATATATATGTACATATGGATTCACCGAACATTTATTACAATGCTCGGTGTGTTTGTAAACAAACATCCCGTATTAAGCCGTATATATATAAAAATGATTGGATATATATGAAAATACATAAGTATTAAAAATGGTTGGATATATAAGAAAATACATAAGTATTAAGCATGTTTAGAATATGTACGGGTAATGGAAATTCATATCATTCAAAAGAACCTTTCAGAAATTTTACAAAAATTTCCGTGTGTTTCGAAGGAAATTTTTAGAATTTTTCAAAATATTTTCATAAAAGAATTTCTGGAGGGTGCGATAATATAAGTATTGGTTTTAAGGAATAAATTAAAATTATAATTAATAAGTGTACTTTATATATTTAGGAAGGTTAGAATCTATATAGTCTGAGGGAAGAGATTATAGGTGTTTGGATCGAGAAAAAGGTTATGTAAGGAAGAATGAACATATATTACATTTTATATATATATCTAAAAGTTTACAAGAACTAAACAAATTATTCCGCAAATTAACAGAGTTCTTAGATTTTAGTATAAAGAATATTTCCTCTACACAAAGACTACAAAATTTGGATACACCTGTGTAGCATGGTGCTTTGGAGACAATTTTCCAAAATAAAGAGTATTTTATATTCTTGGATTTTAAATTCCATAATAAGTTGGATAGAGAAGTTGAAGATTTCTTGTTAATATTCGTAAAGGAACATTTATGGTTATTGAAACGAGATTTGAAGTCTGTCGAAGTAGAGCCGACATAGTTGAAGGAATTATCTTTGGTTTTGACATTACAATTGTATACTATATTTTTAACTAAACAGTTATTATTTAGAGGACAGTTAGATTTATTTCTACAATTACATTTATCGGGATTTATATTATTGGGAGCCGTAACATTATATTGGATATTGCTAGAGGTATTAATGCTATTCTGGTTAAGTTTTAAGTTTCTATTATTAATTCTATTAATATGCTGGGCTAAATTCATAGTGGTAGAGTATGATAATTTAATAGTATGTCTATTAAAGATTGAGTAATACCTGTGCGTCTTAGGAAAACAGCTATCTAAAGCTTTAAAAAATAGTTTAGCTATTGGAGTTTTAATACTTAATGAGAAAGGGGGAGCGAACCATAATATATTTCTAGTTCTATTTCTTCTTTTGATTTTCGAGTTATTGCAAGGTTTCCTATTATAATTATAATTATAGTTATGGTTAATTGGCACATCCTTATTGTCAATATATTTAATTTCATTATTATAGCCTATTCTACTTAAAGCATTGTTATAATATTGTGCCTTATCTTCAAATATATTTTTATTCGTTGAGATTCTAGAGATACGTTGCTGCACAGAATTTACAATAGTGTTTTTAACGGATCTCGGGTGATTGTAATTAAAGATAGGAAGGAAGAAATAGAATGGATGCATGAGAATAGGTCACAAAGATTAAAATATGCTCGTCAGATCTCAACCGCCTGCAGTTTCAACGATTTGATGAGATTACTGCGAAGAATAGGAGGCTCGTAATGGAGAGATAAATATCTTCATTCATATAATGTTTGTGTTGGGACAGGTTAGATATTAATCTGTGGTAGAAGGCTAAGATAGCTATTAGAGGTACGAAGAATTTAACTCGAATATGGAGTTTTGAGACGTAAGTGTATTAGAATTCGTAGGAAAACGGAAAAACTCGGCGTAAAACGGAAAAACGCGGCGTAAGGAAGCTCTTAAAACAGCTAAATGCCGTTGAAGCGGCGTCGGGTAAAATATTACCTCGAAGGACAGAGATGTATAATACACATAATATATATATATATATATATATATATATATATATATATATATAAGCGAAACATCCGACTCACGGGGAGGGGCGGAGTTACAGATAAGCACCTTTCAGTTGTAGCTTGCATGCTCCGCTGGATGTGCAATAGTAATATACGTGAACGGCAAAGCATAAACGAACTAAGGAAAAAATTAGAAATAAGAGGGATCAGATGTTGTTTACTCGAGAGAAGGCTACGTTGGTACGGTCACGTGATGCGCATGAAAGACGACAGCTGTATAACAAAGTGCAGGGCAATAAAGATAGACGGTAGCCACGGAGTAGGCAGACCCAGAAAAACATGGGACGAGCTGATAAATTCCGACCTCACACGCTTACACCTCTCCAAGACAATGTCACTGGACCGAGACCTTTGGCGGTACTCAGTAATAGAGAAGACCCGCCTTACCTAAATACAAAGTAAAAACCTACTACAGTCAGTAGGCACCTCTATCAAAACACACCCCCGTCCCACCACCTCCACCCCACCCACACCGCCCCTTTCAATGTAAAGTTATGTTGGTCCCACAACATCCAGGCCGAAACAAATGAGATCGTGTAGGTGTCACGACAAAAAACACACAGTCCACGCTGTAAATGTGGCCGTGTAGGCAACACGGTAAAAACCTCCCAGCCCCACACTGTAAATGTGGTTGGTGTTAGGAAGGGCATCCAGCTGTAGAAAACCCGCCAGACAGTCCACGCTGTAATGTGGCCGTGTAGGCAACACGGTAAAAACCTCCCAGCCCCACACTGTAAATGTGGTTGGTGTTAGGAAGGGCATCCAACTGTAGAAAACCCGCCAGACAGTCCTATGCGAGCAAGACAACCACTCTTGCCTCAAGTGGGAAAACCCCCGTCCAAACCCATGCAAGCGTGGAACACGGACGCTAAACCTGATGATGATGATGATGACACACACACACACACATATCGAAAATATTCTTACATATATATATATATATATATATATATATATATATATATATATATATATATATATTTATTTATTATTCAAAATATTAACAAATGAAGATATTCACATAATCAAAATATGTTTTATTATATATATTTCGAAGGTACTGTGCTGTTTTTTCAGTACGTCCTCGTCAGATAAAATGCATGATTTGATATATGACATACCTCTACGGTCTTGATAGTTCAATTCCAGTATTGGCAGTGATTATTTCATCAAATCTCAACATTTATATACCACAAATAATATGATAAACTTAAACTTAAAGAAGAAAGGGACTTTGAGCGAAATAGGGATATAATGGAGGGAGTAAAGAGGAGGAAAAGCAAGAAAAAAAAATAAATACATATATAAATATTTAAATGAATAAATATATAAAAAAGAAAAAAAGAAAAAGAAGAAAGAAGAAATAACGACAAAAAAAAAAGGAAATGAAGGGGATAGATGGAAAAACCGTTGTTTTCAAATATCAGGTCAATTGAGGCAACTACCATAAACCTTTGAATATCTCTTGTATTTGGTTATGTTTAAGCTAATTAGACATATATTATATCAAAATCAAACAATATAAATTACTTTCTATAGCCGTCATCAAGGAAATTGTACTTAAAAACTCTTATTAGAAGGACTGATGAGTTCATCAAACGCATTAGATGGAGATCCTTTTTCTTCGACCACCCTGATGTAGCATCAGCCAACAATGAGAAATTCGGCTTTAAACCAAATAAGCCACCCCCACCAACAGTTAACTTGAACCTTTTGAGGAAGATCTCTTCAAAATGATCAAAAATATTAAATTCCGCAGAGTCAACATTCCATTCCAGACTGACTTAAGGGACAAAGTGCAGAAAATGAAGAGTTCCCCGAATCTCCACGTCCTTTCCGACAAAACAAAAAACGTCTATGAGGTTAACCAGGATACCTATAGGAAGCTGGCTAATAATGCGATTACAGCAAATTACAAAAAAGTAGATGAAACAGTACTGACTGACACCAACTTAGCCGGGAAAAACATCGCCATTTCCCTTAAACTGGAAGATAGGACTGAACCTTTGATGGTAAAGGCCCCGCATTTTACCCTTAAGGACCACAAGGGAAACTTCACCAATAAACCATCGGTCCGGCTAATAAACCCCACAAAATCCGACATAGGATCTGACAGCAAGAAGATCCTGGACAGGATACTACCGACACTGCGTGCAGCCTCACCTTTCCCACTCTGGAACAGAACATCCGAAGCAATCTC
>OZ024740.1:51802754-51807754 GCA_964016885.1 Eledone cirrhosa
GTGTTTTCATTTTGTCCTTAATTGTAAATTGTGATGTTGCTATTCCATTCATGTTTTCTATTTAATTTTGGTTGGAGTTCATTTATGTTTATTGCCTCTGTGATTTGTCTAAACATTGCGTCTTTTCTGTGTGTAGATTTTATTTTTATTTCTATGTTCTATTTTAGCATGTTGGTGGAGTATTGATGATTCTTTTTTATCTTGAAGCTCTCGCCAGTGTTCATTTAACCGTTCTCTTATACTACGAGCTGTCTCACCTATGTACACTATATTCTTATCTTTACATTGTCCTTCAGTACATCTTATGCTACATACTACATTTCTAGTTTTACAGTTAAAATGGGGGCTTAGTTTACAGATGATGCATTTCTTATCTATACAGGGAGGTCTTTGAAAAGGGTATGTATTACTAATAAGTGTTTTTATGGAGGTACCTGGTCTTTCTACTATCTTAATATTAAGTTTAAGTTTATCTAGGGCCCTTCTAAATTTATAAGATAATTCACCTCTAAGGGTTGTATTCATGAACATTACACTCTGGTATTTATTGCTATCATACCCTGAGTTTATTCTATTAACCTTATTCCTAGTTCTTTCTATTCTATTCCAAAATTTGCTCCTATACAAGGGGCAGGTCCCATTTGTATCATTATTTACCATTTTTTCCCATTTGGTTCTGGCTCCTCTATACACTCTGATTCTATCTCTCTGATTGTAACCAGAGAACTGCATACGGTGGATGAAGTGTTGTATGTGTGTCTCTAGTTCTTTGGGGTTGCACATGCGGGTCGCAACTGGTGCGTGTGTTTCTTATTGGCAACATGACCCTCCCAAAGTATAACAATATCGGTTTCAACACACGTTTTCAGATAAAGAATCTTGCTAAACAAATTCAGAAACGATATATATATATATATATATATATATATATATATATATATATATATATATATATATATATATATAAATATATATATATATATATATGTATGTATATATATATTTGATAACTTTGATAGGTTTCGGCCAGTCCTGGTTCAGGCCATGTCTAACTCAATAGCACCACCTGGAAATAAATATATATATATATATATATATATATATATATGTGTGTGTGTGTGTGTGTGTGTGTGTGTGTGTGTGTGTATTAATAATAAGTTGACAGGACTAGCGTAAGTTTCATTGGTAGTACCGATTGTATCTCAGCGTACTCAATAGGTAAGGTTATGTAAAAATCCGAGAGTAGACACAAAGTTATCTGCTTCAATACAACACACGTACATGGGTACCATAAATCTATACCCGTACTCGATGTTCGACCACTCTTAATGTAGCAAGAGAGCGTACACGATCTACTGTCTGCATTTATTATACAACAATGCACAATCGGTGCATGTCGCTTCATCACCGGATCTTGCCTAATTAATAACCAATCGATCGACAAAATTCGATTCCAGTCCGTGCCGGCTATGGCAGTGAATACGACAGGTGACACAGTAGTACATTAGTAACTGAAACCCCTACGCGTTATCAAAATATATGACGTAGTCACTACTTTAACATTCATAGCCAATGGTCTTCAAAATGATTTAAAATAAATATACAGTATATTATCAAATATACTATATGTAGATTTAATGCTCCATCATCCACTTTTCTAAAAAAGTTTATCATGCACAACACGCTACCATCAACAGTTTTCCAAGAGATGTCAGCATGAATGGACCTGTTATTTTTCTCTAAAACAATTTTCCGATTCCGCCCTGCCCGTCGCTTCAATCTTTCTAATTTGTCATTCTTTCTTCTGATGAAGGACTAGCGCCCGAAACGTTAAAACCTCTTCTTTGCTATTTCAAGCGTTAAACTAATATATTACTTCTTTATAATGTACCGTTTGTATTGTTATTTCTGTTCACCGTTTACATATATGTGTGTGTGTTAAGTATTTCTGTGGAAAAGGTAAAGGAAACAAGAGTGCTCTATGTATAGTACAGAGCTATTTAATTATGTCATAAACAACACAATATAATTATTCCATTACCCAAGGTTTCACAAAGTTAGACGATTCTAACAGAACTGTTTGATATCGTTCATCAGAAGAAATCTTTATTTGGATATCTATATTTATTTAGATATCTATGTAAAGAATCTTTATTTGAATATCCAAATAAAGATTCTTTCTGATGAACGATATCAGACGCTTCTGTTAGAATCGTCTAACATCGTGAAACCTTGGGTAATGAAATAATTATATTGTGTTGTTTATTACATAATTATATATATATATATATATATATATATATAAAACGAAGGAAATGTGGTAAGGAACCAGGTGGACCATAACGCACCAAAGTACTCAATACTTGGGGTAGTAGAGTGGGTAATAGGAACCAGTAAGACCCTAGGAACCAAAAACCTGGGGTCTTACTGGTTCCTATATATATATATATATATATATATATATATATATATATATATATATATATGGGTGTTAAAGTTTGCTTGAAGCATTGTGAAATATGTAAAATATGTAGTTTAGAAAGCCACAACAATGCAGATGGGAAATCTCGTTGATAGGCGTGAGCCCGAAATATTGGGATTAAATCTCCACTACGGTAACCCTTCTACCTTTGTCTTGTTTTCGTTTCTCTCATTTTTCACTTTTCTCCTATTTCTCACTCATTTCCTACCTCGAGATTTCCCATCTGCATTGTTGTGGCTTTCTAAACTACATATTTTATATATATATATATATAAGTGGAAGGTTAGTAAAATCGAAGTTATGGCAGGAGGCCAAACCCACAAAGTAAAAATTCAGATTTGCACGAAGCACTCAATAAGAATGTATCAATAAATCGATAGGTTACACCTTAGAGTAAGTAACATACGTTAAATAGCATGACAAATTGAAAGGTGTGGTTAGGAGACATCGCCACAGAAGCCGCCACAACAACGAAAATACAATCAGGTTAAATAATAAACCTGGACCGTATCGAGGGGTATTATGCAATATCTTCGATTGGTTTCTATGAATTCAAAATCAACAATCCTATTTGCACAATATGCAAGTTTGTGGTATTTGAAGACCGAAACGGGGACTCACGTTATCAACAGGTTTCCGTACTGTACCTAAGCTGGTGTGAAGCGTAGTAGTAAACTACCAATAGTAGCAGACACTGTTTCGCTGTCACGCTGTCACGTGTTTACTCCCCACTAAGGGAAATAACCTCCTCTGTGTGTGTGTGTGTGTGTGTGTGTGTGTGTGTGTGTGTGTGTGTGTGTGTGTGTGTGTGTGTGTGTGTGTGTGTGTATGTGTACTATTTATAAAAAAACACCAAAGAATCAAGGTATTTTCAAACTACCATATGTTTCAACCGACAAAACTTCATCCGGGTGTCGTATGGTTACAGAGTTTTAATTTTTTTAATTAAAAAAATTTTTTTTTACAAAATTTATTTATGGTTTTATACTCAGACCTACAGGAATTGGTTTAATATCGACATACTCAGAGTTTATTTTAGCCTGTCAATATTTCACATATGTTTATATATATATATATATCACAACAATGACAACAACTACAACTCTAGGAATCAAGAACATCGAAAAAAGTACAAAATTACGAGAAATCTCCAACCACTATAGATTTTCCTCACTAGTAGGACACTAGGATTCCCTAAAAAACTTTTTCAAATAAGCTTTAACAAGATTAAAAGTGAGACGTTATCTTCAAAGTCAGTTTAATTGTAATTAGAATATGGTGTCTGCGACAGTATGAAATGTTTTGTGAGAGACTTACAAGCTTATATTTATGATTAGGTGTAGATTTTCATTGATGAAGTCAAAGGCTTTAAGAAAAATGATAGACATTATTAAAGAATTATTTTTAGTGACATAAAATGTTGTATGCAGTTAAAATCAATCCGGGTTCAGATTTAAATATACCAACTGTTTGTTTCAGATAGGCAGAAAGAAATGCAAGCGTTTCTTACCAGTGTGAATGTAAATCCTGTCCAGTACTCTTGAAAAACGCGTCCTATACGTCCTTTTACAGTTAATATGGGGGCTTAGTTTACAGATTATGCATTTCTTATCTATACAGGGAGGTCTTTTAAAAGGGTATGTATTACTAATAAGTGTTTTTATGGAGGTACCTGGTCTTTCTACTATCTTAATATTAAGTTTATGTTTATCTAGGGCCCTTCTAAATTTGTAAGCTAATTCACCTCTAAGGGTTGTATTGATGAACATTACACTCTGGTATTTATTGCTATCATACCATGAGTTTATTCTATTAACCTTATTCCTAGTTCTTTCTATTCTATTCCAAAATTTGCTCCTATACAAGGGGCAGGTCCCATTTGTATCATTATTTACCATTTTTTCCCATTTGGTTCTGGCTCCTCTATATACTCTGATTTTATCTCTCTGATTGTAACCAGAGAACTGCATACGGTGGATGAAGTGTTGTATGTGTCTCTCTAGTTCTTTGGAGTTGCACATGCGGGAAACGTTTCTCATCACCCGTACCAAATCCGCAATCAGTATGTTGATTTTGGTGTGATCCGAAACAGCTGAGTTTCGGTGGATCAGATATTTGGAAGTCATGGGTTTGGCACAATGGGAATGGAGGATTTGTTTTTTGTTATTAATGGTTTCTAGCCAGAGCTCTGTGTCTAGTACAGGTAATCGATGGTTGGGGTAATCGATGCTTGGGTAATCTATAGTAACTCTAATACTCTGGTGGATGGAGTTAGCTATTTGCTGGATGCTTTCCATGGTGTTTTTCTCTAATTCCTGACTGTTCTCTAGTGGAGGTATTTTTACTACGATGTTTATATCACCAACGTAGCGGGAGTACATTATGAGGGTTAAGAGGTTGCTGTCTTCTAATTGTTCTTTAAGTTTAAGTTTAAGTTTATTGTCCCACCATACCATGAATAGGTTAGCTATGTCACCTGCAATGCTAACACCAATGGCTGCTCACTCCTCTTGGGCAT
>OZ024740.1:51810254-51812754 GCA_964016885.1 Eledone cirrhosa
ATATATATATGTGTGCATGTATGTATATATATATACATACTACTGTACGTCTGTATACATATATGTATGTACGTGTACATACTTATATTTAAGTAACAGCCGTACTAAGAGTGGTAAATGAAATTTCGTTTCATTTTTTTCCGTTTATATATATATATATATATATATATATATAGATAAATCTACCAAGAGTTTACGGTAGTGTCCAATCCGTATGAAGAACTCAATGTAATCCGGATATCATGGAAAGAAGAGATGCAATGAAAAATCACTTTCGGTGAAAGATAAACGGAATACAGAGTCAAAATAAAATATTAAAAAAATAATGAATAAAACAATGAAACAGTTCCTTATATTAAACAAAAAAAGTTCATTATTTAACGATCGTTTCTAGGATATATATGTGTTAGAATTGGCATGCATATTCAACAGATCTATGTACAAAATTATACAAAATTATACAAACTATCAAAATTAAATATACATACCCAACACATATATATGCCGTCTTCAGAAATAATATATAATATATATATATATATATATATATATATATATATATATATATATGTATGTATATATATATATATATATACATATACATATATATATATATATATACACACACATATATATATATATATATATACATATAAATATATATATATATATATATACATATAAATATATATATATATATATATACATACATATATATGGAGGCACATGGCTTAGGGGTTAGAGTATTGGCCTTGCAATCGAAAGGTTGTGAGTTCAATTCTCAGACCGGCTGATGTGTTGTTAACTATATATATATATATATATATATATATATATATATATATATATAACGAAGGAAATGTGGTAAGGAACCAAGTGGACCATAACGCACCAAAGTACTCAATACTTAGAGTAGTAGAGTGGGTACTAGGAACAAGTAAGACCCCGACGGCTGAGCTCTGTACAGAATTAGCCGTCGAAACGGCTTGAGCTCAGCCGTCGGGGTCTTACTTATATATATATATATATATATAGTTAAAGAAGAGTAACATGGTTGGCTGTACAATAAGGGCTTTATTTAAAGTACTGACAATTGTTTCGTTGATCAGTTGTGTCTAGAGTTCGCTAATCGCTTGAGGTTGCGTCAATCGATCTCCAATATATTGTTTACTGGTCAACACATCAGAGCACGTAGATATGAAAATAGTTCGAGGCAAGACTTATATAGAAAAGTAGCGTAACACCAAAACAATAACATCAATAATAAAATAGCGTATAATTAAAACAATAACATCAATAGTAAAACATGTATGGTAAATAGATAGAGAAGTTACAGATGTAAAAAAGTAAAATATAAGATAGGGTACATTAAAAAATAATAATAAGAAGAAGAAAATGAGGAAATGTAGAATACAAAGAAATAAAAGAGTGAGAGAGTGTACGTAGAATTAGATTTTAGTAGTTTTTGTTGAAGTGTTTTTTGGTGCTAACATGAGAAACCAGATTTGAGATGTGGAGGGTCCGATAAAAGAAAAGACAATAAATTAGAGATTAATTGATGTATACTTGTATGCTATTTATGGGCTGACATGGCGTTTGATAAACGTTTGTTGTAGATGTTTTGCTGATTGTTCTATCTTAATGAGGTTGATGGAGAGAGGGTGGAAGAAGTGTACAGATCAGTTGGCAGTTTGATAGCTAATAGTGGTGCGATAGTGTGTATTCTATATGTTAAAATCTAGGTGGTTCAGTACTAATTTTGGGATTGCTGGTTCAAATCATGGTGGTTTGAAGTTCGTAAATCTAGTAGCTATTTTATGCCTACAGAAAATGGATCTTTTTGCTGTTAAGCAGCATCCTATCGTGCCTTAAAATATATAGCAGTTCTAAATTACAGAGCCCGCAGTGGGACATACCGTTGCTGTAGGCTTTTGCTGTCGATAATTTCGACCAGCTAATCTTATATTCTAGGTTTTTGTCGTTAAGCTGCCAGATTTTATTGGCGAGCGTTGTAGAGTTCTCAAGTGCGCGGTTCCTCATGGGGTGTCTGTGGACGTACCACCTTTTCTTAAACTCCTCAGCTGTGGAACCTATGTAGTGCCAAGTAGAGTTGCCTGAATTCACAGTACACAGGTATAACATGCTTGAATCCAGGCATCTATTCCGTAGTGGGCACTTATCTGGTAGGTGGCAATTACAATTTGAGGTTTTATTTTGTGCAAGTTCGTCGTTGCGGTTTTGTAAGTTGTTGTGGGTGGGTTGTGATTTAGGCCTATTAATGTTTTGTTGTGATGCGTTCTGATGCATTTGTGGTTGTGATGTTGTTATGTGTTTGTGTTTTGTATTTGGTGCTATGGTGCGCGTTGGTGGGTTAATTTCTTTAGAGATATTTTTGTGGTTGATCTTACGTATGTGCGATTCTATGTTGGCTGCAGTAGAGTATGAAAGTTTTATAGTTTTTCTATTGAAGATTTTATGGTATTTGTGTAGTGTAGGGAAG
>OZ024740.1:51817754-51972754 GCA_964016885.1 Eledone cirrhosa
AATACTATCTATCGGTTGCAACTCCACGTAGAAGGAGCAACGTGAAATAAAGTGTCTTGCCCAAGTACATAACACATTGAATTGAACTTACAATCGTAAGGTTGTGAGTTCAATTCTCTAACCACCCAGCCACGCGCCTTCACTTTATATATATATATATAAAGAGCCCAGATCCCCTTAGGGAAATGGCCTTGCTCAGTATGTAGTAAAGGTGTAGGTAGGAACTCAATCCTCTGCCCCAAATACAAACAATGGGTACACAAGAGATGTAGTGGGATCTCAGGAAGGTTAGAAAAGTATGTACGCTTTACATGTAGCAGCTGCACCAGGACAGCAAGCAGCAAACGGCCACAGGAAACAAGCACCACCAAACTCTGGGAGGGCGTGTAGAAACAATAGACAGCTTTTACTACCTAGGTGACCAAATTAGTACAGTAGCCAGGGTAAGAACGGGATGGAAGAAGTTCAGGGAGCTACTGCCACTGCTAGCTGCAAAAAGGCTTTTCCCTCAAAATGAAAGGCAGACTGTATGATGCATGTATACGAACAGCAATGTTACATGGTAGTGAGACCTGGGTGCTGTTTGTGGAAGACTTGCGTAGATTAGAAAGAAACGAAGCCTGCATGCTCCGATGGATGTGTAATAGTAATATACGCGAACGGCAAAGTATAAATGAATTGAGAGAGAGACTAAGCATAAGAGGAATCAAATGCTGTGTGCAGGAGAGGATGTTACGTTGGTATGGACATGTGATGCGTATAAAGGATGACAGCTGCATAAAAAGGTGCAGAGCACTAGAAGTCGATGGAAGCCATGGAGTGGGGAGACCCAAGAAGACCTGGGATGAGGTGATAAAAGCCAACCTTACCCAATTACACCTCTCAAATGCGATGACACAGGGCCGCGACCTCTGGCGTCACGCAGTAATACAGAAGACCCGACTTCCCACGAGTACAAGCTGAAGCTGAAGCATATAGACAATATGCCCCCACCCCCTCCCACTGCAAAGTGGGAGGGGAGGGGCCGCGGCAAAAAAGCACCCAGCCCACACTGTAAAATGGACGTGTAGGCACCACGGAAGAAAAAGCACCCAGGACTCATTGTAAATGAAGTTGGTGTTAGGAAGGGCAACTAGCTGTAGAAATTAAGCCAGAATCAGTTCCCATATGAGCAAGACATGGTCAGCCGACTGAACACTGCCGACAACAGGACAACCCGTCTAACCCATGCTAGCATGGAAGAATGGACGTAAAATGGTGATGATAATATATATATGAAGCTGCTACAATGAATTAGAAATGAGAGATTTTGTTATCTTGGCAATATTTACTATTCCTGATATATTTTGGTGTCTATCCATTATTAAGGAAGTAGTAATTGAGTTCTGCATATGTATTTCACATGCACTTGGATCTTAGTGCTTGTTTCATCTGGGCAGTGGTAGTAAATCTTGCATGCACACTATATATGTGCATGGGTTTCAGTCAAGTCTATTTTTGTCATAGTAGATACCAGCTTCAGCAGATAGTAATGCTTGTTTAATTGGGGAAGTGGTGGCATAGCTGGTAGCTTGGATTTAGTCAAGCATTTTTGTTGGATTAGCTTCAGCTGATAGACAATTGTCAGTCACCACATAGCAGTAGGTGTTCTGTCAGAGTGGTGACTTATATCAACCCTTTAGCATTTACATTTCTCTATATTTCCTATTGTATTATCACGGTAAATACTTTATTTCACATAATATCGAATCTACAAGATTTAGATATTATTTATTTCGAGAACAATACCTTAACATGAGTATAAGCAGCCAATTACAGCCAGTTTGAACAGAAAGAGGTGAGATAATTCTTGCCTGATACAGCTGGTTTAAATGCTAAAGGGTTAACCCAGGGTCAATAAGAGAAATACTACAAATAGCAATATTCTTGACACTTTGTCTCAAATTATCTGCATTTATATTATATTCTATTTTAAAGGTTTGTCGGGTCATGCCATTATATTCTAAATTCTTTGTCTCGAATTATCTGCAGTTACATCACATCCTATCTTAATCCTGCCAAGGTCAACTTTGCCTCTCACCTTTTCGGGAATGATAAAATACCAAACATGTTCTGAGGTTGACATAATCGATTTTTCTCTCCCTTCAAAATTGCTGCCCATGTAATTAAATTAGAAACTAATATTTATAATTCTGCCAATGCAGTTCAATAAACTCTTACTAATAATCTCCTCCCTAATGACATAGGGCTTGTACCTCTACACTCCCTTTTGTGTAATAATCTGATAAATATTATATAGTGTCTCCTTACCTGAATGCCAGGTTATAGCTGTTGGGAGAGGTGAATAGATGATTGTGGGAAAATGCTTAGAGTTCTGCCATTTGCAATATGAATCGTCAGAAACAACTAACCAGCCTTTTACAGTACTACATTTAACATTACTCATTGCTATATAAAATCGCCGATTCTTCCTGAAAGATAGAGCAGGAAGTTCATTAATAGTGTAGATGGATGACAACATTAATGACAGTGATAGTGATAACAACTACAACAACAACAGCAAAAACAAAAAGCATTAATAACAATTATCACTTTCCAATCGTGATAATTAGATAAATGCACTGGATAGGTTTGCTGCCGAATGCTGCATGGCAGGAATGAAAATCAAAACTGCAAAGACAGACATTCAACCTCTTGGGAAAGCCTGTGCAGTGTGCTCTGCATGTGATTAGAGTTACTCTGAAACAGGTGGACAAGTTCAAGTATCTCGTGACCATTTTCTTGAGTGATGAAATACAGGAGGCTGAATTAAATGATAGAATTGCTGGAGCATATGCCAGCATCATTACTCGGTAACCAGAAGAAGGTTGTTGTTAAAACCAAACTTGTTATCTTTAATTCAGTGTTTATGATTGAAAGAATTCAATTGTGAATACAAGTGGCCGAAATGGGTCTTTAGAGTAAAATTACTTAATAAGGAGCATAACTTGAATATAAAGGAATTGCTACAGGTAGAACTGCTACTTATCTGCATTGAGAGATCACAGCTCTGTTACTACATGTGATTAGAATGTCTAAGGAAAGAATTGTTGGACATATTTTATGAGCAAAGCCAACTGGCAGGAGACCCAGAAGTAGATCACGAATAAGATGGTTGCATAACATCCATAAACTTGATGGCCCTCTAAGTAATAAGTGGGAAGAGAAGAGAGACAAAGAACAACAATTATGAGAGCAACAGTAAAAAGATGATGAAGAACAACAATAGCAACAACTACAGAAACAATAATAAATAACAACAACAATAGCAACTTTTTTAATAGAAAAAAATGGTTCAGGAGTTTTTCTCTAATAACTTTTGAGTTAAGACAATACACCTGCAGCATTGCCTAATCAGTGGATATTCTGTAATACCTAATCAGTGAATAATTATCTAAAAATCACTCTATCCTCTCAAAGTCATTCTCATATCTATTATCTAGATGTTAAACTATACTTTGCCGATGAGGTTTAATAAGACTGAAACATGTTTGGTATTATTCCAGGATCTATTAAAGATAAGACTTATTATTCTTCACTGCATGTCACCATTTAATTTTTAATTTGTATTATATTTCTGAGCTCTTCTATTAAACTTCTTTGGCAGGGATTTTTATTAATATTAATTATTTTTCCACTTCTTAAGAGTGTAATTTCAATTGATTAAATTTTTTTTAACTCATTACAATCTAAAGGCTCTACTCGGTCACAAATGACCATGGTTTTTCTCCTAGAAAGTTTCCCTCTGAGGTACAAGCCTGGGCAACGTTTGTTTTGTGGAAGACCAGTAGTTGCCCATGCATACCAGTCTCTCCTCTCCACGCCACAGATATTGTCCAAGGGAAAGGCAATGACTGATTCAGCTTGGTACCAGTGATGTCGCAACTCATTTCTACAGCTGAGTGAACTGGAGCAATGTGAAAATAAAATGTCTTGCTCAAAGACACAACACATCACCCGGTCCAAGAATCAAACTCACAACCTCTCAGTTGCAAGCCCAATGCTCTAACCACTAAGCCATGTGCCTTCACAACAATAATCTGTATATTAGCTAACACTGTCTAATTTCTTTTCCTGCAGAGGATGCCCATAGGAAATTTTCTAATGTCATTAATTTACTTACTTATTTCCTTTTATGGAGAATACAGAAACAGTTGTTTTATTCAAGTCAGTCCAAGGGGATGATATAAGCCATGTGACATTAAACCAATCATATGTTGTTGAATTAAGACCATTGAAGACCAATATCACCTTTTCAATGCCTTCTTTATAAACAACAAATTTCACCTATGGAAGTAAAATTGTTTTATTTTAGTTTTGTTATGCCAACTAATTCTCAATAATGTTTTTATGCACCTTGCAGAAATGGTACCCTTCTTAATCATATATAAATAATATGTTACATTCCCAATTATGATTTATTAATATGGGAGACCTTTATGTAAAATAAATTAATTTTTAACACCATCATCATCATCATCATCATCATTTTACGTCCGCTTTTACCTGCTTGCAAGGGTGGGACGAGAACTGATTCTGGCTTGATTTCTACAGCTGGATGCCCTTCCTAACACCAACCTCATTTACAGTGAGTGCTGGGTGCTTTCTTTTCTGTGGCGCCTACACAACCACTTTACAGTGTGGGCTGGGTGCTTTTTTGCTGTGGCACCTCCACGACCACTTTGCAGTGGAATGATAGGGACCCCAGCCCTATCATCTCATTTCTACAGCTGAGTAAACTGGAGCAATATGAAATAAAGTGTCTTGCTCAAAGAAACAACACATCACCTGGTCTGAGAATTGAACTCACAACCTTTCGATTGCAAGGCCAATGTGCCTTCATGTAAGATATATTGATTTTTAATTAAGGCACAAGGCCAGCAAATTTCAGGGAAAGGCAAAGTTGATTAAATTAACTCCAGTACTTGACTGGTACTTTACTTTATTGACCCTGAAATGATAAAATGCAAAGTTGACCTTCGTGGGATTTGAACTGAGAATCTAAAAAACCGGAACAAATACAACAATGGCATTTTATTTGACGTTCTACCAATTCTGCCAATCCAACACTCTTAATAATTTCTAGTTTAGGCACAAGGCCAGCAAGTTAGGAAAGAGGAAAGATTATTAAATCAACCCCAGTACATTACTGATACTTTATTCTCTCAATCCTGAAAGGCTGAAAGGCAAAGTTGACCTTGGAAGGATTTGAACTCAATGTAAAAAGCTGGAGAAAATATTGCTACCCATTCTTTAGATGCTCTAACAATTCTCACATTCATGTAAGATATATTTATAAGATGCATTCATTTAAAATATATTGATTTGTGACATTCTCTTATAAGATACTAAATGGTGAACAGTTGATAAGAGAAGATAGGTAGAAGAGAAGACGACTGTATTGGATGCATTGTCTGGTTTACAGTACGAGGCGAGACTGTGGTGCGTGTGTGACAAAAAAAAAAGTTAAAAACTTCCAGATACACCAGATTCTTTGTTTTATCGTTCGTACATAGTATATGAAGATTTCTAGATGTTTCCACTCATGAACAACCAACATATAACTGTCCATGGGTAAAAACTGATTCTCTCAGATTCAATCCTACAACTTTGAGACTCAGACCCTGAGCTTTATTTATTGTCATAGCAAAACTGGCTCTAACAGGGAACTGAAGTCTTGAGAATTTGAATGGCAGCTCGGTAGATGAAGGGATAAGTGGAATTTTTGGAATAAATGCACTTTCGCCTTGATAATAGCCTCCAAGAATAGTGACCTCTAGGAGATGTTTCATCATTCATCATCCACCTCACTGTGCCATTGCATAGATGTGGTGGGTCCAGGTTTCTCAAAAGGATGATGGGAGCGTATCCAGTAGGCATTGGTTGATCTGATTTACCATATTATTTTTTGGTGCTAAAATTGCTCGCTCAAACAGCCATGATATAATTTGAGGTAACATTTGGAAATACTTGATCAATTGGTTCATTTGTTGTATTACAGACATTTCCAAATGGAAGGCTGACTTCTCCATTTTTATCTTGTGTAGATTTCCATCACCCAGTGTAATTAGCTGTTTTGCAAAAGTATCAATTTCTGCATCATTGTACCACTGCACTTTCATGTTTGTCCTCAAGGGTAATCACTGGACTTGTTGCCATATAGTTGAGACTTTGAGGCAAGTGTTTACAATATCAGCTCTCGTGCCTTTAGGAACAACGGGGAGAATCTGTCTGAAGTCACCAGCAGGCAGCATTGTTACTCTTTCCGTGATTTTATTACATCCTGTAATGTCTCTTAAAGAATGAAAAAAGTCATGGGAGCTGTACGGTTTTCAAATTTTGTAAACATGCCCAAGGATGTTAGACATATGGAATTAAAAATAGTGCCCAGAGTTGTTGTTGGAAAGATAATCTTATGAGCACCTACCAAGTCAGTTGCCAGATCTCAGAGCTTTAATGTATCCATGCCCAGGGAAGCAAGGCATTCAGAGTATGGTAGATGCCTGATGGAGGGTATTTGTTTGGTTGCACGTCTCTGAACAGTTTCCAGGAGGTCAATATTCTGAGTAAGATAGGTGTTCCAGACTAGTGATGCAAATTCTAAGTGTGGACACACCATAGCTATATATAGCTTTAAATAGGTTGCTGGAGAGCGGCTGACAAAGGTCTTACTGAGTGATGCTAAGACACCCTCAGCCTTCTTGACAATTTTAGAGACGTGTTTTGTCCAATGCAAATCACTGTTGACAATAATGCCCAGGTCACATTCACAAGAAGACTTCTTGAGATTGGTGTTGTGAAGGGAGTATGTGAACGCTGGGTTTTTCCTCCTAAAATGCATGGTGGTACACTTGTCCACACCCAGCTTGAGTTGCCAGTCCATAATCCATTGCTGTATTGTGTCCAGGTCTGATTGCAGGAAAGGTCTATAGCATACAGGATCTATCCTTTTTATCTCAAGGTACAGTTTGATGTCATCTCTGTATTTCAAGATTGTGGCATTCTTTATGTTGGTATCTATGTCATTAATATATATAACAAACAAAAGGGGATTAAGAACAAATCTCTGTGATACACCAGATGTCATCTCAAAGGGTGAAGATTGCTGTCTGAGAACTGTGACTACCTCTTTTTGACTGAGAATGAAGGACTTCAACCAGTGATAAAGATCATCTCTCATTCCTATTGCAGAGTGTTTTGCCATGAGTCTTTTGTGTGGCACAAAATTAAAAGCTTTAGCAAAGTCAAGATAAATAACATCCACCCATGAACTGCCATCAGTGATTTGGGTAATGTCTCCAATAAACTCAACGAGTTGATCACAGCAGCTGGAGTTAAGGATAAATTCAAATTGCCAGGGAAGGATAAGGCTGTGAGAGTTCCAGAAATTCCAGAGTGTTTCTCTGACACAGGACTCCATCAGTTTGGTGATGCAGCTAGTAAGACTGATCCTCTTTGAACAGAGGAATTACACTGGCAGTTTTCCACTGGTCTGGAGTAGCACCATTGTTAAGATAGAATTGAAAGAAAAATGAAAGCTGGTGCAGAAGAAAGTACCCACCATGTTTGAGAAGCAGGTACATAACACCATCAAGACCAGGAGAGGCCTAATTGCATTTATTCTTAAGGTGGCATCACAGTATTCCAGTGTTAATTCCATAGTTGTTATAGAATTTGATGTCAGAGGTGGTGGAGATGGTACATTTTGATTTTCAACAGTAAAAATGCCTGCATAGCATTCAGCAATAAGTTCTGTGCCTTCTTTGGGATCGTCAGTAATCTGGCCTGTGTGTGTGGGGGGGGGGGGGGGGGGATTGCGAAGAGGACCAACTGGAGAGTGAGGTCTCTGCTTTGAACTTACAAATTTCCAGGACACTTGTGACACATCCTAGTATGATATATTAATTTGACACACATACTAATTCTGTCCAGGGACGAGCTAATTATCCAACTGCTGGATAGACCCTTCACTATGCTCTGTGTCAGGGTCAAAAGCTTCATTCAGTATGTTTTGAATGAACAGTGTAATTCCCATTAACTCTAAAGTGAAGTTTCAGAATAAGCATATCACTGTAATTTTTTCACAGTCATATGTACCCTAACTACATTAAGGGTACATATGTCTGTAGATTGCTCAGCCATTTGCACATTAATTTCATGAGGAGGCTGTTTTACTGATCAAATCAAGGGGAGCATTCATTGTTGGAACTGACAGGTGTCCAACAAAAATGATGATGATGGCAGTGGTGGTGGAGGTTGGTGGTGGTGATGATGATGGTGGTGATGACAATGATTGATGATAAGGATGAGGAGTGTGATGGTGATGATGATGACAACAATCATTACCATCATCTTCATCGGTAATGATGATGATGATGGCTGCCAGTAAAGATGATCAGAAAGGTGTAGATTGTAAATGACTCACCTGATCAATTGGTGGATCTGTCCAAGTATCCATGAAGGGGCTTCTATAATATAATTTTTCACTGAGGATTGAACACTTGTTGGGTAAGTTAATCTGTCTTTGGTCCTTCGAGTATGATTTGTATATTAGACAATCGTTCTCTGTTGATAAAGCATAAACTTTAAGCCAGCTGCTCTGAAAAACTATGAATATGATAGGATTATTGTTTTAGGAAAGCCAGCACATTACAAATTTAGAAATAAGCAGAAAATGATGAATATGATATAATTGTGGTTTTGGGAAAGCCAGCAAATTCTAAATTTGATTAGGTATAAGGGCTAGACAAACTGTCTGACCAGGCTGGGGTTTGGATTGAATTTGGCACCAAAGATCATGGCGATAGTCCTCAAGGCCATTCTGGAAAAAGTGGACAAGCTGAAGAGAGCCACCAATTCCTACATTGACAATATCTTGGTACACAAGATCATGGTGTCAGCAATAGAGGTTTCAAGCCACCGAGAAAAGTTTCGGTTAATCGCGAAATCATTGAAGGTAATGGAAGGAGGAGTTGCACTGCATGAGAGAAGACAGGTAATTGGAATTTCAAAGAAGAAATGAAGTCCCAGAACTGGACATCCTAACCAGGCTGAAGAAAGCTGGGTTGAAAGTGCCAGAGGATTTGGAAAAGGGGATAGCTACAGTGTGTCAACTGAGTGACTTGGAGTTGAGGAGGTTGCATACCATACATCATTATGGGAGTGGATAGGACCCTGTTCCTAGCCAGGAAAGTCGACTCCAACATTACAAGACAGAGTGTCCAGAAAGTGATCAGGAGACGCGACAAATGTCAGCCTATCAACCCTGCTCCAGGCATGCAGGAGACAGTAACATTCCAGTGGAACACAACTGGAAGCGATTGGCAGTGGATGTGACACACTACTGACAGGGAACATATCTCTCGATGGTTGTTTGTGGACCAGGGCAAATAGCGATATAGAGGGGAAATGCAGATGGGAGACTGCAGATGAAATCACATAGACACTGAAAGATATATTTTTGGAGTGGGGCCCTGTGGATGAACTGTTGATGGATAACAGCAAGGCATTTCACTCAGAAGTGCTGAAGGAGATGCTTGATGGGTGGAATGTGAGCTGCTTCTTCAGAGTGGTGTATAGGCAGAATGGAAATATGTTCATGGAGAGATACCATCACATGATCAAGGCCATGGCAGAGAGGGGACACATTTCACCAATGAAGGCAATATATCACCCCGGTCAGGACAGACCGAGGGGTTGGTGCCACACAGGGTGATATAAAGATATGAATGGCAACATCCATGCATGATATTATGACGACCTGTGGAAGAGACAGAGAGAGAACATGCAATTGTGTAGGTCAGTGTCGTAGTCTTGGTCAAGCCCCTGAATGTGTGCTGCACATCTTTATGGGGAAAGAGAACAGTAATGGCTGTAAATTCTTGAAACATGTCTGTGGATGGAATGACACATCGCGTCTTGGATGTCTGCAGAATCATAGATTTGACAGATTTTGGAAAAGGGGAGGTTGAAAGCAGCACCTTGGCTTTGTGGAAATCACAATGGGAATGCCACTCATCTAAGTGGATGGCAGATTTTGACATGGATTGAGGTGATAGGGTGATCTTTGAGATCAGGAGGAGAGTGGGACTTGGGAGCTGGAAGTGCAGGGGGAGTATTGTTGGAAGGAAGTACGAGAAGAAGTGCGGGCCATATCTCTCTCTTGGTCTCTGAGCTGCGATCAAGTGTGAATGCTACATATAACTTGTATGAATGATTGTGTGAGTTTTGCTATGTTCTTTGACCAGATGTGAAGCAGATGAACATCAAACTGGTAGATTCGGTCCAGATATGAGTGGAGATGCAAAGGTAGGTACCTTTTTTTCTTACATTTAGAAATAACATGAAGAGAAAGCTGAAATAGAGTAAAGTGAGAAGGAGTAGAACAAAATAAAACAGTAGTTTACACTTTCACAATATATTTTGTAATTCTAGAATTTCTAATCTGCCCTAGTTGTGTGTAGTCATGCATGGGCATGCGTGTGTTGGTGTTTACAGGCCACAACAACATCAATACCATTCCATTTATTGTTCAACACTACATTGTACAATACATGGCGATTAAAAGAGATGTGCATGTTATAGTTTATTGCTGATTGATTTCTATTCACTCCTAGATAGGTAGTCATGTAAACAAAGGAAAGACTTCAGATATTTTACATGTACATGTATTTTATACCAGTGGACAGTTCTGTTAATAATTGTTTCTACTTTTGGTACAAGGCCAGCAATTACCCAGTGCATTACTGGTACTTTATTTTATCGACCCCGTAAGGATGAAAGGCCAAGTCAACCTTGGCGGGATTTGAACTTAGAATGGAAAGGGGCGTAACTCTATGTGTCAAAGCATGGCGTACGACCCTCTACTGATACTGCCAATCCACCGCCCTATTCTGTGGACCAGTTCTGTTAATAATGATGGCAATAATGTTAACCCTTTAGTATTTAAACCGTTCACATCTGGCCAGAGTTCACTCACCTCTTTCTGTTCAAACTGGCTGTAATTGGCTTCTCATACTGATGTTAAGGTATTGTTCTCAGAATAAATAATATCAAAATCTCATAGATTCAATGTTATGTGAGATAATCATGTAAGATAAAGCCTTTACTGTGAAAATATAATAGTAAATATAGAGTAATGTAAATGCTAAAGGGTTAAGCAGATATAATTTTTTGAGTCCAGAGCTAGTATGCCATATATACAAGAATTACCAAATGTATAAACTATCAAACAAACTGGTAAATTTGCGTTTTGGTAAATTTGCATAAAAGGAAACCTATAGTTTATGTTGATTACTAACACGTGGAAGTGATTAATGATAAGAATATTTTCACTCTTTAACATTTACATTACTCTATATTTACTATTGTATTTTTGTGGTAAAGGCTTTATCGTACATAATTATCTCACATAATATCGAATCTACGAGATTTTGATGTTATTTATTTTGAGAACAATACCTTAACATCAGTATGAGCAGCCAGCTATGGCCGATTTGAACAGAAAGAGGTGAGGGAATTCTGGCCGGATATCGCCGGTTTAAATGCTAAAGGGTTAATAATTTATTTTTTGGATATAATTACACAGATGACTTACAGGATTAAATAAATGAGTCACTTTAGGGAAGTAACTATTTACATGAGCAATTGTAAGGTGAACTTCTTATTGGAAAGTGAACTTCTTATTGTAGCAATATGAGATAGTAAATGCACTGTGTACATGTGAACTTTAAAATGTTACTGATGGAAATATATATAAATATACAAACAAATGTGATATGTTAATATGGTTGACAAATAGGGACTCAGCACAGTCAAATGGTTTAGAAGTTTACTTTACAGGCATTAGGACCTTGCTTCGATCACAGTATGGCCTCATGGGAAAATGTCATTTACCATAGCTTCAGATTAATCCAAGCATTGTAAGATAAATTAAGTAAATGGAAACTGTTTAAAAGTCCATTGCATGGAGTGTACCTGTAATTCTAAAAGTCAGCTTTGTCACACACTGTGTCATGTTGAATCTCCCTGAGAATTACGTTAAGAGTTCATGTGTTTGTGAAATGCTCAGACTATAATACATGATGGACTCTACCTGTAATTCAAAAGGTCAGCTTTGTCACACATTGTGTCATGCTGGATCTCCCTGAGAATTGACTGAACTGGAACATTCATTGTTGAAACTTATGGAAGTTCATTCTACATATATTTACATTGGTATAATGGTATGCTGTTATAATATTATTGTCATATAAGGCTCCGACACTTCTATTTGTCTGGTGGTGTAGTGGTGTTGTAGTGGTGTGGTAGTATAGTGGTAAAATATTATCATGGTATTGTTGTACGTTGTATAGTAGTGAGGTGTTGGGGTGTGATATAGTGATGTGTTGCTGAACTGGTTTGATGTGTTGTGATATGATGGTGTGTTGCGGTGTAATGTGGTATTGTGGTGGTGTAGTGTTATATAGTGTGTTGTGGCATAATGTTGTTGTGACTTGATGTAGTTGTGGTGTATTTTGGTGGTGTGTTGTTGTGATTGTAGAGTAATATGATGACATAATAGACCTACTTCACCCCAATTCCACCAAAAACTAAACTATACTCAGCCTCCAAATATCTCTAATATGTTATATTTTCACACTCAGAGTTGCTGAAGCATGGAACAAACTACCTGCATCATTTATTAGCTGTCGAGACACTGCATCCTTTAAAACCTCCATGCTTCCTGAGATTCGCCAACACTACACCTAATGTTCCCCCTCCACACACATACACACATGTATATCATGACTCACACTATTCACTTCCCTGACATTTGTATATTATTCTATGTACTATACATGCACGTTTGATGAGTTGTACTGCACCTGAGCACTTTACACAATAATTTCATTATTATTATATGAAGAGATGAAAGATTAATTTCTTATATCAAGAAAGCACACTTACATTTCCTTGAGATATATGATTCTGATTGGTTGGTAATTTTTGTTAAGATGACATTGTTTTTCAAAGTAAGGAAATATTGGCACTGCCATTCTTCAGAGTTGTAGCTGAAGCATACACAGCTATTTGTCTGACACTTTCGGGCACATTCTAATTTACTGGTGTTTGTATAAATAATCTGCATTTGGTCAGTAGATTGTATTATGTAACCGTGTAATCTGTGGAAATATTCTTCACTCAATGTTGCCATATATTTTATTTCAATATTGGTAAGTAGCAACATTAGGATTAAGTTCTTCATCATGGTTTACTGTAATTGTTCTAGTTTGGCTGATAGAATAAAGAACGGTAGAACAAAAAGGTAAGATGGTACAAGTTTGTGTTTTAGTTTTTATTTTAGTTTAGATTTGATAATATTAATGTAAATAGATCAGGGTGTATCCAAGGGTAACATTGATGATATTAAGAAATCTGGATATATCCACAATATGTATTAAGGGCAGCATTGATGATTATATTTCCAATGAAATATACTCCATTTCAATTAATTAATGAAGGATTTTGAGATATGTATTAATATTGTTTCTATTTTTGACACAAGGCCAGCAATTATCCCAGTGCATTACTGGTACTTTATTAATTATTTCATTACTAAAAGAGTTAATAAATGCTTCTTATATAAAATTATGTTTGAAGATGTTTAATTTAACCCTTTAGCATTCAAAACGGCCATATCCGGCCAGAATTCTCTCACCTCTTTCTGTTTAAACTGGCTGTAACTGGCCACTCATACTGATGTTAAGGGATTGTTCTCAAAATAAATAATATCAAAATCTTATACATTCAATATTGTGTGAGATATTATGTGAGATAGAGCCTTTACCATGAAAATACAATAGTATATATAGAGTAATGTAAATGCTAAAGGGTTAAATAGGAACCATTCAAAATGGGTAGTTTTATTTCATGGGACTAGAGCTAGTTTTGGGCAGCTTGGTATCAAAAGGGGTAAAAAATAAGGGCATATTCACAATATATATTAAGGCTAGTGTTGGTGATGATAATGAATAAAGATATATGCACAGCATATATGTTTTTAAGGAGTGCATTTATATATTCTGATATTATTAAGGCAATATCTTTATGTTACAAGTGTGGGATTCATCATCATCATCATCATCGTTTAACGTCTATCTTCCACGCTAGCATGGGTTTAGACAAATAATAAAGTATCTTATGAACTGTGGTTAGAAATAATGGTGAGAATGTTGCTAATATATATAGAAGGAAATTAGTAACACAACTGACCTTTTTTTTTTGCATTCTAAACAATACACATCAATACATATCTCAACAAGTTAACACCTCTTCCCTTGATATCAACTTCTTATCTACACGTCTAGCTACCACAACCACTTGATAAACAATTCTCCACCCCCCTACCAATTACCATCACAACACACTTACACATAAATAAAGAAAGCAAAAACACAAATGAAGATTTTTCAGAATTCAACAACCCCACAATCATCAATACTGCATTAAATTCATTGAGCAAAATATTTATTGAAATTTGAAATATGAGCATCATGATGCAGAAAATGACAGAAATAACAGTTGATCACTATAAAAAATAGAGAAAATTGAGTAAAATATTTAGGAGTAAAAACTCAGAGTTCACACACTCCCTTCACAACACCAATCACAAGAAGTCTTCTTGTGAACGTGACCTGGACATTATTGTCAACAGTGATTTGCGTTGGATAAAGCACATCTCTAAAATTGCCAAGAAGACTGAGGGTGTCTTAGCATCCCTCAGTAAGACCTTTGTCAACTGCTCTCCAGCTATCTATTTAAAGCTTATATAGCTATGGTGTGTCCACACTTAGAATTTGCATCACGAATCTGGAACACCTATCTTACTCAGAATATTGACCTCCTGGAAACTGTTCAGAGACGTGCAACCAAACAAATACCCTCCATCAGGCATCTACCATACTCTGAATGCCTTGCTTCTCTGGGCATGGATACATTAAAGCTCTGACATCTGGCAACTGACTTGGTAGACACCCAGAAAATTATTAATCATCTTTCCAACAACAACCCTGAGCACCTTCTTGAACTCCATATGTCTAACACCTTTGGGTATGTTTACAAAATCAGAAAACAGTACAACTCCCATGACTTTTGGAAACACTTTTTCGCACTCGGAGTTGCTGAAGCATGGAACAAATTCCCTTTCCATATACACGCATGCATGTCTGTGTGTGTCCCCATTTGTATATCACGACTCACACATTGTTCACTTTCCTGATATTTGTATATTATTCTATGAATTACATATGCATCTTTGATGAGTTGTAGTGCACCTGAGCACTGTACACAATAATTATTATATATATATATATATATGATGAATGGCTTGTGTATATAGATGAATGGCTTGTGAGAGCTATACAAGCCATGTATAAAGAAACAGTCAGCAAGGTTAGAATTAACAACGAATCTAGTGAAGAGCTTAACATAAAAGTTGGTGTTCATCAGGGCTCCGTCCTTAGTCCCCTCCTATTTATTTTCGCCCTCCAAGCTATAACGGAGGAGTTCAAGACCGGCTGCCCATGGGAACTTCTATACGCAGATGATCTAACGCTCATAGCCGAATCAATGGCTGAGCTAGAGAAGAAATTCCAAACATGGAAGCATGGCCTAGAATCAAAAGGCCTTAAAGTTAACTTGTCTAAAACTAAAGTCCTAATATGTAGGAAGGAGAATAGGGCACTGGTCCCATCTGGGAAATGGCCATGCTCAGTGTGTAGGAAAGGAGTAGGCAGAAACTCCATTTTATGTCCCAAATGCAAAGTATGGGTGCATAAAAGATGTAGTGGGATCACAGGTAAGCTAATTAAGAATATAGATTTTATATGTGGCCGGTGCTCTGGTGCAATAAGTAGCAGCAAGTGCCTACAGAATACTAGCTCATTCCATTGCCCAGATGGTTCTATAGAAATAGTGGACACCTTCCGTTACCTGGGTGACAAAATCAGCAGTGGTGGAGGGTGCTCCGAAAGTACTGTAGCTAGAGTCCGAACGGGATGGAAAAAGTTCAGAGAGCTTATACCCCTATTGGCCACTAAAGGTTTCTCTCTAAAAATAAAATGCAGGCTGTATGATGCCTGCATACGAACAGCGATGTTACATGGCAGTGAGACATGGGCCTTGTGTGCAGAGGATCTACGCAGACTGGAGAGGAACGAAGCTTGCATGCTCCGTTGGATGTATAATAATAATATACGCGAACGGCAAAGCATAAATGAACTAAGTGAGAAATTAAGAATAAAAACCTGGGACGACTTGATAAAATCCGACCTCACACACTTACACCTCTCCAAGACAATGTCACTGGACCGAGATCTTTGGTGCTACGTAGTAATACAGAAGACCCGCCTTGCCTAAGTACAAAGCGAAACCTAGTCAGTAGGCACCTCTTAACCAAAATACACCCCCGTCCCACTAACCCTACCCCCACCACCATCTACACCACCCCTTTCAATGTAAAGTTATGTTGGTACCACAACATCCAGTCCTAAATAAATGAGGTTGTGTAGGTGTCACGACAAAAAAAAAAAACACAGTCCACGCTGTAATGTGGCCGTGTAGGTAACACGGTAAACGTGGTTGGTGTTAGGAAGGGCATCCAGCCTTAGAAAACCCGCCAGACAGTCCTGAGCAAGACAACCAATCTTGCCTCAAGTGGGACAATTCCCGTCCAGACCCATGCTAGCGTGGAAAATGGACGTTAAACGATGATGATGATGATGATGATGATATATATATTTATTCAATTATTATAGAGAGAGAGAGAAAGGTAAAATCCAGACTGCGGTCAGGACTTTACCTATCTCTATACCGACTCTGCATCTCTCCATGCATTGCATAGAGTACTCCCATGATTAGAGGTCTCCCCAGTCTCACCACCACAGACTATCTCTCTCTTGTGTGTGTGTGTAGAAAGAGAGATAGCATATGCATGTTTAGAATTATAGAGGCAAAAGAAATGATTTGTTTCATTACATAGGAGGTGAGATAACATCAGTTAATTTAAAAGAACAGAAATTGTTACAGTAGTGGAAGAAGAAATAAGACAGTGAATCAAGAAGTCAGTGTTTGAATATCTTGAGTAAGAAATAGCAAACAAATTAAATGTTTTCTTACCTATTTGGTTTGTATTTGTGGAGATCTAGTAGGTTATGACAAAATATATCACCCAAATACCCACTGGTTATATTGTTCATATAATGGAGTATCAGAACTAAGGAAGATTGAGCTTTAATCTCTATTATAATTGTGTGTATTGCATGTTTATGGTGGCCTCACATATAATATATCACCAGTAATCAATCATGTTATTGCGTTAATATAATGAAGTCAATACATTGAGTTACAAACAGTTAAAATTATCTTTGTTTTGCTGAATGGGCTAATAATGTAATTTTTAGTTTATCAAATTGATTATCTGAAGTTGATAGCAAATCATAAAAAATTTACTATATGGATGGTTTAACTTTTGTTCCGATAATAATATAATGTTTGTAATAATGATAGGTGCAGCTTGGAGAGAGATGTTTCTATTCTGAATTAATGAAACAAATCATTTCCTTTGCCTCTAAACATGCATATATTTTTTCTTTGATATGTTTATTTTATATATGCTTTCATATAGATCCCTATTATACTTAGTGCTATCTTAGTGTTACAACCAATAAATTACACCCAGCCAAGTTCGCACTATATGCAGATGAGCATTGCCAGCAAATGTTCATGCAAAATCTATATAGGCTCTAGTTTATTTTCATCACATTACCAGTTGAGTGAATGTCACTGTGAGATAAACGAATCTTGAAACAGCTGTCTGGCATTCTCAACGTTACTGAGATATCTGTGATATGTTCACAGAGCTAAATACACAGATCAAAATATAATAGCATATGCAAATATAATTGTAAAAATTATATATTTAATTTAAATTAATTTGTATATAGATAATTTACCCTCGTATATACATTGGTCGACTGATAAATTCATAGGCTCATGGAATGTGACCCAATGAGATTAATTTTTCAACAGTCTTCCTTGTGGTCCATTGGTGAAGAAGCTTTCATCCTGTAGGTAAAAAGAGTCATCATCACTGCGATACTGACTGGTTCCCAGCCAAGTGTTTTTTCATGTTGGAGAACTGATGCTAGTCAGATGTGGCCAAATCCGAATAGGGAGGATGATCAACCAGTTCGAAGCAACAGTCACAACAGCAGCCATTGAAACTAAGGACTTGTGTGCTGGAGCATTGTCCTAATGAAACAAGACCTCTGGTCTTGATAACCTTTTCTAACTGCCTCAGCAAGATGGCATAGTATTCTCCATTGGTGTAGCTCTTTTGAAGATAATAAACACAATGCCTTTTGCATCCCCAAAAACTGAGGCCATCACCTTTCCTGCAGCTGAAATGACCATGGCCTTATTTGGAATAGATGAGGAGGATGTGTTTCCACTGCATGGATTGTCTCTGGCTCAAGTAATGAACCCAACACTCATCCTGAGTCAGGAATCCAGCTGGATCTGCCTCAATCAATGTCAGATTTTCCCATGATGTGATCAGCCTGGTGTACTTTTGATCAGGTGTTAGATGTGGTACCCACTGAGCAGAAACCTTCATGTCAAGTTCATTGTGCAGAATATTCTCAACTCTCTCATGGAATATGCTTATAGCATTGGCTACTTGATTTATAGTCAATTGCCTGCCACCATGTGGTGAACAATGTTTTCCTCGGTGGCAGAAGTTGCAGGACACTCAGAGCTTGGGTTATCTTCAAGACTCTCCCTTCCCCTCCTAAATTCAGCTGCCCACTTTTGTCCTGATGACCTGATGATAAAGCTGAAGTGTCATCCCCCTAATGTAGCAACCATGCCAGCATGATTGTCCTTGTGGGCTAAACCCTTTTTGTGCCGGTACTTGATAACACCATAATAGCAAATTTTGTCCATTTTCAAGATAAGTTACTACTAATTACTTTTGAAGTTTTGAGCAGTCAGAAGTCAGTTCACCCGAAAAGAAACAATGCAGTTATCAATAAGAGTTGAAATTAATGCAAGATTTCACAGCTCTAGTATCACTCCTTCATAGTCATCCTATGAATTTTTCAGCCCTACCTCGTAGGTATCAAAAGCTGTCAACAACTTCTAAGGTGTCTCTTAGGCAACTGAGAGTATTTATTTTCACATGTGCAATTAGCGTTTACTTCTGTGCATCTGCCACATACAAAGTCTATCTTCACTGTTAACCTGTCTGTAATCCCACTACATCTCTTGTGTGTCCATAGATTAAAACAGTGTGCACCTCATGGAATTTCTGTCCACCTCTTTCTGTTATTAAACAAGCCCACTGCCTCTTCCCTGATGGTATCAGCATATACAATATACAATACATATTTATAAGAGAGAATGAAGTTTCAATTTAACATTTTTATTCTTCATCACGCAATGTTTTGCAGATAATCAGCTTGATGTTTGAATCTATACTATCAACCTGGTTCTGGTATCAATCTGCTCATCAAATGCGAAGATCTGTAAATGTAGGCACTTGATTTGCCTATACATATAGGGTAGACACCAGGCTTACAATGTGTTTTAGTCATTTTATATAGTCATGTGGCTGGTCTTAGAGTGGGGATGTGTGCCTGGCCAGTAACCCCCCCCAGTGGCAACAGCAACAACAGTAACAAATACAATAACAATGAGGATAACAGCACCAGTCGTGGTATTTCCATCCATGTTGGCCGCTTCAACTACAGTAGTCACATCCACACCAATGACTGCAATGACACCACCAAACTATTTAAGCCGTACTTGTGTTAGGTTGGGTTGCTTCCTGTTGAGATGGAGCTGGCTGTATATAGCAAGGGTGTCTGCTGGCGCTAAGGAGAAGGGGCTTACATTATATTCAATAGAGTGAGATGAGTTACAGTAAAATAAAAGAGAATAAAATAGAATAGGATACAAAAAAATTAATTAATGAGTTACAATAAAATAAAATAAATTGAGTTAAATTAAATGGACTGCAACAAAGTATAAAACTACAATAAATTAAAGTAAAATAGAATAAAAGTGATAAAATTGGGGTGCAATATCATCCAATGTGAGTGTGTGTGATTACATGTGTGAGGGGTTTGGGTAAAATCAACAATATTATCTTAGTTGTGTGTGTGTATATATCTATATGCTTATGTAGTTAGATGTCCAGCTTTGTTCTGGGTTATGATATTCATCTAGTGTCTATGTCAGTGATTCTCAACCAGTGTACCGCAAAATTTTGAACGGTACACTAAGAAAATGTGATTACGTACAACGGAAGAAGAAATGAGGGCGTGTGTCTCATATTCGACCAAACATTGAGGAAATTATGAATAAAAGCCAGGCACAAATTTCTCACTAAAGAAGCCAGCTATTTGACTGATAAAAATTCGAAACACTGCAATAAAGTAGTTCATAGCTGTGTTTTTCTTTAGTTTGAGTCGTTCTGTGTCTATGGTTGTATGCCGTCTATGAATTGTCATGTTTTTGTTTTGTAAAATTCAAATATTTTTCATATATATTTAGCCAGGTGTGCTGCTATTTGTTCATGTGTTCCAAGGTGTGCCGTTGGCAAAAAAAAAAAAAAAAAAAAAAAAAAAAAAGTTGAGAACCACTGGTCTATGTAATGCATTTTTGTAGCTGGTATGCATATTTATTTTAGGTTAAATTTATCGTAGTGTGCTAACCATATATTATTTTGTAGCTTAAATGCCAAGGATACTAGAGCTTGCAAACAAATCAGTGTGTTGGTGTTTACAGCCCATAATGATTTCAGAGTTCCTATTAACCCTGTGGTGTTTTGAGTTTATTTTTTTTACACAGTTAGGCAGAAGTGGCATTCATGGCTCACAATTTTGAATGGTCCAGTTAGTCTTGAAATCCACATTCTTTCCAAAAGCTGCCACATCATCTCAGCTAGTGATTTTTTGTTCCTGTGTTTGAATAAACTCACATGATTATAACATCTAGATTTAAATGTGCTGATTGCACCAATGAATAAGTAGTCCCTATTGTGTACTGGGATACATTGCTGAATGATAGGCACTTGTTTAGTGGGCATTTAGTTGTATTTCTGCAGTTGCAAGTCCTGCCACGCCTCACGGTCGCTTCCTCATCCACTAGTGGTTTTCTGGGTGGTGTTATCCACGTTACCTTGGTGTTGCATGGAAACTACTGTTAGGTGTGATGCATACTTTTGAGCATTCCTTGATCTTTCTGTTAATAGCTGTGCTGTTGTGGGCTAAGTTTGGCAATGTAGAGAAAGCAAACTTAACAGTGTGCCTGTTAAATAATTTGGTAAGTTTGGCTGGATGTGTTTTGAGTAAGGTGCATTAAACCAGGTTACCTGTATTTTATACAGTTTCCTTGATTTTAAGTGTTCTTTTTCTTTCTTGTAATACTTACCATCAGTAGTGCCTGTCCAATCAACTGTTACCATCATAACAGTAACAACAATAATTGTTGCCCATGTTTATGTTCCTTTGTATGACTCATTATTAGTGCATTCACTACCGTTGCTATCTGTCCATCTTACACCTAATAGTTTCTAATATTGTAGTCATTGCTGTACCCATTGTACCTGTTGTTACTACCATCATTATTGTTCTGTACAAAATCCTCATTGTTAGTAGCGGTGCTGTTAGTATTATTTCTAGCGTAACTAACTACCACTATTGCCATAACCAACTATGTAGTTGTTCATATTAATACTATTATTATTCTTCATCTTCTTGCTCTACCCTATATATAGGCAAACTGGGTGCCTGCACTTCCAAAAGAAAATGTTTAGATAGCATTTGATGAACAAATGAATAACCAGCCAGGTTAATAGTATAGATAAAAACATTGAGCTGATCATCTGTGAAACATGTCATGTTTGATGAAGAGTAAAAGTCGTTCCAGAAATAAATGTAAACTCACTGCTGACTACAACACACAGCATTATTAAGTACTCGTATTGGTGCCACTGCCACCCACACTAATTTACGAACATTACTCAATAACCAGTGTCACGACAAAACGTTCCCAGTCCACACTGTGAAGTGGTCACATGCGTTACGACATAAAGCACCCAGTACTCACTGTAAATGAGGTTGGCATTAGGAAAGGCATCCAGCTGTAAAAATCAAGCCAAAATCAGTTCATTATAAGCAAAGCATGGTCGCCTGACTGAGCATAGCCCACAACAGGACAACTCATCTAACCCGTGCTAGCGTGGAAGAATGGATGTAAAACGGCAATGATGATGAATATATATGTGTGTGTGTATGCACATATGAAGGTTGTTTAAATGTTGTGAAAGATGGCACTAAAGACCCACACATATTTCCAAGTAAAGAAATCAGTAAAAAAAAAGACTTTGTATTTTTATGAATATTATTATTATTACTATTATTATTAGTAGCAGTAGTAGTAATAGTATTTGATGAAGATTAGAAAATACTGTGTCATAATAACATTGAAGAGGAAGGGGTGGCTGGACAGTAAAGAGGCAGGATGGTCAAGAAATGTAGCTGAAAAATTGAAACACATAACATGAAATAGGGTAGTGTGATGAATGGGGTGGGTGGGTAAAGGAATGTGTATGTGTGTGTGTGTGTGTGAGATTAGAAAGTTCTTTTATTAGTTGTTGTTAATGACACAGTAAATTGTAAATGTAGTCTAACAAACGTTTTTTTTAAAATCCAAGATGATAAATGACACGGTGTTTCAAGTTTTCTTGTGGTTGCAGTTTGGTACTTTTTTGTTGTTATGCTTGTTTTTCTCTTCATAATAGATAATACAATAATAAAAACCAAACATGCTGCTGTTGGTGGTAGTGGTATTGTTGTAAGCAGAGTGTAAAAAGGGGTCAAGGAGAACCTTTCCATTAAAACTCTCTCTGGTGGTATTTATCTGGATCATAGTATGATGTTACCACAACTCTGTTTGAAAACTTCCGACCCGTTAATGCCTGTTGGGCCTTCTGGCAATCAATGATTGAGTTGAACTCTACAAAGATCTGCAAAGGAAAAAAAAATGTTTTCTAAAATTATTCAAACTTTTAGGGGTGGGGGAAAGAGAGAAAGTGTGCGTGCAAGGAAGAGAGAGTGAGAAAAAGAAAAAGAAATTTGGTTTAAAAAATCTAGACGTTGCTGTTCTATTTATTGTGTGAAGCTCTCATAATACCAATCATCACTTGACAGACATGTCATTTTCCCCCTTTTGTCATTTCTATCATGACTATAACAGCAACACTCTTCTGAACCAACTAGCTACATCACCCTTTCAACACTAATTGAAAATTATAGGTTGCATTTACTTTTGTTTATTCAATTGGAGATTAATCATGTTGCAAAATGAAAACAAAGAAAAAATGAGAAATTGGACAAAATCAGAAAACCCCTATGGTGTGCATCTATTTCATTTTGTAGTTTCCTTCAAACATTGATGGAGGTGCAGGCACAGCTGCAAGATTAAGAAATTCAATCTGCAACCATATGGTTTCAAGTTTGATTGCACCTTGATGTCTTTTAATAAAGCTTTCGGTGGACCAATGTCTTATGAGTGAATTTGGTTGATGGAAATTGCATGGAAGCCTATTGTGTGTGTGTGTGTGTGTGTGTATATGCAATTCTGGAAAAGCGGACGTAAAAACGATTATATATATATATATATATTTTTTTTTTCTGACACAGATTAAATTTAAATTGAAAAGGGGAAGAGATGGAGTGTGAGACAGGCAATCTTATTACCATTAAATAAAAGTGTGTTAAGATTTTATTAGGTGAGGAGTCATCTAGAGTAGGGTAACAAACAAGGATAGACTGTGGGTGTTAGGATGTGGTGACCTTCAATAAAGTAGGAGGTATTGTGATGATAATAGTTCTTGAAGGATGTGGGGTGTTAATGGTAGGGGCAGAAGCAATGAAAGAGTGATAGTTGGAAGGGGGCATATGAATGTGTTAGGCTACATGTCATCTTCAATATGCATAACATGTCCACACCAAAGCAGTTCTCTCTTGTACACTACATCGAATTTTCCTTATGCCGCGTTTTTCTCTCAGCTGACTTGTGCTATATCCTTCATGCACATTACGTATCCCTCAGAGTACACTTAATTTCTTTTTAGCATTTGTAGGTTTTCTATAGTCAAGGATTATCTTCCACTGCCACATAGCATTGCAGTTTGCATGCAAGCATCACAGTCTACTCTTCACCCTGAGAGAGAAGCCCTGTGTTGTTGTCAGCAGGGGTAATCATCATCATCATTTTACATCTGCTTTTTCCTGCTTGCAAGGGTGGGACGGGTCCTGTTCAGCACAGCATCTCTCCACTTGTCACGGTCCTTCGTCATCTCTTCTGTGAGTTTCAGCGATCTGAGGTCTGCTCTCACCACCTCCGCCCATGCTTTACGTGGTCTTCCTTCTACTGGGATTTCTTAGCACTTCTTTTTCCAGGCTGTTCTTATCCTGATAACACACTTTCAGAGCATCCTTCCCCACTGTTAATTTGGTCACCTAAGTAACAAAATCTGTCAACAACCTCTAGAGAGCCTCCCTGTCAATTAAGTGAATTTATTTCATTGTTTACTCCTACCATGCATATAAAATCTATCTATTCTGTTAGCCTGCCTACAATTCCACTACATTTTTATGTCCATAAGTGCACCTATGTACACTTTATAGAGTTTCTGCTCACCTTTTTTCAACAGTGAACAAGGCCATTTCATTGACAGTAATGGCTCCTTTTCGTTTACTTTTAGGTATTTTGACTACGAGTATGCGTGTGCTTTCACTTTGCATATGACACTGCTTACAGAAGGAGTGATATTTATGTTTTGTTGCTTAGCAGTTCAGTATGCAAAGATCAGTACCATTCTTAAAAACAAAGATTGGAATCAGGAAGCATATTTGGTTGTAGAAGTCTTTCTAAAAATAATCTTGGTTAACACATACATAAAAATGATGATATAAATTACAATAGTTCATGCTATTTCTTACTTGTATGGTGTGTACTTGTTTGATATATAATGTGAACAATTATTGTAAGTCTTTTACTTACAATTTTGTTGATTGTCCAAGGTACATCTTGTTAAAGTTTTTAGGGAAAGTGTAAATTCAGTCTTATTTTAGAAGATTATTGAAACAGACATATATTCTAGTTAGAATATATAGTAACAATAGGTCTAATGAAAGGTGTTTCTTTTAAATGCTTATTCGATTAAATAAGATGAAAACATTATATACATATATGAAAACTGAACACTCACCTTTCCACAGCCAGGTACATCAATACCTTTGATGGGACGAGGTATTTCAAGACTACGTACAATACCATATTTACCACACTCCTCTTTCACATCTTCAACAATATCTGTAAAAGAAAAATTTTCCAGTTAAATAGACAAACACAATAGTACACAGTTCATTTGTAAGGAACAGACACGGGGATTCCTGAATCAGCCCAATAAATAACAATACAATAGACAGAACAAGAGATTACATATTTGAGAGAGAGAAAGAAAAAGAGAGCATAAACATCTACAACTCTTCAATTGGAATATTGTTTCTAGAACATAGGCCCTAACAGTTACTTCAACTGACAGTACACAATATACACTTCTTATAGATTTTTCTGTAAAGTCTATGACTCCAGTGTTAGTTCAGTTAGGAAGGTATTTAAGATGCTGTCTCCCCACCCCACACCACCACCACTCCACATTAGGTAGAAGAAAAGAATCAAAGATATAATGACTGATTATCTAATTAAGGTGTAAATAACTTTGCCATTCAACCTTCCGAGGTTGATGAAACAAAGTAGCAGTAAAGTACTGGGGTTAATTTAATTGAGCCCCCCACCAAAAGATTTAGTGGCCTTGTGCTTAAAATCAGAAACCAGTGTATAAAAATGATGAAATTGAAATGTAACTCAGTTTTACATTGTATACACCAATTTTAGCAAGAGTTTTCATAACTTCCATTTAGCAACTCCAACTGGCAGGGAAGTGAGTAAAATATCATCAAGTTTTTAGTTGGAAGATAGAGACAGAAAAACATGGTAATGACTTTCAAATGTACATAAAGTAGCAATCATGTCCAACTCACCTTCATATTCCTCTTCATCCTCCAACTCGTCAGGAGTGACCATGTTCATAAGACACAACACCTCTGTAGGAGGACCAGCTCCTTGATTCAAATTCAAACCTGGAATTTGGAGCTGTACAAGCTATAAATAGAAAACATTGAAAAAGTGTTACATTTATTATTTTGAAGCCCAAAACATGAATTTTCACAAGACAACATAAAAAGGTGTAACATCAGTCATTAAAACAAGTACTATATACACTCAAATGTTGGATGCATAATTTATATTGAGATGAAATCTTAGTTATAAAAGAGTGGCAATAAAAAAAAATGTGAAACATGGTGAAGCTCGTTATTCCTATAGATCGTAGAGATTTTATTTGTCTGTTATTCATGAGTAAGATTAGTGTAGTGTTGCAGGTTTATCCAGAGCACTTTACCTACCACAATTGTCAATATGTTAGCACAGGTCTAGCTATAATTAGCCACCAATCTTTTCAATAAAAATTGCTTCATTCAGAAACGTCATACTGTGTTAAAAATTCCAGTATATTATTTAATGTTTTTTCTTCTTCTTCTGCTATCAATTATAATTGTTCAGATGTACCGTAACTGTATGAAAGCATGTTTGTAGGACCAAATACAATACCTATGTATGACAGTATGTAAAGGTGGGCCAAGCTTTGCTAGCTGAAAAGTTTTTTTTAATGTCATCCATTAGAGTTAATCAAATCACAATCCCATTAAAATGTGAAATGGCTAACTTTAACAACCATGATCTGTTTCATAAGTTGCATTGCATTTCTCATAGTTTACACACCACAACAAGCTAATGGTTTGTTCTTCAATGTATGATAGATTGACTGAGTTCATGTATTACAGATCTAAATGGCTTAACTTTCTCAAGAATATAAATTAGGTAGAAAACCCGACTCATTTTAACAGACACTTACAATCAAATAATTGGTAAATGAAAATACTTACGTTTTGTGCATTCTTAGCACCAACACTGGCTCTTTGGACAATCAATTTCTTGTCTCCAAGCTGCATGCCATTTAACCCTGCACAAGCCTTCAAGAAAAGAAACACAGATTATATATAACATTGTTATAAGTTTTACACAATTTTATATTTTGTCAAAATATCATCATCAATGTTTTTACATCCTTTTTTCCATGCTTGCATAGTTTGGACAGATCCTTTTCAGCACAGCAGCATCTCTCCACATGTTGTGACCCTTTGTCATCTGCAGTGAGTTTCAGCAATTTAAGATCAGCTCTCAGCACTACTGCTCAGGTCTTCCTGGCCCACTCACTGGGATTTCTTGGTACTACATCATCCATGTGCATCACATGCCCATACCAATGTAGTCTTCTCTCTTGCACACTAATTTTGATTTCTCTTATACCCAGTTTTTCTTTCAGTTCATCCAAGCTTTATCATTGTTACATATTAGCATTGCACATCTATTGAAACATGCTTGCTTCATTTCTCTCTAACCTGTGCATATCCTCAGCATAGCACTTCGTAAACAAGTGACAAACAGCTGGCCTTTTATTTGGAGGGAGAAAACTTTTGTTGTCAACAAAAGTAGTAGTTCCCTTAACTTCTTCCATCCTATCCTTATTCTAGCTATTAAACTCTCAGTGTACAGAAGTTATCATGGACAACCAGGCTTAAACTCTCCTGTTACAGCTTGGAGAACTATGATGAACAGAAGTGGGTTGAGGACCGAGCGCTGATGAACTCCTACTTGTACCTTAAATTCCTCACTAAACTGATTTCCTACTCTCACAAGCCACTCTTCTACTCCTAGTTTCTTTGGGACTACCAGATGACAGATGAACAAAAGCTAAATATAGTGGCTTATTGTTGACTTGGAGTTGTCTCACTAGAAACAGGGCATCTGTAGTACTTCTCCCAGGCACAAAAACAAACTGCATCTTGTCTAACTTAAACCTTTCCTTAATTAAGCTCTGCTAGAAAACAAAGTGTTTTGTTGGCTTCCAATGCTACTTTTCGTAAAGTTTCTCTCAGGATCTCAATGCACTGCCATCAAAATTGGTTGACATGCTTTTAAAAACTAACAGAAGTAAGCACTAAGAACACGTGAAATAAATACCCTCAGTTTCCAGGAAGACTCCTTAGAAGGTGTTGACACTTTTTGTTACCCAAGTGACCTAATCAGTAGTAGGGGTGGATACTCTGAAAGTGTGATAGCCAAGATAAGAACAGACTGAAAGGAGTGCGAGGGCTAGAGCTATACTGTGCAGGTGAAGACCTGGCCACCAGCATAAATCCATACCCCCTCCAGTATCATTTCTTAGCTACCCTTTCTATTGCACTCTAGTCGCTATTTCCTCCACAATCATACTTAGCTGCTCCCCTACTTAGGTATTCCCAACATCACATCCCTATGATATTGGAGGTTGCTCTACCCTCCTTGTCAAATAATACCTCACTACACAACCATAACTTCATATTCATCTCCCTTCTCCTATCCCTGCAGAACAGAGAGGGCTATTAATTTGGGATAACTGACTACCTCTCTCGTGTTGGTGCAATGAAAATACACTCAGTACACTCTGTAAGGTGGTTAGTGAAAGGAAGGGTACCCCGCCAAAAGGGCTGAAGAACTTTCAGTTGCATCAATGGACAAACACACTAGTGCTGGTGATCTACCTGATAAACACACCTTGTACTAGCTATAAAATGGTTGGCGATAGGAAGGGCATCTAAATGTATAAAACCCAGTAAACAAAGGATTGGTAGGCCCTTCCAATTGTGTTAAAACAAGCTAACCTCCCCAGTATTGGTGCCATGATAAAATGAACTCAGAGTGTAGGACCATATACGAGATGCAGGCTTCCGGTCTGTGGAAACCAGTTGAATGCTTGCTTGCAGTGGATGTTTAATGATTTATTATCATCATAATCACCATTTAATGTTTATTTTCCATGCTTGCATGAGTTTGATGGCTGTCGTGCGCTGAGGCCAGACTAGTCAGGTTACTAGGTCCTGTTCATACACTTTGATTTAGCTTGGTTTCTACAGCTGGATGTTCCTCCTAACATCAACCACTTTACTGCGTGCACTGGGAGCATGATTTCTGCGCCCGGATACTCTTCCTAACACAAACCATCTTACAGAGCGTACTGAGCATTTTATCGTGACTCCAACACTACCACTTTACAGGGTGGACTTGGAGCTTTTGTTGTAGCACCAGTACCATTTCATTATAGTATTAGGTAGCTTGATGTACATGTTTGTGTTAGTATTGGTGTGAGGCTGGGACATCAGCATTTCACTGCTGGAAGGGGTGGGGGTGGGGGGGTCATGATGGTGCTTGGTTTTCCTTGGTGGCCTAAAATGGGGGAATTTATACATTGCTTAGGACAAGAGCCAGGCTTTCCTGGGTTGAGAGAGAGAGAGAGAGAGAGAGAGAGAGAGAGAGAGAGAGAGAGAGAGAGAGAGAGAGAGAGAGAGAGAGAGAGAGAGAGAGAGAGAGAGAGAGAGAGAGAGAGAGAGAGAGAGAGAGAGAGAGAGAGAGAGAGAGAGAGAGAGAGAGAGAGAGAGAGAGAGAGAGAGAGAGAGAATGCAAATGGCGAGCAGGGAAAGCGAATGAGTCAAGGTTCCGCCTAGATTTCTTTGCTGGCATGGGTTGGGCAAAATAGTCAGGAGTATATATTAGGAAAAACAATGAAGTTTTGTTTACATGTATTTAGTTTTTTATTGTGTATCAACCTGTTACGTGCAGAAGATTTTTGTTGGATCTCCAGTCCGAAGAGTAGATCGATAATGGAGTCGGGTCCATGGCTTCTATAGGTGACCCAGAGCCAATCCTCTGCGAAACGCACATAACAGTTCGATACACAATAAAAAAACTAAATACAAATAAACGAAACTTCAATGAGTGCTCGTTTTGGTACCACCACTAGTAATTCACCGAATCACATACACTATACATACGAGGGGGCTTCAAAAAGTTTGTGGAAAAAGCACATAGTTAAACATCATATGCAGGGATTTTGATCTCAATGCACTTGTACATTCTCGTACTAACACGAATCCTTAAATGCATGTTGCAACATGGGGCTGCCAGTCGAAGTCAGCACCCGCTTGAGCAACATGACCTTCATCAAAACATCAAATTCATGGTGAAGTGAGGATGGAAGAGCAGCTAAATCATTGATGCCCTAGAGCAAGTTTATGGGGACAGTGCCCCAAAGAAATCAACAACCGACAAATGGATAAGTCGTTTTAGAAGTAGACGAGATGAGGTTGACCTCCAGCTGAAGATATAAAAAAAGCTGCTTTCACAAGGTTTAAATCACATGGCCCTCAGTTTTACACAGATGGACTTAAAGGCTGGTATCAATGCTTGCAGAAGTGTATTGCCTTAGATGGAGCATATGTTGAAAAATAAACATCATAACTTAAACCGTTTTTTTACAACTGTCCTTTTCCCACAAACTTTTTGAAGCAGACCCGTATATATATATATAGATACACACAAACCAATTATTTGAAATAAAAAAAAGGGTACAGTTGCCATCTTACTATCTTAGCAGGTACCAGACTACAATGCTGCTACATACAACAGTACCACTACTCCCGTATGGCAAACATTTGGATAATTTAGTATAACATTAATCAGTGAGAGTACACTTTAACAATAAGTGTTTCTAATCTGTGCAGCTGCAAGAAAACAGGATACAAGTACATTAATATGAAAAAACTGGCCAACCTACCTGATCTGTAATAATCACATCTGCATATTCACAGAAAGCATAGCCCTTTGATAAACCTGTTGCACTATCTTTCACCAAATTGAAGGCCTTTAAGGGGCCAAAGGATATAAGTAACTCTTTTACCTGTGAAAATATCAAGAATATGTAGTTAACATTATCTATTTTAATGTAGTCCCACATGTTCTGCCTCACCACCATCTATGTCACAACTACCCAACCATTGCTCTACTAAAGAAAAAAATCTAAATTGAAAGTCCTAGAACAAGTTTACAAAAGCCTCACCCCCAAGCCCTTCACTGGAAACATTATTCCATATCTCACGAAACAAGAAATGCCAACCTATTACTTATGCTCAGTTCAACCTTTAATTTGAAGAACAAATTTTACATATGTCAATGACAACAGCAGCAATTAAGAAGAAGAATTCTTTAATTTAGCATAAAGCCTTAAGCGAGACCAGAATTGGGATGTTGTGGCACTGAAGTAAGGGAATCAATTCCGATAGGAATTTGAAACCAATTTGTGGACTGAGCTCAGCAGAAACTGAATACTCCATAGTATTTACTATAAATTACTATCTAAGTTGGTATTAAATATTTAGATTTAGATACAGAGAGGAAAAAATAGAATGTGGTGTTTTTATTTCTCCTGAGGGTATTAAGTGAATGAAACTATCACAACTGGGAAATAAAATGGAGCCAGAAATCTCATTTACAGTGAACTTACCACTGCATAACATCACCTGAGCAATCACCAAAATCTCCTTTGGCTCTGCCCAAGCTGCAACACAGTAAATGTTCCTCTCCTTACACCATTAAGCATAGAGAATATGAGTGCATTATGAGCTGGAAGAATGTGCATATACTTGCAAGTTCATATACACAGTATCCAGCTTTAAATATTCCATAAAAGGCAAAAAATATAAGTATATATAAAAAAACAAAAACAATAGTTTTGTTTGGTATTTTTAAAAAAAAAGGGAGGGAGGCAAACAATTTTTTTTTTTTGAAGAGCATTAATTGCAAATCATAGCCTGAAAGACCATGGATAAAAAAAAAAAAAAGAGAGAGAAAAGGGGAAAAAATATCAGCAGACTTAAATAATAAAAAGCTCTAAAGTAATGTGTATGTATGCATATATATATATATATATATATATATATATATATATACACAAAATGTGCTTTATTTCACTATAGGAGCTGCATCTGGCCACGTGATATTGGAGGAGAAAAAAAGGGTGTTTTAAGTTATCAGAAAACAGCAAGGAAGGTTGTCAGTGTGTGCGATAACAAGAGAAATTTGGAAAAATTGACAATATTAATTTTTAGTGGAGAAGGGTAAAGTCACATTTCAAACTTTAGTATATTTACTGAATAGCCCCTCCCCCACCACCACATGGAAGGTTAAAAGGATAAAATGACTACAGCAGGATTTGATTTCAGAACAGAGCTGTGCAACAAAATATGTTTACAGTATTTAGTCAAGAGACTTCTGATTTTGATAAATGTTCATGTGGATAATGAGAGTGGCACAAGACGTACATTTTTTCACGCAAAGAGACTTCTATATATAATTGGTATTTAGTTGATTAACCCAGAAGAGATGAAAGACAAAACATATCATGACATGAACTCAGAAAGTAACTGAATTCCACAACTCATGTTATCCAGCATTACCATTTCAAACACCAACACCCCAATAACAATAGTAAAATGAAACATAGGCGCAAGGCCAGGAATTTTGAGTGGGACAGAAATGTTGATTATATCAAGGCCAGTATTTCATTTTAACACCTCTCAAAAGCTAGGGAAAAAGTTGACACCTAGAGTACAAAAAAATTCTGTCCAATACTCGAATAAGCCTGCCAATCCAACACCCTCAATAATTATAATGACAATGGTTTCTAATTTCAGAGGAAGGGAAATTCAATTAAATTGACCCAGAAGGATGAAAGGCAAAGTTGAAATGGCAGTATTTGAACTCAAAATATAGAGGGTCATAAACAAATGCCACAAGGCATTTTGTCCGACACTCTAATGATTCTGCCAATCCACCAATAACAGCAATTTAAACATTTTAAAAATATATTAATGATTAAAATAATCCATTTTGGAAGATATGAGACTAGAGAATGAAAGCATCGCTATTGTTTTCCATGCCCCAATATATTATTTGTAATATTAACAACAGTTACATTACCTAATCGAGCTCTCTCCCTTTCACATTAATTCCAACAACCTAATCATGATGTTTTTGGTGTTAATGAAGTCTTCAGATTTACAAAAGAGAGAAAATGAAGCTGTGATGGTCATGCCTTTCTCAGAGCTACTGGCTAATATATTAGATAGACGAAAACTTCAAATGGTAGTCTAAGTAGATTTGACACAACATTAAAAAGAAAAACTTAACACCACCACAGATGGAAAAATAGTCAAATTAGATGGTCTTATTCTGAACTGAGGTATTAAGTCACAAATTTGTGAAGAGAGGCATAGTTGAAAGACACCAGCACATGACTGATATTTATAGAAAGTCAAGTTAACCTCAGTGGGATTTACTCAAATCATAAAGGGTTGTTGTCCAAACTGTCATACCATTATTGGAAAAAAATATAATTCAATAAATCTATTTCAGGTACATATTTTAATATCCTCCTCTATGAGGACAAAAAGGGAAGGTCACCCCCAGTGGGATTTAAACTCAAAATTTAACAAAATACCATAACACATTCAATCCAGCACTCGTATTTGTGCCATCATTCATGACAACAATATTTATGTGGGTAGTATGTAATATGTAGAGGCAAGAATGAAGGGATCACAATACAACATTCATACTATCACTAACACCCAACACAAAGACAATGCAATTTCAGTGAAACAAATTCAATCGGAACTTTGTCTTCTTTCCACCTGGTCACCCACTCACACAATGAACAATACAATGTACACATTCACTAAACTAAGTGTCAATGAACCAAAAAGATTGAAGTCACTTGATTTACTCGAAATAACAGCTAAATATCACTCAACACTGTACAGGCTTTAAAAAAAAAAAACGGCGAGACTGTCAGAAAAATCTTCAACAGTTGATTTAGAGAAAACAAATAGTACCAAATACAATCGTTTATTATAATCATGGATAAATGGTTATAGTTACAAAAATTAGTTGGCATCAAACATTTCATATGAAATTCAAAAGTATCTTTTATTCTCACCATTAACACCAACATTATCAACACCAGTGCAACTCTCACTATTATCACTGTTACTATTTTGTTGCCTATAATCACTACAGAGACTATAGCAAGATCAAAGCAGCAAGCATTCTAGCTATGGAGATGTGGTAAGTGATCATAATAGTGATGGAAGTGGAGGTACTGCTATGTTAAGTGGTTCAGTATAAATGCTGGTATTTGTGTTTATATATATGTATGTATATGTGGGCATGTATTTATGTATCTATACATGCATAGGTAGGAAAGTAGATACAAACAAGAGTATTAAGATATTGTTCACATTTCTATATCTCCCGCTTAAAGTTGTCAGCCAGTTAATATTAACTAAACTGTAAGAAAGTGATCATAATAAATATGAAGTTTTGTTGAAGTGTACCTGACCCACCCAATTCTTGATTAAAGTAAAATATAGAGATTTAGCAGTCAACATGTTAGTTCAGCTAGTTGTAAAATAGGTACCACATAACAGAATGGTTCAATATGACCCATATCAATATCTCATTCTACTTTTATTAAAATGTAGTGCTCAGTTTCAAGCCTAGTAAAACTAGAAGAATCATACTACATACAAAGCACTGTTCTATCACCAATAGCACCTAGAAGTCTCCTTCTAACTGTTTTATTTTGGCAACTGCTAGGTATTAAACAATACCCTGGCACCACCAATGACTGAAGGAGGCAGACAGCTGTCATTGTTACAGATTGTGCTCACTGGCTATTCCTGGCAACTTCTACATAATCATACTTACATTGTCCACATAAGTGTCTGAACTAACTAGTTTGTCTACATTACAGCAGTTCAACATAGATAATATAATCACATTCATTATGTCTGAATAAAGACCAATTCACCATAGATCTGCTTGATGAGAGCTGAATATAAACACTCAGTCACCTCCTATGCAAAAGTGGACCTGATGAGCAAGTTATAGATTATTATTGTCATGTCATTGGATTCACTTGTATTACATTCCGAGCAATAACAATTACTAATCACGACTGGTGAGACACAAGAACTGTATTGACAGCAAGCAAATAAAATGAACTGTTAAGCGAGTTACATGTGGATGATGTGAAGTTTTGAACATGAAATAAATTAATAGTAAAACTTAGCCTCAGTTAGGATATTAGAGTACTATGTAGGTTTGACAGGTATTTTTTACTGATATTGCAGTAAAACACAAACTATTCAAATTTACAAACACATTTGATCTATAAACTTTGTCCAGTAAAAACAACAACAAAACAAACTAGAAATGAGGAATATTTTAAACTTTAAATCAATTAGATTGTTTTGATTAAGTATGAGACAAAAGCAAATCACACTAGTACATTACTGGTGTCCCAAAGTGGAGTGCAGGACTGTATGATCCAGTTAAGCATATCACTTAAGTAAACTAAGTACCAGTAATATAGTGAGGGCTGATTCACATGGTTATGCCATAAACTAGACAAAACATAGCCATGTGATTAATCAAATATGACTTCTAAGGTAAGTGCATGGCTTGCTTGAAAAATGTCAATGTACTATAGTAGCAGTAGTTAACCGATACTTATTTTATTAACATGCAGAATTTTAACCAGCATCACAACTAAATACTGCTAAATATTTAGTTGATTCTGTGCCCACAAACTTAACAACAATGATGATAGAACATAAGAAACCAGACATAGAACATTAATTCAATAAGAACTGGCTTGGAGCATGTCATAAGGTGGATGTACAATAATGGGGATGAAAATGATTTGTAATTTTAGCCCAAATGTAGTCAGTTCAATGATTAATATAATACTGATCATTGAAATTTGAAATGTGTTTCCAATGTGACCACATTAATAGTTGAGAAAATCAAGTAAAGCACCTCTGGAAATGGAAAAGGTGGATAGAGGTGGCTGTGAGGAATCAAATCCCACACCTCTCAAATGGAGGTTGAGTGCATTAACCAATATGCTAGAGCCACTGGCCACTAATTCTGTCTTTCTAGAAGTAATTGATGTTATTGATCCTGAAGGGATGAAAGACAACGTTGACTGTGAAGAACGAGCTAGAAGAATAAATATGCTGTAATGGTAACAAATCAGTCATCAGATAAAAGTAGGCTTCATCAGCTTCAAAGAGAAACAGAAGAATTGATTGAGAGCAATAACTCCAGTATACAACATTATACTTTGCACGACAAACTCAGTTTGTCCAGTTGCAAGGGAAAGGAATCATTTTGGTGGGAAGCTTGTATGGAGAGGTAACAGTGCAGTTGTACTCAACGACAGAGTAGACAGAGGCATGGAAACAGTGCTAAAAGTGGGTGCTGAATAAGGACAATATGCAGGGAGAAAGAAGGGTTACATCAAGAATATGCAACAAAACAACCAGCAATTTAGGTTCAATGTTATACAGTATAAAGGACAATTAAGAATACAAAGCTAAGAAAAACAACTGGACCACCAGGGGCAGTAGTAGAGATGCTGAAAATATGTTGGATATAGGTTTATGCCAGGAATTATCAATGCCCTGTTCTTAGTAAGACAACAAGAGAAGTTCTTAGCCAAGAACAAAGCAAAAAACCCAGCATTTACAGGATATCATGCTCTGTAGCATGTTAAGAAGGTGATCGAGGCTCAGTTCTTAGATCCATTCAGGCAAAAGCAGAGAGTTCAAGACTGGCTATCACCAGGAACTCCCCCTGAGTGCCAACCATCTAGTTCTCATAGATAAATTATTAAAATAAGAATTAGAAGAAAAATTCGAAATGTGGAAACAAGGTCTAAAATCAAATACTAAAGAGCAATTTAACAAAGAAGGTTTAGCTAACAGAAAAGGAAACACCACTAACAACTAATAAGTGATCATAGTCGATACATGGAAAGTAGGTAGGACTTCCATGCTCTGTACCTGAAAGTTGCAGTGAGATGTCCAACACACACATACCTTTAAAAAAAAAAAAAAGGACAAGTACCATGAATTTGAATAGCAATACTGAAAGTGAGAGACAGAAGCATGGAATGTTGTACATGATAAATTCCTGCTGTAAACAGAAAAATAAACAAATACCTCGCCTTAATTGTTAGTAACTCTCAATGAGAAAGGGGGATAATTTCAAAGAATTGACAAAAAATCATACTAGAATTAACTTGTTTAGGGGAAAAGGGCAATCTACTTTTTTTTTTGTTTTGAAAGCAAAGTTTAGCTAAGGCCACATATCTGCCTCATTGGCATAATCCTGAACTTCTCACTTTTGAACAGATATAAACAATTTAACACACACACAGTTATAGACATTCTTTGCCAAGGGTAAACTGCAAAATTAAAACAAAAAAAGCTAGTAGCATGAATTTGGACAAGAAATTCATGCCGATGAGAGTTGATTCAATGCCACACACACTATATAGTTAAAAAAAAAGAAAAAGGAAAGTTCAACATATCACGTTAGTCTTTCATCAGAAGTAGAAGAATATAAAGTTCAGAAAGTAGAAGTAACACAAAGATGGGGTTCATATATAAAAGAGGGACATGAGTGTGTGTGTTGTATCCACCACATTGTGTATATGTGCCACTGGTGATGTGTATGTATGTCTGGGTGCACCAGCATCATATATTTGCATTGTTGATCATTGTGTAGAAAATAATGTTGTAAGAGGGGGGAGGGGGGGGATTCCAAAAGGTGAAATACCGGAGTAAAAATAAACATACGACCATTACATCGTAATTTGCAGATGTGTGTAATGTATCCAAATGTGTGTGGTGCAGGGATGGTGTATGCATGTTAGTATATATAATGTATGCACACACATATATGCACGTAGATCATTTTACATCCATTTCCCACACTGGCATGGGTTATGTTCTGAGACAGACTAGATGACGTATTGCTTCATTTTGCCATGGTGTCTATGGATGGATGACCTTCCTAATGCCTGCTACTTTACAGTGTGTAATGGGTGCATTTTATCGTTGCACCAGCAATATCACTTTACAATGTGGATTGAGTACATTTTATCGAGGAACTGGCACTAACACTTTACAGGGTGGACTGAAAGAATTTCATTGCAGCTTCAGTTCTACTATGCTACAGAATAAATTTGTATATTTGTTTGCTATGGAAAATAAAATAGTTGAATAACCAGCTTTTTATTTTGTATTGAATCTAATTTTTAAAATATGTCATCTGCAACCAACAATGAAACAAATTTATCCCCGTAAAACAATCACACACATCTAATCATGAATAATATGAGACTAAGAACGCAGGGAAGAGGATGAAAAAAATATTGACAGAGTGAAAGAGAGTGGATACAATGCTCTATGATTGTAACCATTTCAACCAATACATATGAGAGGGTATGTATGTTTGTATTTACAAACAAACATATGTATAGGACTCTGTATGTTTTTACACACCAATCATTCTCTCTCAATAAAGAACAAATATTAAATGATTTTTTTACTTTTTTAAAAATCCATCCTAAATACCAGTTTTCATTTTACTTTGGTTGTATACACATACAACCAAAAAAGCAAATGAACAATAATAAAAAGAATCAAATCTTTTACTAGTTTCAGTCATTTGACTTGTTTGTGGTCATAATGTGACACTGTGTTTTGTTGATCATATCAATACCAGTACTTATTTTAATCTATTACCTATTTTATCATATCCACTTGCTAAACTGGCACATTACAGTTCAAAACAAGAGTATAGGAGACATGCACACATGTATACACACACTAAATATTTGTTTCAACTAATATATTTATGGAGGCACATGGCTTAGTGGTTAGAGTATTGGCCTTGCAATCGAAAGGTTGTGAGTTCAATTCTCAGACCGGGTGATGTGTTGTTTCCTTGAGCAAGACACTTTATTTCACATTGCTCCAGTTTACTCAGCTGTAGAAATGAAATGATAGGTCTGGGGTCCATATCATTCCACTGCAAAGTGGTCGTGGAGGTGCCACGACAAAAAAGCACCCAGCACTCACTGTAAATGAGGGTGGTGTTAGGAAGGGCATCCAGCTGTATAAATCAAGCCAGAATCAGTTCCCGTCCCACCCTTGCAAGTAGGGAAAAGCGGACGTAAAATGATGATGATGATGATAGGGAATTGCCATTATTCTTTCTAAAGAAATTGTCCACTGAATGAATCATCTCTTTCCTAAGTATATTACAGCTAGTATGTATGCACACACATATATATATGTGTATATATATACACACACACACACACACACATAAATAACCCACCAGTACAATATGAACCTTGAATGTAGAAAGAAATGAAACTAAATTCCTATGTGCTACCAAACCACTGTTGCTATAACAACTTATATTGACAACACTCAATACAAAATAAGTAGCAGTTATGTACAAGTACATATTTTAGAGACTGTGGAAAACAAAGAGCAAAGCCAGTGTTAGTGAGCTTTGTCATACAGTAATTGTTTCTAACATAGACACAAGACCATAAATTTAGTGATGAGTAGTTAGTTGATTAAAATTACAACAGCATTTGACTGGTACTTCATTTTACCAACCTTGTGGGGAGTTGACTTCAATGGGATTTGAACTAAAAATGAAAAGAGTTTGTCATGCAACACTATACTAAATATTTTAAACATTGGATGCTCTTGCAACTAAAAAACATCTGGTTAGACTTCTAAATGAAGAAGTCATGTAGTTTTCTTAAGATACATGCAGCACTTAAAAGCCTGGTATTAGATAAAGGTTGGGTTATAGAGGAGAGAGAAAAAATAAGTGTGGATATAAATGGATTAAAAAGAAACTTTAAATGAGGTAAAAGTAAACTTAGATATGATACTAAGCAACACTAAAGTGAGTGTGAATGTAAATATTCACAAAACATTCTATATCCTCATCACAACAGAAAGCAGCAGAACACAAGACTAGTTATGGATTTCACTATATTAATAGGTCAATGATGTAAAAAAAAAAAAAAAAAAAAAAAAGAAAAAAGAAATTCTCTTTGCTTTGTTTGTCAGATTCTGCCAAAAATATGCTAAGTAGGTTTGAATTTTCAATAATTCCACTGCATAGTTTAAGAGGGTTGGTTCCTGAACATCAATAAATCTGTTTAAAAAAATGGTATTGACACAGATTTATTTAAATCTGAGTCTTAATTTCTAATTAAGGTATTCAGTATATAGTATTGCTAATATATATAGATATATATACATATATACATAAATTAATAAATACATATATATATAAAAGAGAGAGAGAGAGAGAGAGAAAACAAGACAGAAAATGTTGAAGGGTATGGAAACTAAGGAGAGAAAGAGGTGACCACTCCCAATTCCGTACATAGTGACCTCAGCAGCTTATAGTCCAATAATACAAAAGATAAGGTGAAGAAATCACAGCTATATACAAAGAGATAACTCCAGAACAGACAAAACTAGTAGAATTGTTTGAGAGATTGCAACAACAACAACAAAGAAGATAGTCAAAGTCTAAGAAATCTCTTCAAACAAGATATTTTCCAAAATAAACTTGAAAAGAAACTGAGCAGATGGTTTCAGTGAGCAATCTGAAATGAAAGTAAGAGTATCCTGGTACCTGAAAGTAGTATCAAGCATCACAATGAAGCTGTAATATAAGGCATCCGCCATTCATTCCAGCTGCTCTCATTCATTCGTATGGTATACTCACAACGCCCACAACAATGTCCTTGACCAACACTATAATTACGGCCCTTCCACTCAAGCTTGAAACTGACCACTTGCCTGTGTCTTGGATGAGCACATTAACAAGGTTTTGTGGTTTGGTCAGTTTATCGACAATATGAAATTCAGCAGTAGGTTTTCAACCTCTTCCCCTAAGCTAGGGACAAAAGGGGGAAGAAACAAGAAAAGAATAATGAGTTGATGTATCAAAAACATACATATAACATGACGCAATTATCTTAATAAAGAAGCTTTTTTTTTTAAACTTTAGAACTACAATATCTGAAATAGATTTATCAGCATTACCATAGTACAGAAATATTTGTTACTTAAATACTAAATATTATTATTATTTCACTACACTAATTCTCACCTTTTGGTTTGTCTTTTATTAATAATTTACAGTTAGAACTTTTTAATGATCAAGTAATAATTTAAAAAAAAGATTTAGAGAGAGTTTCCTGTAAAAAGAAAGCTGAAATGGAATTGGCGAGAAATGCTGAAAGAGAACGAAGTCTGAAACAGAGAGCTTGCCATCTGAAATAGGAGAGACTTGGCAAATTTTCTACCAAATCAGCAAATTTCTAGGAGTCGCATTCCAATCACTTCAGGGAAAAAATGTAAATAAAAAAAGAAGAAAAAACATTTCTCTCTCTCTCTCTCCTTCCATAAGGAAAGCTTATTGAGGATAATAATTCTATATTAAGAGATTTCATTTCAAGTAACATTTCTTAAAATAATGAAACCTAAATTTTCATCTGATCTTTTAATGATCAAGGTTTCATTTTATAATTAAAATATAACTAAATAAATTCTACTTTTTCAACTACTGGTAGTTGAGAAAAAAGTGATAAGTGACTGGTCATAGTCTAGATACTTGCTAGACAGAGTGAGATATTTACCCCACACAAAAGCAGGATACATTCTCCAAATTTTGCCAAATATCTAACAGCAAACATCCACTTACAATAGAAAATAAAAATAAAAACTGAAAATAGTTTTCTTAGAAAACTATCTCTTAAGACTAAGTCTATTTGATGAGTGGACATAAGTGCATAACATTCTATTGTTGGAAAAGCTACAACACAGAGTGTATCACTATCTACACAGCTAGGTCTAAGTCCAATGGAATGAACAGAAGTTATTAATGTTATAGCAACTGATGCACAGGCAATATCCATTCCACAACCCCCCGTTACAGCACGGGTAATGAATTTTGTAATATATTTATGACCTAAGTTATCTAGATCACATTTTCTTCAACAACGGAGCATGCCTCTCTTGTAGATTCGTTATCCATGTTTTACTTAATATTTCAATGAAATTGAAGAGAAAACTCAACATTAATAAAATCCTAAAATCCTGCCATAAAAAAAAACAATGAACAAGAAATAAAATTTAATAATCAAAAATGAAGTGTAGTGAAGATGAGTGAACCAACTATATCAATGGACACAAGATTTCATTTGCCAAGACCTTAATGTGTACACACACACACACACACATATATATACACACATGTACATACACATATATACATACATACAAGTTCTAGTTGCTAAAAGAGAAAGATATTTTGCTCAGAAACAACAACTATTCAATACAAAGTTACCAGCTTAATAGAAGAATTTTTAAAAAATGACATACATTAATATGTATGATCCAGGGGTTATTGCCTGTAAGGCTACCCACATGAGATAAATCCTGCCTGAGCAGAGCTGAATCGGAGGAAAAAAGATCAAAACAAAAAACAGACATTTGCAAGAGAAACTCCTAAGTATTTTCTCTTTCATACAAACGTTTTTGTTAACCAAAGCCGAAGAAGATACTGTCATCCATATGTTCAACACACTTAGCAAGTGACATTCAGTCATTCACAAATTTTAAATAAGATGGAAACCTTTATTACAGTCGTTACAAGTCTTAGTGGAACATGTAAGGAAAAAAAAAAAAAAAATCGTTTTGTACAAGTCAGAAAGTTTTGTTAGTTTGTGACGAGCTGACTAACAAAACCTGGCCTATACTAGAAATAACATAAATTCAGAAAAAAAAACCCATGTATGATGTCCTTCCTTGAAATTCCTCAATGCAGCAAAATGAGTAGAAAGGACTTCAAATGTTAGCCGCCATTTTAAAAAAGAAAAAAGAAAGAAAAATTTTCAATTACACTATTATTTTTAAAATAGGAAGAAAGAATACAGTGAATAAAAAAATGTTTTTCAAGAATCATTTAATTTGGATGTTATAGATGGGAGAAGGAAAGCAGGGACAATGATTCATAATAGCAACCATGTTATGTAGACACTCTTGTCTTTGTCATACAAATATTTCTTCTATCTGTACCTTTGTCATACAAATATTTATGTTGATGCTGTTCTATGTCATACAAATATTGTTGACAGCTGTATTTTTGTCATACAAATATTTTCTTGTTTACATTCTTGTATCTTTGTTATATAATACAAATATCTAATTTAAATGAATTTCCTTTGGAGTTTTTTAAAAATACTTTTCTTTAATCCTGCTCCAATCACTGAATATAAACCTGTACTTTCTTTCCAATATGTTCGTGTTGAAAGGATCAAATGCAAGATATATTTTTTCTTTATTTCATTTTCTTTTTAAATTCAAATTTTAAATAATTTGCCTCCTTTGAATTTGGTTTTAAATGTTAGACAGAAAACAAACAAAGAAACTGATGTATTAAATGACATCAAGACAATAATGGATTCAAAACTATGTATAAGATTTATGGCCCAGCAGTGAAGTAATAACTGTATAGATGAATACCTGCCATACATACATTTATATGTCAGTCTTTCAGGAAGACCCATGTGGTAGAAGAGAAAATAAAGCAAAGTAAAACAAAAAAGGTAAAGAAAAAAAAAAAGAAAAGAATTTCCTGCAAGAATTTAAGGATATAAACAGTTTACAAATAAATGAAACCTAATGTCTGTATAAACAGGGAGCCAGGATCCTTGTAATCTAATAATAATAATAATAATAATAATAATAATAATATATACTTAAGATCAAGACTTAATGGATGAAATACTGAGATTTTCAAATTAAATGGATGCGCTAAAAGTAAAAAAAGAGAGAGAAAAAAAAAAGATTATCTGAAATTTGTCTTTAAAAATAGAAATTGTGATGAAATTAAATGTTGATATATAACTAGGGTGTATTTTTATGATGGATAAAAAATATTAGATCATTGCTATAAAACTCAGGGTAAAAATATCAATTAAATTGTAGTTCTGGCCTTAAACATTGACAATAGAGAATGGTATAGATATAAGCTTGACAGGTACAACTTCCAGCTGCAGATGTTAATCAAGCTCACAGCATCTGCCAGTGGTGTCACCACAATAACCTTGGCCAGCACTTCAGAAAAACAAAATACCTGATCTTCGTTGAGATAGTTAGGCAATCCACCAATAAAGATCTTGTGTGGGGAGTCCTGAACAACTGTTGACACAACACCTGTAAGCAAAGAAAGAGAAACGCATCGTAAAGAAAACCCAGTTACTTTCATGATTGTATTTTTTAGTATATATAGACAGTCTGGTCTGTTTCTCAGGGGTTTAATTTTTTTCCCTTAAATCTAAGATTATTAATTATTAATATTTAGAATCTTGTATTTACAGTAATGTAATAATTGTTTCTACTTTTGGCACAAGGCCACCAATTACTCCAGTGCATTACTGGTGCTTTATTTTATCGACCTCATAAGGATGAAAGGCAAAGCTAACCTTGGCAACATTTGAACCCAGAAAGTAAAAGGCTATAACTATGCTGCAAAGCATGGTGTCCGACACTCTGCTGATACTGCCAATTCACTGCCCTAATTATGTAATAATGAGACTTTAATTCAATCTGAACACTTCAATCAATGCAGGTAGTTTCAAGTGAACAATACCTGTACTTGTGCCAGCTTTCATCCTCAATGAATTGAGCTGGCTTCATCCAACCATTGAATCCACAGCATTGTGCTGACTACACATGGTGATTACAGACACTTGCTACGTAGATTATCAACCAACTGCAGCTTCAAGGCGAGTACCATGTATTTTATGACCAGATGTTAATTTCACTACATTAAGCCGCGTTTTCAGTTGCCTATTTTCCCATTTATGCCATTCCAGGAAGGGTCTTGGTGCAACTGCATTGCAGACGAGTAGACTTCATGGATGGCAGGGAATATGACCAAACAAATAGAGGCACTTAGATACAGCTGAAATAGTCAGTTGGGTAAGGTATCAGGGAAGGATCACAACTGTATCTCGCACTGAAAGCTAGCACAATGCCTGGTAAACAAAACATTCTATATGCTTCAGTGGTTGAACTCTAGGTGATCAGGCCAACTTGCCTCCTTGAAAAATACAAAAATAAACAAAACAAGAAAAAACACAATGCTTTTATTAAGACAATACTACTGCACCCCATTGCATCAAATGCAATTTGAGCCCTCATGATTGCTCTAAATGCTTGGCTTCACCCTCACAGGGGATCTGGTTCTCTCATCTGAAAGACTGGCCCTTCTCTTCAGGTGAGATCTACAATACTGCTTCCATGTGTAGAATCATGTTCCAGCTACACATACTGACATCCTAGACTGCACTCAGAGAAAATTCACCCGATTGATCACTAACATGCTCCTGTCTCTGGCTCAGAAGCGCTGCATCCTCTTTCGACTGCAACTACAATGACCTCTGCTTCTCAGAATTGGGTGGGCTTGTGCCACCTACACTCAAGTCTCTCCTCTTCTCATCATCCATACTGTGTGAACCTCCACCCTCAGGCATTACACTAATTACTATGCCCAGCCCCTCCTCTCATAATCATCATCATTTGGAATTCCTTTTCAGTACGTCTTTTTTACAACCCTTAACTTGCAGTAGTTAAAGCAAAACATTAACAGCATCAATCCCAGAGATTTGGTTGCTATTTCCAGCAAGTCAATTGACCATGTAGAAGCTCCCCCACTGGTTTGTGTATGTTTCAATTGTCCTTCCTGCAGGTAAAACCAATAGACTTGAACTGTTTACAGGAGGGTTATTTGGTTCTTAGCCTATAGAGGGACAATTAGAAACCACACAGACACACACATATAATCAGAACAAGAAAGATATTTACCAGGAACAGCAACTGATGGTGTTTCTGCCATACCAGGGAGAGGTTGATAATCTCTCGGCCGTCGAATCTTTAATGACTGTCCCTGAAAGTTTATTCCATCAAATGCCATAGCTTGGGTGGTTTCATCTACTGAACGGAACTAGAAAAACAATAAATAAGTAAATACAAATGACAATAAATATTATAAATCATCCTCATAATTTAACGTTGGCTTTCACTGCTAGCAACAGCTAATGACAATTGTTAGTGTGTATTCCAGCTTTTAGGATAGCTACACCATACCTTTGTGTTGTAAGAGGCAACTAAAAAGGCTCTAAGGAATACTGTCAGAAAAATTCTCATTTAATCCATGTCAGCATGGAAAAGCAGGAAAATATGTAAAATGAAGCTAGGAAAATTTTTAAATCAGAAGATAAAAAATAAACAAGATACTGCAAGATATTTAGTCAACACCACTATAAAATTGGACATTGGCACAAAATCATACATTTTGAGAGAGAAATTATAATTGCGTAAACAGCAATAACACTAACCATGTTAGGGCTGCACAGGGTAGTGGGGTGGCTGGTGAGAGCGGAACCCAGATCGCTGAAGCTCACGGAGATGACAAAGGACCGTGACAAGTGGAGAGATGCTGTGCTGAATAGGACCTGTCCCACCCTTGCAAGCAGGGAAAAGAGGACGTAAAATGATGATGATGATGGTGGTACCGTTTTCATAAACATCAGCAAGATTTGAACTCAGAACAAAATGTCATAATTAAATCGCACTGAGTCATCATCATCATTTAACGTCCACCTTACACGCTAGCATGGGTTAGCTTTAACAATACAGGTACAGATATGGGTATATAGTAAAGAGGTACGCTCTATAGCCATGTGGTTTCGAGTTCACTGCCACTGCATGGTACCTTGAGCAAGAGCATTCCACTATAGCCTCGGGTTAACAAATCTCTTGTGAGTGAAATTTGGTAGACAGAAATTGCAGAAGTCCATCATGTGTCTATCTATACATGAGTTCATAGCTCCAGCAACCCTTTAACCAACCTAATGACCAGTGGAATGCTGTTAAGCACACTAGACAATAGATATGTGAATGTTTTATACACTGCCCCATTGAGGTTGGTGACTGTCTAAACCACAGAATATTAAGTTTCAGATTTATAAATTGGCATTTATTACTGGTTTTGAGTTGCTATCATATTTAATAATCAAACTATTTATCTAATTCATCTTGTCCCAGCACATGACCACTTAAAGGAAATGGAGAAAAAAAAAAGACATTAGATTTGAAGTTACCTCTAGAAAAGCAAAGTTTTTGTCCAAGTTAATCTGTACAGCGATAATAGGATTACCCTCAGCCTGAGCCAAACCTGTAACTTTCATTTGGTTATTGAAGAAATCCATCATGGCTTCCTAAAAAAAAACAAAAAAAAACATAAAAACAAAAACTTTGATACAATATCATTTATTTTCTTTTTGTATATTTTACAATAACACTTTTCATTTCAATGGATTGGGTTTCTAAAACAGGGATATCTGAAGAGTTACAGCAAATTAACATACCGGTAATAGGTAGAATTTAATGCATGACCATGGTGTGTGACAGCCTTTTCTTGACACAGAACTTCTGTATCAGTGTTGTTTTCTCAACAGTCAATTAACTCTGTGTGCCACAGGTCTGTTGATGGAGAGCTAACAATGGTTATTCACCAACATTAAGTATAAACAAATGTGGTTGTACACCAGTGTTAGATGTATGCATCATTCAAACAATAGATGGACTGCTTTGTGCTATAAGCAGGGTTAACACTTTCATTAACATATTTATAATGAATGACATTACTGATTTAGAAATAACCAAGAATTTGCAAAGGCTCTTTAACTAACTTTCTCATTATTTATCTAGTGTTTGTAGTACAACTTAACAAAGGTCGTTACATAAGATTATGATTATACACTTTAAAACAAATACAGTATATACTCAAATATAATTCCCCCTCTACCCACCCATTTTATGTCTGAGAAATGGACAAAAATCCAAATCCCGTTTATAAGTTGGGGAAAATCATCAAAATATTGACCCTGAATATAAACCCCAACCATTTTTTGGTCACATATTTCTTGACTTATATTTGAGTATATACGGTAGTTCGGATCATAAAACGAGGGCCAGTTTCAAGTGATTTGGTATGAGAAAAGTTAAACTAGAAATCTCATAATACATAGGGTTGTACTGTCAACACCTAAGATGCTTATGTAGTGTGTATCTAGAGTAAGTCATCTTGGTAGTCACCATCTCTACACTTATCGCAGCAGTAATTTAACTATGACAATGCAATAGCTCTAGAGAGTAAAACTGTTAGAAGATAATACTTTTAGATGTTATATGCTTTTCTTACAATGTGTTAATTGTATGTCTTTAAAATATTCACAAGTTCAGATGAATGACAGTTAAGAGAATACATGTAAACTACAATACCTACTGTCAGAAGCACTACAAACATGTCAGCAGTTTTGTTCTTAAATATCTCCTATAATGCATCCATTAATTGCAATTAGGTGGACTGAACCAGTTCAGAGTGAAGTGTCTGGCCATCTACACTCACAGGAATATACCTCCAGCTACTAAATAACAGATATGCTACACATGAAAAGGTATGATTATATTTACCTCAGTGACACCAAAAGGAATATTTCCTACATATAAACGACGAGCTTGTCGACTGATAGCACTGCCAGCAAATGGGACAGAAGAATCCAAGGTTAATGCTGCATTTGGTACTGTGATTGTCTGTGGAATCTGGCCGGCAGCTGAAATGGTAAAGAAAATACAAATGAAAACACCATGCATAAATTTTGTAGCACCACCATTTTCAAATGAAACCTCTGTTCCAGTTGAATCTTAAGACTACCAATTCATGAACTGTTTATATTGACTGCAGCCAATTTGCTACAGTTCTCATTCTTTCCATTCTAAACAGAAAGGTTCATTGATACAGCTGCAAAGAAAAGGTGATATTTTCTGGAAAATTTGAATTTACACCTGTGATGGCTGATATATTGCCCAGGTTCATCTCTTATACACTCAACACTGAAGCTACACACAGCTTATGAATATTTGTGTGTACTTACAGAGGTAAATGACTGAGTAGTTAATGTTATGTCTACTAGTCTATGGGTATTGAGTTCACATTCACATTCCTGAGCACTTAATCCTACAGACTCTACATAGTTGTCTGATGTAGTAACAGATACCAGATCTTCTGAGAATGTTACCAGAAATAAACTGGTTCTTTTTGTCCTTGAGATTTATCCCACATCCACTCAATGTTATTGAATCCAGACGTAAACACCCATGAGATACTTTTGAGACAAATGGAAGAAATCAATGAATTATAACAGTGTCTATGCTTAATATTTATCCAACATAACTCAAAATACATTATATTTCGATACAGAATTTCAGTGCTTTTACTAAAGCATCTACACAAAAACAAAATATTTCTATCAAAATGATAATACCTTGCATAGCTTTGTACTGAAGTGGAGTAATGTGTTCAAATCCAGATGGTGGAATATCCCAGTATTTATATGGCTTTCTCTTTCGCCTAGGTACAGGCATGCGGGCTTCTTTTGGAGATCGACTGCAAAGAAAGAAATGAATAGGAATATAACAAATGTGCTGAAGAAGAGGCTACTGAAGTGTATGAATATACAAAGATTAAAAAAAAAAAGAAGATAGATATATACTTCCATGCTAGCGTGAAAGATGGACGCTAAACAAAGATAATGATGATGATACTATTATAATTTTGTGGTAAAGACATTACCTCACATAATATCGAATCTATGAGATTTTGATATTATTTATGTTTACCTCAATGTAACTATCTTTAATGGTCCAGCTGCTTTCCTTGCCTTTTGGCCAAATTGTTAGGACATCAAACAAAATTCCAACCAGTATTGGTTCTGGCTCTATACATTTTTGAGTTCCAATGCTGCAGTGGTCAACTTTGCCTTTCATTCCTCAGGGATCAATAAAATGGTGGTGGATTTACAGATTTGTTAGTGTGGGGTAAAGCACCTTGCAGTATTTGTTCTGGTACATTGTTGAGGTCAACAGTGATAACACTGGTGCCAAGATGTATCGGCTGTTGTCTTTCCTTTAGACGTTAGTGACAAGGACAGAGGAAACTTGTTACATGACAAAGTGATGCTCTGGCCAGAATTCTCTCACCAATTTCTGTCTAAACTGACTGTTCATACTGACGTTAAGGTATCGTTCTCAAAATAAATATCAAAATTTTGTAGATTCAATATTATGTGAGATAAAACCTTTACCACAAAAATACAATAGTACATAAAGAGTAATGTAAATGCTAAAGGGTTAATGACCCTTTCTTTCATATAACTGTTGGGTCCAATTATTTTCCTCAATCAGTAACATTGTCATAAAATAAACAGAAACTGATAAAATATTAGTAGAGCCAATACAAATAGCTGCAGTTCAATGACTGAAACCTATACAGAAATCTAGTCTACAAACACACACACACCAAGAAGTGTATGATTTTTGTTAGTATATCATCATTGTTTTTATGTCCATTTTACCATACTAGCATAGGTTGGATAGCATGTTTTGAAACAATGCTTTACAGTTGGATGTCCTTTCTGATGCGATCCCTTTAAGTTCTCTCTTACATGCAGGGATACAGTGTACCTACTCTAAAAACTAGAATTCACACAGCATATATTTCCATCCAAGGCCACTAACTAATTGCATCAAACTGATGTATACTAATTAAAGTATCTCCAATATATCAGCCAAATCTCCTTGGATGCTAAGAATACATGAAATATGTTAACCCTAACAGGATTTGAACTTTATAAAAAGGTATATTTTATTTATAATTCTGGTATAAGACCAGACATTTGTAGTGAAGTGGTAAAGATAACCTGAATTGAGCTCTAGTATATTATTATTATTACAGGTTAACTTTGCCTTTCATCCTTACGGGGTTGATAAAATAAAGTACCAGTAATGCACTGGGTAATTGCTGGCCTTGTGCCTAACGTAGAAACAATTATTACAGGTACTTAATAATCTCACTCTATACAAGTCTAGATCATTTATTTTTGCCATTCCACAGCTCTGATGAAAAAAAAAAAAAAGAACTCACCATCATAAAATCAATGATTGACATTTAGCTTTATCAATATATCGTAAACTCAGTGCCAGCATCAACAACTTTGTAGTATTAATAAATAAGGAGAAAATGCCACATTTTTATGTCACTATGTAATTTTTATTTTCATACTATTATCAATATTCTTATTAACATTTAAGCATTTACAGACATTTCAGTGTTCTTGAATCCTTATTATGGTCTTCAGTTAAATTGTTGAAGACCAGATCTTGTGACAGTGGAGGCGAGTGGCCTAGTGGTAAGGGTATTGGACTTACAATCATGTCGTGGGGTTAACACCGGGACTGAGTTATGTGCTGTGTTCTTGAGCAAAACACTTCATTTCACTTTGCTCCAGTATACCCACCTGAAAATCGAGTACCAGCTATAGCTGGAGGTTTAACTCTGTGATGAACTGGCGTCCTGCCCAGGGGGGTGTCTTGTACTCAGTTGCTTCATGCCATGGAAACCGAGATAAGCACCAGCCTGATGAGCTGCTGGACTCGAGACATACTTCTAGATCTTATGATACACTTGAACCACATTTGTAGAGAATAAACAGTCCAATTTCCTTTAAGATTAATTACAAGTGAAAGATTATAACATTCACAACCAAACATTTCAAGGTTCATCTCTACTTTATGTGGATTGTGTCAGGTGCAAGATAAAGAGGATGCTTTAAGTCTTTAGTATTTACATTACTCTATATTTACTATTGTATATTTGCAGTAAAGGCTTTATCTCACATAATATTGAATCTATTTGATGTCGATATCATTTGAGAACGATACCTTAATGTTGAGCAGCCAGTTACGGCCGGTTTGAACAGAAAGAGACGAGAGAATTCTGGCCAGATATGGCTGTTTTAAATGCTAAAGGGTTAAACCATTCAGCAATAATATTTCATTTTTCTCAACCAACTGAGGTGTGTAGTCGATCTTAAAGTAGATTGCAAGAAACATTTCAAGATGGGGCTGTAATTTTGTTTATGTTACATATGACACATATATTAAACTACACTTCTAATACAAGGGTTTATTTAGCATGATTGATTGCTTGCACCATTAAAACACACACATACACATTATATGGCATGTGTGGTTAACAACATGGTTTCAGGTTCAATGTCACTGCATGGCTTACATGAATTTGTGTGTATGGATATAATAAACTAAAAACATTTGAAAATGGCACCCTAGCACTGCTGCAGTCCAATGACAAACCAGCAAACTCAACTTTTCTCTTATTTTTCCCAACCATTTAGCAGAATTTTTGATGCTTTGAAAAAAAGAATTTTCAATTCAAAGCTATTGTGTGGTGACATTTTAATGCATGTAGCACCAATATAGCAACTGTGTGGACATGCATTCACACAATTTAGAGGAAAAATTGAGTAAAATACACACATACAGCTGACTATACTATACAGATGAGAGAGGAAGGTGCTTAATTTTGGTTTAAAAAAACAAAAAGCAAAAAAAAAAAACTAACCTTCTTGATCTCCTTTTTCTTCGTTGTTGTTGTTGTTGTTGTTGTTGTTCTTGTGACCGGGATCTAGATCTTCGTCTTTCTTTACTACGTGCCCTATTGCGTGGTGATCTCGACCTTGATCTACGACCTCTGCCAGCTTGAGGTGCACCCTGAGGAAAAGGCCCTGGCTGGCCAGCAGCCCCAGGAGACCTACGGCGGCGTTCATCTGTGGAAAGAAGAACCATCAATATAGACATGTATATAAACACAAAATATATCAAAACTCATTTTAAAGATTAGATTTGAGTGGAATGATGTTGATATCAAATAGCCTGAGGAACCTAACAAAAAGTAGTAGTTTCCACAAAACCAATATTATTTTTCTTCCCATAGCACACCAGCATTACCAACTAGTTTTATATTTTAGGTTTAAAATTATTTTATTTTATGTCAACCTATTTGATCAGTGGTTAATCCTATTTATTTCTGGTCAAATCAACCACCTCAAATTTACAATTATTATTGGTCCATATCCAGTTCCAGAATGATTTACTAAATCATTAGTGGCTAAGATAGCGTTAAAAAAATATAATTCCATTTTCTTGCTAGTTTACTAAAATTAGTAAAATCTACTCTGTAAATAGCACAAGCTTCCTAATGAGAGAACGATAAACTGAAGACCAAATGCAAGTTATAGAAGTATGGATTAAATATCAGATGTATTTTGTATAATTTTTTTTTGTTTTTGTTAAAAGTTTACTCAAGTCCCTGAAATTTGTGTGATGAACTACAGAATAATTTCATTATATAATAATTTCAGTATGGCAGAGGCAGCTGATTGAGTGTTTAGGAGCAGTACGTAGGATACAATGACTATGTCAGGTTCAAACTTAAGATTGTTGCTTTTAATTGGAGTCATTTCATCTGTGTAAGAAATGTGGTTCTGAGATTTAAGTGGATGTGATATGCGGCTTGCCATTTCACCATCAAAATTTATACATCTACTTTTCCAAATACAGAGAAGAACTAGCATGTATCTCAATATGGGTCATATGAATTATATAGCTGAATTATATCAGCTGAGCAGATCTAAAATATTTTCTGGTTTAGAAAAGGGAACTTAATTGTTAGGATTCAGTTTTGACATATGTGAAATTATCATGTGATAGTGTAAAGACAAGCATGAATAGTGTGTTTCAGGGGTTTATTGGTACATTGAAAGAAGGTATTGAGGTTACTGTTCAATGGAAGCAAGTGCATGTCTTGTATGCAGAAGGTTTAGAAGTGAAGGGTAGTATTATCTGTGTAGTTAAAGATAACAGAGAGCCATAACAAAACATTTGGGTTCACCAAAGTTGAGTGCCTCAAATGCACATGCTACAATGAAGTGATCATTTTTATACCTATTTTATTATGTATGCTAGTATGGGTAGGATGAGGAATGTTTTTGAGGTAGTATCCTCTAACCAGATGCCAACCTTTACTTTTAAGTGAGGTGCTTATTCCACTAATTTACACGTCATCAATATGTTGAGCTGTAGGACATAAATCTTCCCCAGCTACCCAAGTAATGTTAATATAAATATATATGCAGAGACAAACACACACACATACACAGGCCACCAGTAGGACTGGCTCCATAGAAACTGTACCGGAGGTTGCTGTGAAGAGAAAGAAACTTTAATTGATATGGAACATGGTGGTTTAAACTATAACTGCAATGTAACCAATTAGACATAGCACAAGCCTAATATGGAACATGCTTCAGAGTCTTATCAAGACGGCAATGTTTGATAGATTCAGTTCATGGTCGAGTGAGTTATCCATGCCAGCAATGCTACAGGCAGCTCTCAGAATACAGGAAAGCTAATTAAAGTATATTTTACGCTGCTTGATATTCCACCTTTGGACAGATGTCTGTCCAAAGTCCAAAAGCACATCCTACTTTACTTGGTGTTACACCAGTCTGTTGCAGAGTTGGCACCAAGCTGTTGTTGATACTCATTTCTTTTCAGCTGAGTGGACTGGAGCAACATAAACTGAAGTGTCTTGCTCAAAGATACAACACATCTCCTGGCCTAGGAATCAAACACACACTTAGGATATTGAGCTTAATGTCCTAGCTACTAGGCCATGCACCTTCACTAGATTTTAAATTGGTCCTTAATCATAATCCATAAGAGTATAGAATATACTAGAGCGCATACTTTGATATACTATAAAGACAATTAAACAGAAAATATAGGGCAGTGAAGACTCTACTCTCATTAAGAATATGACAACTTTCTAGTGTTAGTGCCATGATAAAATGCACTCACAGACACCACTCCAAAAATAGATTGTGTGTGAGATGTGGTCCTCTGTTCCATATAGGAGGATAGCATTTCCAAATAAGACTGACTAGAACAGTAATGACCATCCTATTCACATCACCAAGAAAAGTGGACAAAAAAATGATTTATGCCATCATATTTTCAAACAGTATTTGTACTGTTATGTCTGTAAACATATGACTCAAACTTGGATCTGAACCAACTGGTTACAACTTCAAATCATACAATTACTACTAATACAACTACCACTTCTATAACCATGATATTGTAGTTGCAGCTCTGAAGAAGACAAATATATCTTTGCACCATGACAAAACAGAAATGCATTCAAGTAAAATGCAGTTCCCCCATCACCCTAGAAAAACAGTGGTTCCAATAAACCCCAACTTGATCTCTTAATGACTTGTCCAACCCTTGCCAACATGGTATATGGACATTAAATGGTGGGTGATGATGCTGAATAATTAGCCTTGTGTTAATTTGTCTCGACTAAATAAATTACAATTATTGTCATTTTTACTGAAGAATGCATATATAGTCTGATATGATTTTTATTGAAGAATGTTTGTGAATATGTTTTCTTGCCAAATCTATATTGGATTGCTTAATTTTCTGCCATAATAATAGAGTGGGTAATATGTGATGGCGATACCTGGTTTGGTATATAGTAAATACAAGCTTTGTAAATGTTTTTTTTTTTACTATACACCAAATTGCAATGAATGGGGGAAAAAAAGCATTGTAACCATCTACAATCCAGGGTAGGATAATTAATAAAAAAAAACAAAAAAACACTGACAACATAGAAATAGAAAGATTCCTAGTGGCCACCAGCCAGTTGAAACTTTTTACTGTGCATTCTGTAAAGTTGCATTATACAGAATATGGGATGTTTCACATTGGTCACATCAAGTGAGGACATAGCTGCCCTGAGATTCTTCCCAGGGAGCAGCACCTCAGAGACATTATCTCGCCACATGCTGCTGAGACAGGAGTATAATTGCTCCAGTCAGTCAAAGCTCTCAACAACTGTCTTCTCTGTGCTAATCTGCCCTGTCCGCAATCTTTTCTTTTCAGCCAGTCTGAGGAAGAATGACGGCAGCATCTGTCCCATTGCAGTGGGCAATGTCTTCCGACGACTTGCAGCTGAGATAGTTTGCAAAGTCTTGTCCAGCTTGGAATGGGAGTCAAGTGTGGATCGAGGCGGCAGCTCATGCGTCCAGACAATTTATAGAGCACACATACACTTTCAACAGCTATCTGGACAATAAGACCCTGGGTGAATCGACTGAATCGGTAGTTGAAGACCCCAGGCTAATCATTTAAAGTTCCTCAGACTTGAGATCGACCCAACTTATTCTGAGGTGATAAACGTTAGTTACGGTGAGACCAAGCACGCAGACCTATTGAGAATGGTGGAGAGGTTGCACCTTATTACTCTCATGCCGGGTCACAAGTGAAACTCCCTGGGAGGTTGTGGCCTTGGCCTCCAATCTGTGTCTGATCTGGTATTTCTGGCCTACCTCTCCTCAAGTCACACCCTCATCAGCGTGGTCCTCAGCAAGACTGCCGAGACTAGCAAAGGCCTTTCTGTCTCCTAGTATACATGTGTCCAACATATCTGGGAAGACATCAAGTGGAGGTCTGGCTTGAAAAAATATTGCCTCACCTGTTTTGCAGCCAAACAGCAGTACATGGCTCAATTTGGTGCCCTCCTCATCAACCGGCACCCTTCTTGATGTCGAGTGCTCTCGCATAGGAATGACCCAATCCTCGAGCCTACTCCCGGATGAGCCATACAAATGCTACTGGGGAGCTGTCGCCGACGAGTTTAGTGTGCACCCACCACCATGCTGCCAGAGCGCAGATGCTACTCTCAATAACATATTGAGAAGGAGCCTGGGTGAAGCCGGTTTCCCACAACTGGAGCCAGTAGGCCTCAACAACGGAGATGGCAAGCGGCCCGACAGGATTACCCTCTTCTCATTTGAAGAAGGTAAATCCCTCATCTAGGACGAGACATGATGCAACACATTCTCTGCCTCCAACTTAATTGTGGCGGCCACTAATAGCTAGAATAATGATAGGATGGGAGAAGTTTAGAGACCTACTCCCACTGCTGACAATAAAAATGTTTGACCCTACATACAAAAGGATGGCTGTATGGTCGATGCAGCATGGTAGTGAAACATGGACAGAGACTGCAGAGAAATGAAGCAGTCATGCTTCTTTGGATGTGCAATGAGAGAGAATGGTAGAATTTGGATGAACTGAGAAAAAAACTAGGTTTCTCTTGTGCATCTGCCGAATACAATGTCTATCTTCTCCATTAACCTAGCTGTAATCTCACCACAAGCATCTATAAATTACACTGTGTACACCTTATGGAATTTCTGCCTACCACTTCTGACCTATTGATTACGGCCACTTTCCTAGTTATTAAGACTTTATTTAGTCTAAGCTAAATTTACTTCATGGCTTTTCAATGCCTGAAATTTCGTCAATAAGTCATGCATAGATTCAGCTATAAAGATCAGACCATCACCATATAGCAGTTCCCATGAAGTGGACTTACAACTGAGCCTTGGTGGACCACCAGCTGCACACATCACCATATCTTACATATACATGGCTTGCACAGCTCTCAGGAGCCATTTGTCTACACCCAGCTTCCTTAGTACACACAAGATTACAGAGTAGGGGATCTAGTCAAAGGTTTTCTCCAAACCCATAGATGCCAAGTAGAGATTTACTCTTAGCCAAGTACTTCTGCATTTGTCTAACAATGAAGAGAGCATCTGTAGTACCTCTATGAGGAATAAAGCCAAACTGCATATCATCTAACTTAATTCTGATCCTAATTAGTTGTGCTAATAATCCTTTCGAAATTTTTTATGACCTAGTCCATCAACTTGATGCATCTGTAGTTACCTCTCTTACTCTCTCTCTATATATAATTTCAAATGTGCATGTGTGTGTGTGTATATAAACACAACTTTTAGTATTAAGTAGATCAGTTAAAGGAATTCATATGATGAAATTTCCCTTTATTTTTAGATATTTTACACAAACGTCTGTTTATACAAAATTCCTGCAGAATGCCCCAGGCATTTTCTTATAAATCATTCAATCAAGTACCGTTCATTTTCAGTCTATTCATTGTCCAATTATGTACGGCGACAATCGGAGATTGCTGAAATTAGTGATACGTAATGTCTATTTAAATGAAAGCCAAATTTAACTCACTCACATTTGAAAATGAACTCCTGCAAAACACTAAAAACACACATGCGCACGCGAGACGTATGAAATTGATACCATCATCGTTTTACCAGGCTGGCATGGATGGGACGGGCCTTTTTGAAGCAATGTTCTACAGTTGGATGCTCTGCCTGACACCAACCCGAATGAATTAGAGAATTCTAAACAAGATGCACATGGATATATATATTATGTTACTGGTTTCAGTCATCAGGTTGAAAACATGCACATACACACATATACGACGTACTTCTGCAGTTTTCGTCTAAATTCCATTCATAAGGCGTTGATTAACCTGAGGCGATAATAGAAGACATTTGCCCAAGGTGTTGCGCAGCCGGATTGAACCCAAAAGCACGTGGCTCCGAAGAGAACTCCTTAGTCACACGCATGAAATTTTAAATTTATATGCATATTATATATACACACATACAAAAAAAGTTCTTATTCACGTCCCACTATATATATATACATGTATCTCTCACTGTATATATAAACATAACGAAAAACTCAATAACAGCGATTACAACTTGAGGTTTTATGCAGTAACAGCATTATCCAAGCGTGACGAAATGTGGTAATGTCCAACTCTGAGACGTTATATATATATATATAACGTATATTCAGTAAGTAACGAGAAAATTTCAAGAGAGGCATTAAATATAATTCAATTAGAATGCTACTTCATGATGTAGTAGACTTACATATAATATGTATAAAGTGATTAACTGGCAATTTCCTATCTAAGTTGGAGCGCACCAATGTGCGTGGTGGAACCAGTGTCATCAGATTCGCCAATCTGTCAACACGTGGCAAGATGCAGGGAAACATAGAGTAACGTTACGCAAGTGTTAAACTTAAGAAAACCAAGCAAGAAGCGCACTGTATATTAGAGGAGACCTATGGGGGGTGAATTGATGAGCAAAGCAAGTTTCTACAGAGGGTTTAAACGATTTTCTGAAAGAAATGAACAAGTTAAAGGATAAGCACGGAACAGCGTACGAAAGGAGAAAAACATTGAGGAAGTGTGAAGGTTATGAGGATGATACCTGAAACTGTTGGTATTAGTATTGGTACAGTGGAGACAATTCTGATCAAAGATCGGGGGCTCTATAAAGTCTGCCAAATTCGTGTCAAAGATGCTCTGACGACTAGTCAGTTTCGATATGACAAAGGCTAATTCTGGTTTTCTGAAAAGTAGTGACTTACGACGAGAGCGGTATTCACCTATGACGACGAGAGAAAACGCCAGTGTCCACTGGAGGCACAAAACCCACTCTACAGTCCCGACCTAGCTCCTTTTTCCTGTTTCCACGCATGGAAGACAGCCTCAGGGGAATCAGATTCGACTAAACACAGCTGAATGAGGCATCGACATATTTCCTGATGGGATTGTAGGACTGAGAAGGGGTCTTCGAGTAGGGAAGACATCTGCGCAAGTGTGTAGATGTGAGAAGTCATTATTTTGAGGTGGATTGGTAGTATCGGTAGAGGGTCAGACACCATGCTTTGCAGCAGAGTTACGTCCCTTTACGGTCCGAGTTAAAATCCCGCCGAGGTTAACTTTACCTTTCATCCTTACGTTGTCGATAAAATAAAGTACCAGTAATGCACTGAGGTTATTGCTGGCCTCGTGCCAAAAGTAGAACATTATTTTGATGGATACAAGGTTTTATAAGCTAATGAAAATAAATGTCTTTCTTGAAATTTTCTCATTATTTATTGATCATACCTCGTGTGTGTGTGTATATATATATATATATATATATATATATATATATATATATATATATATATGTGTATATATATATATGAGAGAGAGAAAGAAAGGAAAATTAAAATAGTTTGGGAAACCTTGCGAAAATATAATTTGAATGGTAGGGCGAACTATAAGAGAATTAAATACATCATTAAGCATTAATGGTCCTACTTTGAATCATAATATTTATTTGCTACAAAAATAGTTTTAAACACGTCATGCGTGTTGATGTAAATGAATATATAATTAATGTGTGTGTGTGTATATATAAATAAATATATATATATGAGACAGAGATGTGCATCCGAAAAACTCAGACTGTGTGTGTGCGCGCACGAACAAAAGAAGCCCCAAATCTAATAAACGTGTCTGCCGCTCGAACTAGTAAAATTAAGCCAAATCTGTATCAAATCAGTAAAGGCAGATAGGAGACGTCCGACATAGAATATGTCTTTTGCATAAAAGACGTCAGAACGGCCATAACTGGAACGGCTTTGAATATTGTTGTCTGTCGACTCAATTAAGTTGGAAGTTATAAAGAATCACACTCACACACAAAAAAATCATTCGAAAGGAACGAATATAGATTTGTATAACTGTCCAGATACATAATTTACAGAGAGAGAGAGAGAGGGGGGGGGGGAGATATAAACAGAGAAAAAAAACACATATATACAGTGTGTGTGTTCATGGCTGAACGTAATTACCTGCTGCCCGGTTTTCAGCAATCTGTCGTTCAAATTCGAGGTATTCAGCGTCTGTCATTGTTCTATTTAATTATTAATGATGCGTTCTTTGTGTTTAATGAAATAAAAATATCCTTTTCCAAGGCAAAATATCAAATATTTATAACTTTAAGCAACAATAAATATTCTTCTGATATAAACTTACAAAATGGCGTTAGCACTAACTGATCATGTTAGACACTAGGTGGCGCTACGCAAAGCCTTCCTTCTTCAATGATGCACTAGTTGTCTCCCCTAAATAAAATAACAAGAAGAAAAAATCAATTCTCCAGCCATCCAATGAAGAAGTCTTTACTTGGTTGTTCTGCCTGCTAGACAAAGCAACCAAATCTACTCTTTCTGCACTCATTCAAAACGTTGTCAAATTTGAATATTTCTGTGTGTGTGTGTGTGTGTGTGTGGTGGTGGTTCTAAATTTTACATCATATCCTTTTAACACGAAACATGTTTTTGTATTTAGGGAAAAGGCATCATATGTTTTGAGTTGTAACGGTGGGGCATGGAGCAAAAACGGTTAATATATATTAGATAATGTGACGAGTCAATAATGGAAGTTTCTACGTAGTTGCCCATCCTGCTAGACACAGTAGCCAAATTTACTCATTATGGAATGATAAAAGGTGGTCGATCGGGTTTGACACGGGGGTTAAAAAACGACTAGCTTTTCCAAAGAATAGTTAAAAATCGTAATAATCATCACAGTCATTAGATGATGGAGCTAACATAATAGACTCTACGTGGTACCTCTACCTGCTAGAAATAACAGCCAAATCTTTCAAATGAACCCATACCGCCTTATGCATTGGAGAAGGCAGTGATAGATACCCATAAAAATAGTTTTGCTATGATCTGGGGCTAAACAACATAGGCAACTAGGAGAATTTCGAAAAGCACCGGTAACAATGTCATGCCTTATTTACTTACGTTCCCAGTAATTAAGTTTGCTCTGCGACCACGAGATTTCGTTAGCATAGTCCTATTTTGAGATTCCATTAAATTGGAAATAAAATTTTCAGACTGGAAATCGAAAATGATAATAGCAGAGCGAACTTAGTTTTAATTAAACAAGATACTGGGAAGCCCGATGTGTTATGATTATTGATCATGTAGATCAAATAAGTCTAACGGTCCTGAAAATAAGATACGAAAGATTGGAAAATAACCGGCTTCACAGAGCTTTAATATGTATTTATAGGAAAACTAAAGGCTTGTAAGGGCTTAAAACATTTTTTTATTCTAGGTATCTTTTAAACCGCTACAAGCCTTTGGTTTTCCTGCAATGTTGGTGTGAGAGAATGGCAGAGCTTGGATGACTGAAAGAAAAAGTATCAGGTAACCCTAGTTGAAGGAAGCCGCAGTAGAGGCAGGCTAAGGAAGACCTGGGCGGAGGTGGTGAGAGCTGATCTCAAATTGCTGAAACTAACAGAGATGAGAAAGGCATGCGACGACTGGAAGGATGTGCTGAAAAGGACCCGTCCAACCCATGTAAGCGTGGAAAAGCGAACGTAAAAACGATATATATGTGTGTGTGTTGTGTGCGCGCGTGTGTGTTTAAATGTGTTCTGCTCATACATATCTGATGGGTTGTCAATACAAATCTGATGCTATTTTAAAATTCAGCAATTCAAATATATCGAATAGATATATTTAAATTCTAAGGGGTCAAAATATAAGATGCTACTGGGGTCCCTAATTATAGCTCATGAGTTGGTACATAAGCATATAAAGTCGTATGCTGTATCTCCAAAACTGGCGGTGATATAATAACAGTGATGTTATATTTAGAATCAGTGCTCCATACTCAAGAATTGCTCTAATTTCATATGTAGCAGAAAACAATTTGTGTTGCCTATTGTTTAGGGAGAGATGGATGACATAGAATACTATGGTATCCATCTCTCCCTAATAGTCTATAGGACTATTTCTTTAAACTGTACTTTTTTAAAAATTCATTCACCACAAACAAGGCAATAAATTCACTAAAATGCAAAGGGTTACTGAGAAGAAAAAGGACAAGACAGAGAGAACATACTCCAAGGAAAAAGAAGATGGTGATTGATGTAACTTTTGAATTTTGGACTGGAAAGCAAGAAGCTGGAAGAGAATTCCATTGGTGAGATGTAAGAGGGAAGAAACTATTAAAATAGAATTTGCAATTATATTTAGGAAAAAACAATCAGAATAAAATTTTCGATTACATTTAGGAATGTCAACTGCAAATCCATTTCCCATTTAAATTCATGGCGTTAGGAAGGGCATCCAGCCGTAGAAAACCATCCAGAAATACCCCTATATGAGCGAGACACGGACACCTGACACAACTTGCCTCAAAATAGGATCTGTCTAACCCATGCCAGCATGGAAGATGGACGTTAATCGATGATGATGATGATGAAGACAAGGCAACAAAGAGGAAAGCTCATCAGAATAATTTCCATGGAAATATTTATAGTACTGTTTGCTGATATTGTTATTGCTTAAGTTGTTCCTGATTTCCAGATCAGCGTTAATTAGGTAGACATATGATCACAGTCATTCCAGTTGCAACCATCCTATCTTTTTGTATTTCCAGCAACACATAGTCCAAGATGACTATTTTGAAAAGAAATTAGGGTATGATAGAAAAGAGAGCATCATCATCATCACCACCACCACTCTCACCACTGCCACTTACATGCTGTTGTCACTTACATGCATACCTGCACTTTACCAAGTGCATTTTATCGTGGCACCAGCACTAGGGAAGTTGTCATGTCTTTGGCACAACTGAAGAGTCCTCCTGGTCCTTTATTTAGCAAATTTTCTATGGCTGGATACCCTTACTATCACCAACTACTTTATCATGTAGATCACCAACACTAGAGAGATTGTCTTGTCCTTGACACAAATAAAAGTCATTGCAGCCCTTTTTTTGTATGGTTTTTACTGGGGTGTGTCTTTACTATTGCCAATCACCTAACAGAATGTACTGGGTGCAATTTCATGGCACCAGCTCTAAAGATGTTGCCAGTTATTGTTGACTCAATAAGAAGAATGATAAGTATGATGTCAAGGATGTATGACGTGTGGTGGGGTTGTGGGATTTGACAGCATGAATAGTAGGAGAAGAATGGGATCTCTAATAGCATGTACGTTACTGTGATAATAACACTGGTGTGTCAAGATTTTAGAGTTGGATGATCCTGGCGAAAGTGTGGTTGTTAGGATTTAAAAGGGGTGATTCTAGATTGAGTAGGAGGGTATACAGTGATGATAAGAATAGCTACTAAGGAGTGATATAGTGAAAGGGAATGCAAATGGATGGGTCAGATCAGGTAAACATTTATGCTGGTAGGTAAGTCTTCACTAGTACAGCGTGTTACCAGTTTTTACAATGTGGCTGATGTTTCTATTACGACTAACAACCACGTGGACGTAACCATGTTGGCTCAAGTGCCATTTCTCACCAGGCAAAGCATACCATAATGTTTAGTGCCTCAATCCCAAAATGTTTCAAAGGGTTTAATCCCATGATACCCATAAAGGTGCTTGGTTATTCCAGCATCTTAGCCTCGCTATCACCCATAGCAATGCTGTGAGCATATTTTCTTGCCTAAAAAATTAGTAGTGAGGGAACTTGTGGCATGTGTTTGAGTGTGAATACCTTCCCCCTCTTAAACATTCTAATTTACTTCATGTCAGTTTGTAATTCATACAAGTATAATCAACAAATCAAATGAACAATAACAATAAAGATGTATCAGAAAAAAAAGAACATTCCCTTACCTTCACTTCTACATTACAAAAACGTTTGAGGAAACCCCCAAATGCTCATGGCATTACCATAGGTGGTGTCAAGGTTGACATCCTCATCAGCATTGCCTCATACTTCAATAAGAGAAACTGTCAAAATTAACAAAATCTTCATTGTCAGCAGCCCTGTTACTGTTATTGTCCCCCCCCCCTCTCCAAATACAGTTCTTTCACTCCTTGCTTTCACTACACAACTTCTGTAATAGACTGCGGATATCAATAGCTTGTCTACTAGACTTGCCATCCCCCAAATTTTACCATCAACACATATTTTGACCCATCAATAATATTCTACAACCCTTTGTTTTTAGATATTTAAATAAAAACCAATTTTTCAAATATTCAATAAAATTATTAACTAAAAATGAATTTGTTATTGAACATTTTAAAATACCTTGTCTCAGACTGTGACACATCCAACCTATGCCAGCATGGGGAGTGTGTGTAAAATTATGATGATGATAATAATGAGTCAAATATGTTTGAGAAATGCAATTAGTATGCATAATTAAATGTCATATAGAAACAATAACATTAAAATGTATTTGAAATTCATAGGAATAATTTGAAAACACAACTAAAGAATAGATGTTAAAACAGCTGAATGCAGTCAATGACAACAGCATGTGATTCAGGTAAAAATATTCCTAAGGTCAGAAATCAGTGGCTAGTAGTCAAGAATTATTTGTTTTTGCACAATTGTGTACTAGAAGAAACACTACCCTCTGGTTAGGAAGGAATGACCAGAGTCCATAACTCTTTATTTTTTTAAAGGCTGCCAATGTTTGTAGGAGGAAGGGAGAAAGTTATTTTCAAAAAACCAAGCATGGATGCTTACAACAGGGAATTCTGCTAATCACACTCAAGGTGTGTGTGTGTTTATCCATATATATGTGTGTTTATATATGTGTTTATTTATATGTGTGTGTGAGTTTATATGTGTATATGTGTGTGTGTGTTTATATGTGTATATGTGCAGGGCCGTCTTAACAGCATTATAGCCCCCCCCCCCCCCGGGCAAAGCAGAGCACTGGGGCCCCTACCTACATAACCACTCACAGGAATAAAAATACAAATGGGCCTCCGGGCAACTGCCCATCGTGCCCATGCGTTAAGATGGCCCTGTATATGTCTGTGTGCTTGTATGTGCTTGTGTATATATCTGTTTGTGTGTTTGTATATATATATATATATGTGTGTGTGTGTGTGTTGGTATACATATGTGTATGTTTGTGTTTATATGTGTATTTATGTCAATGAAAGCGTGTGGTTAGGGTATTTGGCTCACAATTTTAAGGTTGTGAGATCGATAGTGGCAGCGCATTTTGTCCTGAGCAAGGCACTTTATTTCACGTTGCTCCAGTCCACTCAGCTGGCAAAAATGAGTTGTATCTGTAATTCGAAGGACCAGCCTTGTCACACACTGTGTCACACTGAATCTCCCTGGGAACTACGTAAGGGGTACATGTGTCTGTGGAATGCTCAGCCACTTGCATGTTCATTTAACGAATAGGCTGTTCCGTTGATAGTATCAAGTGGAACACTCGACGGAGTGACCCCATTTATGTGTGCGTATTTATATATATATGTGTATGACTATGTGTTTGTTATATGTATGTGTGTATCTATGTATCTATCTATCTATCTATCTATCTATCTATCTATCTATCTATCTATCTATCTATCTTTTTAAATTCCATCTGTGATAACATTTTACACGTTTTTATTGTATGTAAACTTCCCCCTTTGTATTTGTCCCCTTCTTTTGCGCCCCTGTGGCTAATAAAGAAATCTATCTATCTATCTATCTATCTATCTATCTATCTATCTATCTATCTATCTATCTATCTATCTATCTATCTATCTATCTATCTATCTATTTATCTAGTTGTCGTCTGTTCGATAGCGTAGACGTAATTCACTTAGCGCAGAAGTTTTGTTCCAATTTATTGCGGAAATTTTGTAAGTCTAATTTTAATTTTGATACTATTGTGTAGCTTGACCCCCCGTCTAAACTTTCAGGCGGTGGGTCAGCTCATTTTCGCCCCTCCCAGGGGTGAAAAACCTGTTTTTAAAAATTTTGTTGCATAAAATTTCAATCGTCTAGGAGAAATGTTAAACGAAGCTAACGAAAATAGTGGTGGGGGGACAGCGGTAAGAGCTGTAAGCTTGCACGCTTTAGTCCCCCCTTCCTTCCCAACTAACGTCATAGAGAAGGAAAGAAAAAATAAAATAAAAACAGACGAATGTGCGGAGAAAAATGTCGACGAAAACACAAATCTGGAACAAAAAAAATATGAAAGAATTGCATGACAATATTAATACCACAAACAAAGAAACAACAAACACAAAAATAACATTTGAAAACAACATCATAACAGAAAGCAAAACAGACGAGAAAGTCAACACCAATAACATCTCATTTGCACAAACAACAAAAAAATCTTTAACATACATACCTGAAAATATTTCAGATGTGGCACAAAGAATAAAAAACGCCAAACAATTCATAACTCAAGGGGAAAATGGAGCCTTGTCAGTAAAAATGCCCCAAGAACTCACCAAAGATATTGAAAGTCGGACGGTCGTTTTCCGCACCATCAACAACATCTCAAAAAAGCCACAACAACCAACACAAGCAGAAATTAAAGCGGTACTTAGAGAAGTACTTAATGAAGCCACTTTCATAAGAAGAGACAGGCTCTATGGAAGCCTGGCCATTATTATGAAGAACGAATCGGCGGCAAAAAAATATGCTTTGTCGCCGATTCGTTCGACAAATTTTACCTTTTATCCATCTTATATGGGTAAAAGAACTCAGCGCATATGGCTGGATGCGATGATGCCAGATATGGACTACTGCTGGCTCATAGCTGGCTTCATCGATCCAGCGAATGACAACGTGATTTCCATTGGGAAAACCACAGGCAATGCGTTCAGTGGAATAGGTATAGAACTTGTTGTGCAAATGAAGCCTGAACGCATTGCCCAAATACCCGACAGAATCCTATTAGAGGGCCACGGGTATATAAACATTAGCGTGGAGGGGAGAAGGCCGTCCTGTCATATCTGTGCAGGCAGAGGGCACCTGAAGGCGGCTTGTCCCCAACTCAACAAGAAGAAAACCCTGCTACCAACACCAGCTCCACCACCACCACAACAGATAAACAAACAACAAAACTCAGTCCCACCCAACCCGTCCCTCAGTAAAACTACACCACCACCACAGCACAAACAGACACAACACATTAACCAAAAATAAAACACAGTCCCACCCAACCCCTCACTCAATAAAACAACACAACCACCGCAGCCACAACACACAACACAGTCTAACATAGTGACATCCATCTCCCCCACAAAGAAAACTAACACGGAAACATTACCAGCAAACATACCTCTTCCCTCCAACATTGAAGATAACCCAACGAATTCGGAGGAAGAAACGGAGTCCTTCGGACAGATTAAAAGGAAAAAAAGAAAACATGTGAAAAACACACAAGGCCAAACGTCAACACAATCCAAAAAAACACAAAACACCCCTCCAGCAACAAACAAAACCAAACCTGCCCCTCCCCTCTTCGAAACACTCACACCATCCGAAAAAAAGACATTACACTATACTTACATCAACAGAAACAATAATAAATTAAATGAACTCATAAACAATAACCCTTCGGTACAAACCGAAGGGGTAAACTTTGTTTCTTCAGAAAACTACCCACATTTAAAATTAATAAAGATCCCAGTGAACCTCTACCAAAAACTAAAAAAGGATTTAAGGAGGACGTAGGACCACCCTCTGTCAAACCCATAAACCGCGTCCTCCTAAAAAGCTTTCCCCCTCCCCTTCCCCTCCCCAACACAACTCCAAACACCCCAACGCCACCACACACTGACGACCCCACACCACCACAAGACACCCCTTCACCCAACACCCCCGACCCCATGGAAGTCGTGTGACCCGAACCCCGGGAAGCAGAAAGGTAGGTCTCTACACTCTCCTTTGGCTCTGCCGCCCACATAGATGTGTTAAGAGTAGGATGTTTGAATGCACGTGGCCTAGGCTCAACTTGGAAGCAAGCAAAGCTTCTAAATGACCTCAGGTCACGTGGTATAAATGTAATGGTTATCTGTGAGACTCGGATCAGCGTCGTGCGGCAGCTGGCCCCTACCTTCGATGACTTTGAGGTGCACGCATCTCTCTGTCAACCTGGAGGTGGGGGTGGGGTTGTCGTACTGCTGGAAAAACACCTGGGTCTCGCCGTACAGGTTGTTCACTCGGACCCGGAAGGTCGTTTGTTGGTGCTAGACGTTGGCAGTAGTGGAGGTGCGGCCTTGAGACTGGTCGCCGACTACTCCCCTTTCGGAGCTGAACGACCCGACTTCTTCCAGCGTCTGGAGACTTTTCTGGGAACGTCGCGTTCCCTGCTTCTAGCGGGGGACTAGAATGACATCCTAGATGCACGTTTGGACTATGCAGGAGCATGTCCTAATAGAGGGGGGGGGTGTAACAGCCTCAAGGGGTTACTCGACCGTTTTAACTTGGTCGATAGATATCGACTAGATTTTCCAACTGTGCTAACCTGGACTTGGACGAACCACAGTGGTTAATCTAGATCGTACTTAGATAGATTCTTAGTTAGAAGTAAGGATAGGGACATATTAAGCTGTCCAGAAATGCTCACGGTTGGCTATACAGATCACAAATTAGTGACCTGCGTAGTCAACCTCGAGAGAACACATAGACAGGGTCCCGGTTACTGGAAACTTAATTTGTCTTTACCGGCAAAAGAGGCTTACAGAGACCGGATTAGCAGATTAGTTAAGGAGAGGTTGACGGGTGCAATCGTCAACAACCGATGGTGGGCATCTCTCAAAAGAGAGATTAGAACAGAATCAATAAGTTATAGCAAGATGTTAGCTGCCGATAGGAATAGGAACGAGAAAGAATTAACAGGTAAATTAGAAGAGGCAATCAAGAGCGAAGATGTGGCCAGAGTGCTGGCATCGAGGACGGCCTTGAGCCAGTTTTTCGATGCAAAGCACGAAGGCTGCGTCATTCGAAGTAAAATACGTGCTCTAAAAGCCGTTGGCTGGGCCCGCGTGACAGAAGCTAAGAGTGGAAATCGATCCACCATCCGGTCTTTGCAAGACGAGGATGGACGGGTGATCCGGGAGCCTAAGCAGATGTGCGAGGCCTTTCAAAGGCACTTTGCCCAATTGTTCGGGGGAGGCGAGGGTCCGGGCGGGGACGTGGATTTCGGTCCATACCTCGACGGCCTGCCGCGTCTCTCAAGCGAAGAGGCAGAGTCCTGCGAGGGACCAATCTCGGCTGATGAGATCGGGGATGCGCTGAGCCAATGCAGCAGACGCAAATCTCCAGATCTCGATGGTATACCTTACGAACTTTATTTAGCAATGCCAGTCTTCTTCTCCGAACTCCTCGAAGCAGTCTACTGCAATTGGCAGCAGAACGGGAGAATTCCTTGTTCTGTAGCCAAGGGCGTAGTCTCGCTGGTGAGGAAGGACGAGAACAAGGGGGATAGTATAAATAATTTTCGGCCCATAACCCTGCTAAACACAGAGTTAAAGATTTTGGCCAAGGTGTTAACAAAGAGGTTGGCGCTTGTCGTGGGTGGCCTGGTGGGAGATGCGCAGACATGTGCTATCCCATCCAGGTCCATTCACGACAACCTCCACCTCATGCGATACATCATAGAAAGGGTTGGCAACAAACCCGGCTTCGGTGGGGCCCTGATCAACTTGGATTAGTCTAAGGCGTTCGATAGGGTCGACCATGGTTACTTGGATGCGGTGCTAGCGGCGGCTGGGTTCGGTCCTGTTTTCAGAGGCTGGATCACTGCCTTACATAGCAACCACATCTATTCTAGGATCAAGGTGAACGGCTACCTTTCGAAGCCGTTCGAAATCACACGATCCATTCGACAGGGTGCCCTCTCTCCTCCCTTCTGTACGTATTGACTCTCGAGCCTTTACTGAGGAATTTGGAGTTGTTGCAGGGTATCCCCCTGGAACCAGGATTGAGCAAAGCGGTGTCGGCCTACGCCGATGACGTAACAGTAATGGTATCGACCGACTCGGAGATCGAGGCGATCGGTACCTTACTGGAGGAATACGAAAGGTTGTCAGGAGCGAAACTGAACCGGGAAAAATCCATCGGGCTGCAACTCGGAACGTGGAGAGGCAGACCAATGCCTCCCGACGGTGTCGTCGGACACTGGACGGAGGGCCCGGTGAAGTTGCTTGGGGTCTGGTTTGGACCGGGCCTCCAGGTGGAAAAGAACTGCGGCGAGGTTACGAACAAGGTGTTTGCACTGACCCAGAAATGGGCCAAGTGTAAGCTGTCCCTGAAAGGTCGGGCGGAGGTGGCGAACATTTACATAGCGTCCGTCACCTACTACCGCTTGACTGTCATGCCTTGCCCTAAGGAAACACTCACCACCATGGAACGCATGCTCTTTCAATTTCTTTGGAAGAAGCGCCCTCCTATGGTGAGAAGATCCATATGTTGCCAACAACCTTCGAAAGGAGGGCTGGGGATGCCGTGGTTGATGATGCGTAGGCACGCATTAAGGCTAGCTCACCTACAGGTATTCCTCACTGGTCAACCGGTGTGGGCTCCGTTCGTGAGACGAGCCTTTCCGAGACTCGTCTCGCTCACCGAGCTGCAGTCCTGGGTCAAGCAAAGATCCGGAAAACTGGGCGACTGGCACACTGAGTGTGCCCAGGCGCTCAGGGCTCTCTGGCAAACGGACCCGGCCATCGGTGGAGAATCCACCTCGTCATTCTATAGAGGCCTGGTGGCTAGCAGGGGCGATGACACCCTTGGAGAGTCGCTGGACATGGAAGAGGACGAACTGGCCAGCCTGTTCGGTAGGACTTTCGGCCCGGGACCAATGGACAACTTCCAGAAGTCACTGGCCTGGCAGTGCTACCGGGGGGCTCTACCCGTTCGAGAAAAGCTCTACAGACACGGGCGCCCGGGAAGGGATCCCTCGAAAAAGATTTGCCGTAGATGCGTGCGTCACGAAGAAACCGTTGCGCACGCATTGGTGCACTATCCGGGCGTGGCTGATCTGTGGGGCTACGCCGAACGACTGCTGTCGCGGGTGTCGCCGATTCGATTGACCGCCGAGTCCGTGATGATAATCAAGCCGCCTCGCCTCTTCACAAAGGAAGCAAAGGCGGTTTTTCTGTGCGTGATAGCCATGTTGAAAGAGGTTGTTTGGTTGACACAATTGAAAGGTCTGAGGTCAGGCAACCTCCTCTCTGGCCATAGTCTGGTCTACTTCTTCCGATATCACTTCGGAAGAAGGATAAGAATGGAGAGAGAGGTGCTTGGCCACAGGCAGTTTTATGAAAGGTGGGTGATAGTGGCGAGAATGGCTCGTGTAAATGGGCCTTCTCTGTATACCATCCTGTAGGTAAAGAAGTGAAGGAGAGGGGAGCACCTTCTCCATGTGCTCCCCGGGCAAAGGATTGCACACTTTTTCGAGAGTGTGTGCAACCCCCATCACGTCCCCTCCCTTTTGAGGTTGTTTTTGATTATTTTCATTTTATACCCTTTTTACTCGGTTTTAAGTAAACTCCCCCTTTGTATTTGTCCCTTCTGTTTATACCTTTATGGTAAATAAAGAAATCTATCTATCTATCTATCTATCTATCTATCTATCTATCTATCTATCTATCTATCTATCTATCTATCTATCTATGTATCTATCTATCTATGTATCTATCTATCTCTCTATCAGACGTGTGTAACTTCGCGGAGAAGTTTCCGTTAATTTATGTAAGAAAAAAACGTGAGTTTTCAGTTAAATTTTATATTATTGTGTAACTTGACTCCCCGTCTGGACCTTCAGATGGTGGGTCAACTCATTTTCGCCCCTACAGGGGCGAAATATTCGTTTGAAAAATTTTTTCTCCATCGAATTTTGGAAAAAATATTGTAAAAGTTTGATTACGTTATGAACGCTGCGTCCAACGATAATGGTGGTGGAGAGTCGGTGAGACTACAAAGCTCGCAGTCAACATCGTCTTCTTCCCTAGATACTATAGAGATGGAAAGACGAAATGAAAATGTAAAAACAAATTCATATCCAAACAACACAAATGACACCAAACAATTCAATGACAACAAAAATAACAGCAACACCAATAATGATGATAAAAACAACAAAGAAAAAAATAAAGACAACACCAATAACACCAGCATCAAAGACAACAACAACACCAACACCAACACCAAGGAAAATACGAATAATATCAACATCGGTGACAACAAGAACAACAACAACAATAACAACAATAATGACAACACCACCAACACGGATAATTCCACAAAGAAACCAAAAATCTCCTTTGCACAGACAGTTAAAAAAAAGGAGGAACTGATATATCTCGACATAACAAATGCCGAACAACTTTTAAAGGACGCTAGGAGATATGTCACTTTCGAAAAAAATGGTGCTTTCAGCATCAATTCTCCGGTAGAAATTCGCAAGGAAACTGCTCTAAAAACGATAGTTTTTAGGACAGTTTCCAATTCTACCCGAAAACCAGTCCAATTGTCACAGAAAGAAATTGAACTGGTTTTCAAAAATTCAATGAATGATATTGCATTCATTCAAAGAAGCAAACTTTTTGGGAGTATTTCGGTACTCATGAAGGATCAATTGACGGCCCAAATGACTCTGTGTCGCCAATTGTATCCAACCTGTACACCTTTTTCCCTACATACATGGGAAAAAGGACACAAAAGATCAAAATCACGAGTGTCACACCAAAGGTGAACATATGGTGGATACCGTGCGGCTTCATCAATTTTGATGAAGACAGAATACTGTCAGTAGGAAAGTCCCCCAGAGATGTATTCAATGGGACTAGCATTGAAGTTCTGGTGCAAATGAGCCCAGAGCGAATAGCTATGATCCCACAACGTGTACTCCTGGACGGACTCACCTACATAAACTTTCCTGTTGAGGGTAGGCGGCCTTCATGTTACCATTGCTTTAGCAGGGGTCACCTAAGGGCTTCCTGTCCTAAATTAATGAATAAAAAAAGGCTCTTCTGCCGACACCCATCAAAACAACACAACCACCAACACCACCACAACAACAACAACACCAACACACAAAAATAACCACAACAAACACAGTCCCACCCAACCCCACTCCACTTAAAACCACTGCAAAATCACATACAGACACAACAGCTCCCCAAGACATACCACTCCCCAATCACACAGACGATACAACAGATGAGGCTATCTCGCCATCACCCAGTGAAGACGAGGGAGAACCCCATCGCTCGAAAAGAAAGAAAAGACATCACAAAAGCAAAAAACCAGCAAACACTACCACAAACATACAACCACCAATACAAACAACAAAAACATCACAAACAAAACCCCCACCCCCTGAAAACAAAATACCTACAACAAAACGAAAGCACACACAAGAACTACAGACAAAAACAAACACAACACAAGAAAATTACACTTACACTTACATAAACACTGAAAACAAAACACTAATGGAGACCATCACGAACGACCCTTCGGTGAAAACCGAAGGGAAAACTTTCGCCCACTCTATTAAAAATAACAAAAAACTGAACCCAAAACTGATTAATGTCCCTATACAAACTTATAGGTCCCTAAAAGAAACATTTGAGAAGGATGTGGGGAATTCCTGCGTGAAACCACTCAACCGCGTCCTTCTCAAATGCCTCCCCACCCCAGACATCCCCATCCCACCAGACCCCACCCCACCAAACATCTGCGTCCCCACCCCGCCGGAAACCACCACCCATCCAGACAACCCCTCCAACACCCCCATGGAAATCGTGCGGCCTGGTCCCCAGGAGGCGAAGGGTGAGTGATCTCTTTTCCTCTTTTAACTTTTCAGCACCAACATGGCCAATATAAGAGTTGGATGTGTGAACGTACGCGGCCTGGGGATGCCCTGGAAACAGGGCAAACTCTTAAACGACCTCAGGTCGCACAGTTTGGATGTGGTAGCCATTTGCGAGTCCAGGATCCACGGCGAGCGACAGCTGGCCCCCATCTTCGATGACTTTGAGATCTACGCATCTCTCTGTCAACCGGGGGGTGGGGGCGGAGTTGCCGTTTTGCTGCGGAAACACCTGGGCCTCGTAACACAGACGGTACATCTGGACCCGGAGGGTCGACTGGTGGTCCTAGACGTTGACGGTAGTGAAGGTGGAGCGTTCAGGCTGGTGGCCGCATATGCCCCATCCGGGACACCGCGGCCAGACTTCTTCAAACGTCTAGAGACTTTTCTGGGAACGTCCCGCTCCTTGCTTTTAGTGGGGGACTGGAATGGAATCCTAGATGCACGTTGGGACTATGTGGGAGCATGTCCCGATAAAGGGGGGTGTAACAGCCTCAAACAGTTAATCGACCGATTTGACCTGGCCGATAGATATCGACTAGATTCTCCGACTGCGCCACTGTGGACGTGGAGTAATCGTAGCGGAACATCTAGATCGTACCTAGATAGGGTTCTAGTTAGAAATAAGGATAGGGACATGTTAAGCTGTCCACAAATGTTCATGGTTGCCTATTCAGATCACAAACTAGTGACCTGCATGGCCAACCTTGATAGAACCCATAGACAAGGACCCGGCTACTGGAAGCTGAACTTGTCGTTACCGACAAGCAAAGCCTACAGTAGACGGATTAGCACTTTAGTTAAACAGCACTTAACAGGGGCCATTGTCAACAACAGATCGTGGTACTCTCTCAAGAGGGCAGTTAGATTAGACTCGATAGTTTTTAGTAAAGAATTAGCGTTAGATAGAAATAGAACCGAGAAGGAACTGGTAGATAAAGTAGAAGAGGCAATTAGAAGTGGCAACGTAGCCAGCGTGCTAGCAACGAGAACGGCCTTGGACCAGTTCTTCGACGCAAAGCACGAGGGCTGCGTTGTCAGAAGCAAAATACGTGCTCTGGGAAACGAGGGAGCCAAAGCTGTTAGCTGGGCCCGAGTGACGGAGGCAAAAAGTGGCAACAAGTCCACGATTCGGTCTTTGAAGGACCAAAACGGACGCATGATACGTGAGCCGAAGCAGATGTGTGCGGCTTTTCAGCGGCACTTTGCTGTTCAGGGGGAGCGGCTCGCCGGGAGAGGCTATGGATTTCGGTCCATACCTCGACGGCCTACCGCGACTCTCGGACAGCGAGGCAAAGTTCTGCGAAAAGCCGATTTCAGCCGCTGAGATAGGGGACGCGCTGAGCCAATGCGGCAAACGCAAATCTCCAGGTCTCGACGGTCTACCCTACGAATTTTACGTAGCAATGCCGGACTTATTCTCCGGTCTCCTGGAAGCGGTCTACTGCAACTGGCAACAGAACGGGAGAATTCCCAGTTCTGTAACCGGGGGCGTGGTCACGCTAATCAGGAAGGACGAGAATAAGGGGGATGACATAGGCAACTTCCGGCCCATAACTCTGCTAAACACAGAGTTACAGATTTTGGCCAAGGTGTTGGCAAAGAGGCTGGCGTTTGTCATCGAGAACCTGGTGGGAGAAGCGCAGACATGCGCAATCCCGACCAGGTCCATACACGACAACCTCCACCTCATGCGATACATCATAGAGAGGGTAGGGTGTAAACCCGGCTTCGGTGGGGCCCTGATTAACTTGGATCAGTCTAAGGCTTTCGATAGGGTTGACCATCGTTACCTGGATGCGGTGCTCGAGGCGGCAGGCTTCGGACCCGTGTTCAGGGGTTGGATTGCTGCAATGCACAACAGCAACATCTGCTCAAGAGTTAAGGTGAACGGCTACCTTTCGGAGCCGTTCCATATTACGCGATCCATTCGACAGGGATGCCTTCTCTCCTCCCTTCTGTACGTACTGACTCTCGAGCCACTACTGCGGAGGTTGGAGCTATTGCAGGGCATCCCTCTGGAACCGGGACTACGGAAAGCGGCATCGGCCTACGCCGACGACGTGAGAGTAATGGTGTCGAGCGCCTCGCAAATCGAGGAAGTCGGCACCTTACTGAAGGAATACGAAAGTTTCACAGGAGCGAAGCTGAACAGAGACAAGTCCATCGGTTTGCAACTCGGATCGTGGAGAGGCAAACCGATGCCTTCCGATGGCGTCGTCGGACGCTGGACGGAAGGACTGGTAAAGCTGCTCGGGTTCTGGTTTGGTCCGGACCTCCAGGTGGAGAAGAACTGGAACGAAGTGACGGCCAATGTGTTTACACTCACCCAGAAGTGGGCCGAGTGCAAACTATCCTTGAAAGGTCGAGCGGAGGTGGCGAACACTTTTATAGCGTCCGCCATCTACTACCGCTTGACCGTCGTGCCTTGTCCAGCCAAAACGCTCGCCAAAATGGAGCGCGCGCTCTTCCAATTCCTTTGGAAGAGGCGGGCTCCTTTGGTGAGAAGTTCCATCTGCTGCCAACACCCTTCTAACGGAGGGCTGGGGATGCCGTGGTTGACGATGCGCAAACACGCGCTCAGGCTGCGGCATCTCTACGTATTCCTCACCGGACAACCGGTGTGGGCCCCGTTCGTGAGGCGAGCCTTCCCACGACTCGTCTCGCTGACCGAGCTGCAGTCCTGGGTCAAGCAAAGACCGAGGAAAATGGGCGACTGGCACATCGAATGTGCTCAGGTGCTCACAGCCCTCTGGCAGGCGGACCCGGCGATCAGTGGAGACTCCACTTCGTCATTTATAGAGGGTTGATCCGCAGCAAATGCGACGACGCGATCGGTGAAACTCTAGGCGTAGAGGAAGATGAACTGGCCAGTCTGTTCGGTAGGACCTTCCGCCCGGGACCGATGGACAACTTCCAAAAGTCCCTGGCCTGGCAGTGCTACCGAGCAGCTCTACCAGTACGAGACAAGCTCTACAGACATGGGTGCTCGGGCAGGGACCCAGCAAAAAAGATCTGTCCGAGGTGCGTGCGAGACGAAGAAACCGTCGCGCACGCATTCATACACTGCCCCGGCGTCACTGACCTGTGGGGCTATGTAGAACGACTATTGTCGCGGGTGGGACCAATCCAGTTGACCACCGAGTCCATTGTCATGATCAAACCGCCACCCTCCTTCAAAAACGAAGGAGAGGCGGGTTTCCTTTGTGTGATAGCTATGGCGAAAGAGGTTGTATGGTGGACAAGGTTGAAAGGGCTGAGGTCAGACACCTTTCTCTCCGGCCAACAACTGATTCTTTTTTTCAAATACCACTTTGGAAGAAGAATCAGGATGGAGAGAGAGGTGTTGTACCCCAGCAAGTTTTATGAAAGGTGGGTGAAAGTGGCGAGAATGGCCCGAGTGAATGGGCCTTCTCTCTATATCAGCCTGTAGGTTGAGGAAAAGGAGGAGGAGAGGAAAGGAGTACAAACTCTTCGTACTCCTGGAGATGAGAGTTGCACATTTTTTCGGGGGTATGTGTTACCCATATAAACTGTCTCCCTCTATTGGGGAATATCGACTAACTTTTTAAATTGCATTTGTGATAACATTTTACACGTTTTTATTGTATGTAAACTCCCCCCTTTGTATTTGTCCCCTTCTTTTGTGCCCTGTGGCTAATAAAGAAACATATCTATCTATCTATCTATCTATCTATCTATCTATCTATCTATCTATCTATCTATCTATGTATATATATATATATATATACAGGGTGTTCCAAAGAAATGTATACACACTGATTAGAATGCTGTTGAGGTGTGTATACATTTTTGGGGACGCCCTGTATGTGTATGTGTATGTATATGTTTCCATTTCAGGTAGACGCGCTCCATCATCCACTTTTCTAAAAAATAAATCATACACAAAACGCCAGCACCAACAGTTTTGCAAGAGATGTCAACATGAATGGACCTGTTATTTTTATCTAAAGACATTTTTTCCAATTCCAACCCGTCCGTCCCCCCAAATCTATCTTATTTCTCATTCTTTCTTCTGATGAAGGACTAGCGTCCGAAACGTTAAGACCCTCTTCCTGCTATATCAAGCGTTAACCTAATATATACCTTCCATATACTGTACCGATTGTGTTGTTATTTCTGTTTACCTTTTACATATATATATATAATATATATATATATATATATATATATATATATATATATATATATGTATATAAAAGGATATATATATATATATATATATCCAGAGTTGGGCTAGATCAGAGTTTCCCAAACTTTTTCAGGCTGGCGCCCCCTTGGCTTCCAGATAGATTCCTAGCATCCCCTCTCCCATTATACACATGCGAGCTTTTTTTTTCAAAGTGAAAACAACAATATTAAACACAAAATATGTATTTCAAAAATAATAATTAATTTAATAAACCATTTTATTTGGTCTCCACAATTACCCCCAATACACACATGCGAGCATTTTTTTGTTTGTTTCAAATTGAAAACAACAATATTAAACACAGAATATGTATTGAAAAATACTAATTAATTTAATAAACCATTTTATTTAGTTTTCACAATTACTTCTAATGGGATGGGTGTACTTGGTGTAAGGATATTAGTTTCTCCACATCAGGCTGGAACTCACTAAGAAGTCGTAGATCCCCACGTTCAGTAATTTTAAGTCTGTTCCTTTGCTTGGAATGAAGCAAGGCAACTGCACTGAAGCCTCGTTCTACCAAATATGATGTTGGAAAGGCAATAAAATATATCTTCACCTTGTTCCATAATACTGGATAGAAGTCAGAGATTTTTTTTGTAACCAAAAATCTTGATATGATTTCTTGAACTTTGGCCTTAGCTCAATGTCGTTTTGGATTGAAACTAATTCTTCCTCTGCCTCTCCTGTTTCCTCACTGCTGACATCTAAGAATGGATTGATTACCCAGTCTGGTATTTTAATAAAAATGAAATCTTTCAGACATGTCTCTTTGCAACTTTTCCAGGTGAGCACAATACACTTGAAGGTCATCATCTGATATGCTCTTCTCTTTATCCAATTCAGAGAGGCTTGGGAACTGGTAGAGTTCATGACGGGCTAACCGCCCCCCGATATCAAAGCACCGCCCCCAGGGGGCGGTACCGCCCACTTTGGGAAACAATGGGCTAGATCAATACAGATCAACTTTGAACTGATCAATAGGGAAACGTGCAGCCCTACTCCACCACCAACACCACATATTTTAAACTCCTGTCAAATAATTCAACAAAAGCACACCACCAAAAAAAAAAAAAAGTGAGATCTCCCCTACACCCCGGGGGTTCAAAATGTTGGGGAGGGGATAGATAACTTTGTCGTTCTTTATAGATGAAAACATTTGTTGGTCTAGTGAGAGAGGAGGAATTGTGAGAGAGAGTGAGGTTTGTAGTGGAATATAGAGAGAGGGAGAGAATTTGGTGGTCTAGTGAGAGAGGGGGAATTGTGAGAGAGGGTGAGGTATGTAGTAGAATATAGAGAGAGGGAAAGAATTTGTTGGTTTAGTGAGAGAGGGAGAATTAAGAGAGTGAAAGAGTGTTAGATATGGAGTGGAATCTAGAGAGGGGAGATAATTTGCTGGTCTAGTGAGAGAGAGGGGGAATTGTAAGAGAGTGTGAGGTATATAGAGTGTTATACAGAAGGGAAGAGAGTCTATTTGCCTAGTGAGAGAGAAGGTATTGTGAAAGCGATTGAGAGTGAGATATTGAGAGGGGGGAGTGAATTGAATGGGCCAGAAAAATGTTTTAATATTGGGTTTCACTGTAAAGTGGGTGTGTATATATGAATGCGTGTTTGTATGTTTCTATATATAGATATGTGTGTGTGTGTGTGCATGTGTGTGTTTATATGTATGTGCGTGCGTATTTATATATATGTGTGTGTTCATAGACATATTTTTTGTATATACATATATCCAGCGAATTTCAACCGTTGAGGTTGTCTTTTTTCCGGGTATGTCAATATTTATTTATAAAACAAATCTGTATTTTATCTGATGAAAGCGCACCATAATTTACCTTGGTCGCCCTTGAAATATATATAATAAAATAATTATGGTTTTATAAATATAGTTTCCATTTATTAATATATTGTATATTTATCCCACTAGTTGTTGAGTGCTTTATATCAATTATAAAAATGTTTAAGCTTATTGAATCCCAACAAATTAAATATAACCTCTGCATATATATATATATATATATATATATATATATGCAAAAGTTCTATTTAAATTGTTGGGATACAACAAGCAAATATTTTTATAACTGATATAAAGCACTCAACAAGTATTTGGAGTAAACATACGATATTAACAATTGGAAACTATATTTATAAAACCATATTTATTTCATTATACATATTTCAAGGATACCAAGTTAAATTATGGTGTGCTTTCATCAGACAAAATATAATATAGATCAGTTTTATAAATAAATATTGACATACCCTTAAAAAATGCAACCATTACTGTTGGAAGCTCCCGGATAGTGGAGTTGTTTACTTACATTATTATTAGTATTGGATATTTTTATTTTTAAAATAAGCCGTTGGGTTATAGAGAAAGAAAAAGAAGGTGAGAGAGAAAAAAGAGAGAAAGAAATATATATATGGCATACGTCAAGACGGGCGGTCTCAAAAGTGAAACTAATTTTAGACATGTGTGTATATATATGTGTGTGTGTATGTATATATATTCGTGTGTTTGTATATATATATGTTTGTGTCATCATCATCGTTTAACGTCTATCTTCCACGCAAGCATGGGTTTAGACGCATATATATGTTTGTGTGTATATATGTGTTTGTGTGTATATATATGTGTGTTTGTGTGTATATATATGTGTCTGTATATATATATATATGTGTATGTATATATATATTTATGCACACATACACATTTGTATGAATTTGTAGATGTATATATATATGCATGTACACAATTGTATGTTTTTAAAAAAAAATAATGACATTGTGTGTGAAAGTAAATTGTCAAAAATTAGTTTCACTTTTGAGACCGCCCGTCTTGACGTATGCCTATATATATATATATATATATATATATATATATATATATATATAACGAAGGAAATGTGGTAAGGAACCAGGTGGACCATAACGCACCAAAGTACTCAATACTTAGGGTAGTAGAGTGGGTAATAGGAACGAGTAGGACCCCATATATATATATATATATATATATATATATATATATATATATATATATATATATGTGTGTGTGTGTTAGTGTTTTTATATATGTGTGTGTGTGTTAGTGTTTTTATATATGTGTGTGTGTTTATCTATATATATGTATGTGTGTTTATATAAGTGTGTGTTTATTGATATATGTGTGTGTATATGTGTATGTGCGTGTATATGTATGTGAGTGTGCGTGTGTATATCAGTTTGTGCGTTTGTATATATATATATGTGTGCGTGTTTGTGTTGGTATACATATATATATGTGTGTATGTTTGTGTTTATATGTGTATTTATGTCCGTGAAAGCGTGTGGTTAGGGTATTTGGCTCACAATTTTAAGGTTGTGAGATCGATAGTGGCAGCGCATTTTGTCCTTGAGCAAGACACTTTATTTCACGTTGCTCCAGTCCACTCAGCTGGCAAAAATGAGTTGTACCTGTAATTCGAAGGACCAGCCTTGTCACACACCGTCTCACTGAATTTTCCTGAGAACTACGTAAAGGGTACGCGTGTCTGGAATGCTCAGCCACTTGCATATTCATTTCACGAGTAGGCTGTTCTGTTGATAGTATCAAGTGGAATACTCATCGTCGTAACCGACGAAGTGACCTCATTTTATGTTTATATATAGGTGTATGCCTGTGTGTGTGTGTCTATGTATCTATGTATATATATATATATATATATATATATATATATATATATACACAGGGTGTCCCAAAGAAATGTATACACACTGATTACAATGCTGTTGAGGTGTGTATACATTTTTTGGGACGCCCTGTATATATGTGTGAGTGTGTATGTATATATATATATATATGTGTGTGTGTGTGTGCGTGTGTGCATATGTGTATGTATATATATATATATATACGTGTGTGTGTGTGTGTGTATTTATATACATATATGTGAGGGTGTGTCACACACACATCCTGTCCTAACAAGTTATATGATATACATGACTTAATATTCAGTCACCAAATTTCAGTGAGATACAGTAATGCTGTATTCGATTCTTTGAAGTCACCTGTTATAATTTCATTCAACAACACCACTAGCTCTGTCTCTCTTTCATTTTTCCTTTTCTCTCTCTCTCTCTGACTCTATCTCTTTGTTTCTCTCTTTGTTTCTCTCTATCTATGATAGATTTCGACTAGATTTTCCGACGGTGCCAACCTGGTCTTGGTCAAATCGCAGCGGATCATCTAGGTCGTACCTAGATAGATTTTTAGTTAGAAATAAGGACAGGGACTTTTTAAGTTGTCCAGAAATGCTGATGGTTGGCTATTCAGACCACAAGTTGGTGACCTGCATGGTCAACCTTGATAGAACGCATAGACAGGGCCCCGGTTACTGGAAGCTCAACTTGTCCTTGCCGGCAAGTAGAGCTTACAGGGATCGGATTAGTACGTTAGTTAAGGAACGGTTGACTGGAGCGATCGTCAACAGCAGGTGGTGGGTATCTCTAAAGAGAGAGATTAGAGTAGTCTCGATAGAATTTAGTAAGGTTCTAGCTGCGGATAGGAATAGGAAGGAAAGGGAGCTAATAGATAGAGTAGAAGAGGCAATTAGAAGCGGCGACGTGGCCAGAGTGCTAGCGTCGAGAACGGCTTTGAGCCAGTTTTTCGACGCGAAGCACGAAGGCTGCGTTGTCCGAAGTAAAATACGTGCTCTAGGGAACGAGGGGACCAAAGCTGTTAGCTGGGCCCGCGTGACAGAGGCCAACAGTGGAACTAAATCCACCATCCGGTCTTTGCGAGACCAGGATGGACGGGCGATTCTTGAGCCTAAGCAGATGTGTGAGGCCTTTCAAAGGCACTTTACCCGACTGTTCGGAAGGGGCGGGGAGCCGGTTGGGGATGTGGACTTCAGTCCATACCTCGACGGCCTGCCGCGTCTCTCGGACAGGGAGGCGAAGTCCTGCGAGGAGCCGATTTCGGCCGCTGAGATAGAGGACGTGCTGAGCCAATGCGGCAAACGCAAATCCCCGGGTCTCGATGGTCTTCCATACGAATTATATCTAGCTATGCCGGACTTGTTCCCCGATCTCCTCGAGGCGGTCTACTGCAACTGGCAACAGAACGGGAGAATTCCCTGTACTGTGACCAAGGGCGTAGTCACGCTAGTGAGGAAGGACGAGAACAAGGGGGACGAAATAAGTAACTTCAGGCCCATAACTCTGCTAAATACAGAGTTACAGATTTTGGCCAAGGTGCTAGCAAAGAGGTTGGCGCTTGTCGTGGGCAACCTGGTGGGAGATGCGCAGACATGTGCTATCCCGTCCAGGTCCATCCATGACAACCTCCACCTCATGCGATACATCATAGAGAGGGTAGGGTGTAAACCCGGCTTCGGTGGGGCCCTGATTAACTTGGATCAGTCTAAGGCTTTCGATAGGGTTGACCATCGTTACCTGGATGCGGTGCTCGAGGCGGCAGGCTTCGGACCCGTGTTCAGGGGTTGGATTGCTGCAATGCACAGCAGCCGCATCTGCTCTAGGGTCAAGGTGAACGGATACCTCTCGGAGCCGTTCAAAATCGCGCGGTCCATCCGACAAGAGTGCCCTCTCTCCCCCCTTCTGTATGTGTTGACTCTCGAGCCACTACTGCGGAAGTTGGAGTTGTTGCAGGGCATCCCTTTGGAACCGGGATTGCGGAAAGCGGTGTCTGCCTACGCCGATGACGTGACAGTAATGGTGTCGACGGCCTCCGAAATCGGGGCGGTCGGCACCTTACTGGAGGAGTACGAAAGGTTCACAGGGGCTAAGCTGAATCGGTTTGCAACTCGGCACGTGGAGGGGCAGACCGATGCCCTCCGATGGCGTCGTCGGACGCTGGACGGAGGGCCCGGTGAAGTTGCTCGAGGTCTGGTTCGGACCGGACCTCCAGGTGGAGAAGAACTGGGCGGAGGTTACGAACAGGGTGTTTGCACTGACCCAGAAGTGGGCCAGTTGCAAACTATCCCTGAAAGGTCGGGCGGAGGTGGCGAACACCTATATAGCGTCCGTCATCTACTACCGCCTGACCGTAGTGCCCTGCCCAAGGGAAACCCTCGCCAAGATGGAGCGCGCGCTCTTCCAATTCCTTTGGAAGAGGCGGGCTCCCTTGGTGAGGAGATCCATCTGCTGTCAACTCCCTTCGAAAGGAGGGCTGGAGATGCCGTGGCTAATGATGCGTAAACATGCATTAAGGCTACGGCACCTCCACGTATTCCTCCCCGGTCAACCGGTGTGGGCCTCGTTTGTGAGACGAACCTTTCCCAGACTCGTCTCACTCACCGAGCTGCAATCCTGGGTCAAGCAAAGACCGAGAAAACTGGGCGCCTGGCACACTGAGTGTGCCCAGGCGCTCACCGCCCTCTGGCAGGCGGATCCGGTTATCAGTGGAGACTCCACCGCAACATTCTATAGAGGGCTGGTACGCAGCAGGTGCGACGACGCCCTCGGAGAAGCCCTAGACATGGAGGAGGACGAACTGGCCAGCCTGTTCGGTAGGACATTCAGCCCGGGACCTATGGACAACTTCCAGAAGTCCCTGGCCTGGCAGTGCTACCGAGGGGCTCTACCCGTTCGAGAAAAGCTCTACAGACACGGGCGCCCGGGTAGGGACCCCGCCAAAAAGATCTGTCCCAGATGCGTGTGCGACGAGGAAACCGTTGCACACGCATTGGTACACTGCTCGGGCGTAGCCGATCTGTGGGGCTATGTCGAACAAGTGCTGTCAAGGGTGGGACCGATCCGGTTGACCACCGAGTCTATTGTAATGATCAAGCCGCCTCCCCCCTTCAAAGATGAAGGAGAGGCGGTGTTTCTGTGCGTAATAGCCATGGTGAAAGAAGTTGTATGGTGGACGCGTCTGAAAGGACTGAGGTCAGGCACCTTTCTCTCTGGCCAACAACTGGTCCGTTTCTTCCGATATGATTTCGGAAGAAGGATCAGGATGGAGAGAGAGGTGCTCCACCCCAGTCGTTTTTATGAAAGGTGGGTGAAAGTGGCGAGAATGGCTCGTGTGAATGGGCCTTCTCTTTACATAAGCCTGTAGGTGGAAAAGAGGAAGGAACGAGGGAGCACCCCCTCTCTGTGCTCCTGAGGAGAAGGGTTGCACACTTTTTTCGGGGGTGTGTGCGACCCCCAAAGCGCCTCCTCTCTATTGAGGATTTTGTTATAATTTTATTTTTTGTTATATTTTATTTTATTTTTATATATTGTTATTGCCTCCTCCCTATTGAGGACGCCTTGTTTTGTAAACTCCCCCCATTGTACTTGTCCCACTTTTGATGCCCTGGTGGCAAATAAAAGAAACATATCTATGAAGGTAACCGGAAATCCCTGAATCTCGGGAACACGTGCTCCAATTTACGTGAAACTTTATTCCATTTGGAATAGAATGAAACGAAATTTCATTTCTCACTCTTAGTACGGCAGTTACTTAAACGTAAGTATGTATGTATACGTACACACATATATGTATACAGACGTACAGTAGTATGTATATATATACATACATGCACACACATATATATGCATGTATCGGTTTACCGAACATTTATTATAATGCTCGGTTTGTTTGTAAACAAACAAACAGCCCGAATTACGCCGTTTTGTTCAACACTGACACAGGAACGATGTACTAGTTTCAAGCTTATTAGCTATCGTCAGCATCGTATACCTTCCTGCCAGATGGTTGAACGTCTGAAAGTATATACTTTCCTTATGCATATTAACGGCTGAGCAGCCTAATTTGCATATCGAGTGAGTTTAGTCGGCCGGGCCGACAAGCATACAATCACAGAGTGTTAGTAGTATACTAGACCACCCGTGACCCGCTGGGTCATGTACACTTAAAAGTGTTTTTTTAAAATCATGTTTACTTAAAAATATTTTTTAAATAATTAAAATATATACAGACATGTATATAATGTAAAATGAAATTTTCAATCTACTCTCTCACAATCACTATCTCTTTCTCTTTCTCTTTCTCTCTCTCTGTTTATGAAGGTACCAGGAAAAAGCCCCGTATCTTGGGAGCTCGTCCTCTGATTTACACGAAACTTGTTTTATTCCATTTCTATTCCTATTTCAGGGGCAACTTCCTTTCAAAATATTTTCCCATTATGTGCTGTTTTGGCGTATTAATTACAGACAAACACACAATCACAGTCTTAGTAGTATCATCATCATCATCATCATCATCATCGTTTAACGTCCATGTTCCACGCTTGCATGGGTTTGGACGGGAGTTTTCCCACTTGAGGCAAGAGTGGTTGTCTAGCTCGCATAGGACTGTCTGGCGGGTTTTCCACAGCTGGATGCCCTTCCTAAACCAACCACGTTTACAGTGTGGGACTGGGAGGTTTTTACCGTGTTGCCTACACGGCCACATTACAGCGTGGACTGTGTGTTTTTTTTGTCGTGACACCTACACGATCTCATTTGTTTTGGCCTGGATGTTGTGGCACCAACATAACTTTACATTGAAAGGGGCGGTGTGGATGGGACGGGGTGGTGGGGGATATATTTTGTTAGAGATGCCTACTGACTGTAGTAGGTTTTACTTTGTATTTAGGTAAGGCGGGTCTTCTCTATTACTGAGTACCACCAAAGATCTCGGTCCAGTAACATTGTCTTGGAGAGGTGTAAGTGTGTGAGGTCGGAATTTATCAGGTCGTCCCAGGTTTTTCTGGGTCTGCCTACTCCGTGGCTACCGTCTATCTTTATTGCCCTGCACTTTTTTATACAGCTGTCGTCTTTCATGCGCATCATGTGACCATACCAATGTAGCCTTCTCTCGAGTAAACAACATCTGATCCCTCTTATTTCTAATTTTTCCCTTAGTTCGTTTATGCTTTGCCGTTCGCGTATATTACTATTACACATCCAGCGGATCATGCAAGCTTCGTTCCTCTCTAGTCTGCGTATATCCTCTGCACACAATGCCCAGGTCTCACTGCCATGCAACATTGCTGTTCGTATGCAGGCATCATACAGCCTGCCTTTCATTTTTAGGGAGAACACTTTAGCGGCTAATAGTGGTATAAGCTCTCTGAACTTTTTCCATCCAGTTCTGACTCTAGCTTCTGTACTTTCAGAGCACCCTCCCCCACTGCTGATTTTGTCACCCAGGTAACGGAAGCTGTCCACTATTTCTATAGAACCCTCTGCGCAATTGAAAGAGCTAGTATTTTGTGGGCACTTGCTGCTACTTATTGCACCAGAGCACCGGCCACATGTAAAATCTGTGTTCTTAGTTAGCTTACCTGTGATCCCCTACATCTTTTATGCACCCATATTTTGCATTTGGGACATAAAATGAAGTTTCTACCTACTCCTTTCCTACACACTGAGCATGGCCATATAGATAGATATTCTTCATGGAATGTATGGTGTCATATGTCCTCATCTAAAGTGGACAGAACCTGCCTCAGCTACATGTGTTGTACGATAGATATTATTGCCTTATCATGCTCCACAGAGAGAAATTTTGTGGTCAATCTGCTAGAAATAGCAGTGGATTTTCCTCAAACCTCACCCCACTATCTTAAAATAGGAAGGACAAATTGGAGAATATGATTCTTGATATAATATTAAAAGTTGTGAAGATAAAAGCTGGAATGTATTTGATCATACATGTACTTGATCAGAGCTGATCTTGGGCTATGTAACAACAATGACAAAATAGACAACCAAATTCTGATATTACCAATCTGACTTTAAATAATGTAAATATTCAAGAATACCAGTAGGTTGTCAAGACAATTTCTCACACAATCACCACTCCTTCACATACTATGTGACCTACATATCCCCAACATTTAACAGTAATATTATATCAAGATAATTACGATAATTACTAACATAACCACCAATAAACCTCTCACACACTACCAGAACTACCATACCCACACAGTTATGGGCAATAACCCAAACCACTCAGCTTAGCTAGATTAAAAAAAATGCTTCAAACATTAATGTTGATCCCACATAAAAGTTAGTTGTAAAATTATATCCAGTCTAACAACAAGAAAAATAATTACTTCTTTTCCCACCAAGTGATATTACCTATGAATGGCACCTGTACTTGAAAGAACTGCCTCAACTATAGAGAAAACATCATCATTACCATCACCATCATTATTTTATAACTGTTTGTCTATGCTTGCATGGGTTGGATAGGTATTTTTCAGTATAGCATCCAACCACTCATTGAGTTCCTTCATCATCATCTCTATGAGTTTCAGTTATTCAAGATTAACTCTCATCAAGTCTTCCTTGGTCTTCCTTTTCTTAGCACTTCTTCCCTCAGCAACCATCATCCATATGCATCACATGTCCTAGTGGCAAGCTGGCAATGTGTTCAGAGCGTAGGACAAAATGTCTTTTGGTATTTATTCCAGATCCGTGCACTCTGAGTTCAAATCCTGCTAATCTCAACTTTGCCTTTCATCTTTTCAGGGTTGTAAATTTAAGCACCAGTCTAGGGTGGCAAATAAAAGGAATTATTAGAGCATCAAATGAGATGAGTATTTGTTCTGCCTCTTTGCATTCTGAGTTCAAACCCTTCTGTGGCTTACTTGAGTGGAATACTTAATCTGTAACTCAGTTAAATGCCACCACTTTGCTCTTGAGTGGAGTTCACACTGTTGTAAGACTCCAGACAAAGTATCTAGTTTGAGGATACCTTCTTTTCTCCCACCAGTTTTGGAGGCCCTGAAAAGAGTCATTGTAACTATCCTTCCTACCCTGACTAAAGAGCAAAAATCAAGAAAAAAATAACCACCCACCACTAATGCTGATACACAAAAAGTAACACAAATACCATTTTCCATCACCGCCTGAGTTACAGTTCTCTTTCACCGAGCAGCTGTTTTAACCAGAAATACAATTGTCAAAGGTACACTCTGAAGACTAACTAAAAATTGACACTTTAATTGTGTAATATAATAAAAAACACATCACATCTCCTGACCACACCTTACCTCTTGTAACACCTCCACATCACACCTTCTGACCATATATCCTGACTATGTCATTCTTTCTGACCATACCATACCTCAGCACCACATCTCCTGGTCACACTACACTTCCACACCTTCTGACCACAAGACACCTCCAAGTCCAAGCTAATAATATGTAGTTGTTCAAATTTGTAGAACTAGCAACCGAATTTCCTTCAAATCACATCTTACCATGTTAAGAAATGGAAAAACTCAATATATAATGAAGTTTTAGGTATCCCTTTGAGGACGTAGCATGGCTGAATGGTTAAGGAGTTTGCTTCGCAATCATTAGGTCTTAGGTTTGATCCCACAGCATTGCCTCTTGGGCTAGTGTCATTTACCATAACCTCAGGTCAATCCATACTTTGTGAGTGAAATTAAGTAGATGGAAACTATTAGGAAGTCTGTCAGATGGACTGTACCTGTAATTTAATGGGTCAGCATTGTCATACAGTGTGTCATGCTGAATCCTTCTAAAAATTATGTTAAAGGTACCTGTGTCTGTAGAATGCTCGACTACTTACACATCAATTCATGTGCAGGTAATTTTGTTAATTGAATAACTGGAACATTCTTCATCGAGACTAACAGAGGTCCATTTCAGGTATCCCTTAAATATAAGATGGTCATAGCTGGAATGCTTTTGAACCTAGGTCTGCTGAATGAGGGCTGTCTACTATGTGAGATCTAACTGCATAGAATAGTTTCAATAGTTGAAAGTCACTACTTAAAAAACTTATTTTTATTTTTCATAGGTTCAGAAGCCATGAATAAAACATAAAAAATTGAAGTATCAAGCACCATAAATGTTTTAACTAATGATATATATTTAAATATTTTTGGGGTTGAAAGTTAAGACACAGCTTTATGATTTAAAGATAGAGATTGAGAGAAAAACAGTTACAGATTAAAATCTGCCCATTTGTTGTAACCATTATACTGAAATTATTAAGAAACTTCAGCAATTTTAACTTAATACAAAACTATTATTTAATCTGTTAGTTTACTATAATAGCTTTGGTTGATTTTATTGTAACTATAATAACTATAATTACTGGGGTTATTTATATGGTTAACTACTATGGATTGGCAGTATCGGTAGAGGGTCGGACGCCATTCTTTGCAGCATATAGTTACACCCCTTTACAGTCCGAGCTCAAATCCTGCCGAGGTTAACTTTGCCTTTCATCCTTACAGGATCGATAAAATAAAGCACCAGCAATGCACTGGGATAATTGCTGGCCTTGTGCCAAAAATAGAAACAATTATATTGCGATAATTTGGTCATTTGTATTAACCACAGTTAATTTGTAGCGCTATTTGTATTATTAACTTCAGTGTTGGTAATCTACAAGATAAACATGCCTAAAGTAGTTGGTGATAGGAAGGACATCCAGCTATAAAAAAAAAACCCTGCCAAAGTGTCAGGAGGACTCTTCAACTATGTCAAAGACATGACAACTTCTCTTGTGCTAGTGTCACAATAAAATGTACTCAGTAGAGCATCAGAACATATGTGAGATGCAAGCCCTCTGGCCTGTCTGAAACACTCAGTAGTGCATGGAAACATATCTAGGCAAGATGCAGGCCACAGGCCCATCTGAGAAGTCAGTAGCTCTGCTTGAGCAGTGACTTGATCTGTGACAACCAGTCCAACCATTGCTAACAGGGAAAACAGATGTTAAATGATGGTGATGGTAATGATAAGTTGTATTGTAATAACTTGGTTATTTTTATTGTTAACAACAGATAACTTGGTGTTAACCACAATTATATTTTGTACTTCAGTTTTACTGAACGGTAACAATGCAGAGGATTTTATATTTAAATACTTTGTCTAACAATTGCACAAAGCCAGCAATTTGAAGGAAGAGGAAAGTTGAGTATATCAACTCCAGTAGTTAACCGGTGCTTTATTTAATCAACCCGGGAAGGATGAAAGGTAAAGTTAACTTCAGTAGGATTTGAACAAGTAGTCATAATTGATGCAAGATTTTATTTCAGTGTCTGAGAGAAAGTTATTTTATTTGAGAAGTTACAAATGCTTCTTTGATTTCTAATTAATATTTGTTAAAAAATCCAGATTTTTCACTTTCTTAGTAAATTTTATATTTGATGGTGATCAGTTGATAATGAAATTAAAGCCCATCTCTTAATACAAAATCGAAGAGACCAGAGACAATAACAAAATCAATTATTGATCTCTGTCCCTGATTACTCTTATACCATATATACCTATGGATGTCTCTGCTGGTAGAAGGTGTTTCATAATAGAGTCCATTGTTAGAACAGAAGTCTAATAAGGCCTTTCTATTCGTATTTAGATCGGGATTGCCATTCCTTCCAATCAATCCTTTCCATGTCAGGTGGTCAGTGACAAGAGGTGCCTTGAAGTTTGATATTAACCCTTTAGCATTCACATTACTCTATATATATTATTGTATTTTGGTAGTAAACACTTTATCTTGCATAATTATCTCACATAATATCGAATCTATGAGATTTTGATGTTATTTATCTTGAGAACAATACCTTAACATCAGTATGAGTGGCCAGTTACAGCCGATTTGAACAGAAAGAGGTGAGATATTTCTTGCCGGATACGGCCGGTTTGAATGCTAAAGGGTTAAAATAAAAAACAAAAAACAAAAACAAAAAAAAACAGATGTTTATCGGTGGATGCCTGCAATTTCCAACTAATTTTAGGTCACTGATAATGAATATCATGGTTAAAACTGTTTGTTAGCTCTACTTTTCATTATACACATATGTGTTCCAACAGAATTGCAGCAGTGCGTTTCTTACCACACTCACAGTTCCATTGCCCTTCAGTATTATTCCAACAGTCATAGGAGGTGGTTGTGATGTGCAAGTTTATATATCAAGGTGAAAAGTAGGTGATTTTCCCAGTCAAGTACTTTAAAAATTTATAATAAATATTCATTGAGCAGGCTATTGATATGCATGTGGAGCATTTTATATTAATTTTATTTTCCTACTGAATGATATAATTTTGATGAAACACACTCCTCTAGACCACATCTCATACTACAAGGGAACCATGACATTGTCAGGGATCTATAACTATCTAAAAATAAAGGAGAGCTGCTAGGCTCTCGTCTTCAACAGTGGAATCTCCTAACAGCTGATGTGAAGATTTCAAAATGTCATGACCGTCAGCAGCAGTTCAGCAATTTCTTGATAATGGAAGGTGATTTATTGGCCTGCAACAATATTAATGGTCTGATGGAAGCACTTGGTATTGAAAAGGAACTCAGTTACTGGAGGCTGTTCTCAGATTCATCAAAAACTAGTCTGAAAGGTGTCTTGTTGCATAAACGCAACCATGCCTCTCCTGGTCTTGATGGTGTTACGTACCTGCTTCTTAAACGTGGTGGGTACTTCCTTCTACACCAGTTATCACGCTTCTTCCAATTCTGTCTGAACAACAGTGCTACTCTAGAACAGTGGAAAACTGCCAGTGTCATTCCTCTGTTCAAAAAGGGTGACCGCACATCACCTGTGAACTATCGTCCAGTCAGTCTTACTAGTTGCATCGCCAAACTGATGGAATCCTGTGTCAGAGAAACACTTTGGAACTTCTGGAGCTCTCACAGTCTTATCCGGCCCTCGCAATTTGGATTTATCCCCAACTCCAGCTGCTGTGATCAACTTACAGAGTTTCTTGAGGACATCACCCGGATCACTGATGGCGGCTCATGGGTGGATGTTGTTTACCTTGACTTTGCGAAGGCCTTCAATTCTGTGCCACACAAAAGACTTATGGCAAAACTCTCTGCAATAGGTGTGAAGGATGATCTTTTTAACTGGTTGAAGTCCTTCATTCTCAGTCGAAGAGAGGTAGTCACGGTTCTGGGACAGCATTCCTCACCATATGAGATGTCATCTGGTGTACCTCAGGGATCTGTTCTTGGCCCCCTTTTGTTTGTGGCATATATTAATGACATAGATGCCAACTTAAGGAATGCCACAGTACTAAAGTACGCAGACGATATCAAGCTGTACCTTGAGATAAAAAGGACAGATCCTGAACACTATAGATCTTGCTTGCAGTCTGACCTGGACACAATGCAACAGTGGATCTCAGACTGGCAACTCAAGCTAGCTGTGGACAAGTGCACCACCATGCATTTTGGGAGTAAAAACCCAGCGTCCACATACTCCCTCCACAGCACTAATATCAAGAAGTCTTCCTGTGAACGTGACCTGGGCATTACGGTCAGCAGCGATTTGCGTTGGACGAGGCACGTCTCTAAAATTGTCAAGAGGGCCGAGGGTGTCTTAGCATCACTCAGCAAGACCTTTGTCATCCGCTCTCCAGATATCTATTTAAGGCTGTATACAGCTATGGTGCGACCACACTTAGAATTTGCATCACCAGTCTGGAACCCCTATCTTGCTTAGAACATTGACCGCCTGGAAACTGTTCAGAGACGTGCAACCAAGCGAATACCCCCCATCAGGCATCTACCATACTCTGAGCGCCTTGCTTCCCTGGGCATGGATTCATTGAAGCTCCGACGCCTGGCAACTGACTTGGTAAACACCCACAAAATTGTTAACCATGTTGCCAACAACAACCCTGAGTGCCTTTTCGATTTCCATGTGTCTAACACACGTGGACATGCCCACAAAGTAAGAAAACAGCACAGTTCCCATGACTTTCGGAAACATTTTTTCACGCTTAGAGTTGCTGAAGCATGGAACAAACTACCTGCATCAGTTGTTAGCTGTCGAGACACTGCATCCTTTAAGGCCTCCATGCTTCCCGAGATCCGCCAACACTACAGCTAACACATACACACATGTACTTCCCTGACATTTGTGTATTATTCTATGTACTTTCTTGACGAGTTGTAGTGCACCTGAGCACTTTACACAATAATTTCATTATTATTATTTTATTATTATAATGGCAATAGTGAACCACCAGTTCCTGTGGGCTATGCATCACATATGAAAGAAACTTATGAGAATATAAAGCAGATGTTGCAATGCATAAAATATGATGAACGTCAATGGCAGCTCTGTAGTTACATAAAGGTTGTTGCTCTTGTGATGGGATTGCAGGGCAGATACATGAAGTACAGCTGCCTTCTAGGTAAATGTAACAGCTATGCAAGAGGTTCCCACTATATTAGGAAAGACTAGCCACCTCATCAATTATTGGTGCCTGGGATGAAAAATGTTTAATAGCCACCTATCACTGAACCAAACAAAATGTTGCTATCACCACAACACAAAACTGGGGCTCATAAAAAACTTTGTAAAAGCTATGGAGAAATCCGGTCAGGGATTCAATGTTTTAACATCAAAATTCCCCTCACTAAGCAATGCTAAGATAAAAGAGGGAGTCTTCATTGGTCCTCAGGTTCGAGAGCTTCTTAAAGATAGTGACTTTAAATCAGCCCTTCATGGGGAGGAGAAAGCTACTTGGGAAGCATTCAAGTTAGTGGTGAAGGGATTTCTCAGAAACAGAAGGGAAGGAAACTATGAAGAATTGGTGGAAAACCTCATCAAGGCATACAAGAATATGGGATGTAACATGTCACTTAAAATCCACTTTTTGGAATCCCATTTAGCCTTTTTTCCAGCGAACTAATGGGACAGTAAGTGAAAAATATGGTGAGAGGTTTCACCAAGATATTTTAACCATAGAAAAACGGTACCAGGGAAAACGGAGCACAACAATGCTTGCAAACTATTGCTGGACATTAGTAAGAGATGATTTTTCAACTCACTATAAATGTCAAGCAAAAAAGGCAGAGATTATATACAGACTAGAGCATAATGACACATGTACGTTATAATAAAATAATAAAATATTACATGTTGTGTTAAGCCTGTAGCTAATAAATACTTATCAAGGTGATATTTGGATTTAGGACATGAAAATACATAAGAATTAAATAATTTCATTTAAGAAGCACACAACTTTAAAAAAATTATTAATCAGGGTCTAATCAACTTCAGGCTTAAGAACAACTTTAGGTTAAAGAAGCAAGTAATGCAAGGGAAGTAATTAACTGTTGAGTAGTCTCCCTTTGTCAACAAACTTTAAACTTGTTTCAATTATGGCATTTTTTCCGATATTAGCCCAAATTTTTATAGAAATTTCCCCTTCTGTTTCATTTCCACCGCTAGCCACTAACAGACAATATATTAGTTTTCTATTCTCAAATAGCTTGTATATTTAATACAATCTTCTAAAATTATGTCTTGAATTTATCAGATGAAAATGTAAGTTAAAAATGTTTCTCAAACTAATGAACAGCTATAGTTTTAATAATAAAATCAAATCATAAAAATAATAATAATGAAAATTATTGTGTACAGTGCTCAGGTGCACTACAACTCATCAAAGGTGCATATGGTTTAAGCCCTCTAAGCTATTGTACTCTCAAAAACTGCAACAACTCTGGGAAACTAAACCAGAACAACCTGCCATCCTCTACACACCATCATAAACTGCAAGCAGGGTACAAATTGTTGTCCTTAAATGCTCGCAGTTTATGCAACAAGATACATCTGTTTAACTCCTACGTCAGAAGCATCGACCCTGACTTCATTACAGTCACGGAAACCTGGGCACATTCCTTACTCTGTGATGGAGTTTTCAGCATTACTGGGTACAACCTTTTCCGCAAGGACCGCATTAATCGCCGTGGTGGTGGTGTGATGGTCTACATTCGTTCAAACTTTTCGGTAATTCCTTGCGTTGATTTGAACGAATCACAAGAAGAAGTTTTTTTTTTGTGACATACGTATGACCATGTCAACACTTCTGCTTGGTGTTGTTTATCGCCCCCCAAACTACCATCAGGACACACAGCTTTGCGATATCCTCAGAGCAGCTGCCAGGAAAACAGCCACTTATGTGTTTATTGCAGGTGACTTCAATCATCCTGAGATCGATTGGGAAACCTTTCGTTTGCTACAAAGTGAAAACGATTTCCTTGAGCTAGTGCTGGACTCAAACTGGTCACAAGTAGTCACCTCTCCAACAAGAGGTGACAACACTTTGGACCTGATCTTCACTACTTCTGAAGTGGTTATCAGTTGTACTACTGAGGAACCTCTAGGCGACTCTGATCATGCTATGATCATTGCCAATCTGGCTCTTGCGGGCAGCAACAAAAACCAGAACCATCTCCAATCTGCTTGCTTTGATTGGAAGAAAGCAGATTGGAACTTGTACTGCACTGAGCTACAGCGCCCAAACTGGCATGAGTTCTATAACTCTGGAGATGTGAACACTATACTCCAGAGCATCCTGAACTCAATATGGATAGCGTGTGCAGCATCAGTGCCACGTAAGCAGAAAAAACCCCACCACAAAAGTGCAATTTGGGAAACTTCAGCGGTCCGACTTGCCAGGAAAGAACGTTGGAACGCTGAACGGGAATATAAACTGCATAAATCAGATGCCAACAGAAAAAAGCGGAATAAATCTTCCAACCATCTCGAGCAAGTGACAAAAAAGGCAGTGCTTGAATTTGAACAGTGCATAGCAACCAATCCTGACAGTAAAGTGTTCTGGAAATATGTTCATTCAAAGCAGAGACATCACTCTCCAGTTGGTCCTCTTCGCAATCCCCACACAAGCCAGATCACTGACGATCCCAAAGAATGCGCAGAACTCATTGCTGAGTGCTATACAAGCATTTTTACTGTTGAAAACCAGAATGTACCATCTCCACCATCTCTAACATCAAAGAACTATGGAATTTACACCTGCAATGTTGCGACGTCACCTTAAGAATAAGCGCAACTATGCCTCCCCTGGTCTTGATGGTGTTACATACCTGCTTCTCAAACATGGCGGGTACTTCCTTTTGCACCAGCTTTCTTTCTTCTTTCAATACTGTCTCAACAATGGTGCTACTCCGGAGCAGTGGAAAACTGCCAGTGTCATTCCCCTGTTCAAAAAGGGCGACCGCACGTCACCTGTCAACTATCGTCCAGTTAGTCTTACTAGCTGTATTGCCAAACTGATGGAATCCTGTGTCAGAGAAATACTTTGGAACTTCTGGAGCTCTCACAGCCTCATCCGGCCCTCGCAGTTTGGATTTATCCCTAACTCCAGCTGCTGTTGTGATCAGCTTATCGAGTTCCTTGAAGACATTACCCGGATCACTGTTTACCTTGACTTTCTAGTTTTTTTAATGTTTTGTATGGAACAATAGTGTTCCACATTCATGTGCGTATTAACATTTTGAGGCCTCCACAACACTATCTTAAGGATTAGAATGGTAATATAGCAGTGTTTTATTCATGTGCTTCCTAGTTATCGTAGAATATTATGATAATAGGAGGAAATTATGGGCATCTAATGAAAAACTTAAAACAGTTAAAGCATGGCAGTTATAATAATTGGTTTTACATATGCTGTGTCTTTGTGTTCATTTTTATTGATATTACTAGAGATTTTATCATTGTTCATGTAGTTTTGTGTTGGATTCTCTGTCGTATAGTAATGTTAACAACTAATGCAGTCCTGTCTAATTTTGCTGCATGTGCTGATAATGTGTTGTAATGTATTCTTATTGTAAATGCATGGTTTATCAACAGGAATGTATAGTTCTTGTGTGACTGTTATAACATTTGTGGTCACGAAGTTCACAACTTCCATGTTTGCATTGAAATGTATATATCACTTTGGTTATCAGTAGACCTGTCGACCCCCCCCCCCCCCCCCCCCAATGCGAAAATGGATATAGCTTTCATTATGTAAAATCTCCCCATTTTGCCCCATTTCTCCTCGTTTTGGGGCACTTTTTTCATGGTACTCCCCGTTTGGGTTTTTAGAGGTTGGCAGGTCTGGTTATGTAACTTAACAGTCACAAAATTTTATGTTGAGGTTTTTTTTTCTATTTTGGTATTTTTGGGTTTTTGTAGTATATTCTATCTATTATGCATCTGGTGTTTTGTTCTGAGGTTTTTTTAAAAATGAAATGATGTTTCAATTCTATAATCAGAGTGCATTTGGTTATTGTAGTGTACGAAATGTGTTCTTAAATAATTGATTGTTTTACAAGTGAGATTTCGTTATTTAAATCTTCCTGAGTGAATGATCACTTAAAAGCTCGTCTAATGAAGGTTTTAGTAACAGATATTTTGTATCTGTGGGGATACTCATTATCTACATGCATATAGGCCTTTGTTTATTTTGTGAAAACATATGTGGTATACTCCTACACACATACACATATATATCTCTCTCTCTCTCTCTCTCTCTCTCTCTCTCTCTCTCTCTCTCTCTCTCTCTCTCTCTCTCTCTATATATATATATATATATATATATATATATATAGGAAAACGTATGACCCCGACGGCAGAGCTGAAACCGTTTCGCCGGCTATTTCTGGACGTCCAGAAATAGCCGTTGAAACGGCTTGAGCTCTGCCGTCGGGGGTCATACTTTTTCCTATTTCCCACTCTACTACCCTAAGTATTGAGTACTCTGGTGCGTTATGGTCCAGCTGGTTACTTACCACAATTCCTTCGTTATATATACATATATATATAGTAATAATAATAAATTTGAAGAGTAAAATCCAAAGAGGGCTCGGTAAGGATAAATATATATCAAATATATAAGAACCGTAGAGCAAATATTTATTAAAATAACAGATTAAAGTTTAAGCAAAGAATCGCTGCTTTCACCCTTAACGGCATCTTCTGACACTAAAAAGTCAATCTGTGAACGCAGAAATAAATATTTCAAAAAACGTTGCAACCGGAGGACGACAGGAAGACTATACTTTGGTTCGTGGAGACGTTCCCTGGCAATGAACGGAAAAAAACGAAGATAATACGTAATTATTTGGAGCGGTGAAAACAAGTACACGCAAGGACAAAACCACTTTAATCTGTTATTTTAATCTCTCTCTCTCTCTCTCTCTCTCTCTCTCTCTCTCTCTCTATATATATATATATATATATATATATATATATATGTGTGTGTGTGTGTGTGTGTGTGTGTGTGTGTGTGTGTGTGTGTGTGTGTGTGTGTGTGTGTGTGTGTGTGTGTGTGTGCTGGCAGTAGCATTAACATAGCGTGGATCATAATAGGGTTGTATATGAAGGCTCATTGGATATGTTTATTTATGTATAATAAACATACAAGAATTTCGCTATGAATACTTTAAAGCGGTGATCATGTCACAGCTATCTCAGTAGCCGTAAATGTCACCAATGATGGATAAAATTCAGAAACACACGCCCGAATTTCTTATACAGCTACTGGGATAACTGTAACATGATCACAACTCAAAATGTTCATAGCGAGTCTTGGTATGTTTATAATATATTAACATGTCGTATATGTTTTCATATACACCCCTACTGTGAATCACACTAGGTTAGTGCTACCGCTAATTAACCCTAGTTGATCAAGTTCACACTATATGCAAATGAGTACCTCCAGCCAAATTTTCATGTGCAAAAAGCATATAAGTTATAAGTTTATTCATGTCTCAGTACCGAGAGAGTAAAGGACACCGATGGCAGATAAACAGCAACGCATTATCATTTGGTTGCCGAGATATTTGTGACATGATCACAGCTTAAAATATTTATAGCGAGACTCTTATATGCTTATTATATATACAAATATCGCATATGCTTTCATGTACATCACCAAGGCAGAAATATTGGTATTCAATATTTAATTTATTAATAATTCTAACACGTGCTTCGTTACAGCAATATTTTTAGCCTACGAAGTTTTATAGATGAAATAGTATCATAAGAAGTTGATCAATCACCATTTGAGGATTGGTGTGATTGTCTAGATCCTGACAGTTATCCAATCGATACGGTATGTTCATTTTACTTTATTTTTAGGTAGTGGTTTACGGTACTTATTTATAACAGCAGTAGTAATTGAATTATAGAAAATATATACAGCGATAAGTTTACTTTAAATTATCTTCCAACTGTTAAATTATTGGTACCAAGGATCTGTGCCCAGACCATTCGTTGGCGACACTTTGTCTGTGTGCGATTCTATAAGTTCGACTGGCGTATCGTCTATGAGTGATTCGGAAATTGTGTTTTATTCAAGATAAGTTATGTTCTTACAAAGTGTGGTGTGAGTTATTGTGACCCTCGTAAGGGTAATAAATTCAAAGAGATATCTGTGATATGCAGAGCTTCTCAGTTCTTTTGGGATACGTTTTTTAATAGCTCTAATCTTTTTTCTAACTTGTTCTGATTATCATTTCTTTTCAGATAAATAATGATAGACATCAACCTATCTCAGCAAAGGCAGAGCATATTGATTTAGAGATTGTTCGCTTCCTGAAAGTAGCACGGTAATTTGTTGTCAAAATTCACAAAGAGTTGGAAGACACTGACGGGGATTCTACGAAAGGTGCAGAAAATTATCAATAAGAGCTACAGAAAGTCAATTATTGCCACTGCTAAAGAACTGAAGGTTTGAAGGCTCACTGTTGGAAGAATTGTGTATGAGGACCTTTGATATAAGTTATGTGCGATGTGAAGAGGTCGAATTATGTCTGCAAAGACAAAAGATAGCCGTCTGATCCGAGCAAAGTGTTTGTTGAGCAAGTTGAAACGCCAAGAACCTGGAATGTTTTGGTTTTTCTGTAATTCTACCTGCTTCTGACTTCAACAGAACCTACACCGACCAAACCTAAATCCTGTAATCATCCATAAACCTAATGCAAACACCATCTCGCTTAACGAACCGATCAAACCGATCAAACTAATGGAGTGAAACCACAGGCCTAGCTAATAAATGACCAAATAGAATGACCTTTAAAACCTGATATTAAATAAAAAATATATAATGCAAACCTAAATACCGCAAAAGTAAAAGAAAAAAAACCCGAATCAGACCCCTATTACAATCTAAACAACACGAAATTATAAACAATAACTGAAAGAAGCATCACATAACATATAATTTAAAAGATTAAATAAAGTTATTGAAATATTAAATAACTATAATATCAAATAAAGTATTATCTAAATAAATTTCATCCAAATGAAATTTGTTGAAATATTATCTCACCTGAATTACCTCGTATATAACTCTATCCAACGAAGAACCTGCATAGCTTCTTCACCTCGACACATATATAGAACGGATGTGGCCGAAGCTAGGGTCCCTAATTCGACCTGCTTCCTTCCTCAACAGTGTGTCACCTATCCCTTAAAATTCTTAATCAGCAAGGAAATAAGTATACTTACCAAGATTTCAAAATCCTCACTCCATATAGTTGAAACTATGGCCAAGCAACAATGCTAGCCATACGATACAAAGCCAAAGTCATCCCTTCATAGCACAAATACTACTACGTACTACCAATGAAATAAGCAAACCGATGCTGTCTATGAACTCAAGCAAATGAAATAGCATGATTTCAAATCAAGAACAGATAACTGCAAGCCCAGATAAAGCGGAAACTCAAAACAGGCTGCCCATGGGAACTCCTGTATGCGGATGATCTCACACTCATAGCGGAATCTAGAGTGGAACTGGAGGGGAAATTCTAAACATGGAAGCAGGGCCTAGAAAAAAGGGGTCCCAAAGTCGACCTGACAAAACCAAGGTCCAAGAAAGTAGAAGAGAAAACAGAAATCTTGATCCCCTCAGGTAAATGGCTGTGCTCAGTATGTAGGAAAGTTTTTGGTAGAAATTATATTCTCTGCCCCAAATGCAAACCATGGGTACACAAGAGATGTAGTTGGATCTCAGGAAGTTTAACTGAAAATGTAGGGGTTGCACCGAGACTGTAGGTAGCAAACAATCAAAGGAAACAAGCGTTATAAAAATCTGGGAGTACTCTGTAGAAACAGCAGACAGCTTTTGCCACCTGGGCGACCAAATCAACAGTGGAGGTAGGTGTTCCGAAAGTACAGCAGCTAGAGTAAAAACGGGATGGAAGAAGTTCAGGGAGCTACCACCACCAGCCACAAAAGGCTTTTCCCTCAAAATTAAAGATCGACTGTATGATGCGTGCATACGAACAGCAATGCTGCATGGCAGCGAGTCCTGGGCACTGTGTGCAGAAGACCTGCGCAGATTGGAAAGGAATGAAGCTTGCATGCTCCGATGGATGTGCAACATCAATATATGTGAACAGCAAAGCATAAACGATTCTAGAGAGAAACCAGGCATAAGAGGAATCAGATGTAGTGTGCAGGAGAGGAAACTGCCTTGGCATGGACATGTGATACGTATGAAGGATAACAGCTGTATAAAAAGGTTCAGAACGCTCAAAGTGGACGGAATCCGTGGAGTAGGGAGACCCAGGAAGACTTGGGACGAGGTGATAAAAGCTGAGCATGTCCAATTACACCTCTCAAAGGCGATATACATACATACATACATACATACATATACCGTCAACGCGATCAGTCGCATATTTTGGCGTGGGAGACTATTTATTAAATTTAAGATGAATACTATCTTCGACAGTAATGCCACAACTACAGTAATGTTGAATAACTGGTTATTCTTCTAACTATCCCTTCTGAAGACACCTTTTATTCGAATTCGTAGAGATATCCGACTAAATACATAATTCATTTTACAAGGATTTTCTACCAACAGCATGGTTGAACACAACATCAACAACAAAATTAAGGAAGTATCGAAGACAACCAACAAGAAAGGTAAACAAACTTTATTCAGTTTTAGCTACAGAACAACCCGAAATTATAAATAGCATTTCTCTTGGAGTTGCGAACTTAATAATGATTTATTTAATTGTTATAAAATGGCAACAAACAATCCCTCCATTGTCTATATGAACAGAATGAAGCTACATTGGGACGAAATGCACCCAGAGCTAAATTATTTTACAGCGAAACAATTACGCCAACAAACGACGTTTGTTGAACGTAAAAATAAGATAAATCGTATTAATTGTAAGTCCCCCACAACAAACATGGGATCAACAACACGTGCTACAGGTCGCCATGCTACTAGACTTCCTAGCAGCCAGGTCGAACAGCGCCTTGAAACAACTATGCCTGTAAGAAACTTGATACCACCTGTACCATCTAAATCTAGCTCGAATGCTGGGGAAAACACTATCGATAATAATAATAATCAAAGAAATAATAATAATAATTAAATAAATTTGACACCACGTGTACCATTCGAGTCTACCTCGACTGTTGTGGAAAATACTATCGATACTGATAATAATCAAAAGTATAAACAATTGAAAATTTCCCTCAACGAAATCTTCCAGAGAGAAATTAATTCAAGTATAAATATCTCTCTTGCTGAACGATAATGTTTAATAAAAAAAAAACAAATAATGAAATATTACGTGTTATTGACGAAATAGGGAATGAATATTTACGACGGATAAAACCTCCAACATTTTGGCAAATCAACGCCTGTTTATATGCCTTAGCAACGACAGTGAAGCATTATCTTGGTGATAGCAGAGATATTAACAAGAACAAAACACCACCAAAAATACCATCATATATAACTAAAATAGAAAAAAAGATTGCTGACCTACGAAAAAACATAGGATATGTGACAATGCTCCTTACATGCAAACAAACACAAAAAAAACCTCACTCCTCACCAACAAAGAGTGAAAAATAAAATAGAGACGATGTTTGATAACAGTAGAACCAGAACTCTTCAATATAAGCTGATCACCCTCAAACAAGAATTGAGAGCTGTTAGCGAAAAACGCCGATACCTGAAGAAGGTAGATGAGAGAAAAGTGCTTAATAAAAGATTCAGACGAAACCAAACATCAGTCTATAGAGATATGAAGAACAAAATAATAAGTGTCACTGAGGCCCCATCCCAGAAAGACAGATTCCTTTTGGAGAAAAATATGTGGTGAAAAGAAGAATTTCAACCAAGACGCAGTGTGGCTAAGAGAAATCCGAAAGAACTATTGCTCCTACACTACAACAAAAACATACGAAATAAGTGAGGGTACCCTTCAGACTGTGATAGGAAAACTTCAAGATAAGAAAACACCAGGAAGAGACATGATTGTCGGCTACTGGTACAAAAAACTGATATTCTATAGGAGGTATCTTATTGACCTCTACCAACAAGTTCTTAAGGGAGATACACTTATATCAGAATGGTTGACATTAGCACAAACATTATTGGTCCCCAAGAACAAAGACACCCACTTGGCAAAAAACTACAGACCCATTGCATGCCAGAACCTGATGTATAAGATGTATACAGCTTGCCTGAACCTATTCCTCCAAGATCACTGTGAAAATAATAACATCATCACAGATGAACAAGCAGCTGGAAAGAAAGGGGTTTGGGGATGTGCTGAACAACTCCTAATCAACAAAACTGTGATGTCGGAGGTGCGACAACTTAGGAGGAATATGGCTACAGTCTGGCTGGACTACAGGAAAGCTTTCGATTTTGTTCCCCACTCTTGGATGATAGAGGCCCTCCAACTTGCTAAAGTCCCAGACATTATTGTCAGAACCATAGAGAAGCAGTCTTCTTCTTGGGCTACTATCCTAAGGTTAAAGACAGAGAGGGAGGACTCTATTTTCACTGATAAAATAAAATATCGCAGGGGTATATTTCAGGGGGACAGACTCTTTGTGATATTATTCATCTTGTCATTAAACCCCTTGTCCTTTCTGCTCAAGAAATGTGAGGGATATATCATTGGCTCACAGGAGGACAGAAATACGAACCTAACCCATAATTTCTTTGTGGACGATCTGAAACTCTATGCCAAGAATATGGATGGGATAAAGAAAACTCTTGACCTGGTTACAACGTTATCAAAGGATATAGGAATGGAGTTTGGCCAAGAAAAATGCTCATATATGACTGTAAAGCGGGGAAAAACCCAATCTAGCAACATTGTCATCAATGGCCTAACTGTTCCACCGATATCTGATGAGGACTGCTACAGATACCTGGGGATAGATGAGAACATATCCTATAATGGTATCTGTAATAAGGAACGCGTAACCAGGGAATACTACACCCGATTAAGGAAGATTTGGTCATCGGAACTCTCTGCGCAAAACAAAACAGTGGCTCACAATGTGTTTGCTGTGCCTGTCCTAACACCAACGTTTGGAATACTCAATTGGACGATAGACGAAATCCGAGCAGTTGATGTTGGAACTCGAAAAATACTAAACAACACCGGAAACTTCCACATCAACAGTGACATAGACCGCCTTTACTTGAAACGTAAGCAGGGAGGCAGAAGCCTAACATCAGTCCAGACAGCATTTGAATGTCGCATCATATCCCTCCGACAACATCTACGAACCTCGAAGCGTAGGAGCCCGTCTCTCGAGCCAGTCTATCTGCATGAAACAGATAAGATCATGAGAGTTGGGAAAGAACTCCTCGAGAGATATTCCCTGCGTGATAATCAAAAACTCACACCCGGAGAAGTCGCTCAGCAGTATCGCAGTGAATCCATGGATGAAAAACTGCATCCTTATCAGCAAAAAATCATGCATGAATATGTTGCCAGGAAGCTCCAGAGTGAGAGAAATATAGATAAGGAAAGTAGTCTATCTTGGACCAACAACCGCTATATTGGCTCCCACTTTGAAGGATACGCTTTTGCAATCCAAGAACAGGAGATTAACACGAAATACCTGATTCACAAAAGAAATAGGGATGCAGGCAAAACACCCAGATGTGATAACAAGTGCAGACTCTGCAGAATTAACATTGAAGATGTCACCCATGTCATCAGCAGCTGTCCAAAGATGTCATCGCGGTACTATCTACCTATGAGGCATGATGTAGTGGCCAAAACACTGTACAATGCAGTTCGTAAAAAGGATAGACCCGATAATAAACACATTAAAATCTACAGCAATGTGGAAGACATACATAATATGAAAGAGTACTGGTGGAATGTTCCAGTAAAAACCCCAATAAAATGCCGGCATAACAGACCAGATATTATGATATGGGACAGGGAGAAGAAAGCATGCACAGTAGTGGAAATTAGCTGCCCAGCAGATGCCAACATAATACCAAAGATTAGCGAAAAGGAGAATATTTATGCAGAACTGATGAGAAATCTGCAGATACCCCACCCTGATTACACCTTCAGATTTATGCCAGTGATTATTGGGGCACTGGGATATGTTAGTAACTGCCTCAATACAAATCTTCTTGAGAAGCTAGGCTTCACAGGAACAGAAAGAACACAACTAGTTAGGAAATTACAAGTACAATCCATTAATGGAACAGTAAAAATATGTAAAACATTCCAAAAATTCTGCATCTAATAACTGCTTATACACTTGTACAGAAACAAAGCATATACACATGCACACATACAACTCAAAACATCCACATAATAACATCCATATCTGCACATGCATACATATCTACCTAATTGATGTTGTGTACTTCCAATGAGAGAGTCTTGTGTCTATGTTAGAAACCGACTCTCTCTCTATTGGTAACACTTTGTGAAATTATAAAACCAGAAGAACATACATACATAATCCGCAGAGGTCCATTGCTAATTGTGCGGTGATGTGAAAGGCATAGGTTCTCCCACTGCAGGGGTTGTGATTCTACATCCTGTTGGTGTTATCGTGACTTACTTGTTCCCTGATCTTCTTGCTGTTGATGGCCATTATTAAGTCCTCTAACTTCGGTGTTGTCGGAAATGAGAACTTAACAAGGGTGTGTGGTATCTGTGTATTGGAGGAAAGCATTCATCGAGGGTTCTAAAGGAGGTTCCGGGGATGTTGGTCCAGACGTGTTTAGACTAGGGGACATTAGACAAAGTCACCCGCCCGTTGCGGGAGTTCTTGTACTTGGTGTGTTCCCTAGTCGTGGTGTTGCTGTGGTTGAACTGTAGGCGGGTGGAGTTGGCGTTTGGCGTTCGAGTTACCGATCTTGCAGTCCCTCCCATCAGTATAGAAGTGGCTGCGTCCGTTACTCCGACTATTGGTTTGGGGGTGACTGTTAGACTCATTCGCTGTGACTGGGGGTGTCGCGGTTGTGATACCTACTCCCATTATTCTTCAGGTGATTCATGTCGGAGACGTGGCTGTTATTTTGGCCGGGACAGCAACTCACAACTCCGTTGAGTTCATCGCTGCGACTACTACTACTACTACTACTACTGCTGCTACTACTACTACTACTACTACTGCTGCTGCTGCTCCTCCTGCTGCTGCTGCTGCTGCTACTACTACTACTACTACTACTACTACTACTACTACTACTACTACTATTGCAGTTGCTGCAGTTGCTGCTGCTGCGGCTGCTGCTGCTGCTGCTACTACTACTACTACTACTACTACTACTACTACTACTACTACTACTACTACTACTACTACTACTACTACTATCACCGTTGAGTCCATCATACGTGGGTAGTACTGCTGGCGTTAGTGCCATCACTGTCATTCTTGTTTCCCCACTTATTGTCAGTGGAATAACCAATGTTCCTCCAGTCCATTTTGTAGTGTCATCAACGCCACCATGATTTCCATTGGTGCTCTCGCCATTCCTGTTGCCATCGTTAACTCCATTGGTGCGTAAATGGAAGGTTCTATGGTAGTTTAGTCGTATCCGGTTGTTTGGTAGGGTGCCCTCGTCATGCGCAGTTGTAAGAATGTGATTCCGAGGTGTTGTACATCATGAGTCTGGTTTGGCCGCGTTTCAGTTATTATGTCTATTGAATCTATGCCCAATGTAACCTGCCCTGGCTAGAACCTTGTAATATTCGGCATATTGGTTGAATATCTCGGGGTTGACCGACAGAGGTGATATTCTGTGGGATATGCTTTTGATGGGATTCTAAGGTGGTTAGAATGGTTATTTACATAACGGAGACTTTCATTTGGCCTGTGATATAATCGGTACAGTCAAGTGTCCAGTTCTAGGGGCCCGTCAAGGAAGTTTGCAGTTTTTGTTGACTGTTCTATCGCCATGTCTAGTCCTAACTTTATAAAGAAACGCCTCAGCTTTTTACGTTGTCTTTCTAGTTGGTTTTCTTTGTGATTTTGGAAGGTAAAGAGAGCGGAGATTATATATCCAACACTTTGCCAATCACCTCAAACAGACTCTGTTTTTTTTTTCGTTGAATCACTAAGTCTGACGAGCAGATCGAGGCTGGAGTCGGGTCCATAGCATCTATTGGGGATCCTTGAGCCAATCATCTGTGAAACGTACGCTATAGGTCGATAATCAATAAAAACATATAAACGAAACTTCATCGCTTTTTCTTAATATATACACTCTGTCTGTGCATTGAGTGCTCATATTGGTACCACGACACACACACACACACACACACACACACACACACACACACACACACACACACACAAATATATATATATATGTATGTATTTTTATGAGAGTAAGAAAGTACATGTATGTTATACATACTCTAGTTCAATTACATGGTTTTGAATTTTAAAATTGCATGTGCTGGTTTGAGCACCACGAGTCGCTCTTGTTATGGATGCTAGCTGTATTAACATGTAGAAAGAAAAAAGTCTCTTCTTTTCTGTGTATTATATTAGGTATTTACCTTAAGAAAGTGTTATCATACTTTGTAGTCTGGCACAATTGTTTTCTTCTAAACATTTCAATGAAATGAAATTTGATAGAACGTTGAATTGAGTAAGAATTTTGACACTTAGATTGAAAATAGAGCTAACATGTTTGTTTGAATCAATTACTTTTAAAGTTTTGAAATGTATATTTTAATGTATTGTCATCTGTAATTTCACTAAAGTATATATGGTTCATACTAACATATATTTTCTTCTACTTAAATAGATATACAGATAATAGGTATAGAGTAAATCTAAAATCTTCCACCCCGCTTATTGAGGTGATTTGGCTATTATATTTCTGTAATTTATTCACAGAAATTAGATATGTGCAGGAATTGATGCGGTTAACAAAATTATTGTGTAAATAATCACATTTCAAGACATGGCTTACACTAAAATTGTCGACTGAGATTTTAATTCAAATAGGTGTGTGTATATGTGTGTATGTGTCTGTATTTATATGTACATGTGTGTGTATATGTGTGTGTTTATATGTGTGTTTATGTGTGCTTGTACGTGTTTTACAATTTTGAGTTTATATTTGGTCGGCCAACTTTCTGGAGGCAAAACTATAAAGAAAAGGAAAATTTCATCGTCCCTTGTGCAGTCATTCATCCTTTGAATCGTAAGAATGTTTTGTAGATTTTCAAGGTTCCAGATATCGCGGCCATCTGTAGCTTATGAGTTAAGGAGCTACGTTATTTCTCCATAAATCCAAGTTCAGTTATACTTTAGTCCAGGTGGGTTAGTATATATCCTGTAGCTCCAATAGTAATAGATATGAAGCTGAACGTGTATTGGATCTGCAAACTGCTTAGGTATGGTCCATAGGCATTCTCCTTTTCTTACAACATTGACATCGTGTGGGCAACTGGCTTTTACAACAGAACATGATTCTAATGTGTGGTCCCTAACAACATTATCAGGCCAGTTGTGTTTTAATTTGGTGGTGGTTTTTATTTTTAGGTTCCACAAGTATTCCTTCGAACCATCTATCTCAGCATATTCCTCCATATTTTCTTTTTCTTTCGTCTTTCATAGGGAATTCCACATTGTTCTAGTTACCACATCATGCCTCATGGAGAGGCAGTAACGAGAAGATGTTCTTTCACAGTGGGAAACAACGTGGCTAACATATTCGGTCTTTGTTTTGCACATTTTCTTTCTCCTGACGACTTTCATAATTTGTGCAGGAGGTACTTGAGGAAGATTTCTTGTTCGTGGATTGCATGGTAATATTGCGGATCATGATGATCAGGATAATGATGATGTCTGATGATGGTGATGATGGTGACGACGACAAAGTGACAGTGGTTATTGGTGACCAATGGGGACGAGGATGATGGTGATGAGAGTGATTTGGGGGATGATGTGTACAATGGATATGGTGGCATTGATGATAGTAATGGTAATAGAGGATGATCAAGATGACAATAGTAATGATTATAATGATGACAATAGTGATGGTGATATTGGTGATAGCGATGGTGATGATGGTAATGATGACAATAGTGGTGGTGATATTGGTGATAGCGATGGTGATGATGGTAATGATGACAATAGTGATGATGGGAACAGTTGTGGGGATAGTGATGATGATAACAATAGTGATAGTGGTATTGGTGATGATTATGGTGATTATGAAGTGTAAGTTAAGCATGATTGAGCTGACAAAAGATTTACCTCTTTAGTTCATTGAAATCTATGACGAGGTTCCTCTTCAGGACAGTCACAGGTTAAGATATCGTACAATTGCTGCGCTTGTGGACCAAACGATCATTGTTGTCGAGTCACGAGTCTGGATCTACTTGCCACGACCTGGTCATAGTGAAACTTAGACTGCCCAGGGAGGCGCTGAATGGTAAGAAAGTGCCAGCCTTGCTGGTCCCTTCTGCAGCTTCCCAGCAGGATAATGGAATTCTGCTGTATTTTGTGGTCTATTGAAGATCGTATTTGAATCACCTTTTCCGGCTATCAAGATCCTTGGTGTAACTGTATATCAATTAGCTTGCAGTTTTCATATCCAGAGAAGCTGATTGCAACACCTTTTCTATAGTGCAATTTATTCAAAGATAAGGAAGAGGAAACAGAATTTTTTTAACACGCTGACGTGTATGGGTATATGTGTGTGCGTGTGTGTATGTGCATATGCATACATTTATATGTATGAGTATATAAATATAAACGTGCAAACACAGACACACTTACAAAAATACAAACTCACAGATATACATTCACACAAATACACATACATTCACACACTGTGTGACGAACAGATAGAAGTCGCTCAAATTTATATTTCACTCAAGAATGATAGAAGAGACCTCATTTCAAATTGTTTCTGGGATGACATGATATCCTCATTAAAAAACTGATAGAATGTCCAAAATAAATGGAAGTGTACAATATACAGTGTAAAATGATGTATGTTGTCAGATTCAACTGCCCACATTTACCTCCCTGTAAGTACCTGAATTACTGATGCACAGTAGACCGAGTTATGTACATATAGGCTTTATGTTACGTATGTGGTATGTACGGTGTTATATGAAAACTAAATTTTGCTGACCTGCCTTTTTCCTGGACTGGAGCCACCAGTTGGTGGAGAAACAGTCAAATCATAAGGATCTTGAAATTGAAATAAGCAGTACGTGGAGTATGCACTCGAAAGCATATAGTCCAAGTGCTAAATATAATAAAAGAAGAGGAAAAAAACAACATAAACTTACACAGATTAAAAAAAAGTAGCTCACAACCAACACAAACCAATCTCGATTCAGTTGTAGAAATCGTACAGTACACTGTACAACCAACACAGTCAATTAGTGAAGGATTCGAGTGAGTGGCAGAGATCTTCAGGGTACTGGAAGACTTTATATAAGCAATGATGTGTTTCTCTGGACTTTTGAATCAAGCATAAATTCTGTAACTAGTTGCAGAATATGGATGCAACATTGTTGATGGTTAAGAAGTTCGCATCACAATCATTAGATTGTGGGTTCGATCCTCTGCGTGGCATTTTATTGTCTTGGCACAATTGTCAAAACATTTTATCATATTTGCGCGTTTGAGTTCGGCAGTATCGGTAGAGGGTTGGACGCCATGCTTTCTAGCATAGTTACGTCCCTTTACAGTCTGAGTTCAAATCCCGCCGAGGTTCACTTTGCCTTTCATCCTTACGGGGTCGATAAAATAAAGTACCAGTAATGTACTGGGTAATTGCTGGCCTTGTGCCTAAAGTAGAAACAATTATTATTATTATTAGGGCGTGTCGGTAGAGGGCCGGACGCCATGCTTTGCAGCAAAGAGTTACGGCCCTTTATGATCTAGTTCAAATCCCGCCGAGGTTAACTTTGCCTTTCATCCTTACGGGGTCGATAAAATAAAGTACCAGTAATACACTGGGATAATTGCTGGCCTTGTGCCAAAAGTAGAAACAATTATTATTATACTTAAGGATTTATAAATACTTTCTTTCAAGTATTTGCAAACAATAACGTCTAGTCTTAAGGCGTCAAACTGGCAGAGTCGTTAAGACGTCGGATGGAATGCTTTACGGTATTCGTTCCACCTCATTGCGCGCGCTGAGTTCAAATCCCACCGGGGTGAACTTTGCCTTTCATCCTTTCGAGGTCGATAAAAAAAAGTACCAGTCCAGTAGTGGAGTCGATTCTTCCTCTAAAGAAAAATCGGCTGTGTTCAGACCTGGAGAGGGTTGGGCTCCACCAGGTTTAAATGTGCCCTAGACACGCCCTATGACGGTGCCTCTACGACTCCACAAGGAGATATGTAATCTTTATCCTTTTATTTATATATTAGTCTACACGAAAGACGAAGCACAAAAGTAACACCAGAAAAAAATAAAATAAAACAAAATAAAACAAATCCTACAACAAAACAAAACTGAAGTCGTATACACACACATTGTTACACACACCTCAGGAACACGGGGTACACCTAGGGGTGCAGAAGAAACGTGTATAAAACTGTTAAAAACATGATAATAAGAAATCTTGATGATAATTAAAACTAAGTTAGTCCGAAGAGATAGGTTGGTGTTTATGAATTTTGCAGATCTTCCCAATGATAGGAGATTGATAAATTGATGTGGTTGATGTTCATTGTGAACATCTACTAGTCAATATTAATTGGGGAAACGTTACCGGGAAGAGATCTGTGTGAATGTGTATGTAGTATCAATACTATTACAGATAAACAATAAAAATAGTATAAATATCTAGGTTGTGCGTAAAACGTTATGGTTTATTGGAATCGGAATTCAATGGGGCCTTGTAGTCCTGTTGTATGGCTCTGTTTGCAAACAACATACTTACATTTACTTTCGTTTAACAAAACGAAATAAAAAAAAAAAAATGAAAGATCATATAATCATATTGAATTCTTGTGTTGCATGGAAACCTGTAAGGATAATCATTTTATAAATTGCGATTAAAATCTTCCAGAATAAAAACAGCAATAACAAAAACACAAAGATACAACAGCGAAAAACATAGACGGAAACGACCGTATTTGTATCTTGATAATTAGTATCTCAAATTATAGATTGAAAATCTTTGTCTTGATACAGCCACTCTTTGTTTTAAGAGTCAACCTAACTCAGTGCAGCGATTAGAATAAAAACGTAAAACGTTGTCTTCTCGAATGAAATTTCCTTTTGTGGGCTCATGCAAGGCACATGCTAACTGGACTACATGTTTCTTTTCTGATCTGATATTCTCCTTCGCGAAAAGTAAATGAATCATATCACACACACACACACACACACACACACACACACACACACACACACACACACACACACACACACACACACACACACACACACACACACACACACACACACATTCATTTTATTAAGGTTAATTAGTGAGTCTTGCTACTCTGGAGTTTCACCTGTTTATCACATTTCATCAGGCAAAAAAAACACACACACACACACACACATATATATATGTATATATGCATATATACATGTATACACACACACACACACTCACACATACACATATATATATATACAGATATATAGATATGTGTATCCCGGATTCAATCGTGGGTAACCACAGTAAGTATATATAAAAGGTAAACAGAAATCACAAAACAAACGGCACAGTACATGGAAGAAATATATATTAGTTTAACGCTCGAAATAGTAGCAAGAGAATCGTAACGTTTCGGACACTAGTCTTTCATCAGATGATAGAGTTAGAAATAGAAGATAATAGAAAGTAAAGAGTGATAAGAGGAAGGAACGGGGAAAATAAGGAAAAAAAAAATGGTGGAGAAAAAATACACACGTCCGTATTCAGTCGGCCCATATAAATTATGCTTTGTTGCTACTCATTTTTACTTACGAGGGGGCTTCAAAAAGTTCGTGGTAAAAGGACAGTTGGAAAAAACGGTGTAAGTTGTGATGTTTATGTTTCAACATATGCTCCATCTAATCATTACACTTCTGCAAGCGTTGCCACCAGCCTTTAAGACCATCTGTGTAAAACTGAGGGCCATGCGATTTAAACCATGTCAAAGCAGGGTTTTTTAAAATCTTCAACTGATGGAAAATGGGTACCACTCTCTAGCTTTTTCCGTATCAATACTTTTTGCAACAGAGTTAATGTCATATGTTTATTTTTTGCTGCATCACCATCGCTTTCATTACTTGATGGTCACTTAGGGAGAAGGGGTATATTTAAGGGTAAAATACAAGTAAAATAAGGTAATATCAAGCAGTAATATAAGGTAATATCAAGTAGTAATATAAGGTAATATCAAGTAGTAATATAAGGTAATATAAAGCAGCATAATAAGGTAATATAAGGTAGTTTAATAAGGTAATATAAAGTAGTAATATAAAGCAGTAATATAAGGTAATATAAAGCAGTATAATAAGGCAATATAAAGTAGTAATATAAGGTAATATATAGTAGCAAAATAAAATAATATAATATAAGGTAGTATAAAGTAGTAATATAAGATAATATAAGACAGTATAATAAGGTAATATAAAGTAGTAATATAAGGTAATAAAAAATAATATAATAAGGTAATATAAGGTAGTAATACAAAGTAGTATAATAAGGTAATATAAGGCAGTAATATATGGTAATATAAAGTAGTAATATAAAGTAATATAAAGTAATATAAAGTAATATAAAGCAGTAATAATAAGGAAATATAAAATAGTTATATGTCTAGGGCGGGTAAAATTCCCGAGACCCATGGACGAGTTCTCTCCAACGGTCTCTGTCTCTCATTATCGCTGCCATGTCCTGCATTTCCAAGAGACCAGTGTCTGTCCTTAGGATATCCACTTATGTTAACCTCGCTTTTCCTCTTCCTGTGTGTCCATGCAGGGGCTCCCACAGGAGCAATTAGTGCAGTGTCAACTCTGGATGTCGGTTAGCATGTCCAGCTAACCTCAGTCTCATCTGTGCTACTCTCGAGCTGACTTTTGGGAGGCTCCCGTACAGCTCTGAGTTCTTCATACTCAGTGTATACTGATTAATGTTCAGAGCCATCCTCAGCATTCTCGTGTAACACCCATCCACCATCTGAGTGAGCTTCTTGGTCAGTGCCAAAGTCTCAGACCCGTACAGCAGCACAGACTCCACTACAGCAACAAAGAGACGGATCTTCAGGTCTTTACGAAGGTCCGACTTCCACACCGATCTCAAGCTGTGGCACACTGCCCAGGCTTTGCTCTTTCTCTCGACTACATCATCTTCCGTATTCCCAATCTTTGCTCCCAAATACAGGAAGTCCTCAACTACAGGGGATCTCACTGACGTCACTTGTGGCAAAGATCCCCAACGGCATGATTCTTAACAGGATCCAGCCAACAGTCGTAAATAAGCTGCGAAGGACATAAAGATCAAGGGGTACCGGCAGTGCCACATCTGGCCAAGCAGTGATGTCCAGTCATATAGTAGTTGTTCTTGTTACTATTTGACATCATTCTCAGTTGCTGTTTTTGTGGTTTAATTACACGTCAACTTAGATCGAACAAACCTTTAATCTAAAAAGGCATTCCAGCTGTACCATCAGTTTTAGAGCTCTTTGGATTTAGGTTATCTAAATATATCATTTATGCTGCTAAGTAGTGATCATGTAGAGTAGGGATCTCCATTTTAGACTGTGATCCTCTTTATAGAATTCTCGATCTCTCATAGACCCCAGGTGGAGGCACGAGGCCTAGTGGTAAGGGTGTTGGACTTACGATCATAATGTCGTGGGTTCGATTCTTGGGTTGCGTGTTGTGTTCTTGAGCAAAACACTTCATTTCACGTTGCTCCAGTATACTCAGCTGAAAACGAGCACCAGCAATAGCTGGGGGTTTAACCCTGCGATGGACTGGCGTTCTGTCCAAGGGGAAGTCTTGTAATCTCAGTCGCTTCACGCCAAGAGACCGGGATATGCACCGTCCAAATGAGCCTTCTGGCTTAAGACAGATTTAAGACATAGGCCCCGGACACGTACAAAAATAAACAAGCCAATAGATGAATCAGTAAAACAGAATTTTAAATAATTATACAGTAAAGAATAATTTACATAAATCAGATATCTGTATAAGCAAGTCTTATTTTATTATATTGTTACGAAGGAGATTGTAAAGTCAATCATCAGCTGCAAATGGTATCACTCGAATTCGAAACACTGCTCCCCACATCTACAAAAGAAAGTAAGGAAAAACGAACAATGGACCACGCAACAGATTTGAAGCACGATGCACAGGTTTTTTGTGTGTTTTATTGGAGGTAGACTATTTAACTCGGTGGAGTTGTCAATGCAGGAGTTTGTGTGAGGTTGGCAGCGAAATCAATCGGTCTGAGGTCGGCGGCGCGGTAAAGACAGTCGGCGTGAACCCGGGCGGAGAAGAACAACATTACACAAAAGATCCAGCCTGGTGCGTCTATTTCTTCCGTTCTAAGCAAGTTGGCTAGCTGAACTAGCTTGCGGTTTCCCAGCTGCTGACTTTGGGCTGTTGGAGTCGTGGTGCAGTTGAAGTCACCGTATTTTGAAACAATATTATTTTACTTATTCTTTTAGCTCTTTTACAAATGTCAAGTTTTGGCTAAAAAATACAATCGATCTTCTGAATAGACACATCGATCTCTGTGGTGTCGATCTCAATCACTTTGGGGCCTCCTGATGTAGAGGCTCTGTCTTTCTTGTCCGTTGAAATGAAGCTAATCTTTTTTTAACAAGATGTCTGAGGGCATTGTTAAATTGCTTCAAAGAGTGGAAAAGAAACAACTTTACACTTCTAACACTCTTCAATAATTAACAGAAAACATATCAACACCATTTATTTCAAATATAAACTTCCGACAAAACAATCTAATTAAGGCTTTTATTATTGCTATCGGCATGCTTGTTTGTTTTAATTTTACTTGTTTAAAATTGCGGGGATGAAATCAATTTTATCATCAGCGATGTCTCTGTATCGACCCTTCCCTTCCAGCTCCCTATTACTACACTCTTTCCTCATCTTCACTGTTGATTATAATCGATGTTTATGTTTACAGAAATGAAAGATATTTGAGAAATCTTAGAAAGTTATTTGACAAAACTTTCAGTTGATTTTTAAAAACATGACATATTGATTACAATTTTCGCCAACTGTTGTTCTCTCTTTCTTCCCCCTTTTCTTTTTCTCAGTCTCATCTCATATCTGGATTGTGTATTAAGAAAACTTCATTAAATGCCAGTGTTGGGCGCGCGCGCGCGCGCGCGTGTGTGTGTATGTGTGTGTTTGGATTTTACATGCTGTTGATATATAAAAAGCTATGTATTTAACAATGTAGCTGGTAAACGTTGCACATTCCAGTAAACTTGGCAACCGAAGGATTTTCCAGTGTGCAGTAAATGATACAAGGAGAAGGCAGATGCTGGAATCAATAGGTTTATTGACTGTCACGTATGTGTCTATATATATATATATATATATATATATATATATATATATATATATATGTGTGTGTTGAACAATGAAAATTGAAAGATGAAGTTCAATGCTTAATACCCAGCTATGGAATAGAAAACTAGACAGATAAAGTATAATGAATAAATAAATAAATCTTCGTACACATATAGAAATTGCACCATACATTGATATATTAGTTTAAGGTTATAAATCAGGTAAGTTCTGACGTCACGTTCTGACATCAGTAGCTGAATACATGCTTTTTCAACTTGGTGTGTTGATGCGAGCAGACGCGTTTCACTGTGGCGAAACAGCGATATTGCACCATGCGGTCACGGGATATTTGAACACCGCCACTTAATGATAATTACGAATTACCAATCAAGGAGCAACTGATATGATAACCTGTTTTGTTTATTGCTCTGATTAAAATACTCATGTACATATAATTTCGAGGTATATTCTTTTTGCTTAATTGTTTACCTACACCTAACAACAAATAGAAGAGATGTTCTAGCAGCCAAGCTAGGGAAACGAACTCCCCTCTAAATTGTAAAACAACGCAGCCTTCTAAAATTGATGACCATCTCTCCTAAATGACTATTATACCAAGTAATTCTTGTTCACTGAGAGGAAATTAGGTCAACTTAGTAGTAGAGTGGCCGTATCTAATATCAGACACATACGTAGCGAAACAACACACATTTAAGCCTTGGTGACGGGTACACTATCGTGAATGTTATCTTATTGAAGCCCTTTCCATGCCATACCACAGTTGGTTTTTTACACAGAGAGATAGAGAGATAGAGAGAGAGACAGACCGAAAGAAGAATCTATCCCAGTACTAGCCAGATTCTTTATTCACCTAAAAGGATCAAAGGCGGAATAAATACCGCAAGACATTCTATTCGAGAGCCCATCAACTCTTCTAATTCGCCGGCTATGTAAACAAATACATCTTAGTAGAAACAATTATCTGGTATAGACAGCACTATCAACACCATAAAATTGCTTCATTAGTTTGCACTATTAAGTTTACTTCTCTTTTCCTGATAAAGTTTTCCTTGTTATCACACATTCCTCGAGTTATCGCACCAACCTCCTTCCCGTTACTCCTGTTATCACACCAGAACCCCATCACCACACCTCCATCACCACACCAACATATACCCATATTCCCACTTAACGAAAGCTCGTCTTCGTACTCCACCGATTTAAAAACATAGGACACATTGCATTATATAGTCTTTGACATAAAACGACGGAATGGTCATAACTGAAACCTGGGTTAAACAACAACACACATTTTATTGTAAATAAAATTCATAAATTAAAAATAATCGAATGATAAATTTTCCTTGACTTGATAGAAGGTGATTTGTTTCCCATCTGTAAAAATTATTATCGATTTCTAACAGATAACAAATATAAAAATCAATCAATTTAAACAGTGAAACTTAAGAGCATTCATAGTTTGAACATTCCTTATACTCTATCTGTGAAACAGTTTGTCTTTCACTGTCATGTCTCAATTTTCTTTTATTCCCCAAGTTGTCTATCACAGAACACTACATATTAATTTCCGGAGGAAATATTCATACGATTTAACGAAACCCTGTAGATGTTTACAAATAGATATTATCACCCAATAAATCGAAATACAAAACCTATGTCTTCGACTATTTCAGAGAAAGAGAGAGAGAGAGAGGCGGATGGAGTATATAAATCGATAAATGGAGAGAGAGAAGGAAAGATAGAAAAAGAAAGGGTGAGAGAGAGAGAGAGAGAGAGAGAGAGAGAGAGAGAGAGAGAGAGAGAGAGAGAACGTGTTGTCACGGCTCTTTAAGAGATTAGTCGTAACTTCTCTTGGAAGGAAACACTAATTTCCGAATGATTATTTAGACTTTTGAAGATATCGCTAACTATCGAACGCATTCCAATTCAAAACGCCGTTGCTTTCCTTATTAATATACCCTATTGTTACAACAACCAGTGAAGAATACTGTCATTTTATTAATACAATTATTCAGCATAGCAGAAAAGTTGGAGCCATTTTGATATTTCATATTCTTCATTCTCAGCTGAAACAACAAGGGTGCCTCTATGCGTTGACCCGACCTGCTATACATAGCAGTCGAATCTCCTTCAAATTGAACCCGTATACTGTCTTAAAGAAATGGAAATTCGAGATCTAAACACTTCTGTTCTTCTTCAACGCTCTTGGTTATCCTCTAACCCTCTATTCAGTTCAAACGTACGAATCTATTTGAGTAATTTTTATTTCATTAAACACAACTTCACGAATAAAATCGATGGATCCAGGAGTTATTTTCGTTTTCAAAACATATCATCTTAGAACATTAAATTAGCCGATTACAGTGATTAATAGTAGACACCAGTTCACCAAAGAATTCTGGAAAAATTGCATTATTGAAGCAAAAATATTAAGGCTGCACGAGAAGTGGATGAGAGGGAGAGAAAGAGAGAGAGAGAGAGAGAAAGAGAGTTATACACAGTGGTGGACTGGCTAGGTTGCCAAGTTGCCCAATGGCAAGTGGGCCCAGAGGGCCTACGGTAGTATTGCGGGAGCCCACAGTAGTATTTTAGGGGCCAATGCTTTGCTTTCAAAAAATACCTGAAGTCTAAGAGAAAGAATAGAATAAAAAAAAAATAAATAAAACAATTAAGCAAAGCATTTGGTCAACCAATTCGTCAGGGAATTATTAGAAACCAAAATATATGATAGTGCAAACAGCTGGAATCAGTGGTTGCACATTCTACTAAATCTAAAGCTTAGTGTATTCATTCATGCATGCAAACATACATATCTAGACACACACACACAAGCACACACACATCTCCCCCTCCTCTCTCTCTCTCTATATATATAAGTTGACAGAACTAGCAAAGGTATCACTGCTAAGACCGGTTGCACCTCAGCGTACTCAATAGGTAATGTTAAACAAATTCCCAGAGTATACACAGTTATTTGCTTCAATACAACACACGTAAACGGGTACCTTCAATTATTACCGAACTCGAGTTTCGGCCACACTTAATGCAGTAGTTGAGTGCACTTCACCCTCTGTCCGCATATATTATGCAACAATGCATAATCGGTGCATGTGGCTTCATCAGCGGGTTTCGCCTAATCAATAACCAATCGATCGACTTTAGTCCGTGTCGGCTATGACTGATTGTGACGGCCAACACAGTAAAGCGATTAGCAACTGGAATCTCCACGCATTACAATGATGTTCCCTGATCGACTACCGATTTATAAATTTACGTGATGGCAGGAGACGGAAATTCAAATAGTTCTGCTCCCGCCATAATCACTCAGCCAGCGTATCTCAAAGACAAATTAATAAGTTAGTGAAAAATTGGTTATTAGAAAAATTCAGCCCCAAATCGCTGTACAATAGAATGGTAGCATTCGCCTCTAGTCTCCAAGTACCATAGCGATAAATAGTGCGATAGTAACAATGGTAGTGTCTACAACCTGTTCCGGACATTAAATGCCAACCAGCGATTACACAGCGATATAGAGTAGCGCGCTGGTTAGAGTCTGAATTCTAAATATTTCGACCAACCACGTGCGTAAACCAATCTATTTCATAACTTGTACGATTCAATAGGTGAGTGAGCGAGAAATTTATAACAGGAATTAGAGCATATATTAAAACAAAACGCAATAATAAAAAATGTGAAAAATTGTTAATCTGCTAGTTGGGAGAAAATAATAATTGTTTCTACTTTTTGGCACAAGGCCAGCAATTACCCCAGTGTATTACTGGTACTTTATTTTATCGACCCCGTAAGAATGAAAGGCAAAGTTAACCTCGGCGGGATTTGAACTATTGGGAGAAAATAATAATAAGTTGAAAATTGCAGCATAGGTATCACTACTAGGTATATATATATATATATATATATATATATATATATATATATATATACCTAGCAGTGATACCTAAGCTGCAATTTTCAACTATATATATATATTTTCAAATATATATATATATATCCAATTGAGTTCTTCCCGCATGGTTAAAATTCTTTACAGAATTAATTGACCTGCGTGCATATTATTTTATCCTTTTATGTTTTGCGATGACCTCCCCTTCCCGCTTGGTGACGGTGTGAGATTTCTCTTTGTGAGACTGCTGGAATTTCAAATTTGGCGGTCACTCTAACACTGACGGGTACCAACGCTGAATGTTAATATCGGTAGGGTTTTTTTTTATATCGATATTGTTGGGCATCCACTGATGATTTATAAGTGCCCACCTACATATATTCCTATAGACTATGTGTAGGCTTCTACATAACCTGGACATTATTTTCCCAACTTGTAGAAAACTTATAATGAAACGATCGTTTGGAAAGAGGGATGTATTTAATTATGTCTCATATAAAATAATAGAACTGGCTTTCCTCATAATACGTATAGTTAGCACCCCAAACCTATAATTGGGATTATACTAAGGTATATCCTAATGTTTGTTGAGTGAGACGGAAGTCGGTCGGAGTATTGCTTAAAGCTTTCTCTGTTAATGTATTAAATATATATATATATATATATGAAAATATATATATATATAGTTGAAAATTGCAAACTTGACTGTCACCACAGAATATGAACCTGAAGATTGCGAAAGCATGAAAGTACTTGTTCAATTAACACTTAACATTTAATATTCTACCATACTATTTCATTCTAATACCATTATACATTTTAAAGGATTGTAAATAAAACGAGTAAATCAGACAAAGTTGGAATTCCTTTTATTAATATAATCTTCTATACACAATCATACACACCCGTGTATATTTATTTATATCTATATATCTATATATCTATATATATCTCTCTATATATATACTTACACATATACACGAACTACCGACCAAATAATGTTTGGTATCAATCGGTTAAAGACATCTGTCAAATCAATTAGTGGTGAAGGTGGTGTGTGTGTGTATATATATATATTCTCTCACCCTCTCTCGGCTAGCCTTTCCCTCGCACTTTCACTCACTCACTCTCTGCTACTCACCCTCTCTCTCACTTCCTCCATCGTCCCACACCGTACGAGATTCTTTTCCTCGCTCACATCCGGCTAAGATGTGTCTTTACTTTCTCGTCAAAATTCGCCCATTCTTATGTTCGAAATGAATTATTGACTTGATCTTTTCAATTTTCCTCTCTTTACGTTGCCTCACCATTCGTGTTTGTTTACATGTCTCTCTTTCTCCACCCAACTCTTTTTATCCCAATAACTTATTTTAGTTATTGTATCGCCCTAGCTGGGGGTATATTGTCTGCAATGCGAAGAAATACCTATGATGGCTAGTAGACAACTGATGACGGATATTCCTAACTTCTATTTCTAATTCTTCATATATATATATATAGGAAAAGTGTCAGGACCCCGACGGCTGAGCTCCGGCTGTTTCGACAGCTAGATCCGAACTAAACCATATATAATGTCAAAAATAATAAAAGATACAGAAGCGAAAACCAACCCCAACCAAACAGTGAGTGTGTTCTGTTATTATTTCTGGCAATATTATAACAACATGACTCTCCCCAAATATGTCAACACACACACACACACACACACACACACACACACACACACACACACACACACACACACACACACACACACACACACACACACACACACACACACACACACACACACATATATATATATATAATGCTATCATTTAAATAATATTTTCAAAAAATTACATAAGTGGAAACAAAACAGTGCAATCAAATTTTTGCGGAAAAATATCTTACCTTCTCCAATAAAAGATATGCATTTTGAGAAATCCAGAGACTTTCAATAATGACGTTTGGTCTTTCACACTCACTCAACACACACACACATATATATATATATCCGCAAAAATTTGATTGTACTTTTGGAACAAGGCCAGCAATTACCCAGTGTATTACTGGTACTTTATTTTATCGAACCCGTAAGGATGAAAGGCAAAGTTAACCTCGCCGAGATGTCAACTCAGATTATAAAGGGCCGTATGATCTGAGTTCAAATCCCGCCGAGGTTAACTTTGCACTGGGTAATTGCTGGCCTTGTGCCAAAAGTAGAAACAATTATATTTATATATATAATTGTTTCTACTTTAGGCACAAGGCCGGCAATTACCCAGTGCATTACTGGTACTTTATTTTATCGACCCCGTAAGGATGAAAGGCAAAGTCAACCTCGGCGGGATTTGAACTCAGATCGTAAAGGGACATAACTATGCTGGAAAGCATGGCGTCCGACCCTCTACCGATACTGCCAATCCACCGCCCTATATTTATATATATAATGCCAATCATTGTGAGTTTGAATCTAACTGACATACAAAAACATATATATATGAATAAGGTAAGCCCAAATAGTAGAATCAAATATCACAGAGAGAAAGAAAGAAAGAGAGAGAGAGAGAGAGAGAGAGAGAGAGAGAGAGAGAGAGAGAGAGAAAGAGAGAAGGGGAGAAATGAGGTGCAACAGAAATGAAACATGGATTACAGGTTAAAATATAGTTGAGATAGGTGAGAAACAAAACGAGGATGTAGTTTATGGAACACCTAAATGATTTAGAAGTCGACCTTAAGTAGGAGCAATGACATTAAAAAATACATGAACGACACCACATCATTTTGTTTTGAAAACTTTGAAAGTAGGTTTATAAGTATGAATTTTCAGTTGATTTTCGTAGTTGTCTCTGTGGCCTAGCGGTAGGTACTAGAGACTGTGGAGACGCTTGCTTTGTGTCCAATCCTGGTCAAGAAGTACACGTAATCTTTCTCAGTTTTTATTTTACATCCCAAAGAAAAAGAAATGAAAAGGTTTACTGGGAACCCTACTCCCGACCAGGACGAACTTTAGACCAGGATCACCACCGTCTATGATTCCTCCAACTAGGCCACCGAGACAGCTACAAAAGTATAATGAAAATTAATAATCATAAACCTACTTTTAAAATCAAATTCAAAAAGATGTGGTGTCGTTCATGGCTTTCGTAGAGCTATTAAGGTCGGCTTGTCAATCTTCTGGCTCTCTAGTAACAGCCTTATTATTCTATGTGTGTTTAACTGTTGAATTAATTTAATTTGATTATTTTAACAAACAAATAATATATATATATATATATATATATATATATATATATATATATATATATATATATATATATATATAGTAATAATTGTTTCTACTTTTGGCACAAGGCCAGCTATTACCCCAGTGCATTACTTGTACTTTATTTTATCTACCCCGTAAGGATGAAAGGCAAAATTAACCTCGGCGGGATTTGAACTCAGAATGGCAGGGGCCGAAACTCAATGCGTCAAAGCATGGCGTCTGACCCTCTACCGCCCTTATATATATATATATATATATATATATATATATATATATATATACATATGCATACATACATACATACATATATATATGTGTGTGTGTGTATATGTATAATAAAGCCAAAACAATGCAGGTATGGACATAGAATAAAGAATGCAAATGCAAAAGATATTGTTGACAATTAGTCTTTTACCTTAGATTTATTTAAATGTCCTTAATTTTCGAGATAATATCTCTTCGGAGATAATATTTGTTGCATTTGCAATCTTTATTCTATGTCCATACCTGCATTGTTTTGACTTTAGGGTCGGACGCCATGCTTTCCAGCATAGTTACGTCCCTTTATGATCTGAGTTCAAATCCCGCCGAGGTTGACTTTGCCTTTCATCCTTACGGGGTCGATAAAATAAAGTACCAGTAATGTACTGGGTAATTGCTGGCCTTGTGCCTAAAGTAGAAACAATTATACATATACACACGTTTATACCTCATTACACAATGCTTCAAGTGAACTATAACTTTCTCCATATATATATATATATATATATATATATATATATATATATATATATATATATATATATGTATTATATTACAACTTATATATATATATATATAGTAATAATGATAAATAAAAGCGATTCTTTGCTTAAACTTTAATCTGTTATTTTAATATATATATATATGTGTGTGTGTGTATGTGTATGTGTGTATGTGTATGTGTGTATGCGCGCGTGTGTGTGCGTGTGTGTGTGTATATATATATCTATTTATTTATTAAAATAACAGATTAAAGTTTAAGCAAAGAATTGGTTTTATTAATTATTATTACTATATATATATTGTTATACATGGTTAATTTATTTGGCAATAAATGTTTATCTGTGATTGATCATCGGCTAAAAAAAAAAAAAAAAAAAAAAAAAATATATATATATATATATATATATATGGGAAAATGTTTATCCTCGATGGCAGAGCTCAAGCCAGCTATTTCTGCCCCGACAGCAGAGCTCAAGACGGCTATTTCTGGACTAAATTTAGTCCAGAAATAGCCGTCGAAACGGCTTAAGCTCTGCCGTCGGGGTTAAACATTTTCCTATTATCCACTCTACTACCCTAAGTATTGAGTACTCTGGTGCGCTATGGTCCATCTGGTTCCTTACTACACCCCCTTCGTTATATATATATATATATATATATATATATATATATATATATATATATATATAAATATATATATATATATATATATATAAATAAATAAATAAATAAATAAATAAAAAAATAAAAAAATGAAAAAATGGCGTAGACATTACAATACAATAGAAGGGAAGATAATAGCACCACTGATGATGTTGCAGATGTGCAACGAAAGAACTTTGATAGACTATATACTGTATATATATATTTATATCTGTATTTTTAACCGCTGGTCATTTAATGATAAACACTGATTGCCAAATAAACTAACCATGAAGATATAAAAGATACAGAAGTGAAAACCAACCAAACAGTGAGTGTGTTTTGTTCTTATTTCTGGCAATATTACAACAATATGACCCTCACCAAGTATGACAATATTTGTTTCGACACACGATTTCATATGAAAAACCTTGCAAAACAAATTTATCGCCGTCACTATATATATATATATATATATATAAGAGCTTCTACAGGACTAGAACTGTTTCATTCGTGAGAAATCATCAAGAAGCAGGGCTTCCTGATGATTTCTCACGAAATAAGCAGTTCGAGTTCTGTAGAATCTCTTCTATATTAAAACTTTTATACTCTGCTATGTATTGAGTACCTTACTTACTGTGGTTACCTCCGATTCAACCCGGAATAACTTGGTAAACAAAAAATAAATATAGGAACGATTAAATATTATGGTCCGCTTAACTACATTTAGTACTGTCAACCCCCTCCCCACCATCACTTGATATACGAGGGTCGGCTGAAAAGTTCATAAGCTGACTATGAAGTAATGATGGTAGAGTTGTGAAATCTTGCATACATTAATTTCAACTCTTCTTATTAAATATGTTGAAAATAAAATCTCATTTGGTCATTCCATGAGAGTATCTTGGTCAGCCAATGAACTTTTAAGCCGACCCTCGTATAGTATTTGTAGCGATTTGAGAAAACTAGGATTTTCTTTAACACGCTGACGCGTATGTATGGTAGCAGCCTGCATCAGACGTAAAGAGAGAGGAGTAGTATGAGGTAGTCATAACAACAGTGGTAGCAGCCTGCATCAGTGAATGTTAGATGCTGTTTTCTGTAGATTGTCATCACCCCTTTCCTTCTTCAATCATCTGTAGCGTGTGACGTCATCACCCCTTCCTCCCTCAGTCATCTCCAGTACGTGACCTTATCACCCCTTTCTCCCTCAGTCATCTCTAGTGTATGACGGAAGGACAGACGGAAGTCGTTTAAATTTATATATAGAAGGAAACAAAAGAATAGGAATATATACTTTCATTCAAGTTTATTCCATGCATGAAAAAGAACGAAGAAAAATGTCACTATTCACAAACGTATATGATGATGCCTTTCTACCTCACTCATTAACTGCCACTCCGCTCAGTGTGTATACTCCTTCAACCTGTGGGTTGTCAATTCTCTCTGTATCTCCTTTAATATCTCCCCCTTCCCTCTATATATGTATTTTTCTGACAACGTTTACATCAAGTGGGCAGCTGAACACGTTTTCAACAATGTGTGGTCCCAAACAACAATATCAGGCCGGTTGTGCTTTAATTTGGTGGCAGTTTTTATTTTCAGGTTCCACCAGTATTCCTTAGTGCCATCTGTCTCAATATATTCTTCCTCGTTTGTTGTTAATTTTGTTTTCCGAAGTGCGTTCCAGATGGTTCTAGCTATCCCATCGTGTCTCATGGGGCGGTAGTAGCGAGATGACATTCTTTCGCAGCTGGCAGCAATGTGGCTTACATCCTCGATCTTTGTTTTACATAGCCTACATTTATTTTCAGCTGCTGGCCCTCCTCTTTTGTGCAGCAGATATTTGGTAGGGAGTTCTTGTTCCTGTATTGCATAGAGATATCACTCAAGGTGTGATGTCGGAACTCCATGCCAGGCTTTTTGAGTGGTGTATCCCCTCTATGGTCTGTGTTTTACGTCTCAAGTATCCATGCACAACTTTTTCTGTAAATTGGTCAATGTTTTCATCTTGTTTGAACATTGAATAGGATCTTCCGATTTCTCTGGTGAGAGATTTATATCAGGCTTTATTCCATATCTCTCCTCCAGATCAGTAGCTATTCTAATGATTTGTATGTATGTATGTATGTATGTATGTATGTATGTATGTATGTATGTATGTATGTATGTATGTATGTATGTATGTATGTATGTATGTATGTATGTATGTATGTATGTGTCGAAACTGAATGCATATGTGTGTTGCTTCAATGGAGCTAAAACAGTTTATTCTATCTCAGAAATGTTTTAACGAATGTAACACAAGCCATTTTTCCTAAAATAACTTCCAGCGCACGTCTTCAGCTGGAATATTCAAAACAATAAGATATATTTTTTAAATAAAAATTCATACCATGAAAAGTTCTTTGCTGCCTTTAATGGAGAAAACACGCACAGAAACATATAACAGACAAACACATATATTCTATCGTGGAAAACATGGGATTGAGAGGTGGGGGAAATGAAAATGATGGAGAGATATTAATGGAGAGCGACCAGGAAAGAAAGAAAGACAGTGATAGAGGAATTGAAACAAAAAAAAAAACGAGATTGAAAATTAGAGAAAGGAAGCGAAAAAATGTGACTGAGTGAGAGACAGCATTCTATGATTGTATCTGTATGTGTGTGTGCGTACGCATATATATCTATATTGATTCCAGTTCCTCAGAGGAATAACAACACAACCAGGAGCTGGACATATCGATGTACTGACGGAGTAAAACACACTTCAACAACATGTGTACCTGTCTTTCCCACACTAATTCGGACTGCCCGAAGAGGTCACAGCCAATGATGGCTGTCACCGAAATATATATAGCAGTATATCTATAATTTATAATAAACGAAGCCAAATGTTACATATTTGACTTAATTATTTTATATTACTCCGGAGTAAACAAATCAACCTGCGTACTTCGTCGAGTGCTCCAATCTGCATACTGAGGTGTCTTTAAATAACCAACATATACTCAAAATTTACATATGAATGTATATATATAAATGTATACATATGTTAATGGCCGAAACCCTCGCTTCACATAAATTCACACAAAAGAGTAAAAGACAACCAGCAAAATAAATGACCAATAAGAATAATTGTCTACTTTTGGCACAAGGCCAGCAATTATCTCAGTTCATTACTGGTACTTTATTTTATCGACTCCGTAAGGATGAAAGGCAAAGTTAACCTCGGCGCGATTTGAATTCAGACCATAAAGGGGCGTAACTCTATGTTGTAAAGCATGACATGAATCAGAACTTACTGGTTTCAATTAAACGATTGGACAGTAGTCATACTTGGGCACAACTTTCGAGGATTTCGTCGATTCAAGAACTTATTTCAATCTGATACTTATTTTATCGATCTTTATTTGTCAAACCTCTATGTTACGGGACAAACATCAAATCAGACATAAACACGTGTATACACATCTATACAAACACGTATATGCACACACAAATAGACATTGTATATATTCGCACACAAAACAAGTTTCCACAGAGTTTCCCTTTTCCTAATTTCCCTGACAATGAACTGGTCATCCCGACGAATCCAGAACTATGTGGCTGTCAAGCGTCTTTCTTAACTACACCGTCTCATCTGTGCCTATATAAAACGATATATATTTTATATAAGTTATAAATACATTAAACAATATATGTCGCCAGAGTTATGCAGTATGAACACACCCTAAATTTTATTTTAGATTCTTTTCAGAAAAGAAAAATGCGTTTTTCATTTCCACTTTCTGCACTTTTTGCTGTTTTGGAGTACAAAACCGGCAGTAAATGTTTCATTTTTGAATTTCTTCCACGATTTCTTTTCATATGAATTATATGTTTTTAGCACAAATGATTGTGATTCGCATGAAATGCATCAGGATTAGTGCTCAGATTTCGTGTTTAGGGCTAGGATCAGGGTTTAGGATCGAAATTAGGGTTTTAGGTTAAGATTAGAGTTTATGGTTCGGATTTAAATGTTTGAGATTTACCGCTAGAGTTTACGGTAGAGTTTAGGGGACAGGGTTTAATGTAAAGGTTAAACGGAGAAGAGGGAATTTAAAAGCATTGAGTTGGGGAAAATTATATACATATATATCAATAAACAAATAAATAGATAAATATATTTATATGTATATATATATATATGTATATATATATATATATATATGTATATAATTTTATATGTATATATATATATATATATATATATATATATATATATATATATATATATATATATATATATAAGATAAGTTCTCCTTCATGTTTATTCACTTTCGCCAATCCACCGCTGCTTCAATTATTTCTATGATGGACTCATGTAAATCGTAAAGTACAATTCTTCTCTCCATTTCCACGCTCAATTTCGTACATAGTCCAAACAAACATCCAATCTCGCAAAATCCGAAATCTGTATTTTTGTTATCTATTTAAGGTTTAAATACGGTGTTTTTGTCGTATTGAACAGAACAAATCTTGCAGTTTTGCTTTTTGTTAAATCGCTTGTTAAACATTCATAACCTTCCAGCTAGCTACCCCACACCCCTCCCTCCCGCCCCCACACGCCACCATACTTAATACGTGGACCAATCATAAGCCAGAGCCCCCCCCCCCCCCGCATCACCACCATTATTATAAGCCAGAGCCCCCCACCCCCACCCCCACGCATCACCATTATTATTATTACGCGGACCAAATCATAAGCCAGAGGCCTATACTATCGCTTGCCCGGTTGCCTTCGATATATGATGGATGGATGGATGGACGGACGGACTGCGGAATCCTGGAGAGTGGAAGGGAGAGAAAAATCTGGACGCCCAGAGCGAAAATGCCAAAGTTAAAGTCAAATTCACCTCGTGGACGAGAATGCGAGCACTCCTCTTTGTTTCGTCCGCGGATGGCTAACATAACCCTATCTCCTCCCGCCCCCCACCACCCCCACCCTCCAAACGCAACCCAAAACTTCAGAGTTGGTACCATAAATGTAGGCACCCTAAAGGGTCGCGCTAACGAGGTTGTAGAAATGCTTGAACGTAAGGAGGTCGATGTTTGTTGTATTCAAGAGACCAGGTGGAGGGGTGGGTCTGCTAGATTCATTGAGGGTAAAAAACGATGTTATAAGCTTTTCTGGGTGGGAAACGACGATGGGCTGGGTGGAGTAGGAATCATGGTAGCAGAAAAGTGGGCAGATAAGATAATAGACGTAAATAGAGTGAACGACAGAATAATTAAAATAAGACTTGTCCTCAATAGAACTACGGTGACAGTAATATCTGCGTACGCACCCCAATCCGGACTGCCCGGCACTATAAAAGACAGATTCTATGAGACACTGTTGCTAACTACCTCCCAAATATCTGACAGTGACTATATAATTATTGCAGGCGACCTAAATGGTCATGTTGGACAACATTGTGACGGCTACGACGAAATCCATGGAGGCTATGGGTTTGGTACTAGAAATGAGGAAGGCTCCAGAATTCTGGAATACTGTGATGCAAATAACCTAACTATCTGTAACACTAACTTCAAAAAACGTGACAATCACCTGATTACCTATAGATCCGGGGAACACACAAGCCAGGTAGATTATATCCTTACCAGAAGACGTGACAGAGTGTCTGTTGTAAACACTAAATTCCTCCCCCATGAAGAATGCACCTCCCAACATAGACTGATAATTAGCGACCTCACAGTCAGGACGAGACGTACCCGACAGCAGAAGAGGACTATCCTCAGGAGGAAAATATGGAAACTAAAGGACCCCACAGCCAGAAATAAATTTCAAAGCATATTACTTGATGCTTTCGACAGTAAGGAAGAGCATCTAGAATCGGACAATATAGAGGGACAGTGGAAATTTCTGAAAGCAAACCTGCTGTTGGCGACAGACGAAGTCTGTGGCTGGAGCAGGCCTGTAGGCAGGAGGAGAGTAACATGGTGGTGGAACAATAGGGTGGAGGGGTCAATTAAGGCCAAAAAGCAGGCTTGGAAAGTATGGCGGGATGGGGGAAGTAGAGTAGACTATCAAGTGGCCAGGAGGGAAGCTAGGAGAGAAGTGTACTTAGCAAGAAGGGAAGCTGAGGAAAGAAAGTTCAAGCATGTTCTACAACGCGATGACCAAAAACGTGAGGTGTTCAGGATTGCCAGGCAATGCGTCAAGGAAAACCGTGATATTGTCGGGGAGAAGTGTGTACTTAACGATGATGGCATACTTGCCATCACCGACACTGATAAGAAGGTAGCTTGGAAGTGTCACTATGAAAGGCTACTAAATGAGGAGAATAAATGGGAGAAAGACAGTCTCCCCCATATCGACCCGATAGAGGGACCAGCAGTGTTAGTCGAGGGGAGTATAATAAGTAAGGCAATCAAGGATATGAAGACTGGTAAGGCGGCTGGGCCTTCGGAAATAGTTGCTGAGATGCTGAAGGCATCTGGCACGGTGGGACACACCATGGTCACCCGCATAGTTAACCAAGTCGTACAGAATGGGGTTGTTCCGAAGGACTGGCATAGCAGCATCATCGTTAACTGTTATAAGGGTAAAGGAGACGCCCTAGATAGGAGTAACTATAGAGGCATTAAATTAATCGACCAGGTCATGAAGGTCACGGAAAAAGTAATAGCGCAACTAATCAGAGAGAGAATTGATCTAGATGAAATGCAGTTCGGGTTTGTGTCAGGCAAAAGCACCACAGACGCTCTTTTCATAGTACGACAACTACAGGAGAAGTACCTAGCTAAAGGTAAACCCCTCTACTTAGCTTTTGTCGACCTGGAGAAAGCCTTCGACAGAGTCCCCCGCTCCATTATCTGGTGGGCTCTTAGAAAACTAGGCGTTGACGAATGGCTTGTGAGGGCTATACAAGCCATGTATAAAGAAACAGTCAGCAAGGTTAGAATTAACAACGAATATAGTGAAGAGTTTAGCGTAAAAGTTGGCGTCCATCAGGGCTCTGTTCTCAGCCCCCTACTATTTATTATTGCCCTTCAGGCTATAACAGAGGAGTTCAAGACAGGCTGCCCATGGGAACTCCTATACGCAGACGACCTGACACTCATAGCGGAATCAATGGCCGAGCTAGAGAAGAAATTCCAAACATGGAAGCACGGCCTAGAGTCAAAAGGACTTAAAATTAACCTGGCTAAGACCAAAGTTCTAGTTTGTAGGAAAGAAAACAAGGCGGCGGTCCCTTCTGGGAAATGGTCGTGCTCGGTATGTAGGAAAGGCGTAGGTAGAAACTCCATCTTATGTCCTAAATGCAAAGTATGGGTGCATAAAAGATGTAGTGGGATCACAGGTAAGCTAACTAAGAACATAGACTTTACATGTGGCCGGTGTTCTGGTGCAATAAGTAGCAGCAAGTGCCCACAAAATACTAGCTCTTTCAATTGCGCAGAGGGTTCTATAGAAATAGTGGACAGCTTCCGTTACCTGGGCGATAAAATCAGCAGTGGGGGAGGGTGCTCTGAAAGTACTGTAGCTAGAGTCAGAACTGGTTGGAAAAAGTTCAGAGAGCTTATACCACTATTAGCTGCTAAAGGGTTCTCCCTAAAAATGAAAGGCAGGTTGTACGATGCCTGCATACGAACAGCAATGTTGCATGGTAGTGAGACCTGGGCATTGTGTGCAGAGGATATACGCAGACTAGAGAAGAACGAAGCTTGCATGCTCCGCTGGATGTGTAACAGTAATATACGTGAACGGCAAAGCATAAACGAACTAAGGAAAAAATTAGAGATAAGAGGGATCAGATGTTGTTTACTCGAGAGAAGGCTGCGTTGGTATGGACACGTGATGCGCATGAAAGTCGATAGTTGTATTACAAAGTGCAGGGCAATAAAGATAGACGGTAGCCACGGAATAGGCAGACCTAGAAAAACATGGGATGAGCTGATAAACTCCGACCTCACACACTTACACCTCTCCAAGACAATGTCACTGGACCGTGACCTTTGGCGGTACTCAGTAACAGAGAAGACCCGCCTTGCCAGTAGGCATCTCTAACAAACTACACCCCGTCCCGCCACCACCCCCACCCCATCCACACCACCCCGTTCTATGTAAAGTTATGTTGGTGCCGCGCCATCCAGGCCGAAACAAATGAGATCGTGTAGGTGTCACGACAAAAAAACACACAGTCCACGCTGTAATGTGGCCGTGTAGGCAACACGGTAAAAACCTCCCAGACCCACACTGTAAATGTGGTTGGTGTTAGGAAGGGCATCCAACTGTAGAAAACCTGCCAGACAGTCCTATGCGAGCAAGACAATCACTCTTGCCTCAAGTGGGACTACCCCCGTCCAAACCCATGCAAGCGTGGAACACGGACGTTAAACGTTGATGATGATGATGATGATGATATATATATATATAAAACAAAGGAAATGTGGTAAGGAACCAGGTGGACCATAACGCACCAAAGTACTCAATACTTAGTGTAGTAGAGTGGGTAATAGGAACGAGTAGGACCCCGACGGCTGAGCTCAAGCCGTTTCGACGGCTAATTCTGGACGGAATTAGCCGTCGAAACGGCTTGAGCTCAGCGGTCGGGGTCCTACTCGTTCCTATATATATATATATATATATATATATATATATATATATATATATATATATATATATATATATATATATATATATATATATATATATATGTATATATATATATATATATATATATATTATATATATGTATATATATATATATATATATATATATATATATATATATATATATATATATATATATATATATATATATATATATATATATATATATATTATATATATATATATATATACATATAAATATATTTATATGTATATATTTATATGTATATGTATATAATATGTATACATATTATATACATATACGGACGGCAACGGAAGACGCTGCTGCGTGCGGAATGATAATGGTACTACCTCGCACGCCGCACGCGGTGGGTTATAATGGTACCAATGACAGGTGTAGGGGCGTAGGTAACAACATAGATAGCAATAATAATAGCCTTACCTTGGGAACTAGAGGGGACTGCGACCGAAATTGCAACTGTCGTGATAGGGGACGCTGCCCCCTTAGGGATAATTGCCTGACTGATAGAGTTATTTATAGGTGCACCATAACTAGCCATAATAGCGTTAAACATTATATAGGGGCTACCTCTGGCCCGTTCAAAAATAGATTTTGAACACATCTCCACTCTTTCGCAAACAAGAAACTAAGACACTCCACTTCGCTCGCGAATTTCATCACAGCATTAAAAGACTCAAATATCAGCTTCTCCATGCACTGGGAAATTGTCGGCAGAGCAGCACCGTACAATTTCAAGAGGAAGTGCGAGCTTTGCCTCATGGAGCTTTACCATATCATAACGGCACCCCATGAGCTCATCAACAGCAGAGCAGAAACGACGATAAGCTGTACACACCGCTTTAAAATATCCTACTCCAGATGGAATAAGAATGAGGAGTGAAAGCCGTAAACCGGGTCGCCCTGCACCAAACTTTAACACCCCGGCGGGCAGGCGCTGCAAAAAACATCCGGAAACTAACCATGAATCCCAGACCCGGCACGAATCAACCCAGGCGGGTAGGCGCAGCAAACAAACATCTGGAAAATAACGTTGCATACCTGACCCTATGCGTATCGACATTGGTAAAGCTGTAACTACAAAGCAATAAAGGATAAAAAGTCGTCTGGAGAATATTGCTCTAACACCGGTTAGAGTTATCTCCCTTGACCTACTGCAAATCAATACATGTTTTTGTTCCGAAGAATGAACTGTGACGTGAACTTATTTCTAAAAACCCATTCCGGTCATGTAATGAACGGTTTTTAATTTTTTATGCCCTTGAGAAGCCCTTTCGGGTGAAACGTACGTAGGTGCTATTTTAAATAAACATGTTTTAACGGTTTATTCTCCTTTATATATTTCTCCACGTATATATATATATATATATATATATATATATATATATATATATATATATATATATATATATATATATATATATATATATATATATATATATATATATATATATATATATTTATGTATATGTATATATATATTTATATATAGTTATACTTTGGGATGGTCATGCTGCCAATATAAACACATGCATTGGTTTTCACTTCAATTTATAATAAATTTCCGGTTGGTTGGTTGATTGGTTCCATAACCGGATGGTTGTTTATATATTGTCAAAGCTCTTTCGGTACAAATTCTGTGACTTCCTCAGTGACTGGGTTTTTATTTTGTGTCTCTCCTTTGTTCTGTCCTACACCAACCGGAAACTTATAAGATAAGAAACCTTGCAAAACAAATTAAAAAACGATATATATATATATATATATATATATATATATATATATATATATATATATATACATATATATATATATATATATATATATATATATATATATATATATATATATATATATATATATATATATATATATATATTAAGAAAACTTTGCTCTACATGGCTGAATACAATAAATGTAATCTGAGTTTTTCGAATATTAATAATAACATTCGATTCGTTTGCAATTATGCAAACAAGCCTCAATTAGCCATGTCAGTAGAATGAACACTTCATTCTTGCTCTTGTGTTGGCATGCAAACAGAACTGCAGACACTAATGTTTCTGGGTATCACCCTTCATCAGTAAAGCTCGCTGTTCACCTGCCAAACTGTCAGAGCTAGTGAAAATATATGCTATTTTCAAACATATTCGAAAAACTCAGATTACATATATTGTGTTCAGTCATTTAGAGCGAAATTTTCTTTTTTTATTTGAATTTGGCAAAACCGGCCATTTATCGCTCGTATACAGGAAACTGACTGGCCAGTCTGATATGTAAATCTGGTTGATCAGTGGATCTGCTAATATGCAGATCTGACTGATCAGCCAGTCTGCTGACATGCAAATCAGGCCCCTCAGTCACTATGTATTTTTGAAAATAGCATATATTTTCTCTAGCTCTGACAGTTTGGCAGGTGAGCAGTGGGCTGTACTGATGAAGGGTAATAACCAGAAACATTAGTGTCTGCAGTTCTGTTCGCATGCCAACACACGAGCAAGAATGAAGGGTTCATTCTACTGACATGGCTATAAAATTCAGGCTTGTTTGCATAATTCTAAACGAATCGAATGTTATTACTAATGTTCGAAAAACTCAGATTATATATATATATATATATATATATATATATATATATATATATATATAGTGGTAGAAGAATGGAAGGTAATATCTGTAGTGGTAGAGCACTCAATCCATGGGACGAGTTAGGTAGCAGTGGTTACACAACAGTTAGTTCACCATACCGAGAACAACTGTTTCACCTTAGCGGATCCCCAGCTCGCAACAGGCACGGTTATACGGAACAGGAAGGACAACCGTACGAACGCGCATGCGCAGAAACCCGTCACTTCACACAGGCAATACCAAAATGCGTGCGAGAGGTGCAAGGGAGACAACCGCGAAAGTCTGAAAAGTTTTTAGTTGATAAGAAAAAATATTGATGTTGTTACAATAATTCATTCAATCCGGAGCCTTGTAGTTATGCAATAGGTGTTTCGAGACGTGTGGACAACGTGTGAAAAATTCATTTCTCGTGTTTAGGCAACCACTATTGCATAATCTCTTTAGAATATTTATTCGTTCGTCAATACACAGTCCACACGAAGGATTTCCCCTTGCGTATGGCTTGGACTTAGTGATGGCTTTCTATTGAATGGAGTAGTCTATACTTGAGTCCTTGAGTCGCGAGTTTCGTGGATGAACATCCGTCCGGGTAACTAAAGGTCGACTGATGGTTCAGGAAACGTTCCTTAAATCGGCCCTCCGCCATGCCCACATAGGATTTGACCTCCTGTGGTTGGTTTGGTCGGCTGGAAGTGACCACAGCTTCATAAATTACAGCTGGTGTGTTGCATATATATATATATATATATATATATATATATATCGTTTTTTAATTTGTTTTGAAAGGTCTCTTATCTGAAAACGTGTATTGTTATTTCTGTTTACTTTTTACATATGTGTGTATATATATATATATATATATATATATATATATATATATAGGAACGATCGACTTTCGTCAAATCGGACCGAGGAAACAATATTTCCGTTGATCTTTCCAATTGCTAATACTATCTATCGGTCGCAACTCCAGGTAGAAGGAGCGACGTGAAATAAAGTGTCTTGCTCAAGGACATAACGCATCGCCTGGTCCAGGAATCGAACTCACAACCTTTCGAATGCGAATCCAATTCTCTAACCGCTCAGCAACACGCATATATATATATATATATATATATACACATATGTAAAAAGTAAACAGAAATAAAAAAACTAACGACACAGTAACACACACACACACCCGCACACACACACACACACACACACACACACAAACACACACACACACACACACACACACACACATATATATTGTAGAATAGTATTCTCCAAAGTTGAAAACAGAAATCCGAAAAGAATCTAAAATGATTAAATAACAAGTATTTAGGTTAAGTCTTCCTGTTAGGACGAGGTTATAATAACATTGCACTCCGTTAAAACTTTCAATTCCACCGAGGATAGGATCAGTCGATTATATTGACCCCGGCACTTGATGGAACTTTGTTTTATCGACCACGGAACAATTGAAGGGAAAGTTGACATCAGCAGGATTTGAACTCGGAATGTAAAGAGCCAGAAAAATACCACCGATTCATCGCCTCTTTACCAACACCCTAACACCAACAACACTATATCATCCCAGATGTTATTAGAATCAATCAATGACATACATAAGACTTATTTCCCAAAATGACTTGCTGCAGAAAAAACAAAACAAAAATATTGCGTTCATTCATGGCTTCTTTGAAACCATGAATTGAAAAACATACTAAACAGATTTTTGTAAAGCATAATTCACTGAATAGTTCAGACAAGCAGAAAGATTGTGATACATTATCTGTCTATTTCATGAAGTTGTGCCAGGAAACAACACAACGGGAGTGAATAGATTATTAGTAATGTTTGATCAAAAATGGCAGCCGACTCGTTTGATGGTGTTAATAAAGGTTAATACCTAAAGAATTCAGTAAATAGTTTGCTATATATACTATGTTTTGTCTTAACTAATTGTTATATATATATATATATATATATGCCTTACTAAACCTAATAACATGCTATATATGCTATATATATTTTTATTATACCCAATAGCTTGCTATAAATTGACCAGAGTTGTTAATGCAACTATATTCAATTTAGTAAAATACTACTTGATTTCTCTTTAAAAGTGATCTTTCATGTAAGAAATGAAATTACTTTCCATTAGGCTTATAGTATTCCTGTGGTTATTGCGCTGTGTTTCAAATATGTACTCGATATGAATAGTATATTTCATAATTTAAATGTGTAAATGCCATATAGATAATATGTGTGTTAAATATGAACATATGGTTAGGTGAAAGTAAAAAATTCATCTGAAAGTATTATTGAACAAAATATTTTCCATTTTATTTAAAATTGTTTATATATATATATATATATATATATATATATATATATATCTAAACTATAATAAAGGGAGGAGCGCGGGACTGCGTACGGTTTATAATGTTTTATCCCATTAGTAAAATAAGTTGGATTACTTTGAATAAATAATGAATGAATATTACATAATTTATCTACTAAATTTCGTGGCTGTTGATTAAATATATTTTGTTTATTTAAAGATTCACTTCTTTAAGATTTTTGAAATGTCAACACTTCCGGTAGCGATCGCTAAAATAAACATACTAATTTTCTGTCACTAATTTTCTTCTAATGCAGTTTATATATAATATCGTCTTTTATAATGTATCATGGATTACGTTACTGATTAAATAAGACTGTAACACAGTCTTCGTTCAATTTCTATGTATTATATATTGTGAATTACGATTTTATTTGATGTATCATATCTACATGTATTTATAGCTGCGTATAATATCAATATACACACTACACATGCTAGCAGAAAACTACCGGAAGGGTGGTTTTTCTTCTAGTATATATATATATATATATATATATATATATATATATATATATATATATATATATATATATATATAGAGAGAGAGAGAGAGAGAGAGAGAGAGAAGAGTTTCTACAGGACTAGAGCTGTTTCATTCGTGAGCTTCCTGATGATTTCTCACGAATGAAACAGTTCTAGTCCTGTAGAAGCTCTTCTATATTAAAACGTTTATACTCTGCTATGTATTGAGTACCTTACTTACTGTGGTTACCTCCGATTCAACCCGGAATAACTTATATATATTTATTTATTTATTTAATATTTAGTCAGGTAAATAAGTGCAGTGTCCATGATCCCTTTCAGGTTCTCCGAGACTGGTGGGAAGAAGAATGAGAGAAGTTATTCTCAAACCGGAAGCCTATTTCAAATGCTTGCAAAAGAGAATTCTCAGCTAGAAGCACCCAATGACCATGTGGTGGTGTTTGAACCGGGTAACAGATTACCTCTAACACCCAAATCGGCCACAACATAATTGAAAGTCAGAATGCAAAGACCCCAAATTAATACCGCAGAGCATTTCACCCGACATTAACAATTCCACCAAAACAACACCCTGAACTGGTATTGTATTTTATCAACCCTACGAAAGGAGGAAAGTAAAATAGATCTCATTGAGATTTGAACCAAGAGCTCAGCAAGTTGAACAAATACCGTAAGGCATTTTTCCGAAATATAATTTCAGAGAAAAGTAAAAGAAAGACGTAACTGTGAACGTTGTGTATGTAATTCGAGTTATAGACAATATTAATATACAAAGAAAGCATACATAGAGCGACTGTTAAGGCTAACTAAAAAAAAGAAGAAAGTGTGAGTGAGAGAGATTTAAAGATAAGCAGATGAGTGGGAGTAAGATGTGATAAGGGTATGGGAACAGAGTGTTAGTAAACGCTAAAAGTGAAAGGAAGTACCAACGGTAGAGTTGACATCTTTTCCATAATGTTATTGATGCCTAGCCTTCTGTGGTCGATCAAATAAATACCAGCCAAGTACTGATCGATATAATCGATTGTTTCAATCAAATAAAATTTCTAGCCCTGTGTCTACTTAAAAGTTATATAAAACGCAATTTTTAAATGAAAAATTGAAGAAATGTGATTTTTAATAGAGATGCAACTGGAAGGTAAAGAAGAACGGAGTTGTTAACGAAGCATAAATATCATTGACAGTCTATATAATCAGCTGTTCTCTTCACCCAAAATTGCTGGCCTTGAGTCTATGTATGAAATAAATCTTTCAAATTATGGCACAAGGCTAGAAATTTGAGGGAAGTTGATTATATTGAATCCAGTGCGTGATTGGTACGTCGCCACAGTGCCGGCCGCATTCCACGTCATGCTGCCCTCAACGAGGTCATTGAGCATGGCTTGGACGCTGCAGGCTTCCCTTCCTAGCTCGAGCCGGTGGGGCTGGATCGAGGGGACGGCAAAAGGTCAGATGGCATAACCATCTTCCCGTTCCGCGGTGGCAAACCCCTCGTCTCGGATGCCACTTGCACCGACACTTTCTGCAGCCGCAACCTGGTGTAGTCTGCGACTGACCCAGGTTCTGCTGCACGTCGGGCTGAGGAGGCCAAACTCCTCAAATACCGGTCGCTCTCCGACAGGTTTGTGGTCGTACCCTTGGCAGTGGAGACCTCTGGTGTCCTCGGCCCCAGAGTTACCTCCTTACTCACCACCATAGGTGCTGAGCTGGCCAGCCGCAGGTGTGAGCCCCGCGAGTTGGAGTGGCTTTTCCAGCGCGTCTCCCTTGCCGTCCTCCGGGGAAACGCCATTCTGTCCAGCGGGGCTGTGGGTGAGCCCCATCGCGTATCATTTTTGTAAATATGACAACAATCTATCCAACTAATCCATATTTTTATATTGTTAAACCTTCAAAACTTTTATCGACTCTGGAATGATAAAAGACAAAGTTGACCTCGCCCAATTATTCCTGAGAGGGTCGTTGGGGTGAGACCAGCCAAGCTCTAGGATGTTATCCAACCATGTTGCTCGGGGTCTACTCCTGGGTCTCCTGCTGGTTGGTTTAAACCCGTAAAATCTGTCCTGCAATTCTTTCCTGAGATATGCTAACAACATGCACATATTATTGAAGCTGTGATCCCGCAATTCGGAGAAGTAGCGGCTCTATCTGGAGTGATTCTCTGATCTCCGAGATAAGCACTCTATCGAATAACGTTATTCCAAAGACTCTTCGGAGGAACCCCATTGCGGTCGCTTGTGTTTGCGATCTTATTCTTTTGGTCATTACCCAAGATTCATGACCATATGTAAGGATTGGCACGAATACCGAATTGAGGATAGCGTGTTTGGCTTTTACACTTACTTCCCTTCTTTTGATTACCAAATGCTGAAGCTGGTACATTACTGCACCAGCTCCATCAATTCTTGCACTTAATTCAGCCTTCCGCCTTCAATCACTTGTGAACACGGCCCCGGGATACTTGAACTTCTGTATCTGCTTCAGTGGAACTCCATTCACACGTAGAATGCACTGCGCAGGCTCCCATGAGAGGACGAGTGTCTCAGTTTTTGCAGCACAGATTTTCAATCCAGCCATGCAGCACTCACCATCAAACCTATCAAGTGCAATTTGGAGATCACCTTCTGTCTAGTCAAGAAACACCATTAATCCGAATAGTAGTACTCGGGTATACTCCTGCACAAGCTTCCACAAAATAAGAATATACCTCTTGGCAATACTCCCACAATTTCTCGAAGACCTGCCGCAGTGTGAATATTTGGTCGGCTGTGTTGTGTCCGAGGCGAAAACCACATTGCTCATCAGCTAGCTTGGACTCGACAATCTCGCTGTATCTCTTTGCCAGACACTTAGCATAGACTTTATCGGGGAAGCTTAACAAGGAGACCTCTTTGTAATTAGAACATTCTCTCTTGTCTCTCTTTTTGAAATTGGGAGTATCACTCCCCATTGCCATTACTTAGGTGCCTTTCTAGAGATCCAGAACACCCGGTACACATGAGTCAGCCAGAGAATACCTTCTCTATTTAAGGCTTTTAACAACTTGAGCCGGATTTCATCTCCCCCAGCGGCTTTGCCACATTTGAGTTGTTTAATTGCCTTTGTGACCTCAGCCTCCGAGAGATTAGACACCGATCCCAGATGCACCTCGTGTACAACAGAAGATGCCGTTGTGACCAGGTTTAGGAGATCAGCAAAGTATTCTCTCCACTTCGTGAGGATGCACCTCTCCAAAGCGAGGAGAACCCCAGATGCATTCCTGATAGTAGGTGTGGAGAAGGACTTCTGATTACGAAGTCGGTGGATGATCTGCCAGAACACTTTAGACTAAAGACTTCCCTTGTTTTAACTTTGGATACCTTTACTGTCTCTGCGATTCTTTGTGTCTGCTTGTACCGCAAGAAGGAGTACTTATTTTCAAGTCAAGCTTTGTAGACCTCCTTCTTTGCTCAGATGGCATCTTTGACCACTTAATTGAACGAAGGAGCCTCCTGCCATACGGCGTCACACCAAGCCTCTTTCGCTCGCAGCACTTAACAGCCGAAGTTGCACAATTTCCACTCTGTCTCAACGTCCTCAGTTTCCTCAGGGAGTTTTCTGAATTTGAATGCAATAGTATCTGCATTCCTTATCCACCAACGTTTCCCACTTTATCCTGTAGGTCGCCATGAACCTGCCAATTTTGTGGGTTTCTTTACTACCCCGTAAGGATGAAAGGCACAGTTGATCTCGGCAGGAATTGAACTCAGACTGTAAGGGGTCGTAACTCTATGCTGCAAAGTATGGGTCCGACCTTCTACCTATACTGCCAATCCAGCGCCATTCGGAGTTAAGAACAATGTAAATAAATTAGTTGAACGAAAATAACAGAGGTTATTAAAATCATAAAAGTAATAATAATTAAATATATACATCTAAATGCGTACACATCTAAATGCGTACATACACGTGCATACGCGAAGACACACGCCATGCATGCAAATACAGCACATACACATAAAACGCGCACACGTACGTAAACCAGGCGCGACGCATATACCCATACGAACGTATACACCAAATACACACACACACATATATATATGTGTGTGTGTGTATATACATACAATCACATATACATATATAAATATACACACATAAATGCGTATATAACACACACACATACCTACACGTAAATACGCATATGTTCAACAAACGTACATATACCGAAACCCTATGTACACATATACACATACATACATATATGTGTGTATATAAAAAATGCCAACACATATACATATATACATACATATACATATACACTCGCCCGCGATACAAACATACAGTAACTCACACACGTACACAACGATAATCCATATATATATATATACATATACAAACACATATACACACATATATACACATACATAGATATACACACACACACACACACACACACACACACACACACACACACACACACACACACACACACACACACACACACACACACACACACACACACATATATATATATATATATATATATATATATATATATATATACATATATATATATATACATATATATATATATATTTACACATACATATATTTACACATATATACACACATATATATATATATACAATACACACATACAAGTATATATAATATATACACCTATAACATATACACGCGTATATACGTACTACAAAGTATACTTACTTCCACGAACATACGGGTAAAGTATACTTACCTATACACATAAGTAATGGTATAAACATGAAATATACTTAGCTACCACATCAAGACGTAAATTATCCACGTATTGTCGCTACTATCCGTTAAGGTATAATGTGGGGCTGTAATACAGGAAAGTTTTATGCAATTTGTGTTTACAAGCCGAAATTGCCTCAGATATTTTGTTTAAGATGTGATCATTGGCGTAGAGTATTTCCAGGGCTTCAGCGGCGCAAAGATCGCATGGTATTTTATTTCTGTTATACGATCTAGCTTTAGCTATGATCTCCCAGTGTAACTTATATTGGGTGTGGTTGTCTTTTAGACTCCAGATATAAGCTGAAAGTGACGCTATGTTCCTTCTTAAAGGGTTAAGAAAAGAATGGGTGTGCATGTAAAAACGCTACTTGAATCTATTGGCGGTTAACCCTATGTAGGCCCTACTAGACGTGGGTGTGTCGACCGTATATTTGTAGACAATGTTACTGGAGAGGCATTTCCCGGATAGTGGGCAGTCTTCCCGATTCCTGCAATTACAGTTAGTATTAACTACAGGGTTGCACGTGTTACTATGGCTAGGTAATTTAGCTAAATTTGAAGCAGTGATGTTATGCGGAAAGTTAGGAGTCGTGGAGTAAGATATTTTAACGGTATTCCTATTAAAAATTTTATTAAATTTGTGTGCTGAAGGGAAATGCTTCTTAATAAGGGAGAGAAAGATTTTAGCTAATGGTGTGGCCATCTCCATATTATATGGTGAGTTATACCATGTAATGCGTCAGGATCTATTTTTCTTAGGTTTATGCTCATACTTAGTATATGCTACCTTATCGACAAATCCACTCCGAGCAAGCGCTTCATTATAATATGTGGAATGATCGGTGAAAATATGCTCGTTTGTAGATAGACGAGAAAGCCTAAAAGAAACGTTTCTTACCAGGTTCTTGGTTATGCTGGCAGGATGGTTAGAATGCTTACTGATGTAATTAAGCGTATCATTCGGCTTTCTATATGGGTAGTGCAAGCCATTCGACAAATTGAGGGTAACGTCGAGGTAGTTTACGACAGAAAGGTTGGCCTCACCCTGTATGGAGAGGTTGAAGCCTTTAAAGAAAGCTGTGAGTTATTTTCTAAACCTGTCGCAAGCTCGGGGACCCCACTTTGTCATGGTCAAAAGACTGTCATCGCGGTATAACCCACCGCCTACATTAGGGAATTCTTCCTTGATAGAGAAAAGAAGGAAAAGGCCGATAAGATCTGAAACCCCCGCCGAGTTGCTGGCGCCCATATTTACCTCGAATGGGGTACTATTAGATTTTTTTATCCAAATAGAGTCGTCGAAATTAATCACGGACTTACGGGCATTTAGGATGACATCAACTTCGAAATCCTTAACTACCGTGAGCGTTTTAGCGAAATTGATAGCTCTAAGAAGAAGTGATGGAGGAGTAGTAATTGTTGATGTTGAATTGGATAAAACGGCAATGTTCCTTGTTGCATATGCCATTGAACCAATCAATCACCGCGAAAGAATTATTCCACAGTGCAAGAGGGGCCAAGCTTCTAATTTCAGGTATAATTCTATCTAAGATTCTTTTACTAAGTCTACCTAAATCAGACTTCGTAGGATTAATTAGCCGAATAGAAGGGTTGTTAGCGAAATTGGGTTTGTGATCCTTCAGAGTAAAGTGGGGGAGAAATAGGGTCCGGTCCTGGATATTGAGTTCTGAAGTGATTTTAAACCCAGCATCGTTGATGTCATTAACAATACTCCGATCGGTTTTCCGGTAATCCTTGATTACAGCATTATGTAGCAGTTGATGGTATGTACTGCGCTCTACTTGATATAGCTTACCAGTTTTGTCGGAGTGGACGTGCACGGCATCAGAATCCTTAATAGAGCGGATTCTATTCTTCAGGTCCTGTTGGAAGGAATTGCTCCTGTTCCGAAATTTGATACTCCGTATGAGTTCCAAGACATCGTTTTCGAAAGATAACAAAGCTGGGTTTCTCGGAGGGTTATTATAAGTTTTCAACCCAAATTTATTCTGTTTATTGTTCGCTTTATCCTGGTTATCGAAATATTATCGCTCCACATAAAGACGTTTATCTTCGCTTTTTTCCGTTCATTGCCAGGGAACGTCTTCACAAACCAAAGTATCGTCTTCCTGTTTTCCTTCGGTTGCAACGTTTTTCGAAATATTTACTTCTGCGTTCACAGATGTTTTTTTTTTAGTTTCAGAAGATCCCGTTAAGGGTGAAAGCAGCGATTCTTTGCTTAAACTTTAATCTGTTATTTTAATAAATGTTTGCTCTATGGTTCTTATATATTTGATATATATTTATCCTTATCGAGCCCTCTTTGCATTTTAGTCTTCACACTTATTATTATTACTATATATATAAATATATATATATAGGGCGGGTAAAATTCCCGAGATCCATGTGACGAGTTCTCTCCAGTGGTCTCTGTCCCACATCATCACTGCCATGCTCTGCGTCTCCAAGAGACCTGTGTCTATCGTTAGGGCATCAACATATGTCAACCTCGGTCTCTCTCTTCTAGTGAGTCCGTGCAGGGGCTCCCACAGGAGCACTGAGTGCAGTGTCAACTCTGAATGTCGGTGAGCATGTCCAACTAACCCCAGTCTCCTCTGTGTTACACACACACACACACACACACACACACACACACACACACACACACACACACACACACACACACACACATATATACACCGTTGTATTCGAAATGTATCATTTGTCTCCTTAACTGTACAGAATTATCCCCAATATGAAATGGTTCCATTTGAAAGAAAAATTGTTTAGTTAGAGGAAGAAAGGAATCGTCCAAGATACCTTCCAGGACTCAGTGACATGTGGGTTGGAGAAAGGAAGATATAGTTAGATTGGAAACCTGTCAGAATGTTGGCAAGAGAGTGAATTCCGTTAAAACCGGCATAAAACAATTTGTTTATTATCGATGTATTTTCCCACTGTGTCGTTCTTTATTATTTTAATAACAACCAAATTATTAATTATCTTATTTTTCATTTAGTACGTATCAATGTTTGCCACAAAGTATTATCCATATCGATCTTTGACTCTCCTGACCACTAAATTAACCTAACATGAGTGATTCATTGATTAATTTTATGTTAATCTATAAAATAAACTCATCCAAACCGAGCGGAAAGATATTGCTATGAAAAAAAGGAAAGAAAAAAAAAAGAAATGTGACAGCAACAGCGAAGAAACAAACAAAAATAATACAAAACAAAACAAAAAAAGAAGCAAAAAACAAGAAAATACAAACAAACAAGCAAGTAAAAACAAAACAAAACAATTTTTAAATCATTACTGCTAAAAATAAAATGAGTAACAATAAAAACTTAATTTATATAATATAAAAAATATAAGAATCTGTTTATGTAAGCTTAACATTCCTGAAAACAAAAATCAATTTTAAAAATCAAATTTGATAAAACTACGTAAATGGATAATTGCTAATAGCAGCAACAAGCTTTCCTTGTGTGCTTCATCAACTACAATGTATTTATTTGTTTATAGTTATTCTAAAAGGCCAAATTTCGTGGGCGGCAATTAAGACTGATATAAATGGTAATTTTCTTTTGTCAATTAATGAGATTTTTTTTTGCGGCTGATGAATATGTATTTTAATAGATGTTACCGTGTATAGGTCTAACGATATTTAAATTAAACACTCCCGTGGATCAAGCCTTATGAAATGTTTCTGTGTAAAAATGATCCAGGATGTAAGTGTCTATGTATTTTTGTGACTTCGTCAGAAGACGAAGAGTAGCTCCTAAGACCTATGTGGGCCTCTTAAGATTGGGCAAATAAAAGAAGAAATGACAACAGATGAGTTATCACTAGACTGATTACCTGACTAAAATACATGGCAACAGTGGGCTTTGCTAAAGGCCCTGAAAGACCACGTTGTGGCGTTAAATCAGGCGATGAATTAAAACTACCTACCCAATAACAAATAGAATCAATCTTGTCTACCCAATTTCATCCACAAGGGCTTGGTTCGACACTCGGCTGAATTTGTCGCTTGAAGATTTAGCTCATCAAGGGACTAGTTATGAAATAAATGTTAACTGCTTTATGAAGTGATACAAACACAATATAGCAAGGACAGTGTTAACATATTTAATTTAGTGAGCCCAAATATTTTAAGTAATCATAATTACACCCTTGATGAGGAGAAAGGACTATTAACTTTCTGGTAAAAATTCTGGTACAAACTTGAGAGGGTATAATAAGATCGAAACATATCCACAGTTTTTAACGTAGGGTTGTCTCTCCTACCTTTTTTAATTATAATTAATCATTAAGATAATATTTCTTCATCTACACTACGGGGTAATTTTAATATCTTGGTTCACTACATCAGGTATGTTAACATGAGCTTGAGCCTTTGATGTTCATCAGATCGCATCCTTGATTATTCACCTTTCCTCGTTCTGATATGACAAAGTGACGAATAGTCGATGGAGTCAACAGGATAGGACAACCGGCTGGGGAGTCAACAGTTCGTATCAGATCACTGTGGGTTCACATACAAGATACATGATTTTCATCCCAGCTCAGTCCACTTAAATGTGTCAACCAATAAAGGGTTCACAATGTAGACACTAAACTTGCTAGAAATAGCAACCAAATATCCTTCAAATTACATCCTACATTATTAAAAAAGATAGGAAACGAACAATACACCTTTCATCATAAACCTGTTCGATCAGAAACTTAGCTAGGGTTACAAAACAGCTACAATAACAATAGCCTAGATGTAAACAACTAGCACACATTGCTATAGTTCACTGTAGTAAGCAGTGATAGCACTATAAAACTGATAAGTGGCTCGTTGTATTACAATATCGAGTTCAATTAAACAACGTGGTCCTAGTGGTATTTTTGTCTTTCTGGAAAATAAAAAAGTCGGGGCATTAGATTAGCAATCTCTTCACCTTAAACAACACACAAAACAAAGAGAAATGAATCATACGAGAAGATATGACCAAGCCGTGCTGTAAAATATATATCAAATATATGATATCTATTTTAAAATCAATGCTATTTGTCCAATTTACTAATGTACATCAATATAGAGATGTTGCAGTGATATTATAACTATATAAAGTTCGTTTGTAAATTCAATATATATTATTACTCACGCAATATTGTGAATAAATAGAGAGTTGATTGCTTGATATTTCGGTGATCAAAGCTATCTATCAATCTTTGATCAACTTTATTGATTTATTTGAAGGGAGGGAAAAGATAATCATATATTTCTTACAGGACTTGACTGCTGTTTTATTTTATCACTCCCCCTTTCCAGGAGTGATGGAACTTAAAGATGACCTCAATGGTATGGAAGATATAACAGCCACAAAAACAACTACATCAAACATCCAAAAACAGCCTTGGTAGAACATACCTATGATCAAAAGTATATTAGCCATGATAATCTCATCTTGTTTTCAGAGTCAAAGTATCACATATATTTCCCCTTCAAGATACTAGGCTGTAAATTAACGAAGATTTGGTTGCTATTTCTAGCAAGTCCTTCTCTTTTAACATTCCGATTCCATATACATTTAATATCAACAATATGACCAAAAGAAAATATCTCGGGGGAGCGTTCTGCATACTAAATGCATGGTAAGGCTTGACATGTGTAAGATAATGAGTTGAAAAAAACTTCCATCAGTCGTGATTACCCTCACAATTAGTAGACAGAAACTCCTCTAAGGGAGGTAACTTTATTTAGATCAGTTGATCGAAATATTTGAACGAGATAGACAATGCAGATTGGAGTAGATCTGGTCTTTAACCCTTTAATGTTTAAACCGGCCAGAATTCTCTACCTCTTTCTGTTGTAACTGGTTGCTGAAACTGATGTTAAGGTATTGTTCTCAAAATAAATACTTTCAAAATCTCATAGATTCGATATTATGTGAGATAATTATGCGAGGTAAAGCCTTTACCATGAAAATAAAATAGTATATATAGAGTAATGTGAATGCTAAAGGGTTAAAGCCAATTGGTGAAAGCAACTTATATCTCAGGTATTTTCCCTCATTTTATATTATTGACATTCATTATCATTGAATATAGAAGGGCAGGGATTTAGCAGAATTTGAGAGCGTCGGACAACATGCTTAGTGGCATAGAGTTATGGTCATTTACGTCCTGAGTTCAAATCCCGCCTAGGTTAGCTTTGCTTTTCATCCTTACAGGGATCGATATAATAAAGCACCAGTAATGCACTGGGGTCGATTTAATCAACTTTTTCCCTTCCCCCAAGTTTGTTGGCCCTGTGTCTAAATCAGAAAACATTATTATTGAATATAGAGATCGTTCATAATAGTGCGACTAATATATATTTCTATATATATTAATCTTACCTAGTGAGTAGAATATCTTTCTGAGGAGGTCAAATGAAACCGAAACCTGCCCACTTCTTTCACCAATTGACTTTAAAAAGCAGATCCATTTCAATCTGTATTGTCTATATCGTCCAAATGTTTCAATCAACTGATCTTATAGAGTTATCACTCTTGTTTATTGTTTTTAGATTTCAAATACTCTTCAAGAGAGTTGTATGCTAATTACTTGGATATCAATTGATGAAAGATTTTCAGAACCTTCTGTATTTTGTACTTGCATTTTCTCAATAACTTGCACTAATTGTTGTAGCTGTTGCTATTGCAGTTACTGTTGTTGTTGCTGGAAGCTATCCAGCCGTGACCGTCGCGCTTTTTCGGGGGGTATGTAGGACTTACTATCTTGTGCAATGTGACCTTCCGTTACTTAAGACGGTAATGTGTATATGATTTGAGGGAATTTGGCTTCTATGTTTAGCTGTTCATGCAACCACATAGTAACCTTTCTCCCAGTCTCAAATAAGTACCTGTAATCCACTGAGGAGGTTATTCTATTTGAATGTATTTCAGTCTCTTGGAACAATTGTGTTCGGTCAACATAAATGATATTCTCTTCATTATTGTAGTTCAGTGTTTGTTGTTTTTTCATGTATTGGAGTATTGGAAATGTAATTTATCACCTCTAAAGTGGTTCCCAAGCGAATCGATAAAACGTCCGACAGCCGAATGAAAGGTTGATAGATCGAGTTTGCACTTCATCGCCCACTGTTTCTCTGTCTGTATACTCACAACCCTTAATACACAAACCATCCACTTCACCTATGTGGAAATGTTGTTCATCTCGAAGTCATCCCGAAGTCAGATCGATCATACTTATTTATAATCAAAGCTGTTTCAGCTGTGACTATCCTGTTTTAATTTCAACCCTAATTTAGCTAGATGTGTATTACACAATATAAGCTTTACTTTCTAAAATGTTGGATAGATGTTCGGCTGCTATTTTCAGCAGTCGAGTGACTACATAGAGATTCCCTTGTTTTACAGATCTGCCGTGTAGCACATGCACGTGTATGTGTTTGTGTGGACAGTGTAGTATGCTGGAAGCGGTGATGGTGTATATATATATATATATATATATATGTGTGTGTGTGTGTGTGCGTATGTGTGTGTGTGTGTGCGTGTGTGCGTGTGTGTGTAGTGTTGTGCGTAGAATTGTAGAGTGCTAATATTAGTTTTTACCACGAGTTCAATCCTGATATATAAGATCCATGATAAAAGGTGTTCCAGCTATGACTATCTCGTCTTTAATCAGAGAGTATATCTATTATTACTCTGTCTAACGAATTCCTATTTGTGGAGTCCTTGTTTCAATCGTGCCTTTATTTATTACTGGTTCATATCCTATCTCTTCTTAATCAGGTTGGGGAGGGGGGTCAGCATTTTTTGGGAGCATAAACGGCGATATATCAAATTAAATAAACCGAAAAAGAAAATGTGTCGATGTGAGTCCATATCATTAGCACGTCAAAAATAAAGAGGAGGGCAGTATTTATGCTAGCATGTATATTTGAGGGTACATTTTAAAATAGCTCCACAGCTCCACCAACTGTCTGAACACGAGGGCAGATTTCTTCTATCGCTGCCACTACAACTTCAAATGCAAACGCTAGAAAGCACAACTAAGTTCCCTTACTGCAGTTTCCAAGTTCATAACATTTTAATGAAAAAAGATTGCTAAAAAGATCTCATTCAGAGAAGCATTGAGTTTTTATGATATTGGTGACACATTTACTTATGTATATTTGCTGCTCCCTAAATGTTGAGCTGATACATGGTCCATATTAACTGCTATTTCTAGTAGCAATTTAGACTCATCACTTTGTACGGATATACAAAATTTACCTTGTTAGTAGATTTAGGCATGCATGCTATAATATATTTTTTCTTGTCCCATGCTGGATCGATGAGAATGAACTCACTTCTCTTAACGGTATTTATATTTTTCTTATATCTTCAAGAATCCCCTCTGACGAAAAGTTGTTCAGTTAACGGTGGCCATCTCAATCTATTGGAATGGTTAGTGTTATTCTTCAACTTGGAAACTGCAGTAAGGGAACTTAATGAAGACTTCTAACTTTAGGTTGCTTGACTAAGACTATAACCCCAGGGAGAGATGCTTGTGAAGTGTTTCTTTTAGATTACTTTATAGGGACCTACCTTTCAGGGATTTTGTACAAGATGTTCTAAATGTATTTGCTTCTATGAATGATTTTTTTCTAGCGATCTTATTATTTCATTGAAATGTTATGTATATTGGTGACAAATTTACTTATCTATAATATATATATATATATATATAATAAAATAAAAATGGCGTAGACATTACAATACAATAGGAGGGAACATAATAGTACCACTGATGATGTTGCAGATGTGCAACGAAAGAACTTTGATAGACCATATATATATATTTATATCTGTATTTTTAACCGTTGGTCAATCAATGATAAACATTGATTGTCAAATAAATTAACCATGGAGATATAAAAGATACAGAAGCGAAAACCAACCAAACAGTGAGTGTGTTCTGTTATTATTTCTGGCAATATTCGGGCGCCATGCTTTGCAGCATAGTTACTTCCCTTTACGATCTGAGGTCAAATCCCGCCGAGGTTAACTTTGCCTTTCATCCTTACGGGATCGATAAAATAAAGTACCAGTAATGTACTGGGTAATTGCTGGCCTTGTGCCAAAAGTAGAAACAATTATTTCTGGCAATATTATTACAATATGACCCGCCCGAAGTATAACAATATATATATATATATATATATATATATATATATATATATATATATATATATATATATATATATATATATATATATAAAAGTTTTGTGATGTTTTGCATTCTTGCAATAATATAC
>OZ024740.1:51982754-51985254 GCA_964016885.1 Eledone cirrhosa
TTCGATACTTCCTTAATTTTTTTGTTGTTGTTGTGTTCAGCCATGCTGTTTGTAGCAAATCCTTGTAAAATGAATTATGTATTTAGTCGGATATCTCTACGAATTCGAATAAAAGGTGTCTTCAGAAAGGATAGTTAGAAGAATAACCAGTTATCAACCTGACTGTAGTTGTGTGGCATTACTGTCGGAGATAGTATTCATCTTAAATTTAATAAATAGTCTCCCACGCCAAAATATGCGACTGATCGCGTTGACTGTGTATGTATGTATGTATGTATGTATGTATGTATGTATGTATGTATGTATGTATGTATGTATGTATGTATGTATGTATAAATGTGAAGCTCAAAGGAAAATGGAAATATGTTCATAAACATAATATGTTCTCACATATATTTCCAGGGTAATAAATATGACAAAATAATGAATTATTTGAATATAATAATAACAGGGAAATTAGTTTCTACCTCATTTTATCTATAATCGAAATATTAACACCAACGAACGAAACATATTATGTTACTAGTCTCGAATTTACTCCTGATTCATGCGTCCGATACGTTGAATGGTATCAAACAGCAATTGTATGACAATGTTGAATTTGTTATTATCTTATCACTACATTTGTTATTATCTTATATACTACAAACCTTTCTAATCTATCTTATATCATGTAAAATAAGTTATTACTGGCAGAATATATTTAATCGAGCCAATATAAAATATGTTCATGGATGGATCCAATATGAATATAATTTAGTACCACACACACACACACACACACACACACACACACACACACACACACACACACACACACACACACACACACACGTACGTACTCACACACAGACATTCATATTGAGACACATGATTATATATATACATATATATATAAAACCATACGTGTTATATGTACAATATGTTTGTATATATATATTTATATATATGTATACAGGTATATGTGTGTATGTATGTGTATGTATGAAAGCATGTATGTATGTATATATGTATGTGTGTGCTACTGGTAACATGTAACCCAGTACAACCTGTCGCATGGTTGGGTCGTCGGCGACTAAACCGGCAACCCCACCAAGTTTACTTGGTGAGGAGGGGGATTTTAGTAACCCTGCAGGACAAAAATCAAAACCTGACAAAAGGCGTCAACGGCCATCGGAAAGTGTGTAAATATGTATATACACATGTACCGCGCGGTTAAACCACTGGAATTGAAGGACCCCTAGCTTTTGTCAGGGCATTCTTCTAGAAGAAGGCAACTCAGGAAACTGGGATAACTCCGACATAAAACCTGCGGCTCAGTAGTTACCGATGATGTTGATCTTTTCTTCTTTTCGGGTTATAGCTACTGTCGCTCAGAGAGTGGGATTGGCTCAGTGCACAGTCTTTCCACTTTAAAAAATATCTTCATGCACAGGCATTGCACGATAGAATTAATTAATAATTATTAATAATGGTATATCGTGCAATGGCCATACTCGATAACGAGGGGGCAGCCATCATGTATGTATATATGTATGTATATATGTATATGTCAGGTCACCAGTTGGTGCTACTGGTAACATGTATCCCAATACAACCTGTCTCATGGTCGGGTCGTTGGCGACTAAACTGGCAACCCCACCAAGGTTTCTTGGTGAGGAGAGTGACTTTGGACATCCTGCAGAACTAAAAACAAAACCTGTCAAAGGGCAAAGGAGCTCTTAAGAGTCAATGGCCATCCAAAATCACCGGGAGAGATGACCCCTTAGCCTTTGTCAAGGCAGAATTCTAGGAGAAGGAAAACTCTGATATAACACCTGCAACCCTGATGGTATCCAATGATGTTGACTTGTTCTTCTTTTTGGTAAATATCATCTTGGTTAAGAGAGTGGGACTGGCTTTGTGCAGTGCCTTTGCTCACTATAGAAGCTTCACGGCACAGGCATTGCTTTATATCTGGAGATCTCTCTGCACTTGTCGTCACATGGTACCATGGGCCTAGCACTATGTGTCAATAATTGTCACAAGTGTAGTGTTTGTACCAGAGTTTTCAAGTCGCTGGCTGGACTAAAAAGTCACACTCGTTCAGCGCATCGGTAGGGTTTCTCCTACATGGATATAAAGTAGTGGCCGTATTCGAAAACGAGTTGGCAGCCACCATGTATGTATGTATGTATGTATGTATGTATGTATGTATGTATGTATGTATGTATGTATGTATGTATGTATGTATGTATGTATGTATGTATGTATGTATGTACGTATGTATGTATATATGTATGTATATGTGTATAAATATATGTATGTATATATATATATGTATGTATATATATATATATGTATATATATATATATATATATATATATACGTATGTATATGTATGTATATATATGTATGTATATATATGTATGTATATATGTATGTATATATGTATGTATATGTATGGGCACATATCGTGCAATGGCCATACTCGATAACGAGGGGGCAGCCATTATGTAT